>OZ004719.1:34199207-34799207 GCA_963924515.1 Vespertilio murinus
AAAAACATCGATGAGAGAGAAACATCGGTCAGCCGCCTCCTGCACACCTCCCACTGGGAATGGGCCTGCAACCAATGTACATGCCCTTGACCGGAATCGAACCCAGGACCCTCAGTCTGCAGGCGCTCTATCCACTGAGCCAAACTGGTTTCGGCTATAATTAACTTTTATGATATCTTTACTTGGGTGCTTTCCTTTTGTAAACTGTAGAACTGATGCAGGCCCTTAAGTTTTTGGAAGTGAAAAGCACCAAAGTATAAAATTTTGGATTGTATTTCTCTAAAAGAGAGAGAGAGAGAGAGAGAGAGAAAGAGAGAGAGAGGGGGAGAGAGAGAGAGAGAAGGGAGAGGGAGAGGGAGAGGGAGAGGGAGAGAGAGACAGACAGACATTGGTCTAGGCTCAACAGGACTAAGATACTGTTAGGGTCGCCGAAGGAGAACGCATGAGACCAAAAGGGGTAAAGAATTGTAAATGTATTAGAGACCCGATGCATGAAATTCATGCAAGGGGCTTGGCCCTTGTAGCCTCAGCTTCGTCCGAAAGGTCGGAAGGTCATCTGGAAGGTTATTCAACTGTCCAGCCTAATTAGCATATTACACTTTTATTGTTATAGACTATTACATCTGCTAGCAGAAGGGCTGAGACCAAAATGGCATCAGCAGGGCAGAGTAGCGGGAGCGGGATATTTACCGTATGTCACTTGTAAGAGTCAGTCAGACCAAGTGCAGTGAGTCAAGGTGTAGGTGGTCCACAGGAAACCAGGTGAGGCTGTTTACTGGAAGCCAAAGGCCATTAATCATGAAACCTATGAGGAGAATAACAGAAAATCGCCGGGAGGAGCGAGAGCCCCCTGCAAGGCATAATGTGCCTAACAGATACCATCTAAGATCTCTTAATCATAGACAGGACACCACACAAGGGTTTCAAATAACGGGAAGAAAGCACATTTCTACAGAGAAGGAGGAAGGAAGGAAGGAAGAAATACAAAGTTTTCAGCAGCTCTTGGCAACTTTATATTCTTCCTTTTTTTTTTCCTTATTAGGTAGGACAAAAATTACAAGGAGAATTAGGCAATATAAGAGACCTTCCTGACCCTTCATCAAAAACAGACAAATTCACTCCCCACGGCCAATCCCCTGCCAGTGGCAGCCACCTGGGCTAGGTTTTCAGCCTGGCAGGGGCGCCGCACCCCCATGGCACCATCACCTGCCAGCTGTGGCAGCCTGGGGTCTCAACCACTGAGTCACACCACCTAGGCAGATATGGAGGAATCTTAAATGTTTCTTTTTTTACATTATATATTTTTTGATTTTTTTTACAGAGAGGAAGGGAAAGGGATAGAGAGCTAGAAACATCTATGAGAAAGAAACATCAATCAACTGCCTCCTGCACACCCCCCTACTGGGTATGTGCCCCCAACCAAGGTACATGCTCTTGACCGGAATTGAACCTGGGACCCTTGAGTCTGCAGGCCGATGCTCCATCCACCTAGCCAAACCAGTTAGGGCTGTCCAATATGTTAAAGAACAAACCCTATCTAATAAAGAGGAAATATGCAGGGGAAGGCATTTTGGGGTGACCGGGTTGTCAGGGGATGGCAGTTGGGGACAATCAGGCTGGCAGGGGAGCAGTTAGGTGTCGTGTCGATCAGGCTGACAGGGGAGTGGTTAGGGGGTGATCAGGCTGGCAGGCAGAAGCGGTTAGGGGCAAATGAAAGAATAAAGCAGGACTAACTACCCTTCATAGTGTGAAGCAGGGACTCCAACCTCAGGGATGCCAGCTATCCTCACTTCCTCGACCCCCGCCTGAGGGGACCAATGAAGCTCCAGGAACCCAGCCAAGGTCCAAATTAGGCCATGCAACAGAGGGGATGGCTCAACCTTAGAATACGGTGGTCACTTCCTGACCATTCCCTGGCCAGAATGGCCAGTCACTGTCGCCCACGACCCTCACGTCACCCTCCTAAACCCATCCAGATAACTAGCCCTATAGAGGTATTGTTCTCCGGAGCCGGGCACTCTCTGTGTCCCGAGCTGCTGCATCAGCAAGTGTGGTGGACAGGGAGCCCAAACCGGTTTGGAATAAAGACTCTTTGTTTTTGCATCGGATTTGACTGGCTTCCTGGTGGTCATTTGGGGACCCTGGAATCTGGGCACAACACAATCAGGCAGGCAGGCAGGCAGGCAGGCAAGCAGTTGGGAGCCAGCAGTCCTGGATTGTGAAAGGGATGTCTGACTGCCTGTTTAGGCCCAATCCCTGTGGATAACCCCCGAGGGCTCCCAGATTATAGAGGGTGCAGGTGGGGCTAAGGGACATTGCCCCAAATTTCATGCTCTGGGCCTCTAGTCCTATATAATCCTATATAATAAAAGGCTAATATGCAAATTGTCCCCTCGACCAGGAGTTCCACCAGCAGGCAGGCCAGCCAACCACCCATGTCCCCTCCCCCTGGCCAGGTTGGCCGGACCCCACTCATGCACAAATTCATGCACCTGGCCTCTAAATATATATATATTAGTGGCCAGATTATTATGCATTCAGAGATCATAATAATCTGGCCACTCAGTGTATATGATATATGTAATTTACATAACATAATTATATATCACATAAAATATATGATAACATATAGAATATCATCTATAATAATAAAAGCGTAATATGCTAATTAGACTGGATGTCCTTCCAGACAACCTTCTGGACGAAGCTGGACCTGCGAGGAAGGCCTGGGTCCTGGGTACGGAGGGAAGCTGGGGGAAGGAAGTCCTACTCTTGCATAAATTTTATGCATCGGTCCTCTAGTTATTATATAAAACCAGAGGCCTGGTGCACAAAATTTGTGCACAGAGAGGGGTGTCCCTCAGCCTGGCCTGCACCTTCTCCAAACTGGAACATCCTTCTCACAATACGGGACTGCTGGCTCCTAACTGCTCGCCTGCCTGTCTGCCTGATTGCCCCTAATCATGTCTGTCTGCCGGCCTGATTGCCCCCTAACTGCTCCCCTGACAGCCTGATTGACATCTAACTGCTTCCCTGCTGGCCTGATCGCCCCCCAACTGCCCTCCCCTGCTGGGCTGGTCACCCCCAACTGCCCTCTCCTGCTGGCCATCTTGTGGCAGCCATCTTGTGATGACATTGTGCATGACACCACCTAGGCTTTTATTATATAGAATAATTTGGAAAATTATTAAATTTGTATAAAATAGCCCTAGCCAGTTTTGCTCAGTGGATAGAGTGTTGACCTGTGGACTAAAGGATCCCAGGTTCGATTCCAGTCAAGGGCACATGCCCAAGTTGTGGGCTTAATCCCCAGGGAGGAGTGTGCAGGAGGAAACTAATCAATGATTTTCTCTCATCAATGTTTCTATCTCTCCCTCTTCCTTCCTCTATGAAATTAATAAAATATATATGTAAATTAATTTGTATAAAATATGTTTTATTAGTTACATATAGTTGTGTGATATATTAACACAGAATTGTAGTTATATTGTATTAGTTGCTACCATTTACTAAGCTCCCATCATGTGAACACATTCTTCCTATTCTCTATCCCCCACCACCTTTTGCCTAATAATGCTAACTTGCTTTTCAGATCCATCTCAGTGGTTGTCAGTTCCTACAGAAAGCCTTCCCCACATGCTCCTAGCCTGGGCCCTCCCTGCCCTCCGCAATTTTCTCTGTTAAAACACTGTTTAATTGTTGATCTCCCCAACAAGGGGAGAGAGATCGATTGCTTTGTTGGTCTTTATACTGCCAGCACCCAGAATCGTGCCTGACACCTAGTAGGTATTCAATAAATATTTGTTAAATAAATAATGAATTAGTGCTAGGCACTTTATGTGATAATATAGGAGAGGAAAAAACAGCCAGAGACTGAAATCGTTGTCACACTTCCTTTCTTAAACGCAGCTATAAATAGCAAGAAAATTCGAGCGCAACGCTGTCTGCTAAAAGAGTGCCTTTCTTCTCACAATCAAGGATCCGCAGGAAGATGGCCCAGCACTATTGGTGGATCCTGCTCCTTTGCCTACAAACCTGTAAGTTCTGACCCTTGTTTAGTTCTTTCCTAGTTTTCTATTATGTGTGTGTGTGTTTTGTGTGTGTGTTTTTTTTTTTTTTTAGAGATTGCCCTGAAGGAAGACATGGAAATGCTCTTCTGATAGGTTTCAACACAGATACCCTTGGTCTACAAGAAAAACAACCAGTAAGGGTCAAACCTGTTTTTCAGCTTTAAAGTTTGAATTTTTGCTGGTGGTGGGTCTCCAAAGAGCTGAGACCAACCCTTCTGCTGAGGAGGCTCAGCACTTACAAGACCTGGCCAGAAAAAGGAGAAATAATCCAAAATCATGAATAACTTAAAAGCTATTTCTTTCTGGGTAGTATAATGTGTCGTATGGTTTTTGACAGAGATATACTTTTCTCTATTTTATTTCATTGCCTTATCAGATTGGAGTTCATGACCATAATTGTCACTGTAAAAACTTGATCTCTGGGCGCTTGCTTCATTTTCAAAGCACATGCATAGCTATTACTCAGCTTTTATCTTCCAAAAACTCCCTAAAATAAATGAGAAGTGGCTATTATTCCTATTTTTACATTACTTTCAGAAAAGAATGAAGAACTGGAACTAAGAACATTACTTTCAAAAGAAATGAAGAACTGGCTCTGAAAACTTTTTCTTACTTATGCCCAACAGTAAATTGTAAAGGGCGTATGCATACTATTTGTTGTTGGTACAAAGAAAACTATGTGACATTAACCTAGCTCTGGGTGCATTTTGTCATTGCATATGTTATTTAATTAAGTCCAAATAATTGCCTTGTTTTATATAAAAATTGACTCTGTTTGCCATTTTAAATCTATTTATAGTATCTCTTACCAGCTCTAAACATGCACTATCAAATTCCTGACATGAATGAGTGGGTTAGGATTTTCTGAAAAGGTAGAATAAATGCACCAGGGTCTCTCTGGTTCCCTTGAGCATTTAATAGTGGGGCTCCTTCAAATTGAACTTCATGGAGATTGCACCCTAAATTCCTCCTGCTGCTGTTCCCGGCAAAGGTGGACCCTCACATTTACCATTGGACTGTGTGAATCACCTGCTTTCCTGCTCTTTCCTGGAACTCAGATTTAGGGAAGCAGCTGAGAAGCAGTGGAAAAGGAAGTTAGAAATCCCCATTTTTCTCTTGAAATCGTTGAAATAAGTCTGAGTGTGTGAACTCATGACTTTTCCATGTGGAAAGTTTTTCCCTGCGAGCCAAGACGCACAGGCTTATGTTCTGATCCCAGCTTTCTCATCATGACTTGGGAACCCTGTGACTCTGACCATCCCTCCAAGTACCCTACCAGCCAGCCACCCTCTGTGGTGGAAGACAGGAGAGTCCAACGCTTTTGCTCCATGTCCATTCCTCCCTACATGTTTTTCCATGGAACTTTAATTCTCCCTTGTCTCTACACCCTTCTTGTTTCAGAACCCTCCCCTTGCACCCTTCTCCTCTCTCATCAATAATAGTAATGACTATTTATGGAGCAGCCACCATATGTCTGGCAATATGCAAAGTAGCCTACATTTATCATTTTACTTAATCCTCACAATACCTTATGAGATGAGAACTATTTTTTTAATTTTTTAACTTATGAAGGTATTATATGTGTACATAGCTTACCATTGCCCCGCTCCACCTCCCATACACGCCCTCCCTCCCCAGAGTTTTGTGTTCGTTGGTTGTACTTATATGCGTGCATACCAGTCCTTCAGTTGATCTCTTATCTCCCCCAGATCTCCCTACCCTCCCCGCTGTCATTTGACAGTCTGCTTGTTGTTTTACTGTCACTATATCTATCTTTCTGTTCATTAGTTTATAATGTTCTTTATTATCCATAAATGAGTGAGGTCGTGTGGTGTTTCTCTTTCATTGACGAGATGGGAACTATTAATATCTCAGGTTTACAGATGAAAGCATTGGCACAGGATCCACTTTTAGCCAAAAAGTGGAGAAAGTAGGATTTGACTTCCAATGTCTTTAGACTTAACCACTGAGCAATGCTGCCTTCATCCACTTTGCTGCTGAAGTGGAATAAAATACTTTCCCTCCTATTAATTGCTATCACGTTTCAGAATTTGTCAGTGAAGAGCAGTGATTTATTTCCAGCAAGACAGGATTATCTATCTAGGGAGAGACTGGGCCTCGAACCCTAGTTCAGGCCACTTTTACTGGCCACTCTGAGAAGCCCCCAGCCTGTGGATCAATGCCAAAAAAATTGTCTGCAAATGTCACAAGGATATTGGAGTGAAAAGAAGGTATCGTTAGCCAACTGCTGCTTCTTGTGTATCAGTTTATACCCGGAGGCTTCCACACCAAGACACGGGGACCAGTGAAGAGTTCTCTCTTGCCTTCACTCTTTCTCTCACTCTGAGGTTTTCTACCTTGCTTTATGTTGCTGGAAAACGGGTGATTGGGTCAGCAGCCTAAAATTATCCATTCTCTCAACAAAAATGGGCGAGTTACCCACTAGGGGGTAGGGAAATAGTGGTGACCAAAACAGACAAGGACTCTGCACTCATGGTATTTACATCCTGATGGAGCTGGGGCGTGGCGTAAAGATAGCTGCTGTGAAGAAAACGAAAGAAAGGCGAGACAGGGGAGAGTGGTGGAGCGAACTGCTACTCGAAGCATGATGGTCAGGAAAGCTCTCTGGCGAGGTGACCTTGGAGCAGAGTTCCACAGCGACAGAGTGTCAGCCTGTTGGAGGAGGGGAAGTCAGCAGGCATGCCCGGCCTGTTTGAAGGAGGAAGCCATGGCTGAGGGGGGAAAAGAAGGGCTTGGGGTGAGGAAGGAGGAGGGGCCAGAGCAAGTAGAGCTGAGGAGATAAAGGCAGAGTATAACAGACTAGGGAGCCTCCTACACCCCCAATTGTACATCATCTTTGTCTTTATTGGACTCTGAGAAGAACTATGAAGTTTTAGGTCTAAGTGCCCTCTGCATTGTCATAAATATTTTATGTGCCCAACTCTCTTTGGATTCCATCCCCCACTTCTTTGGTACGTTTCTCTTGCCCAGCTCTGAAGAGTTTCCCCCTAGCCAGTTAAAGTCCTCCTACCCCATCAATATTTCTAACCAGAATAAGTTTCTGATTTTTTTTAAAAAATACCTTTCTTTTCCTCATAATCTCGATTGCCTTCTTCCAGTCAGTGGTTTTCGGCAGCTCCTTTATCATGAACTACACATGTGTATAGTCCACCTATCCACATGGATGCATTCAGTGAAACAGGGGTTACCGCCGAAAGCACAGAAAGGTATAGTAGGAGGGGAAAGACGCCCACCTTCCCTCCCAGGAGGGGAGGGCCACCTCCAAGAAACAGCCTGTTTATAGTGCGTTCTGTCCTAGCTGGTGTCATCTTTCCCCTGGGGTTCCCTCTCACCATAACTACCTACCGGGCACAATGAATGCAAGCCCACACTCCAGGGTCCCAGCCTTTTCCTGCCTTTGCTTCTCCTTGAGAAGTCTTGCCTTTCTCTTCCCTTCTGTGGTCTGGCCTATAACAGTCAGGAAACCATACTCCCTGGGAGACGTTACATTGGTAAATGTGGGTCACCTCTCCCCTGCGCTCCCAAGCTGCTCAGCGATCTTTTCATCCCCTTAATTAATCTTGGGTAGTGGCATTTTCTCAAAATTTTTACATTCGTCAAAAACAATAATACAACCACGATTAGTATGTACCAGGCACTGTGCTAAGTGCTTTATCTTCACAATTGCATTGAACAGTTATCCACATTGTAGAGGTAAGGAAACCGGGGATCAGATCATTTCAAAAATGTTCTCACGGTGACACAGCTAGGTTCAAATCTACCAAAATTCAAAAGTTGTGCCCCTAACCTTTTTACTTTCTAGCTGGTCCCATCCTTGCCTCTTCACTCTTACCGGATGGTCTCACCTCCTACATTACTAAAGAGGTGAAGGTCAACAAGCGTGACGCTCTTCACTTTTACCCACTCTACTCTAGAATGCCTACTCACAACCATCTATGAGGCAGGCGTTATTCTATCCCATCTTGTAGCCTCAGTAAGATAAGGGCCGCAGTAAATGTCAGACACTGAACCTGGCTCAGACCTGTGTTCCCTTTCTTCTATCCCCACCCCTAAAAGCACCTCAAAATAACCTGATCCTTTCACTCATCCTTTGACTCACCCCCAAAAGCACCCCAAAATAACCTGGACCTTTCACTCATCCTTCCTCTGATTGAAAACCATACCCTTCCATCTTTCGTGTCATGACAAGCATCAGTGGCCTTGGTACCCTGCGTTGTGCTTGGTCAGGGGATTTGAAGGCAAGGTCCCCTGGACTCAAGTCCTTCAAGTCATATCAAAAGTGGTGGCCCGAGGAACCTTGTAACAGCCCTTCGCAGGCAACTGTTTCCCACCCGGCCTTGGGGTAAGAGGTGGAAAGCATCCGTTTCAGAGTTTAGAGAGACTGTGTTTTGTGTTTGCTTGAAGGACAAGCCATAACCTTTATAAATGTTAGACTGCCTTGGGGAGTGAAGGACTGGCAGGCAGATTCCGGGTTTTTTTCCAGGAAACAGTTCTAATAAACATCCACTTTAAAAAAAGCAGAGTTGGCAGTTTCAGGGGTAGAACAGTTCCTAAGGTCATCAGGGATCCACACTTTTTCAGTCTTCCTGCTTCACCATTCTTAGTACTCGGTCTCATCTTCTTGATCCCAAATGTCCATCTGAGATCCAGGCATTCCACCTGCAAGAAGCAAGAAAGAGATGAAGAAAGCAAAGTGTCCTCTCTTCTTTTTTTTTTAATTAAAAAAATATATTTATTGATTGATTTCAGAGAGGATGGGAGAAGGAGAGAAAGATAGAAACATTAATGAAGAGAGAGAATCACAGATCGGCCACCTCCCGCACACCCCCAACTGGGGATCGAGCCCGAAACCTAGGCCTGTGCCCTAGGCCGGACTCTAACCTGGGACCCTTCAGTTCGCAGGCTGATGCTCTATGCACTGAGCCAAGCTGGTTAGGGTCAAAGTGCCCTCTTCTTAAAGATACAGAAGTCATATACAACACTACCACTTTCATTTTATTGGCCTGAACTTAGTCATATGACCAAACTTAGCTAGCAGAAAATAAATTAAGAATTCTATTACTATGAATGAAGCTCTGAGAGAACAAATATAGGAAAACAACTAAAAGATTCTACCATAGCCCCTCACAAATAATATTTAAGCCCATTCTCACTCCTTATTTTTCATTTTTCAACTTTGTACTTAGATGGTCCACAAATTCAATATTTCTAAATCTGAAGTTGTCTTCTGCTTTGATTTCCTTCCAAAATAAAATGAATTGATTTTCCACTGACATAAAGTAAACACTAAAAATGTACTGTTGCCCTGGACAGTGTGGCTCAGTTGGTTGTAATGTCATCGCATGCACTAGAAGGTCTCTGGTTCAATTCCCAGTCAGGGCACATACTTAGGATGTGGGTTGGATCCCCAGTTGAAGGTCCATGCAGGAGGTAATAATAGATGTATGTCTCCCACATTGATGTTTTTCTCTCCCTCCCACCTCTCTGAGATCAATTATGTATACATTTAATAGATTGGCAAAAGAAGGTTTATATAATACAAATAAATAGTACAAAGATTAATTAATAAATGGTAATACAAGAATAAACTCTGTTTTGCATACTCACAAGTGTAAACCTACTTTTGCCTAGCTGTGTGTGTGTGTGTGTGTGTGTGTGTGTGTGTGTGTTTGAACAACTGAATTATATTAGATGGCCTTATTCTTTGTCTTTCTTTGTACTATCTCTCAAATTTAACCCTCCCTTTTTAAAAAAATATATTTTATTGATTTTTTAGAGAGAGGGATAGAGAGCTAGAAACATCGATGAGAGAGAAGCATCGATCAGCTGCCTCTTGCATAGCCCCTATTGGGGATGTGCCCACAACCAACATACATTCCCTTGGCCAGAATCGAACCTGGGACCTTTCAGTCCACAGGCTGACGCTCTATCCACTGAGCCAAACCGGTTTCGGCCTTAACCCTTCCTTTCTATTTCTCCATCATCCTCTGGTTAATGCCCAGAAGGCTATAATAGTCTCCAAAATGGCCTCTCAAGGCCAGCTTCTCTTTCTCCTTACTTTGTCTATACATCATTACTATATTTCTATAACTCTAAAACATCATTTTAATCGTCATCCTCACAAACTTTAATAGTTCCCCTCTGTGGTATAGAATTAAACTCAAGGCTGTCCCAAATCTAAGCCATATCTCTTTCTATCTCTCTCTATTGTTATTCTAATCTATACTCATTTAAACTACATTACACATTCTCTTGCTTCTAAACTTTTATGAAGGACCCCTTTAAGGGATCCCTCCTAAAGCACCTCTCCTGGGACTCAGTCACATAAGGAAACAGTAATCTTGGATTACAGATTACCAACTCCAATGGCAACAGGAGGTGAGTTTTGGCAGTCCAAGCAGCAGCAGGGCTCAGTGGCTTCATTTCTCTGTCTGAAACAGATATGGAGAGTCTAAAAAACAAACAAACAAACAGGCTGGAGAAACCAAGATGGTGGCTTAGGTAAACGCCTAACTGCAGCCTCACACAACAATTTCAAAAAAAATACAACTAAAATACAAAATGGACATTATCCAGGACTACAGGAAAGTTTACTCTGACTGGAAATTCTACAACTAGAAGGAAAGAGAAAACCAGAAGGAAAATCAGAAGAGCTGTAAAAGCCTAAGGTACAGAGACACAGTGCACGAGTGGGGAAAGGATGGAGTCGGAGAGGAGGGGGCAGCTGAGTGCCTGGCTGGCGTTCCCTAGCAGGAAAGAGATAAAAGCTCTGGACTGTGCTAAACCCCAGGTCCGACTGCACTGAACCCCAATTCTGGGCAAGATCCTGGGGACCAAGGCTCATACAGAAGGATTCTAGGCTGTAAAGCAGAAACTCAAGGGAGTGGCGAAAGGCAGAGCCCCAGAGTCACACACATTGTGCGCAGAGGAAGGACTGGTGACTGTGCCGCTGGATTGCCCTAACGGGAAGGAGACAAAAGCTCCTGACTGTGCTGAGCCCCAGTTCCGACTGCACTGGACCCCAGTTTTAGACCAGACCCTGGTGCATACGGAGGGAATCTGGGCTGTAAGGCAGAAACTCAGGGTAGCAGCGAAAGGCAAAGCCCCGAAGTCGCACAGGTTGCCCACAGAGGACGGACTGTTGATTGTGCCACTGGATTGCCCTATCGGGAAGGAGACAAAAGCTCCAGACTGCACTGAACTCCACTTCCAACCCCACTTCCAACCCCAGTTCCGGGCTCATTGGGGGAGAGACTACACTGTCTGGTAGTGGGCGAAACATGAGGGCACCTTTCTCTCAGAGGTACTTGCAGCGAGTACCAAAGCAGCGAGTACCAAAGGACACTGAGGAACACAGACTCAGGAATCTCATAGGGCAGAGCTGACAGGAAGCCAAGGCTATGGGCTCCACCCTGAAATTCTGCCCCATCCAAGCTGAACACAGACGCTTTTGCAATTTTCTAAGTCTAGTCAAATAAGGCTGTCTCCCGGCATAGACACAGCTGAGTCTCACAACCAATTGGCCTGGAGGTCAGTTCCTCCCAGTGATACCAACAACAATCAAGACTTAACTACAATAAGGCTGTACACACAGTCCACAAGAGGTGCACCAAGAGTGTCCACCTCAGGTAACTGGGAGGCTGACCACTGAACCATATAGGACACTTTAACACACAAAGCCAACCTACCAACTCAGGAAAGCTGCAAAAATGCCGAGACAAGGAAACAGATCACAAACGAAAGAAATGGAGGACGAAAAGTGACTGGATATAGAGTTCAAAACCACGCTTATAAGGTTGTTCAAGAATCTCCTAGAAAAGGCCGATAAAATAAACGAGACCTATGAGGATATGAAAAGGGATCAACTAGAAATAAAGAATACATTCTCTGAAATAAAAAATATTATACAGAGTCCTAAAAACAGAATGGAAAATTGCAAGAATCAAGTCAAAGATTTGGAATACAAAGAGCCAGAGGACACTCCTCTGCAGAAGCAAGAAGACAAGAGAATCCAGAAAGTTGAAGACAATGTAAGAAACCTCTGGGACAACTTCAAGTGAACCAACATCAGAATTATGGGCGTCCCAGAAGATGACAGAGAGCAAGATACCGAAATCATATTGGAAGAAATAGTTACATAAAACTTCCCCCACCTGGTGAAAGAAATAGACTTACAAGTCCAGGAACTGCACAGAACCCCAAACAAAAGGAATCCAAAGAGGACCACACCAAGACACATCATAATTAAAATTCCAAGAGCAAAAGACAAAGAGAGAATATTAAAAGCAGCAAGAGAAAAGCAGGTAGTTACCTATAAAGGAGAACCCATACAATTGTCAGCTGATTTCTCAACAGAAACCATGCAGGCCAGATGGGAATGGCAAGAAATATTCAAGGTGATAAATAGCAAGAACCTACAGCCAAAAGTAAATCTACCCAGCAAAGCTATCACTCAGAATCGAAGGCCAGATAAAGAGCTTCACAAATAAAATAAAATAAATCTAAAGGAGTTCATCACCCCCAAACCAGAATTATATGAATTGCTGAAGGGGGTTCTTTAGGAAGAGGAAGAAAACAAAGATAAAAATTATGAACAACAAATACGTAATTATCAACAAGTGGATCTAAAAACCAAGGGAAGTAAAAAAAAACATGATGAACAATATGGTGAATATAAAGGAATTTTTTTAACACTGAAGTTTTTAAGAGAAAAATGAAGTTCACTAAGTAAAGTGGTACCTAAAACAACCCCAGGGATATATTTGAATTAGTCCTTAATAATGACTCTTTATACATTCTTCAGTATGGCCTGGTGTCACCGTGGCCATCATAGGAAAAGACTAGGGAAGCCTTCAAGGGCATGTACCAATTTTTAAGATGGTAATAAAGAAGATGATGGCCCGGACAGAGTGGCTCAGTGGTTATCAGCTTGTGAACCAGGAGGTCACGGTTTAATTCCCAGTCAGGGCACAAGCCTAGGTTGGGGCCTCGATCCCCAGTGTGAGGCACACAGAAGGCTGCCAATCGATGATTCTCTCGTCATTGATGTTTCTATGTCTTCCTCCCAATCCATCCCTCTCTGAAATCAATGTTTTAATTAATTAATTAATTAATTAAGAAGAAGATATGGAGGAAGTTTCTCATCCTCATGGTCATTATTAACCTCAGAAATAACTAACATGTATTTGCCTTGGTGACTAGTGAAGCATTTCCACTCATAGTGTATGATTTGCTGACCACTGATTAGGTAGGGCAATTTTATAGCTTTTATTTCCATTCTACAAATGAATAAACTGAGACTCGGAAAGGTTTTGTGATTTTTATAAGGGTTCCCAGCTCATACATGTAAGTACTAGCACTTACATTGTCAGCTCCCTATCTTTCCACTACATGCTAAGGTTTCGCAGCTTTCACATCACGGTTGGAACATTTGAAGGTGGCAGAATCTTTACCTTATGCCTGCACAAACCCTTTGCCATTTCCCAGAAAGCCCATAATTCTCACCACACCAGAGCACAAATAGCAGCAGGACTTCCCTCCAGCTCCCATCTGCCACCCAGCCAGCACCACTTCCTGATGACTTGCCATGAAAGATAAGACATAACTACAAAACCAGACCCCACATCAACCATATTGTGGCTGCCCTACTGCTCTAACACTAAGAAGGACTCCACCTTAGCAAACTGCCTACACACTTCCTGGAGTCTGATGGAAGAACCCACCAAAATGATGAGGTAATGGCACCCACACTTCATCCATCTTCTCACACCTGATCTGAGTCCAACGAGCAGAATGGCAATTAGGTACTAGGGGCCTTATGTAAAAATATAAAATAAATTTTTTAAAAAAAATAAAGCCTTAAAATCTGGCACCAGGACCAGTTGTATAATTTGTAGAACCCAGTACAGAATGAAGTACACTGAGTGGCCAGATTATTATGATATATATATATATATATATATATATATATATATATTTGATTTTCCACAGAGAGGAAGGAAGAGGGATAGAGAGCTAGAAATGTCAATGAGAGAGAAACATAGACCAGCTGCCTCCTGCACATCCTCCACCAGGGATGTGCCCACAACCAATGCACATGCCCTTAACCAGAATCGAACCTGGGACCCTTCCGTCCGCAGACCAAGGCTCTATCCACTGAGCCAAACCAGTTTTGGCTATTATGATCTAACGTATAATAATCTGGCCACTCAGTGTATATCCTATATAATAAAAGGCTAATATGCAAATTATACCCTCTATCAGGAGTTTGACTAGCAGGCAGGCCAGCCAACCGCCCATGTCCCCTCCCCTTGGCTAGGCTGGCCAGACTCCACTCATGCACGAATTCATGTACTGGACCTCTAATACACACACACACACACACACACACACACACACACACTGAATGGCCAGATTATTATGCGTTCAGAGATCATAATAATCTGCCACTCAGTGCATGGGACTCTTGCCCTAGCTGGTTTGGCTCAGTGGATAGAGTGTCAGACTGTGAACTGAAGAGTCCCAGAATCGATTCTAGTCAAGGGCACATGCCTGGGTTGTGGGCTTGATCCCCAGTTGGGGGCATGCAGGAGGCAGACGATCAATGATTCTCTCTCATCATTGATGTTTCTATCTCTCTCTTCCTCTCCCTTCCTCTCTGAAATCAATAAAAATATTTTTTAAAAGAAATATAAGGCTTCTTGTTCAAATACTATGAAGAATGTCTAGATAGCACAGCATCATTAAAACAAATTCAGGGTCTCTCTGAACTTACGGTTCTGTGTGACCGCACAAGTCACAAACTATATGCGGGACATCCAGAGACTCAGGCTGGGACCCTCCACATGTCCATCTACCTGATGTCGTGAGCCTAACGGAACAGTGTACCTGGGGAGAATTCATGTTCAAGAGAATGAATTTTGGTAAACCATGACTCCGGCCTCCGAAAACAACTTTAGTTTCTGCTTGGTCCCCCAATGGTGTGTTCCTTGGGTGTTTTGTTTTTATTGTTGTTGTTTTGTTTTTGTTTTAATATATTTTATTGATGTTTTTACAGAGAGGAAGGGAGAAGGATAGAGAGTTAGAAACATTGATAAGAGAGGAACATCAATCAGCTGCCCCCTGCACACCCCTTACTGGGGATGTGCCAACAACCAAGGTACATGCCCTTGACCAGAATCAATCCTGGGGCCCTTGAGTCCACAGGCCTATGCTCTATCCATTGAGCCAAACCAGTTAGGTCTGTTTCTTGTGCTCTTGCCACACATCACATTGAATGCAATATTTGCCTACATGTCTGTCTTTACCAGGACTGCAGCCATGTTCTTTTCATCCCTGCGTCCCTCACACAGCATCTGGCACATAGGTAGCGCTTCATGTTTGTAAATGGGGGTCCTTCGTCTCTCAAGCCCCCCAGGGCCCTGTTTCATATCCCACCCTAACTGAGTCATCAGGCCTCGCCTGCGGTGGTCTTCCTCAGAGGAAATGTTGGTTGGTCTGAAAGAAAAGAGGTTTATATTTGCAGGCCCCAGGTTCATTCAGGAACGGCTTACTGGCTGAGGACAAAGCCTTGGTGAGACAGGTTAAAAATCCCTTTGCTTTTTTAAAAAAATATGTTTTTAATTGATGTCAGAGAAGATGGGAGAAGGAGAGAGAGAGAGAGATAGGAACATCAATGATGAGAGACAATCATGGATCCGCTGCCTTCTGCAGGCCCTCTACTGGGGATCAAGCTTACCGCCAGGCATGTGCCCTGACCAGGAATTGAACCGTGATCTCCTGGTTCATAGGTAGATACCCAACCACTGAGCCACATCGGCCGGGCCCTTTGCTTTTATGACACTTCAAAATGACCTGTAGTCTCAATGACCTTTATTCTTGCACTCTTTATGCCAAGCCCTGGATACATTTTAGAATCACCCTGAACCCACTTTGTGGAAAACTTTGGTGCTGCTCTTTGAGGCTCACCTGCAGCCAGTATTCATCAGAGGAGCACCGTTCTTGTTTATGGCTGATACTCTGACTGCTAGGTCAGTGCCTGTGTCTGTTGGTTTTTTAAACATTTGTAATATAATCGGTGGTGGCTCAAAACACTATTTATTACTAAATAGAGCTCAGTGGAAACAAAAAAATGAGAGAAGAGGAAAAGGTGAGAAAAATAACATCTTATATTGTTTTTCATTTCACAAATTATGTATTAAATCAATTTATTTTATTAGGTGATGGTGGGAAAGAAAAATAAACCTTTAATTTTTTTCCCCTCTCATGTTAGATTTTAAAAATATTCATTCTTGCTCTGACTGGTTTGGCCCAGTGGATAGAGCATAAGCCTGTAGACCGAAAGGTCCTGGGTTCGAATCTGATCAAGGGCACGTACTGCGGTTGCATGCTCCTCCCTAACCCGGGCCCTGATCAGGGCTCATACAGAAGACAACCAATCAATGTGTTTCTCTCACATCCATATTTCTCTCTGTCTTTCCCTCTCTCTTCCACTCTCTCTAAAAATCAATGAAAAAAATATCCTCGGGTGAGGAATAAATAAATACATAAATAAATACACTCATCCTTCAGCTTTTATTAGAAAGTGTTTCCTGAATTCCCAAAACAGAACAAGTTCCTCTTGCTGTTCTCTCCCAACCACCATAATACTTACTTGTTTTATATTTAACCTTTTGTGGTTACCTCGTCCACATTGGTCTCTTTATTTAGCTGTTACATTCTGGAGATTAGGAAGTATATCTATTTTTGTTCACCATTGTATCCCCAACTCCTTATTACATTATTCTGTAATCTTCCGTCAACAGTTTGTCTCCTGGCCTTGGTGTGTTTTTCCTAATGCTTAAAAGAATAGTTTGCTTAACAAACATTCATATTACAGATTACACTAGAGGCCCAGTACACAAAATTCGTGCACGGGAGTATGTGTCCCTCAGCCCAGCCTGCACCCTCTCCAACCTGGGACCACTCGAGGGATATCTGACTGCCCGTTTAGGCCTGATCTTACTGGGATTGGGCCTAAACGGGCAGTCGGACAACCTTCTCACAATCCAGGACTGCTGGCTCCCAACTGTTCACCTGCCTGCCTTCCTGATTGCCCTAACCACTTCTGCCTGCCAGCCTGATCACCACCTAACCACTCCTCTGCCAGCCTGATTAATGCCTCACTGCTCCCCTGCAGGCCTGGTCACCCCTAACTGCCCTCCCCTGCAGGCTTGATTGCCTCCAACTTCCCTCCCTTGCAGGCCTGGATCCTCCCAATTCCCCTCCCCTGCTGGCCATTTGTGGTGGCCATCTTGTGTCCACATGGGGGCAGCCATCCTGTGTATTGGAATGGTGGTCAATTTGCATATTACTCTTTTATTAGATAGGATAATAAATGTCTGCCACAATATCTAAAACAAAGCTGACCTTGAATAAATATATGCATTCATTCATAAATATATGAATGAATAAGTGAACTTTACTTCAGAAGTTGTTCCAAGACATTCTAGGCAACACATAAGTGAAATACATTTATCACTTTATTCCAGAAGTATTTACTAGCCACCCACTGTGTGTCAGGTACTCTTCCTGGTACTGAAGATACAATAGTTAATTTAAAAAGATTTCCCCTATACCTAACCGGTTTGGCTCAATGGATAGAGTGTCGGCCTACAGACTGAAAGGTCCCAGGTTTGATTTCGGTCAAGGGCATGTACCTTGGTTGCAGACACATCCCCAGTAGGAGGTGTGCAGGAGGCAGCTATCAGTGTTTCTCTCTCAACGATGTTGAGCCATCCCAGGCTCTTGCCCCAACCCTTCCACTTCTTGGACATCTGATACTGGGAAAGAAAGACATTCGATATCTCAGACCTCATGGAGGCTTATGTTCCTTCTAGCTCTCAGAGTCTGTAAGTCAACTAAACATGTTTTTAATTTTTAATTAAATGGATTTCTGGTAATTCACTGGGAAACTTCATTTTTGAATGACAATTCTTTAGAAAATGTATCCATCATAACATATTAAATGTCTAGGGTAGAACGCCAAAACAAAAAAGCACCCTCAAGAAACTGGGTGATCTGCATCCAAGGGAGGCTCCAGCCTGGGGAGACGGGGAGCTCTGAATGGTGCAGCAGCCAAATGGCTACAATTTTCTCTTTATGTCCTCAGGTCTGGAAGCAGCTGAAAGCGACACAAACATCCTCACGGTGGATGGGATTCTAGGGGAGACAGTTACTTTCCCTTTAAATATCCAAGACGTACAGCAAGTTTCCACCATTAATTGGAGGAATTCCAAAACATCCGTTGCTGTTGTAGTGGCCCGCTCAGGCAAACCCCCTGAAGTCTTTGTGACTCACCAATATTATAAACAACGAATAAACGTCTCGAGTCAGAACTACGACCTGGAGATGAGCAATTTGAGGATGGAGGATACAGAGGTCTACAAAGCTGACATAAATACAAAAAACTCCGAAAAGGAGACGTTCACCAGGACCTACAAACTTCAAGTTTATCGTAAGTCGTGGGAAGATAAAGGGCTTGTTTTTTATTTTTTTACTTTGCAAATTTGCTATTATACAACAACTGCATTTCTGACTACTGGGTTCCCTAAATCATTTTATGCTTATAAATAAGCATAACTATATTAATACTTTTCAAGAGGGTATGGATTTGCTTGTTTTCAACAATGTAACCTTCTATCAGCAGTTTGTCCCATAGCCTTGTTTTCCTTCTCTATAAAATGTGAAAAATCATACTATTCACTTCCCATAGTTATTGTGAGGACCTCATGTGAGATAGTGTGTGCAAAAGTACTTTAGAAAACTTTTTATTTTGAAATAATTGCACGTGCATAGAAAGGTGTAAAGACATGTACAGGAATGTTCTGTGTCCACTGTACCCAATCCCTCCCCATGGGAACATCTTATATAACTTCTAGAGGCCCAGTGCATGAGGGGAGGGGGTATCCCCTCAGCCCAGCCTGTACCTTCTCCAATCTGGGGCCCCTCAGCAGATGTCTGACTCACACTCCAGGATCACTGGCTCCTAACTGCTCATCTGCCTGCCTGCCTGATAGCCTCCAATTGTCCCCTATGCTGGCCTAGTCACCCCCAACTTCCCCCCGCCCCCAGCCGGCCTGGTCACCCCCAATTGCCCTTCCTGCAGGCCTGGTTGCCCCATGCAGTCTGATGCTCAGTCTTTTGGTCGCCCCTCACTAACCCCCCTGCCAGCCTAGTCGCCCCACACAGCCTGTTCAGTCATCCATTCGGTTGTGATGGCCGCTTAGGCTTTTATTATTATAAACTAGAGGGCCGGTGCACGGAATCTGTGCATGGGAGGAGGAGGGCATGGGGGTACCTCAGCCTGGCCTATACCCTCTCCATCCTGAGGGATTGAGCCTAAATGGGCAGTCAGACATCCCTCTCGCAATCTGGGACCAATGGCTCCTAATTGCTCACCTGCCTGCCTTCTTGATTGCCCCTAGCCACCTCTGCCTGCTGACCTGATTGTCCCCTAACTTCCCTCCCCTGCCAGCCTTATCACCCCCTAACTGCTCCCCTACCAGCCTAATCACCCCTAACTGCCTCTGCCTCAGCCTAAACCACTGTGGCTTTGTCCGGAAGGATGTCCAGAAGATGTTCAGTCTAATTAGCATATTACCCTTTTATTAGTATAGACTAGAGGCTCAGTGCAAGAAATCTGTGCATCAGTAGGGTCCCTAGCGGCTGCGGGCGGGGGCCTTCCTTGGTCCTGAGCCTCCCCGTGGTGGTCAGTGCTCATCATAGCGAACAGTGGCACTCCCAGTCAGTTGAACTCCCAAGGGGACACTTTGCTATTAGGTTTTTATACAGAGTGATAGTTTTAATATCAAAACCAGGAAATTGCCATCCGTGCAACAAATAGAGCTTACTTTATATTTCACCACTTACACAGGCACTGATTTATGTGTGAGTATACATGTCACTCTGTGCAATTTATTTACATAGAGCATGGATTCATGTGTCGGTGGGGTCCCTTGGCCTGGCCTGTGCCCTCTCACAATCCAGGATCCCTGCAGTGTTTCCCAAAGTGTGGTACGCGTACCCCCAGGGGTACGGGAAGAGTTTGGTGGGGATATGCACTGCACCGTGCTTAGCTGCGCCCGATTCTACGTTCTCATGAGTCAAGTCAAGACAGTCTTGTGAGGCGTGAGATGGTCCAGTGTGCAAATAAATGTTATTTATAATATAACTTTTATTTATATTTTATTAAGAATAATTTTATTTTTTGTTAAGTACACCCACTGTGGCTGACTTTTTATTTATTTTTAAATATATATATTTTATTGATATTTTTACAGAGAGGAAGGGAGAGAGAGATAGAGCGCGAGAAACGTCGATGAGAGAGAAACATCGACCAGCCGCCTCCTGCACACCCACTACCAGGGATGTGCCCGCAACCAATGTACATGCCGGAATTGAACCCGGGACCTTTCAGTCCACAGACCGATGCTCTACCACTGAGCCAAACCGGTTTCAGCTGCGGCTGACTTTTTAAATTAAATTTATTCAGGTGACATTGGTTAATAACATTATATAAATTTCAGGTGCCCAACATCTGTATACAATATTGTGTGTTCACATCCCAAAGTTTTATTTCCTTCCATAACATATTTGACCCCCTTTTCCCTGTCTTCCCCTTTGGTAACCTTCATTCTGATGTCTGTGCCTAAGTTTTTGTTTTGTTTTGATAGTTTGTTACTTTTGGTTTTATATTTCACATATGAGTGAAGTCATATGGTTTTTGTCCTTTTTCATCTGATTTATTAACATTATGCCTTCAAGATCCACCCATGGTGTCACAGGTACATCATTTTAAGACATGCAGTGTTGGAAAGATTTTGCGCATCATTACAAGAGACAGATACATAGATATAAGTAACTTTTAGAGCATAAATAATGGTAAATTGTCGAACAATTAGAAAGTGATGAGTTTTGAGTATGTATTTGGTTTATTTTTAATATGGTTTATTTTATTGGAAGATTTTGCACTTTGCTTTAACATGATGGCTGTGTTTAATAAACATTTGGGGGGAAAATATTAAATGTAGCAATTGGCCCTTACAAGCTGGTATAGGCTAAAATGTTTCCTCCCCTCATAGGTAGACTTGGGAAGCCGAAAATTACTCGGAGTTCAATGACAGCTGAGAACAGTACCTGTAACGTCACACTGACATGCTCCATGGAGAAAGAAGAGAAAAACGTGACATACAGGTGGAGTCCCATGGGGAAAGAGGGCAGTGTGCTTCAAGTCTTCCACGTTCCCAGCGACCAGGAGCTGACTTACACCTGTACAGCCTGGAACCCCGTCAGCAACAGCTCTGACTCCGTCTCTGCCCAGCAGCTCTGTGCAGGTAGCAGCTCTGCCCGTCTGCCCTGGAGACCGACACGTCACTCTGGAGAGCTGTGAGGCCTGACTGAGGGCCCCATTCTCCAAGGCAAAGCGCCTCCCTCACGCTAGGCCTGGTCCCCGGGGGCATCTCCTCCCAGGAAGCCCTGGAAACCAGTCCACATCAGAGGGAGGATCCCTGCTTCCGTTTCTTTTCTTTTTTCTTTTTCTTTTTTTAATATATTTTATTGATTTTTTTTTACAAAGAGGAAGGGAGAGAGATAGAGTTAGAAACATCTATGAGTCACCCATCAGCTGCCTCTTGCACGCCCCCTACTGGGGATGTGCCCGCAACCAAAGTACATGCCCTTGAC
Organism: Vespertilio murinus; assembly: GCA_963924515.1. Classification (NCBI taxonomy): domain Eukaryota; kingdom Metazoa; phylum Chordata; class Mammalia; order Chiroptera; family Vespertilionidae; genus Vespertilio; species Vespertilio murinus. The sequence goes on from OZ004719.1 coordinate 34,221,020, forward strand.
CAGAATCGAAGCCGGGACCCTTCCGTAGGCAGGCTGAGGCTCTATTCTCTGAGCCAAACCATTTTAGGCCTGCTTCCGTTTCTAACCCTGACTTTCCATAGCAGGAAGTACAGTTTCCCTCCCCGGGAGGGTGCCCGGTTTGGACAGTGCCCCTGGAATGTGGACGAGCCTGCCCAGCACCTGGGGGCCTATTTTCTGAGAGTTGTCTCACTGCCTCTTCCATTTCCAGAGAGCGCCATGGGCGTCCACATGCGCCATGCTGGGTGGCTGAGCGGAATGGCTGTGCTCTTTCTGGTTATACTCATCCTGCCTGCAGTGCTTGTGTTCCTGTTTTGGAAGAGAGGACGAGGTAGGATTTCCCCGGTGTGGAAGTGCACCTTCCTTCTCCCTAGGACGGGGTCATGTATCCGAGGCGGTGAGGAGAGGCTTTTGTTCTAGGGAATCAGCATTTCTACAATCCCCACCCCACCACCACACAGTCTCCCAGACTGGTGGCCCTGACTGTATGGTATCACTCTGAGTGCTCTTCAGAATATGTTCACGGCATCACCAGTATCTAGAGGCCCCAGAGCTTGGGTTCGAGTTTTGCACCCTCATTAACAAGCTGTGCTTCATTAGACATGTATCTTTAACCTCTCTGGCTCAGTGTTCTTACCTGTGAAATAAGGCTTGGATTAGAGGGTCTTCAGTGCCATCGTATTTTTTACTTTGGAGAGTCACTGAGCAACATGTACTAATTTGGTATTTCATGGTTGTCACTAGATTCTTCCAGATCCCTCTGGATTCTCCTGTATTTGTGCTATTTTCAACTCAGAAAACCTGACCTTAGCACCCTAAGGGGGAAATTACACCATCCTACTCCTCCTAACCCCATAGCCACCCAAAATTTCCCCTTGGCCCAAATCAGAAGAAGAAGCCCGGATGTAGAGAGGCTCCCCCTCTGCTTCCAGCTTCTTGACTCTCCTTTGATCTGATTCCTCAGATTCCTCCTTCAAGATCCTCAAGAGTAAGAAGAAACCTGGTAAGTTTCCAGCCACAATTTTCTCTGGATCACTGTTGGGAGAGACGAATTCAGAGAGGTTAAGGCTACGCTTGTGCTTTGCAGACAGTCTGGGGCAAGCAGGTCAAATCCGCAGCCTGCAGGCCGCATGCCTTGTTTATTTGGCCCGTGTTCGCCTTTGAGTTTGACATGCTTGGTCTGGGGTGAAGATCCCAGCTTGACCACTTATCAGCTACCAATTATTTTATCGTTGTGAGTCTCAGTTTTCTCGATTATAAAATATGCAGAGTAATGGGTTAAATGGAATTCCACATATAAAACACTTGTCTGGTGCCTGGCACTTTAAGTACTCAGTCAATGTTAGTACCATACTTACCATTGATAGGCCCCATGATGAGAAGCTTGGCCTCATGATGAGAAGTCGCACAACCTGCTCAGGACATAGGGTTCCTCAAAGAAAGACATCTGTCTTCAATACCTTACAGCAAGCATGTCAAACTCGCAGCCCATTGGCCACGTGTCTCATTTATTTGGCCCATGTTAGCCTCTGAGTTTGAAATGCTTGTCTTACAGCCTCTGGGAAGGAAGAAGGGCTGCTTTTTTATCTATAAGTGAGACGAGAGGACACTCATTCTAGCTCACTCACCAAGTCTGAGGCAGGGGCTGGAAGGACTAAACTCTGAAATGTTGGATCCTTCTGAGATTGCTCAACTCAGATCTGTTAAGTATGGTGTTATGCCCAGACTTCGTGATCCCCAAGGACCACCAGGGAGCCGAGTCCGATGCAATAAACAAAAGAGCCTCTTCCATGCTAGCATGGGCTCTGTCCCACTCACACCGACAGCATGGCGGAAGAGAGGCCGTACTTAGACAAGTCAAGGGGTTTTATAAGGGTGGTGATGTCACTGCTTTGGCTGACCCTGATTGGTTGGATAAGGGCTAGGAAATTGAGGATAGCCCCGCCCTATTCTGCCCTGCCCCACAATACAAAATGGAATCAGGAGTTAGCCTCGCCCTGCCCTGCCTTCTCAGTGGTATGTTAGTGCCCTTGAACATGAAGACTCTAAATTCTAGCTGTTTCTTTTCAACTTGATCCTAAAATGTTCCATGTCAGGAGCAAAGAAAAGTGGTACACTGTGATGAGTGCTTCCACCAGCCCGTAATTTATTAAAAGTAGAGACATGTCTCTCCTGCCTTTGCTTCTCTATAGCTTCACACAGAGTCTGGCACATAGAGGGAGCTTAATAAGTGTTTGGCTGTGTGAGCCAATCAAGCAAGCCACAAATGTTTGTGGAGCATCTGCTATGTCCTTAACATTGAGGCAATAACAGCAATGTATGAACCAGATGATTCCAACACAGTATGCAACTAGAGTGTCTCAATCTAGTAGAAAAACCAAGACCTTCTCATAAAAATAAAAAAAAAAAACAGCTAGCCATGCAAGGCAGTCAATGCTAAGTGCCAGAAACACTCTGAAGACCCTGATAGAAGAGCTACTTTGCCCACGCAGAGATTGAAGAGCGTCTCTTTGGCCTAATGTGGACTCTAGAATAGAAAAGAATTCCCGCTGAGCTCTGGGTGAGGCGTGAGCTGGGTGCCTCCCATAGCACATGCAATCCCTAGAGGAGGGAAAGACAGTCCAAACACCCAAGCATCCATCTCAAGAGGATGAGAGCCATTTATCCTCTTAGGGCTTTATTTCTTCATCTTAAAAAGAAAACTTTAGAGTAAACCATCTCTAAAAAGTCAGCCACCTTTCGGTTTTGGTTTTGTGCATATGTGTTTGTTGTTGTTTTTTTAATCCTCACCAAAGGATTTTTTCCATTGATTTTTTTTTCTTTTTCTTTTTCTTTCTTTCTTTCTTTCTTCTTCTTCTTCTTCTTCTTCTTCTTCTTCTTCTTCTTTTTTTTTAGAGAGAGAGAGAGAGTGGAGAAAGAGGGAGAGAGAAATATCGATGTGCGAGAAACAGATCAATTGGTTGCCTCCTGCATGAGCCCTGACCAAGGTCCGGGCAGGGGAGGAGCCTGCAACTGAAGTACATGCCCCTGACCAGATTCCAACCCGAGACCCTTGGGTCTATAAGCCAATGCTCTCTCCATTCACTGAGCCAAATCGGCTAGGGCAAGTCATCCACCTTTTGCATACTTTATTTTGTCTTTATTTGTGACACAGATGCTGTCTCAAAGAACACAATATACGCAATGGTCACAAGTCCAAGAGATCCTCAGCCAGCAGAGCTCAGAATCTACGATGAAATCTCGCTGTGTAAGGTGAGCTGATGCGACTCACGGATCTTAACCAGCACTCCCAGGACAGGGAGTCACTGGTGGCAGGCCTCTCTTTACTACTGCCTAGCCAGCCTGGAGCCACAGGCAAGAATCTGGAAATACCATATCAGGGAAATGACGCCAGAATTCTCTCTATGAGGACAGGGATGTGGTCAATTGTCACCCTAGGGCAGCCTCCAGGGTGAGGCCCTGAATTCTCATGAGGGGGTGTGGCTTAAGGTTAGATGAGAATCATGATTAAGAGGGAAGCACCCTCTACCGGGGTCAGGCTACCAGAGAGCCTCTGGTGTGAGGTGAGGGCTGTTCCATGTGAACAGGTTGCTAAGGGGGCTCCAAGGTCAGAGAGGTGCCCTTGAACTCGACTAACTTGCCTGGCTGCGGCAGCAGCTTCCGTTCCTCAGGCTTAGACACTCTGTCCCACACCCACTAACTCTGCTTTTTTTTTTCTGGGTGAAAAAGTTGATGACCCAAAGGCTTCCAAATGGGACTGCTGGAGCAGAGGTGAAAGACTCAGAAAGTCTGCTACCCCAGATCCCCTCAGGGCGTCTCCCCGCCCATGTGCCCAACTCCCCCGGGTTCCTGGTGGGAACTAGAATTCCCCAGCCGAGCCTTCGTGTTAACATGTCCCTCTCTCTCCCTCTTGGGCACAGATGGACAAAACCGTCAGCACTCAGGACCGCAAACCTTCTGGGATTCCAAGCTATGAATCTGTGATCTAAGCTGCCAGACGGCATCCTCTCCATGGAAACTACACTATCACCACTGATAATGGCAGATACCCTGGACCCAGACTTCCTCTGCCCAGATCTTGCCTGAAGATAGCAAAACCTGAAGATTGCGAACTAACCTGAAGATTGTATGAAACACAGGAAGCCCTCTGCTGCTGGACATAGTTTGTGCTTAGATAGACAGATGGCCTTTTCCCCTTTCTGAAATGGGTGAATTGCCTCCCTCGGCACAGCGCTCTGCAATCTTCACATCACAGCACCTGCAGAAAATGTTGCTATGGCACAATGACGTAAACAACCAAGATTGCTCATGTCTGGAGGCTGTCTGTGGCTAGAGGCCTCTTGTGATGACAGGTGATGGCCCTTCCCAGCAACTCCGAACATAGAGAGGACCGGTGTGGCTTGGAGGAGCTGTAGTATGCCGTGGCACACCAGCTAGGGTGCTCTGCTTACACTCAGCATACATGCGGAGCCCTGGCTCGTGGCTTGGGGAAATTAGGCAAAGGCCCCTTTTGCCTTAAGGCAGATGCAGCCCCTCACCCAAGGGTGTGGCTTGGTAAGCAGAGAGTGAGCTGCTTGCGTTTCAGCCTCCACTTGCCCCCTTTGCCCAGGAACCTTTGTTCGTGTACAACTGGCTGGACCAGTGCAACCATGCATGACCGTACAACGGGAGAGGTCATCCGAGTGCAGACACACTCCCCAAACATTGTGTTGGAAAATGCACTTTCTGTGGGGTTCTAGCACGCTGGGGCAATTTTCTTCAGGCCTTACTTCAAAGGCTCCATCAGACTCTCTCTCCAGCCAAGCTTTCCTTCCGTATCACTCTGTGATGGTTAACTTTAGGTGTCAACTTTGGCGGGGCCAGGGTGCACAGATATTTGGTTAAACTTTATTCAAATGCATCTGTGAGGGTGTTTCTACATGAGATTGACATTTGATTTTTGTAGACTAAGTAAAGCAGATTAATCCTGTTTTCCTGGCTGGGCATCCACTAAATCCACTGAAAGCTTGAATAGAACAAAAAGGTGATGTAAGGGAGAATGTTCTCTCTCTCTCTCTCTGTCTCTCTGTCTTTGAGCTGGTACATCGGTCTTCTTCTGCCTTTACACTTGGACTTGGAGGAACTTACACCAGGAGCTCTCCTGGGGGCCTTCAGACTCGGACTCAGACTGGAACTATATACCGTATTTTTCGCACCATAAGACCCACTTGGTTTTTAGAGGAGAAAAATAGGAAAAAAAATATTCTGAACCAAATAGTGTAATAAAATATTTAATAAAGTATAACAGAATAATATTGCCACTCTGCAACTCGGACCATAAGACGCAGGCACTTTTCCTCCCACTATTTGGTGAAGAAAAAGTGCGTCTTATGGTCCGAAAAATACGGTACCCTCACCGCTTCAGCTTGCTGACTACAGATCTTGGGATTTCTCAATCTCCGTGACTACATGAGCCAACACCTTACTACAACTAGTTCTCATTTTCTGCAGAACCACACAAACACACCATGCAAGCAGCCTCAGCACCGAGAAGCCATGCCCTGCACCCCATTCTCCAAAAGGGAATGACAAGTTGTATTTCTGGGCACTTTAGGGGAACTAAGTGCAACCCAACCATCAAAACAAGAGACTTGCAAGAAGCAAAATCTTTTGCCAGCAGGAACTTGAGAGATGACATTGCAGAATATGCAACCAGGCCCACCCCAGTTCCCCAGGCCCCACCCAGAGAGTCACAGAGTTCAGCCCAAGGTTAGGTGCTCCCTCCCTTTCCCCTTCCGCATCGGAGCGGAACACTCAAGTGAGTATTTGAAACATTGCTCCCCTACAAGCTAACAAATATAACCAGCTAAACCCTAAATGCCCACAAACAACCCCAGACTGCACAGCAAAAATATACATAAACCGCATTTAGGCAGAAGGAGGATGTTAGTCCCAGTGAATGGACCCATCACCTCCTAGCCCTGACTATCTTCAGCACTTTGTTGGGGCTGCAAGGCCCCCAACGTATGAGATGAGTGTAATGTCTGCCCTGGGCTAACTGAGAAACCAATTCCAGCACAAATACTACAGCTAAATCCTGAACTACATATTACCTGGAGTGGCCCCAGCTAGCACAGTCCAGAAAAGACCTTATGGGGGAGACAGAACTGAAACTGGGCCTTGAAGGATGAATGGGATTTGGCAGAGAGTAGAGAAGACAGAGGGCATCCACATGAGGAAAGCATAAACAAACAAACAAAAACAGCCCTGGGATCGGCATGCTATGTTTTGGGCACCCCCCAGACACCATGCATGGGCACAGGCCCTCGCCTATGTGTGGCATAGAGCCTCCGCGAGAATGTGGGCTCCACCCCTTATCCCTCCACACATCCTGTAATACCCAGGCCTCTACGAAGCGTTTCCTGGTATGAGTGGTGAAATTAATGATGGCTTTTTTTGCACTCCTTTCTTTCACTCATTATAACTCATTCCATTCTGCCTATCAGTAGTAGAGACGATTGTTTGTTTTCCTCTACCTTATGCATCACTCAAGGACAAGCTCCCTGACTTCATGATCAGGAAGAGGCGCACATAAGAGGTGAGAGTTGTATTCATTTCTGCATCCGACACCAGGCAACAGTGCCTTGTACCCTGCTTGTGAGCAATAAGTACTATTGAAGAGAAGGCACTTATTGGAAGTACTGACATATGACAGCCAATAAGCGCAGTGGAATCAAATTGTGACCTATACTAAATATCAGGATGCAGGTGGCAGAGGCTGTTTTGGAGGGAGAAGACTTTCAGAGTTAGGCCTACCCAAACACAGGGCATTGTCTTCTTCCTGAAGCACTTTGGCCTTGCAGTCGCTCTTAATGGTTGACCTTGATCAACCCATGATTTTGCGCATTTGGGATTCTCAAAATAAATCCACTTTTCATCGCCAGTCACAATTTGATGCAAAAACAAAAACAAAAAACCTTTCTTTTGTGCCGTTAAAGCAATATTTTACTGATGACTTTTCAGTTTTCCAATTGTCTTTTGTTCAATTTATGTGGCACCCATTTTCCTTCCTTTAAAATCTTTCCCATTGCTTGTAAATGATCTAAAATTGTTTTTGCTGAGCAACGTTTAATCTTTCTGCAAGTTGTTTTTGAGTTTGACACACACCTTCATCCAATAATGCTTGTAATTGTTGGTCTTCAGACTTTTTCGGTTGACCTGGACGTTCTTTGTCTCACATCAAAATCATCACTTTTATTTATTTTTATTTATTTTTTTTGAAATCATCACTTTTAAACCATTTAAACCCGCATTCACAAGTATCTTGAGATGGAGCATGTTCACTATAAGCTTCTGAAGTATATGATAACTTTCGGCAGCACTTTTCTTCAAAATAAAGTAATGAACTAAAACTTACCTCAAATGCTCTTTTTTTTGTACAAAATTTGACATTTTTAAGTGTATATATATATTATATACATATATATGTATATAATATATATAAGCGTATATAATATATATATATTAACACCTTCAGAAAATTTGACATATGAAGTTTTGAAGCTTGCTATCAATACTACAAATTAGCATACATATCAAATCACATATATATCAATATATGTGAAACTCCATCTACTGAAGGAAAAAAATCCACATTATTAGCAGGTACACCTGGTAATCCCCAGCCCAAGTCAGGAAATGTGTGGGAGGAAACAAATTGATGCGTCTCTCTCACATCTATTCTCTTTCTCTCTCTCTTCCCCCCTCCCTTCCACTCTCTTCAAAAATCAATGGGGGGAAAAATATTCTCAGATGAGAATTAACAGGAGGGGGGGGGAGATTAAAAACCATTCTTTCACTAGAACAGGATTTTGCGTCAGACCAAAGATGTGCAGTTTACATGTGAAGCTGAACTCTCAGCGGAGGAGGCCTCTGGGGAGAGCACCGGTAACCAGGGTGGTAAAGCATGGGCTTTCCCAGGCAACGGAGGAAATGAGAAAACGCTGCAGCTCTTGCTTCTCCGAAGAAGAAAGCGAAGTTGATTTAAAATGTGTGTGTGTTTTCTGTTGTGCCCTAGTATCCTGAACCCCAAAGAAGATCAGGGAGCCACATCCGATGCAATTGCAGTGAGCCTGTATTTATTTCGGACTAGTCCTTGCTCAGTCCCACTTACACCGGCAACAGCATGGTGGGAGAGAGAAAGAACATAACATCTCAATGAGTTTTAGGGGGGGGGGGGTGACCCTGATTGGTTGGGTTAGGGTTAGTGACCCTAATTGGTTGGGTTAGGGTCTGAGTTGGGAGCTGGCCCCGCCCTGCCCCTCACCCCAGGCCAGGTGGGTGGGCCCGGGGCTGAGCACAAGAGAGGCTTCCCTTCCCGGGCTCCCGCCCCACAAAATGGAGTCAGGAGCTGGTCCCGAGCCCCCCCTCCAGGGAAGGAGCACACCCCTCGGTGTCCGCTGGGGCCTGCCCCATGTGCGCTGGCCCCGGCTTCTCATTTTCCATTGGTAGCAAAATCTCTGCATTTCTCTCAGCAATATTTTTTTCTGATACATCTTTTTGGGCAGTGGAAACAAAGGAAAATATAAACCAATGGGATTACATCAAACTAAAGAGCTTTTGCACAGCAAAGGAAACCATCAACAAAAGGAAAAGACAACCCACTGAATATTTGCCAATGATACATCTGGTAAGAGGTTAATATCCAAAATTTATAAAGAAGTCATACCACTCAACACCAAAAAAAAAGCAAACAATCCAATTTTTAAAAAGGAGCAAAAGAGCCGAAACCGGTTTGGCTCAGTGGATAGAGCGTCGGCCTGCGGACTGAAAGGTCCCAGGTTCGATTCCGGTCAAGGGCATGTACCTTGGTTGCAGGCATATCCCCAGTGGGGGATGTGCAGGAGGCAGCTGATTGATGTTTCTCTCTCATTGATGTTTCTAACACTCTGTCCCTCTCCTTTCCTCTCTGTAAAAAATCAATAAAAAATATATATATTTAAAAAAAAAGGAACAAAAGACCTGAATAGACACCTCTCCAAACAGGACACACAGATGGCCAATAGACATATAAAAGGATGCTCAGCATCACTAGTCATCAGAGAAATGCAAATTAAAAGCACAATGAGCTATCACCTCAGACCTGTCAGAATGGCTATCACCAATAAATCAACACGTGTTGCTGAGGATGTGGAGAAAAGGGAACACTAACCCTTCCCTTTGGATATCCCATCTCCCATCCCCTTTCCTTAAATAAATTCACTTCTTCTTTTTAAATTTTTATAAGAACTTATTTGAGCCAAACTGATGACAGTAAGCTGTGGAACAAGCTCTCAGAGAATAATAACAGTTCTGCAGCTTCTTTTATTCATTTGAAATTAAAGAGGGGATGTAGCCCAAACCGGTGTGGCTCAGTGGATAGAGCGTCGGCCTGCGGACCGAAAGGTCCCGGGTTCGATTCTGGTCAAGGGCATGTACCTTGGTTGCTGGCACGTCCCCAGTGGGGGGTGTGCAAGAGGCAGCTGGTCGATGATTCTCTCTCATCGATGTTTCTAGCTCTCCATCCCTCTCTCTTCCTCTCTGTATATTAAAAAAAAAAAAAAAGAAAAGAAAAGAATAAAGAGGGGATGTAAGAAATATTGGGGAGCCGAAACTGGTTTGGCTCAGTGGTAGAGCGTCGGTCTGCAGACTGAAAGGTCCCTGGTTCGATTCCAGTCAAGGGCATGTACATTGGTTGCGGGCACATCCCCAGTAGGGGGTGTGCAAGAGGCAGCTGATCGATGTTTCTCTCTCATCAACGTTTCTAGCTCTCTATCTCTCTCCCTTCCTCTCTGTAAAATATCAATAAAACATATATATATATGTTTTATTGATATTTTACAATATCTTATATATTATATATTAAATATTAAATATATTAAATATTATATATTTAATATATTTATATCAAATATTAAATATTTTATAATTGATATTTTACAATATAATGATATTTTACAATAAAACATATATATATATATATATATATATATATATATATATATGGGAGCACATAATCTTGTTAACTATCCTATAATTATAGTTAACTAGCATATGTGCTCTCTTGAGGGTTTGATAAGACAATTGGGGGCTAGCAATCTGAATCTGTGCCAGTAACCAGTATCCTAATGCACATTCTTGTTAAAATATCAATATTTTGGCTCAGTGGTAGAGCCAATATATCCTATAATTATAGTTAACTAGCATATGTGCTCTCTTGAGGGTTTGATAAGACAATTGGGGGCTAGCAATCTGAATCTGTGCCAGTAACCAGTATCCTAATGCACATTCTTGTTAGCCTATAAAGTCACTTCCTTAAGCAATAATCTGTTTTCCTAAATACACCCAATTGACAAGGGCCAGAAACCAAGAATTTAGCAGCTTAGCCAAAGCAGAAGTCACTGGCACCACCCAGGCCAGGCCTTTGGGTGAAATCTCACTTTTCCCACCCTAACCCACAGAGGGGCAGCAAAGCCCAAGGAAAGTCTGGAAGCTGGTCCACATTTGGGGAGACGAGAAACCAAGGGGATCCATGAGAGAGACCCTCGCATTCGGTGCTCAGGCTTTGGAAACCGACTCCCCTGACTCACCGTCCTAGTCCATCTGCAAATAAAGGGCTTCCCCCCCACACCCCCACCCCCGTATCTTCTGAGCACTCATTGTGTGTTTTCCAGTCGCCTGGTAAATTCTGCAACAGGTTAAACACCCCACTTCTGGCATTTCAAAGGCGCACAAGGTTGGAATGTGTCTTTTATTAGTCGTCCTTTCTAATAAAGAAAATCTCCAGCGGACGGTTGTTAAGGCACATTCTCATGCTCCATTATGTTCTGCTGGGGCTCTCGCCCCTCCCGGTGATTTTCCTGTAATTCTCCTTGTAGGTTTCACGATTAATGGCCTTCGGCTTCCAGTAACTGACTCACCCATTCTCCAGTGGACCGCCTTACTCCTGGCCCCACCTGCACCTGGTCTGACCCACTCCTCTGACTGACCCTGACAAGAGGCATAAATATCCCGCTCCCTCTACTCTGCCCCGCTGATACCAGTTTGGTCTCAGCCCTTCTAGCAGATGTAATAATACATTTCTAATTCTTTGCCCCTTTTGGACTCCTGGGTTCCTCCTTCAGCAACCCTAACGGCAGTCAGTCGGTGTTCTTTAAAGTCTAAGATCTTCTGGGAGCTTCCTGAGGGGAAGCAAGGAGCCGGAGGGTACAATGGAACCTTGCTTGTACCTAGGTCCATAGGGTGGTCCTGGTTGGACTTCTTTGGATTCCTGCCAGCTACCAAGTAAATGTTGAAACCAAGCCATTTCCTGATTCTGGAATCCCCTGGCATCGTCCCTGTGACTTCCCCAGCCAGTACACATCACCTCGATTTTTCTTTATCCACCCTCTGAGATGGCCATTTAGCCTTCCCAGCACCACCAAGTTAACCTTTCACTTCCTGTGCCTTACAAACAGGCCCAGATGAGAGGCAGCAAATGCTTCTTGTGTCAGACAAACGTGTTGGATTCAATTTAGGTCTTGGTGGGAATTCAGACTGGTGCAGCCATTGTGGAAAACAGTATGGTGCTTCCTCAAATATTTAAAAATGGGACTTCCATTTGACCCAGTAATACCATTTCTAGGAATATATCCCAAGAAACACCAATCAGAAAGGATATATGCACCCCTATGTTCACAGCAACACAATTTACAATAGGTTAAGATTTGGAAACAGCCTAAGTGCCCCTTAGCAGAGGAGTGGGTTCGAAAATGTACTATGGTACATCTACACAATGGAATACTATGCTGCTATAAAAAAGAAGGAATTCTTACCATTTGCAGCAGCGTGGATGGATCTGGAGAGCATTATGCTAAGTGAAATAAGCCAGGCAGTGAAAGAAAAATACCACATGATCTCACTCATCCTATCTAATAAAGAGGTAATATGCTAATTGATCCTCATGTCATCTCAAAGATGGCGGCACCCACAGCCAATAAGAAGGGAATATGCTAATTGATTGCCCACCCTCAAAGATGGTGGTGCCCACAGCCACAAGATGGTGGCGCCCAGTCCCCTCAGCCCCACCTATAGCAAGGTCAGGCCCACATGCCTGCCTCCAGAGCCCCTAGTCCCCTTGTCCCTGCCCCCAACTGCCCAGGACCAGCCCGAGATGCAGGCAGGCCTTGGATGGTGGCTGCCGAGCCACCCAGAGCTGCCCAAAGCTCAGGTAACCAGGCAATGGTAGCAGCAGAGGTGTGATGGGGTGTCTCCTTCCCCTGATTGCCAGGTCACTTCCCATCCCTGAGGGCTCCTGGACTGTGAGAGGAGGCAAGCTGGCTAAGGGACGCCCTCTTCAGTGCATGAATTTTCATGTACAGTGTCTCTAGTTTATATATATAAAAAGCCAGTGTCTGTAATGATGTAATGACAGGTATGACCAGTCACTGTGACACCCACTATGGCCAGTGAACTGGCCCAATCAGGGTGTGGGGCTGGCCGGCCAACTTCCCATGGCCCTTCCCCCAGCTCGTCTGCCCTAGATATGGGTGGGAGATTCCAATTCCCCACCCCCACCCCCGCCTTCCCCTGGCCAGCCCCATCCCTGATCACCATAACAGGCCTGAAGCCCCTCCTCATAGCCTACCCTGCCACTGATTTCCACCCCCACCCCAATAGGGGCGGGGCCAGCTGGCCAACCTCCTGCAGCCCCTCCCCCACACCCGGCCCCACCCCAGATCGGCCCCCTCACCCCAATCAGGGGTGGGGCTCACTGGCCAATCGCCTATGGCCCCTCCCCCCAGCCAGCCAACCTCCCTCCATCTTCTCCTCCTGGCAGGCCCAGTCCCAATCTACCCTGATTGGGGCCGGGTTGGCCAGACCCCACCTGTGCACGAATTCATGCACTGGGCCTCTAGTTTATTTATAAAACCACAGAGGTAGAAGAAGTAACTCATAGAAGAAATGGGCTGAGAAAACAAGGTCTAGAAGCAAAAGAAGAGTCCATGGGGCTTGGGGGTGAGGAAAGTAATGGTAGCGCCTGGGAGTGTGGGGGAGGGAGAGGTGTGGGTAGGGGTGCTCCTGAAAGGGAGAGGGCACTGGTGTTATGGAACATAAAATTTACGGAACTGCACTGGTGTTATGGAACATAAAATTTACGGAACTGGCACGGGAGAGACAGTTGGACACTCTGAGGTTTCAGGAAAAGCCTTTATTCAAAGTAGCACTGCTGGTTCAGGGGACCCAGATCCTAAGATCCAGATCCTGAACAACTTAGACAATGAGATTTTCTCCTTATATATTTCTGAGTTTCTTTCTTTCCTAACTACCAAGCTTCGGTAGGGCACTCTCACAGGTCCCCCCACACACACTCCTCTCTCCCTTTCCCCCTCCCCCACCTCTGAGAATCAGTCAGAATGAGTAACTTAGATTGTAGCTAATGTCTGTCCTGGATGGCCCCAGTGACCTCCCTCTAGTTAAGCTGCTTCATCCTTGGTTTATGGCCCCTGTAAATTGGGAGTATTTACGTAAATAGCTCTTGTGAGACCAGATAATTAAGGAAGGGGCAGTGACTTCAGGAATGTGCGTTAGGGACACCAAGATGAACTAGGGGCGGAGTCCGGCTGCTAGCCTCCTACCTCCTTTCACAAAGGGAGTTATGGGCCAGCAAGAGAGTGCAGCAGAAAGCAGGTTCCCGGGACAAATTCAGATTGCCAGCCCCCCAAATACCTTATGCTCCTCATCACGAGGTCTTCCCTCCTCAGGGTTGGTTGTAAGGGTGGCGATTTTAGGGAAGATCCCAGGGGAAGACTTCAATGGAATATTCAGCAGCCTTCTAGGCTTGTGCTTTCAGTCTTGGAAAAGAGCACCAGAGCACGGGCTCCTTTCTCATTGCAGGTTGTCCTGGCGTCAGCCATCGCATTGCTTGTCTGGTGCTCCTGCTCTTCTGGGCCTGCAATGTCCTTGAGGCCTGAATGTCATCTCTGGGGAGGAAAGGTCAGCTGGAGGGTGAGGTGCCATCCTACAATTGTCCTTTGCTAGGCACCCGGGGCTTTGGGTTCTGGGTCCTTTGCTCTGCTCGCCGCTACTACTGATGCCACGCCTCTAAGAGGAAGCAGAAGTGTCGTAACGTGTAGTTAACAGCTGAATGGCTTTGACTAGTGTGAAGTCTCCAGCACCAATGCTAAGACCATGATCTGGTTGCTCCAGTTTCTCACGCTTCTCTCGGGCCTTGGCTCAGGTAAGTGCCTGTACAAACAAATGTCGTCACGGAGTGACTCCCCGGTTTTGCGCCGCTTGCTCGGAGTTAATCCCCTATACTTAGGTATCTGTCTGTCTCTCTGCCACGGCTCTGGGCGGGGCTCACAATGCTTTCTGATAAGCTGCTACCCCCTCTCAATGTTAAATGGTTCGGTGGCTAACTAAAGTTGTGTCTGCATCGAAGGCAGTGATTCTCAACCTTTCTAATGCCGAGACCCTTTACCTGGCTTGGGGGGAAGGGGCCAGCTAACTGTTAATGAATCGTAGTGTAAATTTCTGTATTTTCCAATGGTCATAGGCTCTACAGCATTTACATTACGATTCATAACAGTAGCAAAATTACAGTCATGAAGTAGCAACGGAAATAATTTTATGGTTGGGGGTCACCACAACATGAGGAACCGTATTAAAGGGTCGCGGCCTTGGAAAGGCTGAGAAGCTCTGCTTGCTCTAAGGGAATTGGCTGTGGGGGCGTGGGAAACGAGTTTTTCTAAGACAAGACTCTCCGGCATGTTGAAGAAGGAGAAGCACTAAGATTAGGAAAAGAAATGCTTTTGCCCAATTAGCTTCTGTCTTACTGCATAACATCGGGTGCATCCCTTATTCTTCCAGAGCCTCGCTGTTCTCATCTAAAATATTGAAAACCTACAAGACGGTTTAGCCAAAATGTCTAGGCCCAGCAAAGAGCACTAGATATAGTCCTCTTAGTTTCTGTTTGCTGTAAAGAGGAAAAATAAAAAGCTTTCTGCAGCTCGTCATTCTTCCTTTGATGCAAACCAGGGGCTCGGTATGTGGTTCAGCAGTACCTTATTTGGCAGAGAGAAAGAAATCAGCGGGCCCTGCCCGCTTCTCATTTCCTGCTGTCCCTTACCTGTAAAACAAAGTTGTGTGTGACTTTGGGCTACACCAGGGGTCCATGGGAGTCAAAGTATAGGATTAAGGGACATGTGTGTGGGACAGGAGACAAAGCAGGAGAGCTAAGCCAGAACTAGCCTCGAGCTAATATTCGATGAGTGTCTGTTCTGTTTTACAGGCAAGGGACTGAGCACTTACATGCATTATACACTGAGTGGCCAGATTATTATGATCTCTGAACGTATCTGGCCACTCAGTGTATACCCTATATAATAAAGAGCTAATATGCAAATTGTCCCCTCAAGCAGCAGGCAGGCTGGTCAACCGCCCATTTCCCCTTCCCCTGGCCAGGCTGGCCGGACCCCACCCATGCAAGAATTCAGGCACCAGGCCTCTAACACACACACACACACACACACACACACACACACACACACACATTGAGTGGCCAGATTATTATGCATTCAGAGATCACAATAATCTGGCCACTCAGTGTATATGTACATAAGCCTGTGACAGTTTTATGAGTCTGTACCATTCCCATTTTTACATGTGAAATAACGATAATTTCAATAATCTGCCAAGTTTCATTAGCAGGTGGCAGCCTCTTGTGATAGCTCTGAGAAATAATGACAGTTGAACAAGCAGGGCAGCAGCACAAGAGAGACAAAGACAGAAGCAAGAGTCCCCACAGACATGCGGAGGGAACTGGCCGTGGAAATGAGGGGAAAGGTGAATTCATTAAGCCATCCAATAAATACTGAGCACTTACTGGAGGCCTGACACTGTTCTAGTTCCTGGAGATCCATCATGAACAAAGCCACAACAATTTCTGCCTCTTGGAGTTAACTTTTTTTTCCTTAGTATCTTTTCATTGATTTCTGAGAGAAAGGGAAAAGGAGAGAGAAAGAAAAACATCAGTGATCAGTGATGAGAGAGAATCATTGATCGGCTGCCTCCTGCATGCCCACCCCTGGGGACTGAGCCAGCATCCCCAACCTGACTGGGAATCCAATAGCAACCTCCTGGTTCTTAGGCCGCAGCTCAACCACGGAGCCACGCCCACCAGAACGAATAAACATTTTAGCAGGGGAGACAGACTATAAACAAGATAAATAAGTGAAATCGTAAAAGTGTATAGGAAGAAGGATGATGCAGAGGGGGGGCTGTAAAATTTCCAGCTCAGTAGCCAAAAAAGGTGACAGTTTCAGGGACAGGAAGCAGCCACAGAGAGAGAGAGTAAATCAACCTTGAAAAGTCTGAAGGAAGATGATGTATGCCAGCCCATATTCTCTTGAGTAGGTGGAACACCATAACTTGATTCCTTTAGAAAATTTAGCCTGAAAGATAAACCTTGTTGAGAGATCATCCTAATAGGTTAAACTGGAATCAGGCACCAGCATGCCCTTGGGAAAAACAAGTCTCCTTTGTCTCTTATTCTTTCTAGATGTGTGTGTGTGGGGGAGGGGGGGCTTATCAATGTTAGTTAATATGCATAAAAATTACAAGGCAGACCTATTATATTATAATATTGATTCTGGGGTGGAGGCTAAGATTTAGCTTCCAGGGAACCCTTCCTATTCCAAGGACCACACTTTGAATAGCAAGGTCTAGATTTCATGGGACTTAAGTCACACTGGGACTAGAGGGAGGGAAGCATGGGAACTAATTCTCCGAATGTGTTTGCAAGAAGCAGATACAGACAGATATCTGCTGCCCAGGGGAGACAGTGGTGGGAAATGGAGGTAGAGCCAACCCATGTGGGCTAGCCAAATGATTCTGTGGTTTTGAATCAAAAACTTGCTGGCTCGTGTATCCCAGGGGGCCGTGTGCCCCGGGTGAGCTGTGTGCCCCAAGGGGTCCGGGTGTCCAGGGAGAGCCGTGTGTCCCAGGGGGCCGTGTGCCCCAGGTGAGCCGTGTGTCCCAGGGGAAGCAGTAGGACCCGGGGGTAGGGGCAGTGTGAACCAGAGGAGGGGCGGGCTCTATTCATGTGGTCCTGAGACAGTCACCATAAAACAAGCAGACTGCCAAATGAGGAGCGGATTCTATTCATGTGATTCTGAGATAGTCACCATAAAACAAGCAGACTGCCAAATGACAGCGGGGAGGGGAAGGAGACCTGGGGGGAGATAAGAGAACAACCGAAGGACTGGTATGCATGAATATAAGTACAACCAACGAACACAGACCTCTGGGGAGGGAGGGCATAAGTGGGGGGGGGGGGGTGTTAATGGTAAGCTATGTACACATATAATACCTTAATAAGAAAATAAATAAATAAATAAATAATTTTTTAAAAACTTGCTGGCTCTTTAGCAAGGCTAGGAGATTGTAATCTAATGACTCTCCTTCCCCTGAGCAGCATCATCTACTTACCAACTATCCATGCTTTCTCATGTTTATTCTTTTTTTTTTTTTTTTTTTTTTTTGATGAGAGAGAGAGAGAGAGAGAGAGAGAGAGAGAGAGAGAGAGAGAGAGAGAGAAGCATGGATGTGAGAAACATTGATTAGTTATGTCCCTCCCGTATGCACCCAAACCGGGGATCAAACCCACAACCTGGGTATGTGCCCTGACCAGGAATTGAACCCACCACCTTTTTGGTGTATGGGACGATGCTCCAACCAACTGAGTCACATCGGTCAGGGCCTCTAATGTTTATTCTTGCTCACTACAGGCAGTGTTGTTTTACCTTTTGCCATTGTCCTCAAGGACAGCTGGGTCTTTCCACCTCTCAGAATCTGCCCTCTCTACCCATGTGACCTCCTGCTCTCCATGCCTTTCAGGTTTCCATCCACATCTAGCGTAAGGTGTGTCTCCATCCAAAGGCAGACTTTTTTCCTTTGTTTGTTTTTCATTACTGTGAAATATAAAAGACAAAACAATAATTTTAAAGTGTAAAATTTAGTGGCATTTTGTAAATTCACATTGTTGTGCCTCCACCACTTAAGTTAAGTCACTCCAAAACATTTTCATCACCCCAAAAAGGAAACCCTGTACTTATTAAGCAATCACTCCACATTTACTTCTCCTCCCTGCACCCCAAAAATACCTGTCTGCTTTCCATCTCTATAGATTTAGGTATTCTGGATATTTCATATAAGTGAAATCATACAGTATGTGGCCTTTTGTAGCTGACTTCTTTCACTTAGTACAGTGTCTACAGGGTTTGTTCATGCTGTATCATCTATCAGTAATTCCTTTTTATTGCTTAATAATATTTAATTATATGTATTATTAATTTTATTTATCCATTCATCTATTGATGGACATTTGTATTGTTTCCACCTTTTTACTTATGTGAATAACGCTGCTATGAAGATTTGTGTACAAGTCTTTGTTTGATATCTGTTTTCAATTCTTCTGGGTATATACCCAGGAATGGAATTACTGGGTTCATACTATGTTTAATTTTTTTTGAGGAATCACTAAATAGTTTTCTGTATTGGCTGTACCAGTGTTTGTATCCACCAGCAATGTACAAGGTTCTAATTTCTCCATATTCTACAAAAAAAATTTTTTCTGATTATTGTTACTACCATTTTAGTAGATGTAAGGTATCTCATTATGTTTTTTATTTGCATTTCTCTAATGACTAATAATGTTGAGCTTCTTTGCATGGGTTTATTGACCACTTAAATTTATATCTTCTTTGGAGAAATATCTATTCAAGGCCTTCACTCATTTTTAATTGTATTTTTTGTCTTTTTATTGTTAGCTTATAAGTTCTTTAAATAATCTGAACACCAAAACCTTTTTAGATATATGATTTACAAATATCTTCTCCCATTCTGTAGATTGTCTTTTCATGTTCTTGATAATGTCTTTGATGAACAGAAGTTTTTAATTTTGATGAAGTCCAATTTATCTATTTTTTTTCTTTTGTTGCTTGTGCTTTTGGTATCATATCTAAAAACCTATTGCCAAGAACAGGGAAATTTAAACTTATGTTTTCTTCTAAGAGTTTTATAATTTTAGCTCTCATGTTTAGGTCATTGAAACATGTTGAGTTAATTTTTATATAGGTCTGAGTTAGAGGGTCCAACCTCATTTTTTGCATGTAGGTAATCTAATTGTCCCAGTACCATTTGTTGAAGCAACTTCTTTCCCCATAGATTGATCTTGCTACTATTGTCAGAAATTAATTGCTGTAGCTTGGGCTGTTTTGCTTAGTAGTTGGAGTCTTGGCCTTTGGACTGAAGGGTCATGGATTAAATTCTGATCAAGGGCACATACCTCAATTGCAGGCTTGATCCCCGGCCCAGGTTGGAGCATGTGTGGGAGGCCACCAATCGATGTGTCTCTCTCACATTGATGTTTCTCTCTCTCTTTATCCTCTGCTTCTACCATCTCTAAAAATCAATAGAAAAAAATACCCTCAGGTGAAGATTAACAAAAAAATTTAATTGTCCATAAACATATGGGTTCATTTATGGACTCTCAATTCAATTTCATGTTGACATCTATATATCTACCTTTATAGTCAGCACTGCACTATTTCGATTACTGTAGCTGTATAAATTTTGAAGTTGGGAAGTGTGAGTTCTCCGAGTTTATTTTTATTTTTCAGTATTGCTTTGGCTATTTAGGACCCCTTGAAATTCCATATGAATTTGAGAATTGACTTCTTCATTTCTGGGAAAAAAAATTTAAGACTCATTGGAATTTTTGTTAGACATTGAATTGCATCTGTAGATTGTTTTTATAAATTGATTTGGGTAGTATTGCTATTTTTTTTCTTTTTTTAAATATATTTTATTGGTTTTACACTGAGAGGAAGGAAGAGGGATAGAGAGCTAGAAACATTGATGAGAGAGAAACATCGACCAGCTGCCTCCTGCACACCTCACACCGGGGATGTGCCCGCAACCAATGTACATGCCCTTGACCGGAATCGAACCTGGGAGCTTTCAGTCCGCAGACTGATGCTCTATCCACTGAGCCAAACCAGTTTCGGCAGTATTGCTATCTTAATATTGAGTCTTCTGATCTATAAACATAGAATGTCTTTACATCTTTTTTTCCCCTTAATTTCTTTTAGCAATATTTTATAGTTTTCAATGTAAAATCTTGCATCTCCTTGAATTATTGCTAGATATTTTGTTATTTTGGATGCTATTGTAAATTGAACTGTTTTAATTTCCCTTCATATGTTCATTGCTAGTGTGTAAGACTATAACTGATTTTTGTATATTGATTTCTATTCTTCAATTTGGATAAATTAATTGATTAGCGCTGATGATATTTTGTGTGTGGATTCTTTAGGACTTCCTATCTAAAAGATAAGAATAGTTTCATTTCTCCCTTTCAATTAAGGTATCTTTTATTTCTTTTTCTTGCCTAATTGCTCTAGCTAGAACTTCCAGTACAGTGTTGAATAGAAGTGGTGAAAGCAGGTACTATTATCTTAGCCTGGTTTTGGTGGAAGGCTTTCGGCCTTTCATCCTTAAGTAGAATGTTAGCTGTGGGTTTTTTTGTGTTTTTATTGAGTTTTTACAGAGAGGAAGAGAGAGGAATAGAAAGCTAGAAACATCAATGAGAGAGAAACATCAATCAGCTGCCTCCCGCACACCCCCTACTGCAACCAAGGTACATGCCCTTGACCAGAATCGAACCCTGGACCCCTCAGTCCGAATGCTGACGCTCTATCCACTGAGCCAAACTGGTTTCGGCAGCTGTGGGTTTTCAAAATGACTTTTATCAAAGTAAAAACATTTTCTACTAATCCTATATTCTTAAATGTGAAATGGTTTTGGATTTTGTTAAGTACTTTTTTAATATTGATTAAGATAATGACGTGTCTCTTTTCTTTAGTTTTTTAATGTGATATATTGCATTAATATTCATATATTAAACCACTCTTGCATTACTGAGATAAATTCCACTTAGTCATGATGTATAATCCTTCTAAATGCTCCTGGATTGAGTTTGTTAGTACTTTGTTGAGGATTTTTACATCAATATTCATAAGAGATATTAGTTGGTAATTTTATTGGGGGAGGGGAATGTCTTTGGCTTTGATAATGCTGCCCTCGTAGGATGAATTAGAAAGTGCTTTCTCCTCTTCTATTTTTTTTTTTTTTGGAAGGGTTTGGGAAGGATTGGTATTAATTATTTACATACATAAAAGACTAATATGTAAAGTGTCCCCTCAGGAATTTGACCAGGAAATTGGGAGTTTGATCACTTGCTATGACATGGGCTGACCACTAGGGGATGGGATGAAATGAAGGAAGGCCCTGGGACAGCGGCCAGAATGCCCTGATGACTGGCCAGACCTAGGGACCCTACCTGTGCACAAATTTCATGTACCAGGTCTCTAGTTCCTTAAATAATAGGTCAAATTCACCAGTGAAGCCATTTGGTCTTAGGCTTTTTTTTTTTTTTTTTTTTTTTTTTTTTTTTTTTTTGCTAGTATATCTTTGATTACTGATTCAATCTCTCTACTTGTTACAGGTCCTCTCAGATTTTATATTTATTCTTAAGTTAGTCTTTGTAATTCGCTTGTTTCTAGGAATTTGTCTATTTCATAGTATTCTCTTATAATTTCTTTTTATTTCTATAAGGTCTGCAGTAATATCCACTCTTTCATTTCTAATTTAGTAATTTTAGTATTCTCCATTATTTTCCTAACTAATCTAGCTAAATGTATGTCAAATCTGTTTTATCTTTTAAAAGAATTTTGGTTTTGTTGATTTTCTCTGTTGCTTTTACATTCTCTATTTTGGTTATTTCTACTCTAATCTTTAGTGTTTCCTTTATGTTAGGCTTTGGGTTTATTCTGTTCTTTTTCTAGATCCTATGGTACAAAGTTAGGTTATTGAGTTGAGATGTTTTTATTTTTTAATATTGACATAGCTATAAGTATAGCTTTGTTGATTTTTTTACAGAGAGGAAGGGAGAGGGATAAAGAGCTAGAAACATCGATGAGAGAGAAACATCGACCAGCCGCCTCCTGCACACCCCCCACCAGGCATGTGCCCGCAACCAAGGTACATACCCTTGACCAGAATCGAACCTGGGACTTTTCAGTCCGCAAATCGACGCTCTATCCACTGAGCCAAACCGGTTTTGGCTTCCTCTCCTTTCTAAAACACTTTTCTTCATACTTTCCCAATTCTAAAAAATACTTCGTATTTCTTGATATTTTTCAAAAATGTATTCAGTAATCATTTAAGACACTTCACATTCTAATTTCAGTCTACTTAGCATTCACTGGGTTCCCTGGGTCAAGTATTGGGACCATAAAGAGCTGAGTAAGACATTATTCATGTTCCCGGAAGCGTATCATCCAATGAATAAAACATGCAAACAAACATACCCCAAAGGTCTGCTGACTTGACATCCTCGCCAGAAAATTGGCAGGACCTCTGCATCACCTCCACGCTCCAAGTGATCCCTCAGTGACTTACGAGGGTTCCCAGAGGGATGCTTCCCATGGGCCACCTAAGCAGCCTTCAGGTGCAGTCATCGGGTATCTTTCCAATTCGCAATCTTCTCTTCCGGTCCTAACCCTTCATACCTGCTGCCAGCAGAACCACTCAGAGTAAACTTCATTGTCCTGTTTACTCCAACAACATCAATATCCACGACAAGGATCCTGGCCCAGGACATTCCCAGAGCATCAGTGCTGGTTACAGGCAGAGTAAAGGGCCTCCTTGTGCCCTCTGGGACACACGTCATCACCTGTGTCCCACCCCAAAGCAGCTATACTTGTGGTTAAAGTCTCACAGAGGACCTTTTGAATATTTGCAGTAACTTCTAACCTTTACCTTCTCTGAGCATAGTGGCTCAAATCTTTTTTTCCCCCTTAGACCTACAGAGAACTATTCTACCATCTTCTCTTCCTACCCCCTTCTCTTATTCTCCCACCACAAACTCCTTTCTCCTCACCCTGTACCAAACTTCCCACAAAAATAAGCAGAGGGCTACAGAAGTACCTCCTCTGTGCAATGTTTCCTGGCACACCCCAACGCTTCCTGATCATCATTCTCACTATGTGTGCTCACGTGGAGTACATACCTCTATCAGATCAATATTAACTGAGCTAGAGCCCAGCCAGCATGGCTCAGTGGCTGAGCATTGACCTATGAACCAGGTAGACACGGTACAATTTCTGGTCAGAGCATATGCCTGTGTTTTGGGCTCAATCCCCAGATGGGGGCATGCAGGAGACAGCCAATCAATGATTTGCCCTCATCATTGATATAGATAGATAGATAGATAGATAGATAGATAGATAGATAGATAGATATAGATCCCTTACTCTCTCTGGAATCAATAATATTTTTTATTGTGCTAAGAATATAGAAATAACAGACATACCGTATTTGCCGGCGTATAAGACGATTTTTTGGCCCTGAAAAATACGTATTTGCCGGTGTATAAGACGACTGGGCATATAAGACGACCCCCTAACATTTCCACTAAAAATACAGAGTTTGTTATATACTCGCCGTATACGACTACCCCCCACTTGGAGGCATATTTTTCAGGGCCAAAAAATCGTCTTATACGCCGGCAAATACGGTAATTCTTACCTCAAGATTATGGAAAGAAAGGGGGAAAACAGAGATGGTGAAGGCCTGAAGGAGGTCATGGGGGAGAAGGGTCATCTATAATACTCTCAACCATAAAGATTTTTTTTAAAAAGAAAGAAAGAAAGGGGGTGAACAATCTCATAATTATAACAATTAGAAAGAAGTATCTGGTGTTGAATGCACAGGGTGAAAGTAGTTCGAGGACAATGGGGAGGCAAGCTCTATCCTAGGACAAGGCCTAACTCACTGCACCATAACTTCTACCAGTCAGGTTCCTACCACTTGCACAGCCCACTTGCACCCTATTGGTACAGGGTGAGGAGAAAGAAGTTTGCGTTATTCATATTGGTATTCCCAGTCTTTAGCCCAGAAACTGGTACATAAAAGGAATCTAATAAATATAGCCTGAATTCCATAATTTCTGAAGCTTTACTCACTAAATTGGCATAGAACTGAGTAAATACAAGAATGAACGATTTGTTAAATAAATGAATAATTGCTATCTACAAAAACAAAGGAACCTTAAAGAATGTGTTAGGTAAGGGAGGAACAATTCCCAGAGAGTCTTTCGGCCACAGGTTATGTATGCCCAGACTCCTTACAAAAAAGAATTGGTCTTTCATATCCTACACAGAGAACCTCCAGAAGAAGGGATGAACATGTGTCCTTTCACTCAACAAATATGCATTGAATACCTATTATGTACCAAGCACTGTTCATAGGTGTTCACAACAATGGACAAGACAAACAAAAATTGATACTTTCATGGAGCTTACTCTCTAGAGCTGTGGTTGGCAAACTGCAGCTTGTGAGCCACATGCGGTTCTTTGGCCCCTTGAGTGTGGCTCTTCCACCAAATACCACGGCCTGGGCAAGTCTATTTTGAAGAAGTGGCATTAGAAAAAGTTTAAGTTTAAAAATTTTGGCTCAGTGGACAGAGAGATTGCCTGCAGACTCAAGGGTCCCAGTTTTGATTCTGGTCAAGGGCATGTACCTTGGTTGCAGGCACATCCCCAGTGGGGTGGGGTGGTGGGGGGCATGCAGGAGGCAGCTGATCGATGTTTCTAGCTCTCTATTCCTCTCCCTCTTTGTGAAAAATCAATAAAATATATATATATTTTTAATTTGGCTCTCAAAAGAAATTTCAATTGTACTGTTGATATTTGGCTCTGTTGGCCAATGAGTTTGCCGACCACTGCTTTAGTGGAAGGAAAAAAGAATTTATAAAACCAAATACACAAATTATAAAGTATGCTAGATAGTAATTATGATGGAGAAAATCAATTTCAAAGGCAGCCGAGTGTATAGGCTAAGGGCTAGTGATGAGGAAAGAGTGGCCACAGAAGGTCTCTGAGAGGGACTATTGGCATGAAAGACCTATGGAGACAAAGAGTGAGACACATGGACACCAGGGAGAAGGGATTCCAGGCAAAGACGATTGCAAGTGAACCAGGCCTGACCATCTCAAGGAATAGCCAAGCCAGTGTAGCCTGAACAAAGTGCACACAGGGAACAGTTATGGGACATTAGGTAGAAGAAAGAAAAATAACCAGAACATTTTGGTCTGTATAGGTCATTGTCATTATTTTGTTTTGTTTTGGTTTGGTTGTTTCGATATATTTTACTAAAATTTAACATACAGAGAGAAAACAGTACAAATCCTAAGTATCATCTCAATGTATAAAATGAATACATTTGCGTATACAGACACAGGCCAAGGAATAGAGCATTACCAGCTCCCCTCCCTGCAATTCCTTTCACTCCTTCCCACCTCCTCAAAGATAACCACCATCTTGACTTCAAACAGCATAGATTTGTTTTGCCTGCTTTTTAACTTTAAAATAAATGGAATCGTATCATGTGTTCTGTTTATATCTGGGGGGTTTTCTCTCAAGATTTCTCCTTGTGATGTTTACTCATATGGTTTCACGTGGGAAGAGTTAAGATGGCAAATAACAGCATGTTAAAGTGCTGATGGGAAAGGTGTGGTAGGCAGGTAGTGCTGATGCTGGCAATGTTCGAGTGCCTGGCATCCATAAGACAATTTAGGGGAAAAAGAGCTCACCCAGGAGCTGAGTGTCAGGGTTCCTCCCCTACTCAGATCCTCTCCTGAGAAGAAAGAGATCTCAAGAAGGTTAAGGTCATGGTTATAGTTACTGATTGTTTGATTCACTCAAACAGATACTACTTTCTATCAGGCACAGTGCTGAAATGCAAAGACAATGAAAGAATGTTGGTTAGGCAAACAAGTAAACGGAGGGCTACCAAAGAGTGTGATAATTGTTTAAGTATTTATCTAAGTATTTGGCAAAGGATGCTAAGGAAGCATCTTCTTTAAGAATCTTTGTGCCTGGCTGGTGTGGCTCAGTGGTTGAGAATTAACCTATGAACAAGGAGGTCACAGTTCGATTTCCAGTCAGGGCACATGCCCAGGTTGCAGGCTCAATCCCCAGGAGGGGGCATGCAAGAGGCAGCTGATCAATGATTCTTTCTCTTCATTGATGTTTCTACCGCTCTCTCCCTCTCCTTTCTTCTCTGAAATCAGTAAAAATATATACCGTATTTGCCGGCGTATAAGACGACTTTTTGGCCCTGAAAAATATGCCTCCAAGTGGGGGGTAGTCTTATACAGTGAGTATATAACAAACTCTGTATTTTTTGTGGAAATGTTAGGGGGTCATCTTATACGCCCAGTCGTCTTATACGCCGGCAAATACGTATTTTTCAGGGTCAAAAAATCGTCTTATATGCCGGCAAATACGGTATATAGTTTTTTTAAAAAAGAATCTTTGTGACTATTTCACCTTTTTAAAAAATATATTTTATTGATTTTACACAGAGAGGAATTGAGAGGGATAGAGAGTTAGAAACATCAATGAGAGAAACATCGACCAGCTGCCTTTTGCACCTCCCCACTGGGGATGTGCCCACAAGCAAGGTACGTGCCCCTGACCAGAATCGAACCTGGGACCTTTCAGTCCGCAGGCTGACGCTCTATCCACTGAGCCAAACCGGTTTCGGCTGTTTCACCTTTTTGCTCAAACATTAATGGTTCTGAGATAAGCTCATTAGAATATGGCCATTATATATTCCTTTTAAATGATATTTATTACTTTTATGTGTATCTCTTCTACTAAGTATAATCTTTTTGAGAGGAGAAAGATGACTTTTAGTATCCTGAAAAGAGCACAAAGTAGTTGGAGTCAAAGTAGTTGAGTTTGAGTCCTGACTCATCCTTTAGCTATGCAACCTTGGGAAAATCACTAGTGAACTACTCTATGCCTCAGTTTTGTTATAAATTGAAATACTAGCATCTATCTAACTTCCTCACAGAAATTGTTGTCAGCATCAAATGAAGTAATGTATAAAAAGAACTGTAAATTCTGATAATTCATCCTCTGAATCTCACAAACCCACTATGTTGGACACATAGTAGGTCATCAGTATGTTGAGTTTTAATTATAAATTATCAGCAAACACTTATGGTTTTGGAATCTGTGGCAGGGAGTTGATGTAGATTTTTTTTTTTTAATCTCCCTCTACCTTATGCCCAGAGAAAGAACTCAGAGGCTGGAGTCAGATAGTGTGTATAGGCAAGGATAACCAGCCGGTGTGGGAGAGGAACCTGAGCCAGGATCATCTGGGCCAGTGGTCAGCAAACTCATTAGTCAACAGAGCCAAATATCAACAGTACAATGATTGACATTTCTTTTGAGAGCCAAATTTTTTAAGTTTAAACTTCTTCTAACGTCACTTCTCCAAAATAGACTCACCCAGGCCGTGGTATTTTGTGGAAGAGCCGCACTTAAGGGGCCAAAGAGCCGCATGTGGCCCATGAGCCGCAGTTTGCCAGCCTAGCCCATTAACCAAGAGTGCCATACTTTTTGCTGGGGTGGAGCCTTTTTGATAGTCCATTTCAACAGTTTCCCTTCTGTGTTTATAGGGAACACAGTTTCACAAACCGAAGCACCTCCATTGCTGGTGAACGGGGTGCTGGGGGAGTCGGTCACTCTCCCCCTGAAGTTTCCTGCAGAAGAGGAGATCCAGTTCATCACCTGGCTTCATGATAAAGCATCTATCATCTTCATACAGATAAACCCATCACAGATCCGGAGTACTGATCCAAAGCGGAAAGATCGACTGAAAGTCATCCAGTTCTCTTCCTTGCAGATCAATAACCTGACAATGGCGGACAGCGGAGTGTACCGTGCCCAGATAACCACAGCAACCTTAGAGACTTATGTTTACAATCTGTTGATCTTCGGTGAGTCAAAGATTGGAGTTTAATTTTGTATAGACTAAGAAATGTTACATATTTTAATTCTGT
Source organism: Vespertilio murinus (assembly GCA_963924515.1). Taxonomy (NCBI): domain Eukaryota; kingdom Metazoa; phylum Chordata; class Mammalia; order Chiroptera; family Vespertilionidae; genus Vespertilio; species Vespertilio murinus. The sequence continues at coordinate 34,249,014 of OZ004719.1, forward strand.
GTGACTGCAAATATGTGCTAGAGCCTAGTAGTACAGAATATGGCACTAGGAGCCAGACTGAGGTCCAGTGGCAAAGAAAATTCAAGAGCATTGCACATGGCTAGTTCGTTGACAGAACTGAGAACAGAACCTAAGTCTTGTGACTCCCAACCCAAAATCACCTCACTTCTCCTCACACCATAAAATGGTTCCTTTCAAACTACAAGTGTAGAGGAAGTGATGGAAGTGAAATATCTAGGATTTTGTTGCCATGTGCATTACATGTATTTGTCATGTAATCCTCACAAAATATTCATGTGGTAGGTACTATTTTTACCCTTGAGGCACAGTGTCAGTGACAACAACACCCTACAATCACAGAGATAGTAAGTGGGAGAGCTTCCCATAGAACTAGCTGGTGTGATGCTTCCCTTTGTATAAAGGTTCGTCTGACCCAGTGGTCAATGTATAGAACAGTAGTCTATGTAGAAAATGTTCTATAAGGATGAGTTGAAAAAGAGAAATGTATTTTCTAGTGAGGTTGTTTAATTATTTTTTCCCAGGCAGCTTGGGTCCTCAACATAAACTGATAGAAACCATAATGACATAGTTTGAGTCAATGTCAGGAAAAGAAAGACCTTCTTTCAATCAGTGATGCCATGAATGACAGGAACGCTTATTTTCCTTGGGGAACAATGGCCACATTATCTCTTCCTTGTGTTTTCTCCTCTTCTGTCTGCCTCAAATATCTCTTATTTTCTCTTATAAGGACACTTACTGGATTTAGGGCCACCTAGAGAAATAATCCAGAATCATCTCGACCATTTACAAAACACCTTTTTTTCAAATAAGATTCTTAAAATTAGAATATCTATGTGTATGTGGTGAGGAGTGGGAAGGGGTGTCATCATTCAGTTAACTCTGAGTAATCACTGATCATCAAGGCAGAGCTAGGGCCCTAGAGAGAGGAGACACATCCATTGGGAAGTCTGGGAAAAGATCCCATATCAGGCTCCATCACACCTGTAGAGACAACATTCTTTTGCCACCACTCAGAAGACCAAGCATGACTTCTGTACTAACCACATTCCTGAGGCTCAATGTCCATCCTTTCTCAGGGTCTTTTAAAGTACCTCTCTTTCAAAGGCACATACACAAAGATATGTGCAAGCTACACCAATACGTCTTACAATAGTACAAAGAAATTTCAAGGTATGAACTATATAGTATTTTAAAACACTAGTCAGCCCTAGCTGGATTGGCTCAGTCAGCCTATGGACTGAAGGGTCCCAGGTTTGATTCCAGTCAAGGGCCCATGCCTGGATTGTGGGCTCAATCCCCAGTCGAAGGCATGCAGGAGACAGCCTATCAATGATTCTCTCTCATTATTAATGTTTCTATCTCTCTCTCCTTCTCCCTTCCTCTATAAAATCAATAAAAATATTTTTTAAAAAATAAAATAAAACATTAACCAATTACTTTATATACCAGGCTAGGGATAGCAAAAATTTTATCTTACAGGCCATAATCAACTAATTGGGACTAACTTCCTAGAATTCATTGTTTTTGTTTGTTTAAATATGTTTTTATTTTGTCAATTTATTTATTTTTTAGAGAGAGGAAGGGAGAGGTATAAAGAGATAGAAACAGCAATGAGAGAGAAATATCATTGATCAGCTGCCTCCTGCACGCGCCCCACAGAGGATCGAGCCCAAAACCCGGCATGTGCCCAGACCAGGAATCGAACCAGTGACCTGTTGGTTCCTGGGTCGATGCTCAACTGCTGAGCTACACCAGCTGGGCTAGAGTTCATTGTTAAAAAGATGTTGAGGCCATATTAAGTTTATTCATTGAGTTACCAATATTTGCTGACTATGGACAATGTACAAAAAAACTGTTTTAGGCACTTGCAATGTATCAGTGAGAAAAACAGACAAAGATCCCTGCCTTCATGGAGCTGATATTCTGGGTGAAGAGTAAGAGGAGGTAATAACAATACATGGAATGTATAAACAAATGACACAGAATGTAAGAAAGCCATGAGGGCTGTGGAGGAAAAAGAGATTAGAGTAGCATAAGAGCATCTGGAGTGCCAACAGGAAGTAGGAAGTAATTTTAATTATAGGGTCATACTAAGCCTCATTGGGAAGATGACATTTGAGCCAAGACCTGTTGGAGGTGAGGGAGTAAGCCATGAAGATATCTGGATGAAGAATACCCAGTACATGTACTCTCTGGTGCCTTGCATGTTCAATGAACATCAAGAAGCAAAGTGAGGAAAGACTAATAGGAAACAAGGTTCAGTAAGAAAATTGAGGGCCACATCATGTAAGGCTCTGAGAGCCAACATAAGGACTTTTTTTTTCAGCATAATGCTTGGCATACAGAATGCATTTAACAAATGTCAGTTATTAATATTGCCCATTGAACATAAGGACTTCTGATTCTAAATCTCAGTCAGGTTGAGAACCATTGGAGGGTTTTACAAAGAAGAAATATGATTTGACTTACTGCTTAAAAGATCTTCTGGCTGCTCTGTTGCAAATAGATTGTAAGAAACAAAGGTGGAAGCCACTGGACCAATAAGGAGGCCATTGCTACAATCCAAGCAAGAGATTATGCTGGCTTGGACCAGGATGGCAGCAGGGGAAGTAGTGGATTCTGGGTATTCTTGGCTATTGGATGAAGTTGTTATTGAGTAAGATGGAGAAAGGCTGCAGATAGAATAGATTTTCTTTTGAGCACGTTGAATTGGAAATACATGTTATGTCCAAGTGGGAATGCCAAGTAGATGGTTAAGAATTCATCAAGTGGAAAAAGGTAATAAATAATATAGCATTTTGGTCAGCCATGAACAAAGGCTGAAGGAGATGTGACATTTATGCCAAGTATTTGTCATGTGCTAGGCTCTGTCTTACTTAACCCTCATAATGACCTAAGCAGTAAGAATTATTGATGCTTGAAACAATTAACAATGTAGTCATGGTCGAGTAGCCATTAAATAACTAAATGACTTCAAGACTTCACTTCCAAGACTTTACTCCAAATCTAACATTCTTCCTGCTACATAAAAGCTCCATTATGGCAAGATAAATTCCACTAGTCCTACTCAGTTAACTAAACTTAAAGCATTACTCTGTCTCTTTTAATCAGACAGTTGGAGTCATTCTATTCTTTGCTGGGTCATCTTAGGCCAAGTCTAGGTCAGTGACCTTTTCTGTACTGTGCCCATATCCCCATTGATCCATAGCTACTGATATCTCACTAGTCAATATTTCTTATCTCTTCTCTCATAAATTTCTGCAGAAAATGCTTTCTCAAATGCCTGAACATATTGTACTTCTTTGCTACCCAGAATAATGTGCTTGCTCTCCCAGTTTCTTTACTTCTTTCTTTCCTAATGTTTTGGTTCTCAACGTGTCCTTTTGTGTCAGGGTCTCTTAGTCACCACTGGAGCCAGCATCGTAGGCAATGAGGACCAGAATACCTGTAGATTTGTGGGAAGTATAATTCCCCCAGGAACATCAGCTTCCATCTTCCACCCCAGTTGGGACTTCTGATTATGGAAGAAACAGGGCTCTTGTGCCTGGCACTGTTTTCTAACCTGGCTAAGATAGGACTGACCCTCAGCTTGCTCTCCAAATGGTTTTTACATAGGGGTAAAAAACAAAAAAAACAAATAAAGGCTATAAGGGACTCCAGTAATAAAATGAAGTGCAGAAAAGTAAGGTGATCAGCTTCAAATGACCCAACTAGGGCTCAGTCTTTCACTTTTCATTTCTCACACTGGCTTTTCTGTCTCACACTAATGTCCCTCATCACTTGGTCACCCCAGACCTTGATCCCATCAATTAGACAACATAAACAACGTTATTTACAGAGTATGTAGATCATAACATACAGCAGAGTGTCAGGTAAGAATACAGAAACAGGACTTCTGAAAAGAAACCAAGATGCGGCATAGGTATACGCCTAACTGCAGACTCACTCAACAATTTCAAAAAATACAACTAAAATATAAAGTGGACATTATCCAGAACTATAAGAAAGTTGACTGACTGGAAATTCTATAAGTAGAAGGAAAGAGAAAACCAGAAGGAAAATCAGAGGAGCTGTAAAAACCTAAGTTACAGAGACATGGTGCGCGCATGGGGACAGGACAGAGCCAGAAAGGAGGGGCAGCTGAGTGCCTGGCTGGCATTCCCTAGCGGGAAGGATATAAAAGCCCTGGACTGTGCTGAACCCCAGTTCCAACTGCACTGAACCCCAGTTCTGGGTGAGACCTTGGGGTCCCAGGCTCATACAGAGGGAATCTGAGCTGAAAGGCAGAAGCTCAGGGGAGCAGCAAAAGGCAGAGCCCCGCACACATTTGCGTGCAGAGGACAGACTGTTGATTGAGCCACTGGATTGCCCTAGCGAGAAGGAGACATAAGCTCCGGACTGCTCTTAACACCACTTCCAACTGCACTGAACCCCAGTTGCGGGCTCATTGGGGGAGAGACTAGACTGTCTGGTAGCTGGTGAAACTCTAGGGCACCTTTCTTTCAGAGGTGCTTGCAGCAAGTACCAAAGGACACTGAGGAACACTGAGACTCAGGAACCTCATAGGGCGGGGCTAACAGGAAGCCAAGGCTGTAGGTTCCACCCTGAAACTCCGCCCCATCCAAGTTGAGCACAGAGGCTTTTGCAGTTTTCCAAGTCTAGTCAAATAAGGCTGTCTCCTGGCATAGACAAAGCTGATCCTCCCACCTACCAACTCAGGGAAGCAGCGAAAATGCCAAGACAAGGAAACAGATCACAAACGAAAGAAATGAAGGACAAAAAGAGACTGGATATAGAGTTCAAAACCACGCTTATAAGGTTGTTCAAGAATTTTCTAGAAAAGGCCAATAAAATAAACAAGACCTATGAAGATATGAAAAGGGATTAACTAGAAATAATAAAGGATCAACTAGAAATAAAGAATACATTCTCTGAAATAAAAAATATTATACAGAGTCCTAAAAACAGAATGGAAGATTGCAAGAATCAAGTCAAAGATTTGGAACACAAAGAGCCAGAGGACACTCCTCCACAGAAGCAAGAAGACAAGAGAATCCAGAAAGTTGAAGATAGTGTAAGAAACCTCTGGGACAACTTCAAGCGAATCAACATCAGAATTATGGGCGTCCCAGAAAATGACAGAGAGCAAGATACCGAAAACATATTGAAAGAAATAGTGACAGAAAACTTCCCCCACTTGGTGAAAGAAATAGATTTACAAGTCCAGGAAGCACACAGAACCCCAAACAAAAGGAATCCAAAGAGAACCACACCAAGACACATCATAATTAAAACTCCAAGAGCAAAAGACAAAGAGAGAATATTAAAAGCAGCAAGAGAAAAGCAGGTAGTTACCTATAAAGGAGCACCCATACAATTTTCAGCTGATTTCTCAACAGAAACCATGCAGGCCCAGCGAGAATGGCAAGAAATATTCAAGGTGATGAATAGCAAGAATCTATAGCCAAAAATACTCTACCCGGCAAAGCTATCACTCAGAATCGAAGGCCAGATAAAGAGCTTCACAAAGAAATTTAAGCTAAAGGAGTTCATCACCGCCAAGCCAGAATTATATGAATTGCTAAAAGGGGTTCTTTAGGAAGAAGAAAATAATGATAAAAATTATGAACAACAAATACATAACTATCAACAAGTGAATCTAAAAACCAAGGGAAGTAAAAATCATGATGAACAATATTAACTGGTGAATATAATAGAATCAGAGGTATTGCTGAAACCAGTTTGGCTCAGCGGTAGAGCGTCAGTCTGCGGACTGAAAGGTCCTGGGTTCGATTCCGGTCAAGGGCATGTACATTGGTTGCGGGCACATCTCCAGTGGGTGGTGTGCAAGAGGCAGCTGGTCGATGTTTCTCTCTCATCGACGTTTCTAGCTCTCTATCTCTCTCCCTTCCTCTCTGTTAAATATCAATAAAATATATTTTTTTTAAAAAAGAATCAGAGGTATGGAAGGGGAGTGGACTGGTGATTCTCGGGGAAATGGGGAGTGGAGCGGGGCGGGAAGAGACTGAACATAAACTGTGCACCTATGGATGAGGACAATGGGGGATGGGGAAAGGGCAGAGGGTGGGATGGGAACCTGGTGGAGAGGAGCAATGGAGGGGGGGGAAATGAGGAACATTTGTAATAATATGAACAATAAAGATTTATTTTTAAAAAAAAGAATACAGAAACATTGAGAAGAAGGACATTTTTAACAGAGGGCTGAACCAAACCATTTGTCCTTAATTAATCTGGGTCTTTTCTCTGCACACAGAACGACTGAGGAACTTACAAGTTGCTAATGACACTCAGCTCTTTGAGAATGGGACCTGTGAGATCCAGTTGACCTGCTCTGTGGAGAATCCTAATGACCATGTCTCATTCAGATGGCAGGCCGCAGGAAACACAATTCTGGAGGAAGCAAACCTCACTATCTCTTGGGACCCCAAGAATTCCAGTGAAGAGACATACACTTGCATAGCTAAGAATCCTGTCAGCAATTTATCCTTTTCTTTCTCTGTCCAAAGTCTCTGCAAAGGTAATAGTCTGTCTCAGGTCTCTCTGAAAGCCTTGAACAGCTGTAGGGTGTGGCATGACCACATGACTGACCTGATTCCCAAAACAGCAGCCCAATGGGAGGCAGACAAAGATGCTGGGAGAAGACAGACACTCAATGTCTACCCCCAGAGGTCTCACCCTCCTCCCTCACCCAACCCTCCTGCAACACATTCAGAGCCCAAGAGCATTGTCCTTAGGAGAGCAGAATTGTTGCCTTCTCCTGGCTCTACTAAGCTCTGCCATGTCTTGTCTCCAACCCCCAGAAATCCTGCCCAGAGCCTCAGAGCTTCTGGGTATAGATGAACCCACCCTGCTCCCAAAAGTGGCCTAGAAGAGGTTAAGTGTAGGCTCTGAGAAGAACACGGAGCCTTACTCAATTGTCCTAAGTGCAACTTCTTTTTTTGTCTTTTCAGGTGTTTTTAACGAAAAAACTCAACACGGGGTTATATGGAGTGTACTATCGCCTTGTTTGATCTGTGTCATTGTGACCTTATTAGTTTGTAGGAAAAAAGGTATCAGGTTTTCTTTCTTCTTACTTGTCTCTTCTCCAAGGTTTCAGAGTCTGGGGTTCCCTTTACCTACCTTTTGGAAGACAGGGAAAGAGAGGGAGGGTGAAATACTGATTCGGCTAGTCCACTAGGACAACACCTGGGGTGTAACCTCACTCCCGATAATTTCCCTAGACGTTGTCCTACTGGGAAGTGTAGGTCCTCAGGTCCTGCCTTCCCTTCCCTTTCTGGCCTCCTCCCACCACGTATTCTAGAGAGACACCTATGGGGCTGGAGGGTGGACGATCTCTCTCGTTACAGTCACAAGTTTCTGTTTACTTGATTTTATTTTTCAGGTTCCTTATGCTCTTCTACTCAGCAAACTCAAAGTCCTGGTGAGTTTCTGGACTCTTAACTCCCAACCCTAAAACAGCTGGGAATAGCCAAACTGAAGAGGAAGGGGGCCAGGCAGAGGGCTGGATCATTGGAGAGGATGGAGTCAGAATGTCATTACTCAGATGGACCAGATGGCACAAGGGGACAACCTGTCATTGTGCATGTTTGCCCCCTGTGGGACCTAGGGGGCCCTTTACAAGCATGTGGACCAGTCACTGACACAATTTCTGGGAGTGGGATTAGGGCCCTTCCCCACCCTGCTGATGGAAAACTAAGTGCCAGTGAACAGGCTCCTGGCCTGTCCACTATCACCCAACAAGTCCAGGGAAAGTGTAGGATGAGAGCATCAAAGACCCAGAGACAAATTGCCTGACCCCATCACTCTGTTCATGCAGGGTGTGGGGGAATTGAGTAAAAACAGTCAAAAGAGAAAATGTGATAGACACACTGGGATGCAGACTCTGGACTCAGATTAGCACTGAGTCTCGTTTCCTCGGGGAGAGATATAGGATGTCATGTGCAGAGGACATGGCATGAGATGTAGCGTCAGAAAGTATGCACTTAACTTCCTTATTCGGTCACTTCCTGTATAATTTTGTGCCAAGTCAATGGAATTTTCGGAGCCTACAGTTCCTTATTTATAATAATGAAAGCATAATATGCTAATTAGACCAGATGTCCTTCCGGATGAAGCCGGGCTTCAAGAGAAGCCTAGGTCCTGGGTGCCTGAGGGAAGCCAGTGCCAACAGTCAAGGGAAGGAAGGCCTACTCTTGCACAAATTTCATGCATCGGGCCTCTAGTGTCTAATATAATCAAACCCAATGTAAGGACCCCTGTAAGGTTTAATCCCAGGTATGTGAAATAATCCAGCTCCATTACCCTGGCCAGTGAGGTTTGCTAGCTCATAAGTACATGGTACTATTTGGTACCTAGTACCATGTACTTTCTTGCTCACATGTGAATTCAACGGGAGGCTGAATCTTTAGGGTACCTCAAGACTATGTGCCCCCAAGAGATGAAGTCAAAAACAGATCACATGATTGAGAAGTTTCTGGTTCAACCCAGAAAGTCAAAGACTATCAAAAATGAATGAACCTTAAGGAATGGCAGTGCCTTGAACAATTGCATCTTCAGGGCCGGAAAGTGGCCCGGGGTAGGCAAGGTCCTGGGAGAATGCTTCTGCAACTAACTGGGCCTCTCTGTGTTTGCAGCAGAGACCCCAAGGGACTCAGGGAATGATCCGATCTGCCCAGAGAACACTGTGTACGCTCAGGTCACTCATCCAAACAGGGTGAGTCCTTTCCGCTTTATACTCCATCATCGGCATTATTTTTATAGTCACTATTCAAAAACGTGTCACCACCATCATTTGACTAGTCCAAATGATGTACACCATTGAGGAGAGGAGAAGGCTACAGATAGCTACAGAGTTCTACGCAGGACCCTTCCAGCCCCAACCGCTCTCACCCCAATGGAATGTTTACTCATACCCTTCGCTACACTGCTCTCTAACTGCTTCATGCATCAGGAAGTCTGGTCCCTTCCGCTTCATTACAAGCTGCCTGAAAGTAAAAAGTATGTCTTCCTCTCTCTTCCCCTGTGTCTTAGCATGATGCTCAGCAAATATTTGCTGAGGGGATCAAAGTTCCATTACGTTTGAGAGTTTCCAGAGGAGACAGGTCGGTAGCAGGGAAAATAGCCGTGCTCAGAAGCAAGAATTTGCAACCCCTTCACAGTAGAGGGCAATAAAGACATGAGTAGCCCTCCATCCTCCCCACCCATCTAGCAACTGAACCGGAAGGCCTTGGTCAGGCATCAACAGTTCTCCACCACCTGCGACATGAGTAGCCCTCCATCCTCCCCACCCCTCTAGCAACTGAACCGGAAGGCCTTGGTCAGGCATCAACAGTTCACCACCACCTGCAAGAGGTGCAATTCTAAAGAACACATCCTGGCAGGCCAGTTTCTATGTCCTCTGAAAACAAGTCCAGAGACTCATCATTCTCCAACTGACGGAAGCAATAGTCTAGCTAGAAACCTTTGGTCCCCTCATACAGCCCCTCACAGGCATTTGTAAAGCAGGCTTCTTGAAGAAAGGGAATATGAAGGGAAACTCTTGTTCAGATATTTCTTGCTGTTGTTGTTTTTTTTCTTAATCCTCACGTGAGGATATTTTTGCATTGATTTTTAGAGAGAGCGGAAGAAAGGGAGAGACAGAGAGAAATATTGATGTGAGAGAAACACATCAGCAGCTTGCCTCCTGCACTGAGGGCCTGGGCAGGGAGGAGCCTGCATCTGAGGTACATGCCCTTGATGGGACTCCAACCCAGGACCCTTCGGTCTGCAGGATGACAGTTTAATCCAGTGAGCCAAACCAGCTAGGGCTTGTTCAGATATTTCTATTGTCCTTCTCATTTCCTCTTGAAGACAAGATGAATCACTCTCAAGAAACTAATCTGCCAATTTAACTTTTTCTTTAATGTAAAATTGTACTTTGGAGAGTTTTGGAGGTCTTGAAAAGACCCTATATATTTCTTAATTAATTTTAAATGTCAAAACCTCTGAGCACAGGGGACTTCTGTTATTACTATATTTTGTATTCCAAGCAGAGCCACTCATATATATATATATATATATATATATATATGATTTTTTACAGAGAGGAAGGGAGAGAGATAGAGAGTTAGAAACATCAATCAGCTGCTTCCTGCACACCCCCCACTGGAGATGTGCCCACAACCAAGGTACATGCTCTTGACCGGAATCGAACCTGGGACCTTTCAGTTCGCAGGCTGACGTTCTACCAACTGAGCCAAATCGTATTGGCCAGAACCACTCTGCATACCAGGTGTTTCTCCTACCGGTTCCCCTGCTTGAGGAGAACCCAATGACTTGGTAACCAGGCAATTAGAACCACAGGGATGAAATAGAGCAGGCAGCACCATCCAGGTATAGCCAGTAGAGATCTGAGACAAAAGATAGTGGAGTTGGTTGGGTTCAGGACAAGAATGTTTCCTTTTCTTCACAACACTTGCTAAGAAAGTCACCCTTCTGTCTTTGGTTCTTGATCCCACTGGTTTGCTGGGGTGTGCTTCTGTTTGGGGGTCAGAAAATGCCACTAAACTCACAGGTTTGAGAGCTGGTGGTGTCTGGTCTCTAGCTCCCCTTGCTAAGCACTCCCTAGCCTTCCTCCTGGAGAACTCTGTGGCACTGCCTTTCTCTGGGAATATATCTTTGCATGAGTATCTCCTTGTCTGTGTGAGTCAAATGAGTATGATTCCTTTTTATAGAAAACGGGAACCCCAATACCTATGAAAAATAATGATTCCTCTACAATTTACTCCGTAATTTGTCAACCCAAACAGGTAAGCCCGTGATTGCCTCGTGTTCTTATATTCTTACCTCTATCATCAGACCTATGACTTTACCAAGAAAGCAAAAGCTAAGGAGCCATATTTGCCCTTGCTGGTTTGGCTAAGTGGATAGAGAGTCAGCCTGCAGACTGAAGGGTCCCAGGTTCGATTTCAAAGGCATATGCCCTGGTTGTGGGCTTCTTGCCCAGTAGGGGGCGTGAAAGAGGCAGCCAACCAATGATTCTCTGATTCTCATCATTGATGTTTCTATCTTCCCCTCTTCCTTTTTCTCTAAATTCAATTATATATATATATATAAGTTAAGGGGCCATTTTATAGATGAATAATGCCAGCAGAATATAAAAAGTCTCAGGATATCACCAAAACATATATAAAGTTTTGTTGTATTAGGATCACCATGCATATCTACATCTTCAGCCTACTTGTGTTTTAATTCTCTTATGCTATCTATCAATATTCCTGTCTGCCTTCTGGTGCTCTGCAGACCTCCTCTATAGCCATGGGGTCTGACCTGAGGCTCTGGTCCTTATTAACCTGCTTCATTTTCCTATTGTTCCCATTAAAGTAAGCCCATTCCTTCCAGGGTAACAGTTCTTGACAACATCGTCTAAGTCGCTGAAATGTCTCAAAGGAATTCAGGATTGAATGACACATCTTCTCCTGATCCCATGGGAGACAACAGAGCGGGATTTCTGCCTGAAAACAGAAGTTGAATATCTAGGATTATCACTTCCAGTCCTTCAGACTTGAACCTGCTTACCTAGGTCAAACACCAGTTAATTGCCACGTGTCCAAATTTGAAATGGAGCCCTGACCGGTTTGGCTCAGTGGATAGAGCATCGGCCTGCACTCAAGGCTCTCAGGTTGGATTCTGGTCAAGGGCATGTTTCCTGGTTGCAAGCACATCCCCAGTAGGGGATGTGCAGGAGGCAGCCGATCAATGTTTCTAACTATCTATCCCTCTCCCTTTCTCTCTGTAAAAAAATATTAATAAAATATATATTTTTAAAATGTGCAGTGAATATTATAAAAATAAATATATTCATGCATATTAGCATAACCAATGGACACAGACACTGGGGCAGTGGGGGCTTGCCTGGGTTAAGAATGGCTGGGGGGAGGGGATCAAATGGGGGAAAAGAAGACATGTAAAACTTTAGACAATAAAAAAATAACAAAATCATATATATATATATATATATATATATATATATATCACAATTTGGGTGTTCTTGAATATTTTCAGCTGAAAATTCTCATGAGAAATGACTTCAAATTTGGTCAGGACTACCACTTAGGGAAAACATTTTTTCTTTATAGACGCGTGTGGGGAAGGTCCACCGCTTGTGTCTACAGACACTTAGGACATACAATGGGTTAAGGAACAACATCATTTGCAGCCTGTGCTCAAAATAACAATTTCTAATCTGCTCCAGGTCAAAACATGCTTCAGATAACATGCCTGGGAATTGACTTTCCCTTTGGTAACTAAGCAAATGAAGTTATGGTTGATGGAGAGAGACTAATCCAGAAGACAAACACTTCTCTCCTTTTAGAAAGCAGCAGAATTGTGACACATGGGTGTCGCTTGGTCTGTGTGAGCCAAATGAGTATGGCTACTTTGGGAGAGAATACAATGTGTGGGTTACGTGTGTTGTCTTCGAAATTGGATAGACTCATGCTCAAATCAAGTATTGGACATAGCTCCTGGAACATGCTACCTAAACTCTTGGAGCTTTCGTCTCCTGGACCAGTGGTCGGCAAACTCATTAATCAACAGAGCCAAATATCAAGAGTACAATGATTGAAATTTCTTTTGAGAGCCAAATTTTTTAAACTTAAACTTCTTCAAAATAGACTCGCCCGGGCTATGGTATTTTGTGGAAGAGCCACACTCAAGGGGCCAAAGAGCCTCATGTGGCTCGTGAGCCACAGTTTGCCGACCACGGTCCTAGACTTGAAAAAGGAGGGTGTAATACATCAGCCCTATTACTCAAACCAGGTGCCTGAGTTACCTTTGACTTCAGCTTCTCTATCACCCGGCCCTTTGGACTCTACCTCCGAAGACATATCTGAACTTACCGGCTTCTTTACAAATCTTCAACCAGCATCCTCTATCCAATCATTATCATCTCCAACCTGGAATGCTGCAATAAGCTCTGAACAACTCTCCCCAGTTTTGCTCTTACCTCCCTCTACCCCACTTTCCAAAAGACAGCCAGAGTAGTATTTTTTAATATAAATCAGACCTTTCACTTGTCTGCTTAAAACTCTGCAATATTTCTCCATGCACTCAGAATAATTGCATCTCCATGGCCCTGGATGGTCTCTGGCCCATCTCCAGCCTCAGCTATGATCACTCTCCCACCGCGATTTCTATTTATCCTCCCTGATCTTTCAGCTCCTCCATTAACGGAAAGAGCTCTTTCGCGTAGAATTATTCACATCTGCCTTAAGGCTCTTGTGCTGCCAGCCCGGCTCCTCCTCATTCTTTAGGTCTCAGCTTATATAGGTCACCTCCTCAAAGAACCTCCTCAGACCTCTCTATCCGGGTGCTCTCCCCATTTTTCTGTCACACTGCCATGTCATTTATCATATGGCAAAGCATATTTATTTTTTTAAATATATTTTATTGATATTTTACAGAGAGGAAGGAAGAGAGATAGAGAGCTAGAAACGTCGATGAGAGAGAAACATTGACCAGCTGCCTCTTGCACACCCCCCACCGGGGATGTGCCCGCAACCAATGTACATACCCTTGACCGGAATCGAACCTGGGACCTTTCAGTCCGCAGACCAACACTCTACCACTGAGCCAAACCGGTTTCGGCAGCATATTTATTTTTTATTGGCTTACTAGTAATGTGAGTTTCTCCTACTATACCATAAACTTTCCTGGAATAGGGACTATAATAATTTTATTTATCGCTGTTTTCCTTGGCATCTAACACAGTATCTAGGCACATAGAAAATGGTCAGCAAATATTTTAAATAAATGAAGGAATGTGTTATAAAATTGTGTGAGAATTAAATAAGATAGTGTACCTGACGTCTTCGGCACAGTGCTTAGTTCATAAAAGTGCTCAATACATGTTAACTATTGTTGTTAAATTACATTCTCCCGAACCAATGACTTTTCTCACAGACTTTCAAAAAATACGAGAGAAGAGAAGATACATGATCTGAGCCCTGCTTTCTCATCATTTCCTGCATTTTCTCTGCTCAGATTTTCATATTCCCTTCTCTTACACCATTCCCTTCAGAAGAACGTCAGGATATTTTGTGGGTTCAATATATTTTAATGTCTTTTTTTTAAAGAAACATTTTATTGAGGTATAATTAACATGCCAAGATTACATATTTAATGCATAGAACTGATGTGTTTTAGATAAGTATACATTCGTGAAACCACAACCACAATCAATACTGTAAACAAACCCATGCACTCTGAAAGTTTCCCTCTACACTTTTGTTTTGGTTTGTAATTTTTGTGTGTGGGCTAAGAATACTTAACCTAAGATCTGCCCTCCTAGCAAATTTTTAAGTATAGGATACAGTATTGTTAACTATAGACACTATGCTGTACAATAGCTCTCTAGGGCTTATTCCTCTTACATAACCGAAATGTTATATCCTTTGACCAAGACCATCTGCATTCTCCCCCGCCCTCACTTACCCCCTGGAAACCCCTATTCACTCTCTGCTTCTATAAGTTTAACTTTTAGATTTCTCATATAAGTAGGATCATATATTACTTGGTGCATGTGCGTGTGCGTGTGCATGTGTGTGTGTGCGTGCTTGTGGGGGGGGCTTATTTTACTTAGTATAATGTCCTCCAGGTTCATCCACGAATTTTATTTTTTTATTGATTTCAGAGTGGAAGGGAGAGGGCGAGAGCCCACCCACCAACAGTGTACAGGAGTTCCCTTTCCTCCACATCCTTACCAATGCTTGTTATTTTTTTTTTTTTTACAAGAGGCCCAGTGCATGAAATTAGTACACTGGGAGGGAAAGGGAGTCTCTCAGCCTGGCCTGCACCCTCTCGCAGTCCAGGACACCTTGGGGGATGGAATTGGGCCTAAGCCAGCAGTCAGATATCCCTCTCACAGTCTGGGATTCCTCTGGCAGTCCTGGACCCCTCATTCCTTGCCACCTGCATGCTCACTGCTCCTTACTGCTTGGCTCGTTGGTCCTTAGCACTGCAGCTGAGGCGGGAGAGGCTCCTGCTACCACCATTGTGTTCACCAGCCATTAGCTTGGCTTTTGGCTGAGCGGTGCTCCCCCTGAGGGAGCACACTGACTACCAGGGGGCAGCTGCTGCATTGAGTGTCTGCCTCCTGGTGGTCAGTGCACACAAGTGCAACTGGTCATTCCATTTTTTTCAGTCAATTTACATATTAGGGTTTTATTATATAGGATTTGTGTTTTTGTATAGCCATCCTTACAGGTGTGAGATGATAGCTCGTTGTGGGTTTGATTTGTATTACCCTAATGAGTAATGATGTTGAACACTCTTTCATATATTTATTGGCTGTTTACATGCCTTCTTTGAATGAATGCCTATTCCAATCCTTTACCCATTTTAAATTTGTGTTATTTGGGTTTTTACTATTGAGTTTTAGTAATTTCTCATATATTTTGGTGTGTCTTTTAAAAAAACAAAAACAGAGAGAAAGAGGAAGAGAGAGAAAAACACTAACGTGAGAGAGATATACCATCTGTTGCCTCCTGTTCACACCTCAACTGAGGATTGAATCCACAACCTGGACAAGTGACCTTACTGGGAATAGAACTGGTGACCTTTCAGTGCATGGGATGATGCTCAACCAACTGAGCTACACCAGCAAGGCTATATTTTGGATATTAATCCTTTATCAGGTGGATGGTTTGCAAATGTTTTCTCCCATTCCATAGGTTGCTTTTTTGTTTCCTTTGCTATGCAGAAGCTCTTTAATTTGATGTAATTCCATTTCTCTCTTTCTGCTTTTGTTGTCTTTGCTTTTGGTGTCAAATTCAATAGATCATTGCCAAGACCAATGTCAAGAGACTTTTCTCCTGTGTTTTCCTCTAGAAGTTTTACAGTTTCAACTTTTACAAAAAAAACAACTAGGAAATACACTTGAAGCTGTTAGTGAACACTTGAAGCTGTTATCAGAAGTCTCTTAGCCCAGACCAATGTGTCTCAGTGGTAGATCGCTGGCCCTGTGCACCAAAGAGTTGAGGGTTCCTTACTGGTCAAGGGCACACACCCTTGACCAGGTGTGTGCCCTTGTCAAGGGTGAATTGTTTCCCAGTGGCAGTCAGGGCATGTGCAGGAGGCAGCCAGTCGTGTGTGTGTGTGTGTGTGTGTGTGTGTGTGTGTGTGTGTCTCCCCCCACCCTTCCATTCTCTCTGGGGGGGGAAAAGTCTTAGAAGTGTGAGTGTTTGCCAAGAGAGGAGCCTATTTCTAGAAGTGATGAAATGTTCTTGCCAATCAAGATGATGCTAATTTTTCTGTTTGGATCCAAGTTTGTTGTCTCACAAAATCGAAGAATGAGTTCATGAACAAAGAGATAGTAAAGTAACAAAGTTCTCCGCTGCAGAAAGGGTCCCAAGCAGGCTGCCATGGAAACTCCCTTGCCTAGGGGTTCATATGAGCCCTGCTAACTTCCCATTGGTAGGTTTGAAGAATTCTGCCCTAACACCCATACATTTTAATCCAGGATTCCCGCTTAAGACTCCCACCTGGTGTTTCAGCCCAGGACCAGTGCTCTTTGTTCTTGTGATTCCACATGGGACAGGGTGTGGCTGAGGAACTGGTCTCTGCTCTCACCCACAGGATTCAATCTCCTCTTCTTTATTCTCCTCTCACCCTAGTCCTGTCCCTAACTGCCTAGCTGCTTTTATCTCCTCATAAAAGATGCTAATTACTGCTGAAACCAGTTTGGCTCAGTGGATAGAGCATCAGCCTGAAGATTGAAGGGTCCCAGGTTCGATTCCGGTCAAGGGCATGTACCTTGGTTGCGGCACATCCCTGGTAAGGGGTGTGCAGGAGGCAGCTGATCGATGATTCTCTCTCATCGATGTTTCTAGTTCTCTATCCCTCTCCCTTCCTCTCTGTAAAAAAATCAATAAGTATGTTTTTTATTTATATGCTAATTACTTACTTTTCAGTTGTCACTAAAAAAAATTCAAGGTTTCTAAGAGTTAAGGATTCTAATTAACTGAAAAGGAATTGCATAGTTTTGGTGATTGCAACTATAAGGTATGGAGCTATTTTTCGAAGGAAAAAGTTGTTCTAAAGCTGGTTATTTCTGAATGGGTAAGAGGGTTTGTGAAAGTTGTAGAAAGGTTGGTGAATGTTACAGATGTGTTGTGAAGAGAAACCTTGAAAAGGAATTATAGGTTAGTTGAATAAAGAATTTAATTAATGAAATAAACTTAAAGTTCAAAAGTAAGCTAACATGAAGTTGGAGTTTGGTTCTTTTCCACTTTGTTAAAGGTACAAAGATTTCCTCTTGCTTTACAGATATAAGCAGACATTTTTTAAAGCTATTTGGTAAATTAGATATTTTTCTACTTACCTAATCCCTTCAGAATTTGGCAATTCTTAATCAGTGAGGCAATATGTTTCTTTGCATGAATTAAGACCAGTTTCCGATTGTGATTTTATTAACCAAGGCTTTGGCTGGAATGTCATGTTTGAGAGAGACATGGATTCTGGATGTCACCAAAAACCCTTGAAGAATGAACACTGACTTAGTTGCTGTTGTTAATCCTCACCCAAAGATATTTTCCCATTGATTTTTTAGGGAGAGTGGAAGAGAGAGGGAAATACAGAGAGAAACATCGATGTGAGAGAAACACACTGATTGGCTGCCTCCTGCATGAGCCCCGACCAAGGCCAAGGCCAGGGAGGAGCCTGCAACCAAGGTACATGCCCTTGACCGGAATCAAACCCAGGACCCTTTGATCCACAGGCCAATGCTCTATGCAATGAGCCGAGCCAGCTAGGGTTGAAGACTGACTTTAAAGCTAATAAGAAGCCGGTGGAGAAATGGCCTGGTACCTTATTTATTCACTAGAGGCCCAGTGCATGGAATTCATGAATGGATAGGGTCCCTAGCGACTGCCGGCTGCCAGCCAGGGCTTCCCTTCCCTGGCTGCCGGCTACCAGCTGGGGCCTTCCTTCATTCCACACCGTCCCCTGGTGGTCAGCGCACAACATAGCCAGTGATCGAACTCCGGTAGGGGTCAAACTCTCGAGGGGACCCTTTGCATAGTAGACTTTTATATATATGGATATGGTTCATGGCAGTCTTTTCAGGTAAGGAATGAAGGGTGTGTTCCTGAGAGATGGCAAGGAAGGAACCTCAAGATATTTTGAGAACCTCAAGAACTTGAGGAATTCACCCAAAGTCTATAGGTATTCGGCAACCAGATGGCTTACCTTATTTGCCCTGAGGGGCTAATTAAAGCTTAATCATGAGATTCCAGCAAAGCAAATTTAAAAGGGCAATTGCCATTATTGTATTTATACAGATGATCAGGCCAAATTGGAACTGGACTTAATACAGTAACTAAGTTGGTTTTTAATACAGTAACTAAGTTGGTTTTAATTTGGCTCATTAATAAAAATGAGCTTAATTTAGGGGGAAATCTGTATGCCTCAACAGCCTTTAATACACAGTTACAAATATTAGACTCTAGTTTAATTACAAGCTTTATTTTTCGCCTATAAACTAATCTGAATCCTGAATTTTTCTAATTTTCTTAAATATTTGACTACAACTCTTGAAACTAATGTTTCATTTTTCTCCCATCCTTGGACATGAAATTAAAACCTTTTTTGTTTTTGTTTTATCATACCATTATTGGAGCAAAAGTTAGAATGACAAGAATTCTTGTCATTCTAACTTTTGCTCCAATAATATTAAAATTTGTAACAAGCCCTACTCAGGAAATACTACCCCTAGACACCATGACAGCCTCCTTCTATGCCCAGGTCTCCTCATCCCTCTGATAGAAAGCAAGAATCGCTGAGACTGGTTTGGCTCAATGGATAGAGAGTCGGCCTGCGGATTGAAAGGTCCCAGGTTCGATTCCGGTCAAGGGCATGTACCTTGGTTGCGGGAACGTCCCCAGTACGGGGTGTACAAGAGGCAGCTGATCGATGTTTCTCTCTCTTTGATGTTTCTAACTCTCTATCCCTCTCTCTTCCTTCCTGTGAAAAATCAACAAAATATATTTTTAAAAAGAAAGAAAGAAAGCAAGGATCTCTTGGCTCTGAAGGAAAATATCATCCCTCTTCAACAGAAAGCAGCTACAGAAGAGAACCTGTGCCCCTTTTCTCTGACAGAATTCAGAGCCAAGATCTTTGAGCGGGGAATGTGGCAGACAGTTAGACATGAGCAGAGCAGGGATGATGGGCCAGGTACAGAAAGTCAGCAGAGTGGGCAGCCCTGGGCGCCTAGCAATGGACAATTTAGGGTAGGTCCTTCCTCCCCTAGCACATGGCCAGTCATGTGGTTTGGACACCCTCACCATTTCCTCCCTGGAGATAACATCTAGGCCTCAGTTGTATTTCAGCTCCAGGCCCAGAGAAGCAGCAAATCCAGACAAGCAACACCACGGCTGACCTCAGGACCAGCTGCGTTGACTAATGACCCTCTGCCCTGGGACAGAGCAATCCATCAGTGGAGACCTAGACCCTGAAAGGACACACCTGGAAAACTGCTGAATATTCTATTAAGATCTTCTCCTGGGACTTCCCCTAAAATCTCCACCCTAAACCCCTAGAACGGAAGACCCAGCTTGCTCACTCTCCCGGGAGCATGCCTGCTTGCAATTTTCCTTTCCCCATTCCCCATGACATATTACCATTATCTTCCTCATTCCCAAGCTCTATGGGCCCTTCCTTTCCCTCTGTAACTTACACCGAGTGGCCAGTTGATGATGATCTCTGAATGCATAATAATCTGGCCACTCACTGTATATCCTATGTAATAAAAAAAAGGCTAATATGCAAATTGTCCCCTCGACCAGGAGTTCGACCAACAGGCAGGCTGGCCAACCGCCCATGTCCCCTCCCCCTGGCCAGGCTGGCCAGACCAACCCATGCACGAATTCATGCACCGAGCCTCTAATATATATATATATTATACTGCACGTAGGGATCTTCATGCATTCGGAGATCACAATAATCTGGCCACTCAGTGTATTTCCCATGCCCATTTCTTCTATGCATTACTTCTTTACCTCTTTGATTTTATAAATAGAGGGCCAGTGGAAGGGTGAGGGAGGGGGATCCCTCAGCCCAGCCTGCGCCCTCCCACAGTCTGGGAGCCCCGCGATCGGTCACCCCATAGAGGGAGGCCCCACCCACCTGCCACAGCCCACCAGTCAATGGCCTGGGCCTCCCTCTTTGGGGCAGTCATGGGGCAATGGCAGGGCCCCCCCGACCAATCACATGACACCCACCTTGGCTGGCCTGGCACCAGTGGGTGTCATAGCATGGTTGTCCGGATGGTCCTTCCACTGTTCAGCCGCTCGTTCGCGTGCACATTATACTTTTATTATTAAGATGTTCACCTATAGTTCGAATCTTGGCTCCGAATTCTTTCCTAGCCGGAACCCATGTCCCATGGGCTGCTGCAGTAGCCAGATCTGGTCTGACTCCACCTGGTACCCTTCCTGCCGCCGCCAGCTGCCAGGCTGGAACACACCTAGACACTGAGTAAAGACTCGCGACACTAAACGCAGTTATTTGCCCGTAAAAAAAAGATTAACTTGAGAGGCCTGCTAGAAATTTGGTCACAATAACTCAAATGCTGGATTTGAGGTAAACAGAAAACAGTAAGTTGAAACTATAAGCCTCATTACATAAAGAAAGGAGTCATACGAACGGGGGGTTGTAGTTTCAAGGGAAGTTAATTTTAATTTGTTTGAAATATGGTAGAAGTCGTATTTTGATAAAGCCTGCTGTTTGAATTCTAACTCTGCTAAGTCTGATTAAAACACGGGGTACTTACGTGGAGACCTGGAGGCTAAGGCAATTATCCAGTGCCTGAGACCAGAACCAGGAAATTGATACCCATTGACTCAGTAGCTTCAGGGATAAAATTGTAGATAACCTTTAGGGACTGCTTTTGTTGTGTACATGGGCTAGCCTCAACTTTTGTTTTGTGTTTGGGCTATCACAAGATAGGGCCACATTCCAATGTCCGGCAGGATGTGACTGGGGACCAACCCTGCGGGCTGTCCCCAGTCTATAGAATGTAGTCTTCAGCCTTTAAAATTCAAACGAAGGAAAATTCCTGTGGTTCGAGCCTTTAAAAAGACTTGCCTACCCCTAAAACAGTGAGGTCGTATAGAGCCTACCTACGTGTAGTGCTCTTGCGGCTGTCCTGGCCAGTTTTTTTATTTTTGTTTGGGTTTTTTTTCTCTTTATTTTTTTATTTCAATAAATCTTTGTCTGCTTTTTTAAATTAATCATCAGCCTCCGGTGGTCTTATTTTGAACCAAGGATTCTGAAAGGTTATCTCCCCCTCCCAAACTGGTGGGCGGAGTTTAACACATGACCCCTTAAGGTTCTCCCCACTCCCAAACTGGTGGGTGGAGCTAACAACATGACTGGCACCTGCCAAAGGGACATCTCCAAGACAGTGAACCACCAATTAGCACAGGCCAGAGTGCCCTTGGGGCCCATTCCTTCCTGTTCCACCTGGGCCCAACCCCCTCCCTTTCCGTCCTTTAAGAGGGACTCCAGGCAAGACATGTGCGCTTTTTGGAGGGGGACCTCCATTAGCCCGGTTGGGTTCCGATTTCCTGTCCCCTCTCCCCCTAATTCTGGTCTTTACCTTGGTGATGGGTCCTGCCCATTACCGGGGAATAAACTCTCTTTAAAACTCCCTGTTGTTCTGTTTCCTGTTTCCTTTCAAACCTAACAGATTCGACCCCACAACAGTTTTCATATGAGAAAGACTGGAGTACAATTGTAAAGGAAGAAGTATAGGATCCCTTTTACACATCCCTACTGTATTTTTTTTAATCCATCCAACAATTTTCTTATTGAGCACCAACTATACGTGGGGAACTGGTACAGATGCTAGGAAGACTCAGGTAAATAAAACAAATCCTCTCCCTTCAAGGAAACTGTGTTGCCTGCCCCCTCTTGACCCTAAAATTCCTTAAATTTCTTGAAGAACGGCTCCCTGAGCTCCTCGTGGTCCAGCCAGGGCTCCTCTGTGCGCTGCCTGTGAGCAGGCCAAGGGCCCCACCTTAGGTCACTGGGTCTGCCGCACCCCATCGGCTGGATCTTCCTCCAGGACAAGGACCTCGCCTCTTGTCCCTGCATCCTCAAAGCCTGGCACAGCACGAGGTGGGAAGAGGAAGGCTGAATCCAGGAAGCAGGTCAACCCCACACAGTCAAGTTTACGTCTGCGGATTTGTTTTAACCTTTAGAGGCTGTTTATGGGCTAAGTGTTTCGCTCTAAGTCACAGAGAAGCGTGGGTCTTGGTGGAGCTGAAAGGCCCTGACCTCTTGCTGATTCTGATACTTGAATATGCGCAATGCCAACTGAATATTTTCATCCATACTAATAAAAGGGTAATAGGCTAATTAGACCGGACATCCGGACATCCTTCCAGACAAAGCCACAGTGATGGGGGCTGAGGCAGAGGCGGTTAGGGGCCATCAGGCCAGAAGGAGAGAGCAGTTAGGGGGGAACAGGCTGGCAGGGGAGAACAGTTAGGGCAATCAAGCCAGCAGGGGAGAGTAATTAGGGCAGTTAGGGAGAGCAGTTAGAGGGATCAGGCCAGCAGGGGGGAGCAGTTAGGGGGGTCAGGCCAGCAGGGGGGAGCAGTTAGGGGGCTCAGGCTGGCAGGCAGAGGCATTTAAGGGCGATCAGGCAGGCAGGGGTTCCAGATTGGAGAGGGTGCAGGCCAGGCTGAGGGACCCCCCTTCTCCTCTCCTAGGCATGAATTTCATGCACTGGGCCTCCAGTTTTAAATAAATGACTATTGCTATACGTTCTTTCGTGCAGTGCCTGAAGAGATGCAGACTGAAGAGATAATGGTAGAAATAAGATATTTAGAAATAAGACATAGACTTTAGGGATTTTTCGTCACTGTTGATTAAAATAAATGATTCCCTGAAATTCTTATGGATCTTTCCTTCCTCCTTATGCTAACAACCATCCACCCATCCCCATCTGTCTCTCCTTGGAGAGAACAATTTCCTGTCCCTTCATCTGAGGCACAGTGGAGGGATGATGAGCTCACACTGCCCCCTCCTGGCCTACCCGTTCCACAACAAGGAGCACATATATCCGCTCTTGCCCTGACCCTCCCTGCTCTCTGTAAAAAAAAGAAAAGCAACAAAATGCGCCCCCACAAAAGTCAAATGTCTTTATTTTATATTTTTTTAAAAAGTTTGTACAGTTTTAGTTCCTATGTTAAGAAAAAAATCCCTAAAACTGCCATCATGTTTAGATTCACTGCAAACTGTAAAAACAAGCATTTTATATATTAAAAAAATTTACATTTTACAATTTTCTACATGCATGCACAAGGTCTCAGTTCTGTAAACCCTCCCGCCCACCCCATCCACCCACCCACCCACTCCCCCCCAAAATAAAAGGAAAAAAAGGAGGAAAAAAAATCTAGATCCAACAGTAGAAAAGTCTACATTTACAATCTCACTTGGAAGGGACTCAAAAAAAGCCCCCTCCCTCCGCGCACAGACCGAATCACAACAGTCACACACCAGGACCAAGTCCATCAGCAGACGCTGCCCGTGGGGAGAGCAGAGGAAGGAGCAGACAGACCGGCAGGCGGAGAAGAAACACAGACTCTGGGGAATGGACGGTTGAGCTGGGGAGGTCAGGGACCCAATGTCTCTGATGACAAGCACGATGCAGGGTTTGTAAAAGGATTTGGTGGGGGAATGGGGGAAAAGAGAGCAAGAAATGAAGGGCTGAGTTGGTGGGGGGTGGGAAGAGACATGAGAGATTGCGGGGAAAGGGACGGGTGGGGGGACAGCCGCAGAGAGGCGAGGTAGGTGGAGGAGGGAGGCCGTGTCCTGGTGCGGAGGGGCGGGAGGGTCTGTGCTCCAAAGGGATGAGAAGGAACGCCTAGGATGCCGTGAAGTCGCAGGAAGGCCCGGCCACAGCGCCCCCTGGGGGTGGGGCAGAGGCGGGCACAGAGAGAGTGCCGGACAGGAGAGGGAAGGACACCGCTCAGGGACTCAGCTGCTCGCCCCACGGCAATTCACAGCATGAAGACAGCCCCCCACAGAGGAGAAGAGAGGACACACAGCCACGCTGACATTTTAAAAAATAATAATAACAACCATCCAAGGAGATAAAGATACCACAGTTCTGACGCAAGGGACCCAAACACTGTCATTGCCAGTGGCGGCCCTTAGTGCTTATACGGACAGCTGGGGGGGCGGGAAGGGGGAATAGAGGAGGTTCTTTTTGCTTCAGGAAAAAGGAATGAAGAAATCACAGTGATTCCACACATGGCAGGTTCTTAAAATGAACACTCCCTGCCCCTAGCCCAGGGCAGCAACGAAGATCCCCCTCCAACCGTCTCCCTCTCCAACCCAATCCTCAAACCGCACGTCCCCACTCCTGCCCCCGGCATCACCATCCAGGCCCCGATTCCCAGGAGAGCGAGGTATTTAGAAATGTGACCCAGAGGCGTCCTCCAACACCCCTTCCCGGGACCCCCCCCCCAGGAGAGGACGTCCTTCCCTTAGGGGCACCCACAAGCCCACAGCCCCGGTTCCGGGCCCTGCCTAAGGTCAGCCCTGGCTGAAGAGCCCTTTGCTTAGTAAGTGGTGGTGGGTGGTGGGTGGTGGGTGGGGAGGTGGGGGGCGGGAGGAGGGCAGATGTGCTTTTCCAGAAAGGACAGCGGGAGACTAGGCTCCCCCAAGCCCAGGACGGCCAGGGAGGAAGCCTCCCTGCTGAGACATCCCTAGGGATCTGACCCCAAGCTGCTCTCTGCAAGGCAACTGCCAGTGAGTTTTAGGGGATGCCGAGATGTATTTAGGGGGGAAGACCCAGAGGCAGCCTCCAGCCCAGCCACTGTAAAGGTCTGCCACGTGGGTCCTGGCGGGAGGTATCTGGATGCGTCCCAGCTCTAACCCCCCACCCCCACCCCACCCCACCCCACCCCACCCCCTGACTAAAACCACATGGTTTCAAGGCTCAGATGTACACCGAATCTGTGCACTAGAGGGCCAGCACATGTTGCTCACGAGGAGATGGGCATTCTCAAGAATTGAGATTGGGTGCAAGGACGGTGAGAGCTAACTGGGGTACGGGGGCTACACACCCACAGAAGGCAGCAATCCTGGTCCTTCACCCCAACACAGAGGGAGGCCAGAGCCCAGAGACCCAGGCAGAGGGGGAAGAGGAGGGGACCCTGGCCAGCCAAGGAAGAGAGACCCCTGAGACGAAGAGG
Organism: Vespertilio murinus; assembly: GCA_963924515.1. Taxonomy (NCBI): domain Eukaryota; kingdom Metazoa; phylum Chordata; class Mammalia; order Chiroptera; family Vespertilionidae; genus Vespertilio; species Vespertilio murinus. The sequence goes on from OZ004719.1 coordinate 34,274,300, forward strand.
TGGACTTAAGGCAGGGGACCAGGAGGAGCAGCCGGCTCCCCCCCGAGAAAGAGATGAGACATCAGGTCTCTGGGGCCGAAGGAAGAGACATGGAAACTGGAGGTGGCCGGCGGGAGGGAGGACCGTGTTTGCCTAAGACCGCCAGGGTGGGGTTCGGGCCCGCAGGCAGGTGATTCTGTGCTGGAGTCTCCAGGTCATCCTTTGCTGGGGAGGGGAACCTGGCCCACTGAGATGTTCCCGGGGGGTGCGGGGGGGGTCTCTCCTGCCCTTCCCTCAGGGGCTACCCAGGAAAGAGCCATATAAAAAGAGGGGACCCAGGAAAGGAGGTCACAGATGGTTTCTGTCTCAGTCTGCCCGTGGTCACGTGTGACCGTGCGAGTCAGAAGCAGACGGCGGAGGCTTCAGGGTAAAGACGGGAGCGTCCCTGGCCCTGAATATGTATGGCTGGATGCGGGAGGCTCTCTCAGCTGGAGGCAAATCGCTCTGGCGGGGGGACCCCTAACTCTGGGGCAGTGGGGGTGGGGGGGGTGGGACACAGGCCTGCCCTCGCCCCAAGAACTCGGGATCTGCTGCAGGTGAGTGAGCAGCAGGAAGGGCTGATGGCCTGCCTTGGGGAGGTCTCAGGAAGCTGCTGCCCCCAGGGGTTTGGCACCGTGGTTCTCTGTGGTTCTCTGCAGCCACGTCTGTGTCCCCCAGGGGTACCCGCCAGGAGCCGCTGGAAAGAACAGCCATGAGAACCTGGGTTCGAGAGGGGGGGCTCAGGAGAGCCCTGTGCACTTTCAGAAAAGACGGTCGTCCGGGTGGAGAGGAGAGGAGAGGAGAGGAGAGGAGAGGAGAGGAGAGGAGAGGAGAGGAGGGGAGGAGAGAGGAGGGGAGGGGAGGGGAGGGGAGGGGAGGGGAGGGGAGGGGAGGGGAGGGGAGGGGCAGGGGGAGAGGCACTGATCCCGGCAGGGCCTGGGAAGGTACCAAAGGGAGGGGGGCAGAGAGGAGGGAGCTCCCCAGGCACTGAGGACAGCAGGATGGTCTCTCCAGGTTCCCCTGGGGTGAATGCGGAAGAGGGGAGGAGACAGGTAAGTTCATTCAAGTAAAAAAAAACAAAAAACAAACAAAAAACACCCAACACGAGAGGGCGAGGGCTGCGGGCGCCCGTCCCCCACCCTCGCTGCTGCGACCGTCACACCGAGGTCTCGGACTGCAGCCTCATGACAAACTTGTGCGACTTGGGGTCCACGAACTCCTCGGAGAGTTTGAAGAACGGAACCTTCTTGGTGCTGACCACCAGGCTGAAGTCCTGGCGCTTCAGGAGGAAAACGATGCCGTCCTTCAGGCCGTTGGTCACCGGCTCCTCGCTCACCAGTGTCCACTGCTTGGCCAGCCAGCGCTCCTTGTGGTACTGGATGGTGGGCCCGGCGGCCAGGTACCGCTCCAGGAAGGCCTGGGGGGGGAGGGGAGCCGCGTCAGAAGCTCTCCCACCAGCCCGCCAGCCTGCGTGCCCGGGGCTCCGCTTCCAGGGGCGGCCAGCAGCCCCCGCTCCCCGGAACTCAGGCCCAGGGTGTCACAGCAGGAGGAAGGCTGAGACCGTCTGTCCGTGTCAGACCCTGGCTTTGTAAACTGATAGATTCATGAAAGAACCATGTGATAGAATAATTAAAGAAGGTAGCTGAGACTGGGATGCCAGGACACGGGCTTTTTTATTGGAGAGAGGGCACCTCCGCCGGCTGCTTCCAGAGAGGAAGAGAGGAAGAGGCCGGAAGACACCCGGGGGTCTGCTTGTAAGGGGAGGACAGGGGACAGCACACGCTGATTGGTGATTAGGGACCTAGGGTCTTAGGAATCGGGGGCTTAGGGCATTTGGCAGGTGCTGATTGGTGGTTCAGAGCTCAGGAATGATCTCTCCATCAATTGGAGAAAGGGAGGACCTATCACAAACGAGGACGGCGGAGGTCCTCAGAGGTGATGTGGCTCAGCAGGGAGGGGCCTGGAGCTCAGCTCTCCTAACACCACGCTCTGCCCTTCCCCCTCACACCCTGCGATGATCCGGGCCAGCCCTCCCGCATTCCTCCTCCCTCTCCACCCAGCTGCCGTGCCCAGTGGCGAGCAGGCCTGCACCAGCAGAAAGCTGGAGGTGTCCTGGCTCAAGTGCAGTATCCTTCGCCACCCATGATGCCCCAAGGATGGCTCAGGGGAAGCAAGACGAGGCAGTGGGCAAAGAGCGGAGGGGTGGATAATGGCTCAAAATGGTTCCAAGAGAGCATCGGCCACAAAAATAAATCTGCTGGAAGTGAAGGGGTGAACGTGGGATTTTAGATCTGGAGATTTCGGCGCTTTTCTAGAGATGAGAGAGAGACTCAAGCCTTTCCCCAAATGGTCCCAAAGCTCTCCCCTCTCCTCACCACTAAGAACTTTAGCCCATGCAGAGATGGGTGGATGGGGTAGAAATGAGAAAAGAGACTATAAGAAAGTGTGTGTGTGTGTGTGTGTGTGTGTGAGAGAGAGAGAGAGAGAGAGAGAGAGAGAGAGAGAGAGAGAGAGAAATGGAAAGGAAAGAAAGAAGTGAGAGAATATGGGGAAGGGAGCTGGGAAGAACTGCCAGCACTAGAGGAAGCAGAGGATGCTGGGAGGAGCAGGCCCACCTTGGGCGTCATGTCGTGGGTGATGCAGAACTCCAGGTGCTGCAGGATGCTCTCCATGGTGTGGTAAGGCTGCTGCTTGGTGGTCCGGAGGTACTTCTGCATGGCTCGGGCCATGGATGCGAAGATGGCCTGGGCTGCCTCCCGGGGGTCCATCACCTCCCTGGGGTTCTTCTGCTCCTCTTCCTGCAGCCGCTTGATGTGAGTGAAGGCCTCCTCCACCGCCACCACAAGCCTGGGGGACAGGACGGGTCTGGAGCAGATGCCCACCATCTCCCCTCCCTCCCCCCCCACCACCACCCACCCCCAGCTCCAGCCCTCCAGCAGCCAGAGCGAGCTCAGGCCTCGGCGCTCTGAGGAAGCAATAGGAACCCATGTGCAGCCTAGGGCTGGGCTGTGGGGACTATGAGTATTCGCATAAGCATGTCCTGTTGAAGGAGGGGGAGGGGTTTTCCCCCCTGGGGACAGGAAACGGCTGTAGAGCTCAGTGAGCACAGCCCAGGGACTCAGAGAGCATTCGAATGTCAAACCCAGAGAGACAACTGAGAACTGTGCTACGGGAAAGACCAGCACTGCAGCAAACGCTAAGAAAAGCTTTCTTAAATAAGATGCTCAAATCACACTTCACGGGGGAAGGGGCAGCGGGTTTACAGATACAACTACACCAAAATGACAGATTCCTTTTCAACCACGACAGCATGGACAACGTTAATGAAAATCTCTTGGGGCAGAGGATGGGGTGGAATGCAAAGAATTTCCTACAAATCAAGAAGACAAACCCACTGTATGGGAGAACATATTTGCAAATGTTATCACTGATAAAGGTTTAATCTCCAACATCTACAGACAGCTTATACAATTTAATAAAAGGAAGATAAATGATCCAATTAAAAAATGGGCAATGGACCTAAATAGAATCTTTTCAAAAGAAGACAGAAGGAAGGCCAAGAGGCACATGAAAACATGCTCAAAGTCATTAATTATCCGAGAGATGCAAATCAAAATGACAATGCGGTACCATCTCACACCTGTCAGAATGGCTATCATCAACAAATCAACAAAGGACAAGTGTTGGCGAGGTTGTGGAGAAAAAGGAACCCTCGTGCACTGCTGGTGGGAATGCAGACTGGTGCAGCCAGTGTGGAGAACAGTATGGAGTTTCCTCAAAAAACTAAAAATGGAATTCCCATTTGACCCAGTAATCCCACTCCTAGGAATATATCCTAAGAAACTAGAAACACCAATCAAAAAGCAGACCGGTTTGGCTCAGTGGTAGAGCGTCAGTCTGCGGACTGAAAGGTCCCGGATTTGATTCCGGTCAAGGGCATGTACCTTGGTTGCGGGCACATCCCCAGTAGGAGGTGTGCAAGAGGCAGCTGGTCTCTCTCATCGATGTTTCCAACTCTCTATTCCTCCCTCTCTTCCTCTCTGTAAAAAATCAATAAAATATTTTTTTTAAAAAGAAAACAGCAAAACACTACAGAAAAATGGGCAAAGGAAATGAATAAACAATTTGCAAGAGGCCTAAAAGGTTAAAAAAAAATCTATGAATTAATCACTTGCTAGTAATTAGAGATATTTAAAATGTTAATAAGATATTACTTATCCAACAAAATGAAAAAAAATTAGGAAGAGGACCATAATCCAAATATTGGTTAGGATGTTGTGTGGACTCAATGAGCTACTCTGCAAAGATAGGGTTGCACACGTTGCATTCTGTAGGCAACATCAGTGAATCTCAGAAACACAGCGTTAAAGGGGAACAGGGAAAATAAGCCAATTTACATTAAAAGCAGAGGGAGACACACAGCAACACCAATATTCGGAAGCCCTTCAGAGAGCTGAGAACGGGACCTGGGCTAAGTAAACCTGTGCACCCCGACAGGTTGTGTCCGTCGGCAGTCCCTCTGGCTATCCTTTCGCTTCTCCTAATGGTCTCAGTCAAGTTCCTTTGGAAATGACCCTCTTGTCTCAGGGGGACCAAGGGGGAAAGTTCTCCTCTGCTCACACCCCAGGTAATGGGGACGGAAAGGGTCCCTTTGGTGGTGGCCGTGGAGAAGGCCCAAAGACCTTAGGCAAGGCAGAAGGCAAGGGAGCAGGGGGCACCTCTGGTTTCCTTCCATAGAGCGCCTTCTAGGACAACTGGAAACACACCGGGGAGCTGCAGAAATGGGGTTGATGGTCTCTGATCTAGTGCAGAGGACGCCAGGCTTGTGGGAGGCCAGACTAAGCACTACCTTCCTCCGTTGGGGCCTGGAGATCCGAGTAGGAGGAGGGGCCTGAGACCTTCTGCTCCTCCCTGTAGAAATCCCGACAGACCCGGTGGGACCTGACAGCAGTTGGCAGCTAAAAAGATTCTTCAGGTGTGACTTAAATTCACATAATAATGTGAATGGGGAAAAGGAAGCAGTGGAGACAGGCTTTATAAATTTACCAAGATTTGGCACTAGACCAGGGGTGGGCAAACTTTTTGCCTCGAGGGCCACAATGGGTTCTTACACTGGACCGGAGGGCTGGAACAAAAGCAACCTGACCATGCTGGCACTCTCATCTTGGGCTGCTGGTGAAGGAGCGGAGGGGAGAGCAAGAGAACCCTTTGCTCTTTCGACTCCGCGGGCCAGATAGAACAGCCGAATGGGCCGGATCCAGCCCGCAGGCCGTAGTTTGCCCATGGCTGCACTAGACCCTCATTTTTGCAGGTAAAAAATGTACCATCTGCTGAGCAAGCTTTCAAGGTCTGCTGGTAGGAGATCTCATCAGCCTCAGTCCCTGCTGTCCCAGGGGACGTTCACAGCCTTTCACTGGGTCCCTGGCCCACTGTGGTAGGTGGAATTCAAAGGTACCTCCATCCACCTCTGCCAGGTTCCCACTCCCGATCATTCATAACATCAGCACATTTTAAGGATAAAATTAAAGTGTCAAATCAGTTGACTTTAAAATACAACATTGGGTCCAGTGGGTGTGGTTCAGTGGTTGAGCATCAACCTATGAACCAAGAGGTCACTGGTTTGATTCTCAGTCAGGGCACAGGCTCAGTTCTGCCCTCTATATGGGGCATGCAGGAGGCAGCCGATCAATGATGTTTCTCTCTCACCCATGTTTTTATCTCTCTATCTATCGCTCTCTTTCTAAAAAAAAAAATCAATAGACAATATTTTAAAAAATAACAATACAAGATTAGACCGGTGATCAGTCAATATGGAAACATAGATAAACATGATACTCACTGCCACATCAAAATTACAACTAAAATACAGAACATCCATCACTCAGAACCACCTGAAATCTAGCTGAATGGAGATCCCATAACTAGGGAATTAAAGAAGTACATCAAAACTAGTAGAAGGGACCAGCTGGTGCCACACTCACATTTGGTGGTTTAATATCAGGAGGGAGTCCAGCCGGTGTGGCTCAGAAACTGAGCATTGACCCATGAACCAGGAGGTCTCAGCTTGATTCCCGGTCAGAGCAAATGCCCAGGTTGCAGGCTTAATCCCCAGTGAGGAGTATGCAGGAGGCACCCAATTGATGATTCTCTCTCATCATTGATGTTTCTATCTCTCTCTCCCTCTCTCTTCCTCTCTGAAATCAATAAAAACATATTAAAAAAAGAAAGAAGAATCCAAAAATATAAAGATAGTGTAAGGAGCCTCTGGAACAACTTCAAGTGTACCACCATTCGTATCATGGGGGTGCCAGAAGGAGAATAGAGGGAGCAAGAAATTGAAATCTATTTGAAAAAACAATGACAGAAAACTTCTCTAACCTGGTTAAGGAAATAGACATACAAGTCTAGAAAGTGCAAAAAGTCCCAAACAAGATGAACCCAAAGAGGCCCACACCAAGACATATCATAATAAAAAGGCCAAATATTAAAGACAAAGAGAGAATTATAAAAGCAGCAAGAGAAAAGCAGTTAGCTACCTACAAGGGCGTGCTCATACAACTGTCAGTTGATCTCTCAACAGAAAACTTTGCAGGCCAAAAGGGAGTGGCAAGAAATATTCAAAGTGATAAAAAAAAAAAAAAACAAGGCCCCACAACCAAGATTACTCTACCCAACAAAGTTATCATTTAGAATTAAAGGTCAGATAAAGAGCTTCCCAGACAAGAAAAAGTTATAAGGAATTCATCACCACCAAATCAGTACTTCATGACAGTAAAGCAACAAGCAGACTGTCAAATTACAGCGGGGAGGGTAGGGTGATCTGGGGAGATAAGAGATCAACCGAAGGACTGGTATGCACACATATAAGTACAACCAATGGACACAAAACTCTGGGGAGGGAGGGCACGTATTGGGGGGGGGGGGAGGTAATGGTAATATATGTACACAGATAATAAGTTAATAAAAATATTATAACTAAAATTAATAAAAATTAAAAAAAACAGTATTACATGAAATGTTAAAGGGCTTCTTTAAGAAGAAGAAAAAAGATAAACTTTGAACAATAAAATAGTAATAAATATATATCTATCAACAATCGAATCTAAAAATTAAAATAAACAGCCCTAGCTGGGTTTGCTCAGTGAATAGAGCATTGGCCTGCGGACTGAAGGGTCCCAGGTTCGATTCCAGTCAAGGGCACATGCCCAGGTTGCAGGCTCTATCCCCAGTAGGGAGCGTGCAGGAAGCAGCCGATCAAGGATTCTCTCTCATCATTGATGTTTCCATCTCTCCCTTCTTCTCCCTTCCTCTTTAAATCAATAAAAATAAAATTTTTAAAAATAAATAAATAAAAGTAAACAAACAAGCAGAACAGAAACAGCCTCACAGACACAGAGAACATCCTGAAGGTTGCCAAGTGGGAGGCAGTGGAGGGAAAGAGTGAAAAAAGGTGAAGGGATTGAGAAGTATAAATTAGTCGCAGACAATAAACACATGAAGGCCTGGGATGGGCGAGAGATGGGTAATACTCTCAATAATACAATAAATTGCTGAAACCGGTGTGGCTCAGTGGTAGAACGTCGGTCTGCGGACTGAAAGGTCCCGGTTCGATTAAGGTCAAGGGCATGTACCTTGGTTGCGGGCACATCCCCGGTAGGGGATGTGCAAGAGGCAGCTGGTTGGTGTTTCTCTATCATCAACGTTTCTAGCTCTCTATCTCTCTCCCTTCCTCTATAAAATATCAATAAAATATATTTAAAAAAAAAATAATAATACAATAAATTTAAAAAGAGATTCACCTACCATCTGATAACAAGCAAGTAAAATACGAGGTTGTTGTGGACCTGATCGTGCCACGGGAGCCCTTCCAAAGCAGCTTTTCCCGGCAGGAGAGCCCCTCAAGAGGACAGCAAACCGCATGTTGCGCGTTGCCAGGTGGCAAGGTTCTCCCAGCAGCCAGTGAGCCTGGCAGACAACGCAGGCTCAAACGTCAGCCTGTGAGACCTGAACGGAGGCCCAACGAATCCCACCTGACACAGGGGCCGTGAGGGAACAGACGTGTGTTGTCCTACAGAGCTGCCTTCATCGTGATTTGGCTTTGTACACCCTCACCCTCACCATTGCTCACGTGTCTATTTCCAACAGCGACAGAAGCCTGGCGGTCTTCCTCTCCTGAGCCCACCCGCGCCTCCTGCCCCCCAGGGACCTACCTGGCCCTCCGCTTGCGCACCCTCCGCTCGTGCTCCGCCTCCTCGTAGTAGTACTCGTTGTGGCTGTTGTCCCGCCTCCGGGCCGCCGCGGCGATCACCGCCCGGGACTGGCCCGTGGAGTTGTTGGTGCTGTTTTCTGCGCGGGGAGCAGGAGAGAAAGGGGGTGGTCACTTGGGAGCCCTGCGGCCTTGCCTCTCGCGGCAGGAAGTCTGGAGACAGCAATGTGACACCTCTGAGGAGGCTGCGACCACCCCCAACGGGTGCTTCCTGTTCCCAACCCTTGTGGCCACTTCTGGGAGAGACCCGCAGGAGACAAGGTGGCCCTGGAGGCAGAGGCTCTGCCCGTGTCCCTCGCCAGGGCAGGAGGTCCTGGAGCTCACAGAGCCGAGGGCTTAGGACCAGGGCGGATGAGCAGACGCAGAGGAGCCAGGCCGGGGGACACACCATGGCCTAAAGGGACAGCAAGGAGGATCAGCAGCTAAGACCAGCCACCTGGAGTCAAGGCAAAGGACAGAACGGAAGAGCCTGGGACGAGGGCCGAGGAAAGGAGAGAGCAAGGGAAGGAGGGGAGCGGGGGGTGAGAGAAGCAGGGCCGAGGTGCTCTGGAGTCCTGCTTGGGCGGAGACCAGGAGGGCTGAGGAGCAGGGCCGCTCACCCTCTCCGAGGGAATACACCTTGAAGCCAGACACTTTCTTGGCCAGGACGGACTTGGGCAGGTTGAGAAGGGCAGGGTTGTAGACGGGAAAGTCATGGTAATACTTCTCCAGGATCCACACTGCCACGCGTTGGATGCTGTGGGGGAGACACAGGAGGGGAAGGGAGCGGGGACAGACAAGGGGCGCGGGGGGGAAGGGAGACATCAGGGCAGGTTGGTAGGGCAGGAAAGGACAATGGGACAGGGGCAAGCTGCTTCCAAGAAGCCTGGCTCAGGGCCTGAGGTCTACTTACCGGGTTCCCACGCCTTCCCCAGGGCTGGGCCTCCTAGTCCTTCCCTGCCGTACTGAAGCCCAGGGGAGAAAGGGCATTGGGCCTGGGTCCCCAGCCAAGGGTCACGCACCCCTTTCAGGATTCCCCCCCCTCCTGTGCCCCCCGAGATTCCCTATAGGATCAGGAAGGGCTCCTGACACTCTCTGCGCGGTCTGGGAGCGTCCTGCCCACAGGGCGGGTGGGGAGGGCTGCAGCGCTTTCCCCGTTATCTTTGGCTCTGAGGGGCCCTCCTCTGGCCGCCTCATCTCAGTGACCACTCACCCCGCGATCACCAGAGGCTGAGCCTCCAAGAAAGAAACAGCACAGAGACTCCCCAAAGCCTGTTTGGGCCACACCTTTCGCCTCTTGGGCCCACCCCCCCCTCCAAGATCTCTCTGATTTTGTTCACCCGTCCACCCCATCTTGTCTCAGGACCCTGCACAGTCAGGCCGCAGACACTGTCAAACACACACACTACTTGCAACGTGCTGAGCCCCTCCCAGCCCAGCGCCTCCGCTGCATCCGGCGGTCCCCGCAGCCTCCGCCCCCCCCCCCCCCCCCCCCCGGCCCCGCTGCCTGCTCCCGGGCGCCCGTACCTGAGGTGGCCCACATTGTAGAAGCGGCTGGCCCCGTCGGTGGAGCGCACGACCTTGAGCGTGAACTGAGGCTGCAGCTGGCGCAGCTCCAGCAGGACCACGGCCAGGTAGTGCACGAAGAGCAGGGCGTCCACCAGCGACACGGCGAACTGCACCACGCCCTGGTAGCTGCGCTCCCGCGCGTCCAGGATGCGCACGCCGTAGAAGAGCCAGTAGGAGACCACGAGCAGGAAGACGAGCACCATGAGCAGCGCCCGCAGCACGAAGACGCGGGGCAGCGAGGCCTTGGGCCGGCGGAAGAACAGGGCCCAGCTGCCCAGCAGCAGGATGAGCAGCTTGAAGGCCACGGAGATGAAGAGGCCCTCGCAGGCCGTCCCACAGGGCTCCAGCTCCTCCCGCCACAGCAGCGGGGGCAGCAGCAGGAAGGCCAGCGGCGTGAGGAAGGAGAGCAGCGCCAGCGTGGTGCCGGCGGCCACCCCCAGGTGGCGGGAGCAGTCCAGCGGGACACTGTCCTCCATGTCCTTGGCGATCCGCGTGAGGTCATCGTGGGAGATGCTGTGCTCGGAAGTGCCCGTGACGACGGTGGTCGTTTCCCCCCAGTTGTCATCCTAAAAGAAATGGGGGGCGAGGCTGGTGGAATAAGGCTGTCTCCTGGCATAGACACAGCTGGTCCTCCCAACCGACCAACTCAGGGAAGCAGCGAAAATGCCGAGACGAGGAGACAGATCACAAACGAAAGAAATGGAGGACGAAAAGTGACTGGATATAGAGTTCAAAACCACGCTTATAAGGTTGTTCAAGAATCTCCTGGAAAAGGCCGATAAAATAAACAAGACCTATGAGGATATGAAAAGGGATCAACTAGAAATAAAGAATACATTCTCTGAAATAAAAAATATTATACAGAGTCCTAAAAACAGAATGGAAGATTGCAAGAATCAAGTCAAAGATTTGGAATACAAAGAGCCAGAGGACACTCCTCCACAGAAGCAAGAAGACAAGAGAATCCAGAAAGTTGAAGATAGTGTAAGAAACCTCTGGGACAACTTCAAGCGAATCAACATCAGAATTATGGGCGTCCCAGAAGATGACAGAGAGCAAGATACTGAAATCATATTGAAAGAAATAGTGACAGAAAACTTCCCCCACTTGGTGAAAGAAATAGATTTACAAGTCCAGGAAGCACACAGAACCCCAAACAAAAGGAATCCAAAGAGGACCACACTATAATTAAAATTCCAAGAGCAAAAGACAAAGAGAGAATATTAAAAGCAGCAAGACAAAAGCAGGTAGTTACCTATAAAGGAGTACCCATACGACTGTCAGCTGATTTCTCAACAGAAACCATGCAGGCCAGATGGGAATGGCAAGAAATATTCAAGGTGATGAATAACAAGAACCTACAGCCAAAAATACTCTACCCAGCAAAGCTACTCAGAATCAAAGGCCAGATAAAGAGCTTCACAAATAAATTTAAGCTAAAGGAGTTCATCACTGCCAAGCCAGAATTATATGAATTGCTGAAGGGGGTTCTTTAGGAAGAGGAAGAAAATAAAGATAAAAATGATGAACAACAAATAAGTAACTATCAACAAGTGAATCTAAAAACCAAGGGAAGTAAAAATCATGATGAACAATATTAACTGTTGAATATAATAGAATCAGAGGTATGGAAGGGGAGTGGACTGATGATTCTCTGGGAAATGGGGAGTGGGGGGGTGTGGGAAGAGACTGAACATAAACTGCACCTATGGATGAGGACAATGGGGGATGCGGAAAGGGCAGAGGGTGGGATGGAAACTGGTGGAGGGGAACAATGGAGAGGGGGAAAAATGAGGAACATCTGTAATAATATGAACAATAAAGGTATATTTTTAAAAAATAAAATAAAATACAAAAGGAAGAACCAAGATGGCGGCCTAGGTAGTCTCCTAAGCTGCCGCCTCATCAACAATTTAATAAAAAAAAAAAAAAAACTAAAATAAAAAAGAACTTCACCAAAACCTCAGAAAAGCTGGCAGAGTGGGAAATCTACAACTAGAAAGAAAGGGAGAGGCTCACGGATCGGACTGGGAGCCACCAAGCGCTGAGGTAGGGAGACGCCCCTGCAGAGAGGAAGTGCGGACGCCAAATGCCTGCCTGGCAGCAGGAAGGGAGGAATTCCTGATTGCATGGAACCCTTTCCGACTGTACTGAACCCAACCCCGGCCGAAACCCCATGGTCCCAGGCTCATACGGGTGGAGTCTGGACTACAGAGAAAGGCACCCAGAGACTCAGAGACTGGGAGACCGGGGACCAAGGAGCCGCAGCCGGCATGGTCTACAGTCTCGCGAGAGTGAGTACTCCCAGAGATCTGACTGCGGAGGCTGTTGCAGCCTCTCCTTAGCAAAAGGAGTCAGAAGCTCCAGACTACCAGCCCAAGTCCGGGGCGAGCCCCTGGGGCACCCACGCTCTTGCACAGGGAACCTGGGATGGTTAGGCGAAAACTCAGGGAAGCCGCGGAAGGCAGAGGTTAGGCGGAAACTCAGGCAAGTGCACAAGGGCAGGGTGGAAGCCAAGACTGTCAGTTCAGCCCTGAGACTCCACCCCATCCAAGCTGAGCAAAAGTTTCTGCAGTTTTTCAAGTCTGATCCTATAAGACTGTCTCCAATACAGAAGTTATCCCAGAGTAGACACAGCTGATACCCACATCCAATTGGCCTGAAGGTCAATTCACAACAATAAAGACTTAGCTACAACAAGGCTGTGCACGCAGTCCACAAAGGGGATCACCAAGAGTGTCTACCTCAGGTGACTGGGGAGGCTGACCCACTGGGCCATATAGGACACCAAACACACAAAGCCATCCTACCAACTCTGAAAAATAGTGATAATGCCGAGACAAGGAAATAGATCTCAAACGAAAGAGATGGAGGATATAGAGTTCAGAACTACAGTTCTAAGGTTATGCAAGAATATCCTAGAAAAGGTCAATAAACTTCATGAGACCCAACCAAAAAGTACACATAAACTGACTAAATTGGAAAATATCATGCAGAGAATGGAGGAACACAAGAAGCAGGTTAAAGAGCCAAAAGACACTCCTCTAGAGAAGCAAGAAGAAAAGAGAATCCAGAAAGTTGACGATAGTGTAAGGAGCCTCTGGGACAACTTCAAGCACACCAACATCAGAATTATGGGGGTGCCAGAAGAAGAGGGAGTGCAAAATACTGAAAGCATATTTGAAGAAATAATATCAGAAAACTTCCCTCACCTGGTGAAAGAAATAGACTTACAAGTACAGGAAGCGTACGGAACCCCAAACAAGAGGAATCCAAAGAAAAATACTCCGAGACACATCATCATCAATATGCCAAGGGTAAAGGACAAAAAGAAGATCTTACAAAAAAAAAAGAAGACAATCTTACAAGCAGCAAGAGAAAAGCAGTTGGTTACCTATAAGGGAGCACCCATACGACTATCAGCTGATTTCTCAACAGAAACCATGCAGGCCAGATGAGAATGGCAAGAAATATTCAAAAGTTGATAAATAGCAAGAACCTACAACCAAGATTACTGTATCCAGCAAAGTTATCATTTTGAATTGAAGGGCAGATAAAGAGCTTCACAGATAAGAAAAAGTTAAAGGAGTTCATCACCACCAAACCAGTATTATATGAAATGCTGAAAGGTATTACTTAAGAAGAGGAAGAAGATCAAGTGAATTAAAAATCTGAGGAATAGAATAAACTGGTGAATATAATAGAATCAGGGGCAAAGAAAGGGAGTGAATTGATAATTATCAGGGTGAAAGGGGTGTGGGGGTGCAGAAAGAGACTGGATTAAAATCATATAACCTAGGGATGAGGACAATGGTGGGGGGAGGGGGTAAGGGCAGAGGGTGGGGTGAGAATCGGGTGGAGGGGAGCTGCAATAAAGATTTATTTAAAAAATAAAATACAAAAATACAAAAAAAAAGAAAGAAATGGGGGCAAGGAGAATGGGAGACGGGGCACAGGGGAGAGGAGAGGGAGGAAGCAGAGAGGGTAGTCAGCCAGGACAAAGCCATCAGAGGGACTGAGCGCCCTGTGTCCACGCCGGGCCTCTGCAAGAAGAGGACACTGAGCCCTGGGCCTGGGGGGTCTCCACACTGGGCAGCAGGGCAGCAAAAACTGCACACGCACAGAGGACCCTCGGAGCAGAGGGCACAAGAGAGGGCACAAGGGAGCTGCTCCACAGCGACTGGGACCTGAGGCCACACTCACCAGACAAAGCAGACGGCGAAGCAAGAAACACCTATTCTCCGGGCACGGAGGGCCACGCGAGGCTTCTGACTAAGGGGGTGACTGACAACAGCAGTGTGGTGAGGAAAAGGGGACCCCGGGGGGAGGGGGAAGGAGTGGATGATTAGTGCAGGTGTGGGGACATGGTCAGACTGGGACCTCTCTGGCTCTGTGCTCTGCCCGGCCAGCTCCATGCCCACAGCACAGGGGTGCCTCTTCCTGGAGGCAAGGGGTGGACAGGCTGGGGCCCCCAGATGCCTTCCTTAGGGGGTCCCCTCAAGCTGCTTCTCTGAAGAGGCTAGATGCCATCTCACAGAGGAGCCCAAGACTACAAGTGGAGCAGCGTTCATGCCCTCCACGCCTGCACTGCCTGGAGTCACATCCTCCCCCGGGGATTTAGGTTGCGGGACGGGGACCAGGGGCCTGCCTGGCAGAGCCCCTGGTCAGGAGGCTAGGAGGCTCCTCTCCCGCGGACAGGAGAAGAGTCCGCCTGACAGGAGGAAGTGGAGGCACTGACCACTGTCCGCTCAAGACACTCCTCACCCAGACCCATGGCCTTCCCCTCCCAAGGACCAAGGCTTGGGAACTGCTCTCCACAGCGGTGGCGAGCCCCCACGTCTCAGGGTCGCTTCGAGAAAGCAGGAGGCCACGTCTCGGGGGAAGACAACATTGCAGAGGAGGGAGAGAAAGCATTTGCATCTGGTACTGCCCTGCCCCCAAGATCCAAGAATTCCCAGTGTCAGTCACAACAAGTTCTTGTGAGGAAAAAAAGGGGGGGCCGGGGGGGGGGCTGGGAATCCCCCGCCCCATAAGATGCTCGCAAGAAGAAAGAGGAGGAATGAGACACGGGCAACCTAGTCATCTCACGTCCCAGCTCTGCCTATTCTCGCCCTGTGTCCTGCCACTGACCTGCCCAGCAGGTGAGCACAGCGGGCCACAGAGCCGGTTAAAGCAGGAGCACCCGTGTCCTGGAGAACTCTTCCAGCCTCACTTCCCCTCCCTCCCCTTTCTCCATTCCCCTCCTCCCACATCTCCTTTACCCAACGCCCGGGCGGTGCTGTTCTACGGGCCGACACCAGAGGGTGCCAGAGTGCCCGCGCCCTAAGGCTTCCAAGAAAACTCCGGGGCTGCCCACACCCCAGACCCCATCCAGGCCCCACCCTCCCAGAATTCTTGATTCCCAGGAGCCAGACTGACCAGCAGAGGCCAGAGGAACCAGGGAGTCCCCTACCCAGCCTGGGTCCCCCCACCTCTCTGAGGACGAGGAATAAAGAGACGGCTGCTCCCAACGGGATTTCTACTGAAATTCCCTCGATTCCGCTGAAACGGTGTCTGACCCTGGGACAGACAGAGCTGGGCCGTCCTCCCAGCCCCTCAGCTCTGGTGGACCTCCAGCGTCGTCGCCAAGGGTCAAACACCCAACCCGCACCCCATCCCCCCGACACTCACCCGCTCATCCCCGCGGGTGGACTCGTTGTCCAGCAGGGGCTCCCCCGGAGCCTGGATGGTCACCGACTTATCCCCGCGGCCCCCATCCCGGCTCTTGGAGCGGTGTCGGTCCCGTCGGTCCCTGCAGCAGAGGCCGGGGAACAGGCACAGGAGGTCAAGGGAGGACCTGGGTCTCCTCACAACCACCCCCACTCCCACCCCACCCCACCGTCCACCCCCGCGCGTACCCCCCGCTGGAGCCTCCCGGCCCCCCTCGGCCACCTGGTCACCTGTGCTTCCGGGAGCTGCGGGAGTGGCCCGACTTGTAGGAGTAGCCCGAGTACTGGGACTCGGTGTCCATGGCGTCGGAACGCCGCGCCTTGTAGCGCTCCAGGGCCACGGGCTGGGGCCTTCGGGGGGGCCCCACAGCCACCTCCTTCAGCGCCGGCTTCTTCAGGCCGAAGGGCACCTTCAGGAAGTCAACCGTCACCCTGAGGGACTCTATCTTGCTGGACGGGTGGGCTCGTCTCAGAGAAAATCAAGCGACGGCCCCTAGGGAGTAGGGAGAGAAGGCGGCGAGTCAGGGGGAGGAGGTCCTGGGGGAATGAGGGGTCAGCACAAAGGATGACCACCCCGCACGGCAGCCGAAGAGTGAACACCCAGGCCCCTGCTCTTTCCCGGCACCTGGTGCCTCCTGCCCACACCCTGGAAAGGGCCCCTCCCCAGACGGTGTCACGGGCTCAGGGCGGAGGAAGAGGCCAGCAAAGGCCTCCCAGAGCGACCCGGCCCTGCAGGGGAGACCCAGGGCAATGCTTTCCTATTCTCAGCCCGGGAAACCGAGGCTCGGAGAGGGCAGGGCTGGCCAGGTTACAGGCTGGACCGACGGAGACCAACGCAGAGACCAGGAAGCAACTGGCTTCGGTCCCGGGACGACCCCAGGCCTCCTCTTCACCTGCAGGCCCGGCCCCACCTCTCCGCTTCTGAGTCTGCCCGCAGGGGGCAGTCCAGAACCATCTCCCGGCATGTACATCCCGCACACCTACAGCTAGGGTCCAGGTCGGGAAGGCTGCTTCCCTGGAGGCCTGTGTGTTTGTGCACGTATGTCCTAGGCGGGGTGAGGGATGGCAAGCAGTGAGGGCTCAGGGAAGCCAGAGGCCAAACATCCCGAAGTGAACAAGATGATGAGTTTATCTGTCCACCTGTGGGCCAAGGGGCGCCATCTTTCCCCTGCACGTGCGCATCCTAATTCTGCAGAGGACAATGACCTCTCCTTCCCACCTTTTCCCAACTCTCACCCAAATCCTGCTCCTTCTTCAAGCTGCCCCCAGCCCTTCTGAGAAGCCCCGCCACTCCACCCCCACCTACTCTAGCACCCGATAGTCTGCCGTCCCCTCCGACCCCGACCCCACCAATCCTCATCCTGCACTGAGGGCTTATGCCTGAGCTTCCATCGCCGAGTCATCCGCTCTTCCCTGGGCTATGCACCTACGAAGAGCTGTGCACAGCGGGTATGTATCCAGGGGTGAAACAGGCCCCGAAGTCACAGTCTGGTGGGGCAGGTGAGCCCTGAGCCAGAAACCAGGGGAGTATAAGTGACTGCCTGTGGACTGAGGAGCGGAGAAGACCAGGAACCTATGAGAGACAACTCTGGGGAGGAGGGCCTACTTTAAACTGGGTGGCTCCGGCCCTAACCGGTCTGGCTCAGTGGATAGAGCGTCGGTCTGCGGACTGAAAGGTGCCAGGTTCAATTCCGGTCAAGGGCATGTACCTTGGTTGTGGGTACATCCCCAGGGGGAGATGTGCAGGAGGCAGCTGGTTGATGTTTCTCTCTCATCGACATTTCTAACTATCCCTCTCCCTTCCTCTCTGTAAAAATATCAATAAAATATATCTTAGAATTTTTTAAATGTGCCGAAACCGGTTTGGCTCAGTGGATAGAGCGTCGGCCTGCAGACTGAAAGGTCCCAGGTTCGATTCTGGTCAGTGGCATGTACCTTGGTTGTGGACACATCCCTGGTGGGGGGTGTGCGGGAGGCAGCTGATCGATGTCTCTCTCATCGATGTTTCTAGCTCTCTATCCCTCTCTCCTTCTTCTCTGTAAAAAAAAAAATCAATAAAATATATTTAAATTTTTTTTAAATGTTTAAAAATTGGGTGGCTCTGGAAAGTCCTTCTGAGAAAATGACACCTCCTAGTAAGCCTGAGGGAGAGCAGGAGCTAACCAGGAGCGTGGAAGGGGAGCCACGGAGCAGAGAATCGCGTGCGGGGAGGCCAGCAGTGAGGAGCTCGCTGTATTATGTGTTTTAAGAAGCTGGAAAGAGCAGCAGAGCTGAGGAGGGGAGAGCGCAGTGGAAGTGGGAGCTGACGAGGCAGCCGGGGCCAGGCTATCCCCGGACCCGTGGGCCCAGCGAAGAGCTCGTGGGCTGTTTCAGACAACGGGGAGGCCGCGAAGGGCTTTAGCTACCAGACGTGACGGAAAGAGGGCAGAGCAGGAACAGGGAGCTTATGGAAGTTCCTGCAGCCATGAAAGGGCAGAGCAGCAAAGGAGGTAAGAAATGGCCACGCTTGAGCCCAGTGTTGGTGGCAGCACCCACAGGCTAAGGACGGCCGAGGGGGAGCAGGGCCCTCTGGCCTGGGCAGGCGTTGGTGGCGGTGCCGTTAGAGGGCAGGCCAGCCTGTGTGTGGAGGAAGCGATCCGGCGGGAGACGACGCTCCGTCCCCAGCGTGCCGAGTGCATGGCCTTCGAGGCAGTGGAGTAAGCAGATGGCCTCAGAGGAGCTGGACTCAGAAGCTGGGGCTTCAAGATCATGCGGATGAATGGGGTCACCTAGGGAATTATATAAGAGGCCCCTGAGAACCCCAATACGTAAAGGTGTCCAGCAGAAAGGGAGCGGGCAAAGGGCTGAGAAAGTGAGACCAGAGGAGTGGGCTTCCACGCAGCCTACGTGGGGTAAACCAGCCAGCTCAAGGGCTGCTGAGAGGCTGATTGTTCAGACCTAAAATGAATTTGCTTTAGCCCTAACCGGTTTGGCTCAGTTTATAGGGCGTCAGCCTGCGGACTGAAAGGTCCCGGGTTCGATTCTAGTCAAGGGTATGTACCTTGGTTGCAGGCATATTCCCAGTAGGAGGTGTGCAGGAGGCGGCTGATGGATATTTCTCTCTCATTGATGTTTCTAACTATCTATCCCTCTCCCTTCCTCTCTGTAAAAAAATCAATAAAATATATTAAAAAATACTTTGTGTTTTAAAAAAGAGAAATGCTTTAAAAAAATGAGTTTGCTTTGTTTAGTGGCTACCTTTTCCCCAATGAAACCATCGCCAACTTGCAAACGGGGACTGGAACAGTATCCACCGCCCTCCGTGGGCACCGAGCAAGTCACTGACACGCGCCTCGTGAACAAGCATGCCTCTGACTCTCAGGGAAAGGGCAGTGCATGCAGGGAGATGGAATCAACGCCAACTCAGCCCATTCACTGATCCTAACCGAATTACATGGAGGCACTCCGTGGCCCGGTGATGTTTGCCACATCCCCATGTCAAGGCAAGTGTGTGACAGAGACACGCCTTGGAGGCAGAGATATAAGGCCTTAACCCAACCTGAGCTTTCTAAACACCTTTACCAGCCCTAGCTGGTTTGGCTCAGTGGATAGAGCGTCGGCCTGAGAACTGAAGGGTCCCAGGTTCGATTCCGGCCAAGGGTACATGGTTGGGTTGCAGTGGGGGGCGTGCAGGAGGCAGCCAATTGATGATTCTTTCTCATCACTGATGTTTCTATCTCTCTCTCCCTCTCCCTTCCTCTCTAGAATCAATAAAATATATTTTTTTAAAAACCTTTACCACAAGCAGGCCCTTGTTCACCGACCGCTCTGTGTACAGTCTCCATCTGGGGCTCTTCCACCCGCCTCCTGAGAACCCCTCTCCTGGCTTAGTCCTCAACATACAGCGGGGAGCAAAAGTATGTTTACAGCTGTGAGTACGCAAAACAGAGTTTATTCTTGTTTATTATTGTTGTATTATTTTCCACGTGAACAACCATAAACTTCCTTTTGCCCCTTCCTGTAGTTTAGATGTCTCCCTTGTCTCTCTCTTGCTATGGTTAAGCCTATTTTTTAAAATTATATATATATATATATATATATATATATATATATATATATATATATTTGTGTTGATTTTTAGAGAGAGGAAGGGAGAGGGAGAGAGAGAAATAAACATTGATGTGAGAGAGAAACAGCAAAACATTGATGGGCTGCCTCCTGCACGCCCCCTACTGGGAATCGAGGCCACAACTCGGGCATGTGCCTTTGACTTGGAATCGAACCCGCAACCTTTTGGTGCTCGGGACCACGCCCAGCCAACTGAGCCACACCGGTTCAGCCTACTCTTTCTTGTCCCCCTCCTAAAAGGGGAATTCCACCAGGAGGTTCAAAGAGAGAAAGTGGGTTGCCGACCAGCGTGGGTGGAGACATGAAGGGGAAAAGGACTGTCACTGAGGTTCAGAGCCACCAGAACCCACTCTCCACCTCCTCGTCCACATCCACACTCTCACCGGCCACAGCCACTCACACACACACACACACACACACACACACACACACAAAAGGCTGGGATCCGCGCCCAAGGACCTGCCTTCAGAACCCAGCTCTGGGGCCACGGGCAGGCTGCTGCCCGTGCTTTGTGGTCGGGAGGCTCAGCAGACAGGGAAAATAACAACACAGACTGGACGGGCGGCTGGGAGGCTCCTGGGGGTGAAAGCAGTGCTTTTATAAGCTGCTCGGCTAGTAATTAAGCAAGCAATTAATATGCTCCGGCTCCAGGATCCCTCGTTCGCCAATGCCCAGCACTTCCTCTGGGACGTGGGAAATGGGGGGTATGAAGAAACCCGGTGTTGGTGTGGCCACATAAAGGAGCCTCTCACACACACAAACACACGCACGCACACCCCTCCGACCAAAACCACCACTTCAAACACTCCGGGGGGGGGGGGAGCTAACGCCATTGTGCTTCCCCCACAGATAAGTTTCAGACCAGAGAGAGTGCCAGCCCCCTCCCGGCCCTTTGTTCTGAACCACTCAGCCCCGAGCCCTACCTTCTCCCAGCTCAGCCCCGAGCCCTACCTTCTCCCAGCTTCGCACTCCAGACCCCACGTACAACCCGCTCCCGGCCCGCTTCCCCCACCCCTCCCAAAGCAGGCTCCCCCCTCCCCTGCCGATCAGAAGGGCCAAAAAATGGACCCAACCTCAGAGAACCACCTCTGTCCCCTCAAATGCCCTCGGGCAATCCCAGCCCTGGAGAGTGAGGGGGGGGGGGCAGGGAGAGGGACGGTGGGTGAGCAGAGCAGAAGGGCAGAAGTTTCCCTGGCATAATCGGCCTCGGGAATCGGAGGTTTGGAGGGTCTCCAGAGTGGGCAGCGTTCCCAGGAAGGGGCGCGGGGGAGGGATCGCTGGATGAGATCAACAAGTGGGAAGGAAGGGAAGCGGACTCGGTGGGGGGCAGGGAGGCCTCGGGTGGGGGAAGGGGAGTGGCGGGGCTGTAAGAGGGAATGTGTGTCCCCGATGCTTCCCACCTTGTCCCCACCCCCAAGACACACCAACACGCCCCGCTCCGTCCTCCCGCCCAAACCAACCGTGGATTATCTGGGGTTAAAAGGAGACCTCGGAGGAGAGAGGGAGGGGGCGGGCGCCTGTCACCAAAAGGAGACCCCTCCCCCCCCCCAGAGGCCTTTCAGAAATGAAATTAATGGAATGTGTCTCAGTGTCATCTCAGGGGGATTGGGGGAAAGGTTAGGGGGGCTTTTGTCCCAGCTGCCCAGCTTCTCCCACATGGGTCACCATGGCAACCAAAGCCCCCTGTTGCCTAGGTGATGGCAGCCGGTCCAGGAACCCATACCCAAGTATCCAAATCAGGGAGGTTATGGAGGTGGGGGTGCTGGGGGCAGAGCGGGAGGGAGAGAGAATGGGGTTTCTTCTCCGGCGGGCCCCAGCTTTTGTCTGAGCGCCGGGATCAGGTTTCTTTAGGAAACAATTGGAGGCCTCTGGAAAAAAATACACTCAGAACCTGGCAACAGGCAGAAGCAAGGCCTCCGGGGGAGGGGGAGGGGGGAGGGGGAGCCTGGTGTTGGCCAAAATGCAGACCAGGACCAGGCCCGTCCCCGGAGGAGCAGCTCGGGGGGCAGCGGGCGTGGGCACAGAGGCTGGCGTCCCCGTGGGGGGCACCGCGGAGGGCGGGTGGCCAGGGGCAGGCAGCGTGGTCACCACCCGCTCCGGCTGCTCTAGTCGCTCCTTCAGACCTGGGGTGGCAGGGAGGACGATGGGGCTGGGGAAGGTGCTGTGGGGGCCAAAGAGGAAGAGGAGGGGGGAGGGGGGAGGGGACAGGGCACAAACATGCCCCCGAACAGGGTGCCGATGGCGATGGCTCCTCATCTTCGCCAAGGACGGGGCTGCAGGGCAGGGGAGGCGCTGGGCTGGCTTTGGAATGGACTCGGGGCGCGGGGTAGGGGAAGGGGAGGACAAGAGCCCCAAGAGTTCCTCTCAAAGGGCCGTCTCTGCCGGACCGCTCTCCACCGAGGCCTGCCCCTCTGTCCGGGACCAGGAGCGCGGCCGCGGCCCCTCTTCTGATGCCACCCGCAGAGGAGTCTAGGGACCCCCCCCCCCCAAAGCCCTCTGGTTCCCACACAAAAGCCCGGGTCCTTGCCTGTGCCCTGCGCCCCTTCCCCACTGCAGCCCTCGAGTGGTGTGGACACGTGGGTGCCCCCGGCTTCCCCCACCACAGCCCCCACTTGCCAGGATGCCAATGTGAGCTCCACCCCGAGTGCTGGGTGCCCGCCCGCCCGCCTGGGTGGCACCGGGAGCCTCACCTCCCGGCCCCGCGTGTCCCCGGGGCTGGATGCGCTCAGAGAGAAAGCACCGGGGCCAGAGGGAGGCACGGCACAGACCCAAAGCCACCCTGTCCCCCTCACTCAGGCCCTGTTTTTCCTCTTGGCCACACTTCTCCCTACTGTCACCCCTTCTCCGAGTCCCATCGGCAAGCTCAATCCAGTGGGGGCGGACAGTGGGGGGCAGACGGTGTCCAGTGTGGGGGACCCCACCATGGCTCCCGCGGAGGACAGAGAGGGGCCCAAACCTCCGGCTGTGCCCATGCCTTTCCCCGGCTCCCCCTCCATCCCTCCCTCAGGAGGAGGCCTGGGCAGACCCAGTCAGCAGGTGCCAGCACTCAGCCAGAAGCCGCCCTCAGGGTAGAACCTGAGGTTCACGGAGAAAACGGGGCCAGAGAAAGAAGGTGGGTCGCCCGTGGCGTGGGAGCAGCCCTCTCTGGCGCCCACTGTTTAGAAAGGACCCCCCCCCCCCCACGCTGTGACTGAGGTGTGTGCTCTTCTCAGAGCGAGTCCGGTCCCTTTTTGACTCGAGGGCCACAACGGGTTCTTAAACTGGACCGGAGGGCCGGAACAAAAGCAACCTGACCATGCTGGCACTCTCATCCTGGGCTGCTGGTGAAGGAGCAGAGGGGAGAGCAAGAGAACCCTCTGCTCTTTCGGCTCCGAGGGCCGGATAGAACAGCCGAGCGGGCCGGATCCGGCCCGAGGGCCGTAGTTTGCCCACGGCTGGCCAGGACAGAGGAGAACTCGCGGGCTCCTGCCCTAACCCCTCTTCTCACCACACGAAGGTTCAGAGTGGACAGGCTGAAGCCAGGACCTCCAAGACCAAAGAGCCCCTCAAAGGGGGGGATCTCTGCCCCCACAATTCGCCACTCCCGCCTGAGGGTCCAGATGTCTCTTCCTCCCTTCCCCGCCGGCCCCAGGCCGTGGACAAGCCACCATGCCACGAGGCCTGGGCTGGGTCTCCGACCACAAAAAGGACAAAGGCGCAGAGGGGGCCAGGACCAGCCCTGACTCCCCGTCCTGCCCCTGGAAAGGGCCGGTGTCCCGGGGGCAGCGCTGTCCGGGAGGCCGGGCAGAAGAACAGCGGGCTCTCCGTGGGCGAGGGGGAGGCGAGGGCTGGACCGGGGAGCCCAGGAGCTGGCACCACGTGCCCGCTCCCGCCCCGCGCGCCAGGCCCCTCCCGGGACGGCCCCAGACATGAGCTCACCGACAGCCCCAGGCGAGGGGCAGAGCCTCCTCCCCACAGGCCTGAGCAGCCAGGGGGGGCTGTGCCCGGGCCACCGGCAGCTCTGCCCCCCCAAGACCCCAGCGCCAGAGCAGGGCGGCCCGCGGGCCGGGCTCCCCGCCAGGACACCTGAGCTCGCGTCCCACTGAAAGGGAGTCCGGAGGCCAGCGCCAAGCCGCTCCGGCTGCTTCCTTAATCTCCCCCCCCCCGCCACCGCCGAAGCCCGGGTGCCCTCCAATCCACAGACACACGTAAACACAGACACGCACTCACACCCACGGGCGCATCCCCCTCGGAATCCTGGAAGGGCGCCTCCGCCCCGCCCGGCTCCACCTGCCCGGCCAGGCGGGTTCTGCAGAGACCTGCCCTGCCTTCCCCGGCCCCCGCCCCACCCCGCTCTCAGGTCTCTGCCCCCCGGAACGCCCCACGCGAGCACACACACAGACACAGACAGACAGACAGACACACACACACACACACACACACACACACACTCACACTCACACCTCTGAGCCCCATTCCCGAGCCTCCCCCAGACCCATGCCCGGGCAGCCTGGACGGGAAGGTGGGCAGGGGAGAGGGCGCAGCAGCAAAGGTGAGTAATCCCCTTGGCACCTGTCCCAGGCGGGGGCCACGCCGCCCGCCGGTGAGGAGGGTGAGGAGGGTGAGGAGGGT
The DNA here is from genome assembly GCA_963924515.1 of Vespertilio murinus. Classification (NCBI taxonomy): domain Eukaryota; kingdom Metazoa; phylum Chordata; class Mammalia; order Chiroptera; family Vespertilionidae; genus Vespertilio; species Vespertilio murinus. Next base: position 34,298,558 of record OZ004719.1, read on the forward strand.
GAGGAGGGAGCCGGGGCTTCTAGGGGCTGGGTGCTGTTTAATGCTCCCCCAGCGGCAGGCCTCACCATCCCACCCACCACGCTCCAAGTGCTCCCCCCTCGGCTGGCCCCTCCCTGCCCACCAGGTAGGCTGTGGAAGAGCCAAGAAAAAAACAAAACAAAACAAAACAGGGAGCTCGGATTGTCCGCAGGGGCCGGAGGAGGTGGGCCACGGAGGGAGGGCCCGCTGGGATGGCCCACGGCCACCCTCCTATGCACACCACCCGCCTCCGGGAAAACAAAAGCCCGCCCTCCCTCGCTCTCCTCGTGGACCCTCGGGAGGCCCCAGCGGCCCCTGGCCCCGAGGGCCCTGCCTCGCAGGAGGGCGTCAGCCACCCCTCGGCCCGGCCGCATGTGATGGAGACAGCCATGCCGTGAGGGCTGGTTTGTGCGGTGAATGCAGGAGGGGGGCCTCAGGTGGGAGACACAGGGTGGGAGACACAGGAGGGGGGCCTCAGGGTGGGCCTCAGGGTGCAGGTGGCACGCCCGAGTTTCCCTGTCCTGAAACCTTCTCCTCACCCCTCGCCAGCTCTCATCGAGGAAAGCCACGCCCGCTGAAAGGCCCAGTTCCAAGCAGCCTCCACCCCCTGGGACCCATCCCCGGAGGTCTTCCCTCTTCCTGAGCCCAACGTCCCCGCCCCTCTGTGTGCGACCTCCGTCCGTCCGTCCGTCCGTGGATAAAGCAGGTGACTCAGCAGCAAACAAGCAAGTGTCTCTGTGCACACGTGGCCGTGTTTTAAGTTACCGCACTCACACCTCAGGCTCAGCCCCTGTTCCCTCCGGCCCCCCACTCTCCCCAAAGAGCCAGAGCCCTCCCCAGAGCCGGGCACCAGCACATCCTCTCTCCTCTGACCGGGGCCTGGCCCTCGGGCCTGCAGAGTCTCCCAGCAGCCTCCTGCCAGCACCCTGTAGACCAGTGGTTCTCAACCTTCCTAATGCCGTGACCCGTGACCCTTTGATACAGTTAGTTCCTCGTGTGGTGGTGACCCCCAACCATAACACTATTTCGTTGCTACTTCATAACTGTCATTTTGCTACTGTTAATGAATCGTAATGTAAATATCAGGTTGGATGCTGTGGGTCGAGACCATCGGAAAACACAGATGTTCACATTACCATTCATTAACAGTAGCAAAATGACAGTTATGAAGTAGCAACGAAAATAGTTTTATGGTTGGGGGTCACCACCACATGAGGAACTAACTGTATCGAAGGGTGGCGGCATTGGGAAGGTTGAGAACCACTGGTCTAGGCAACCGGACTCACGGGTGCTTCTCAGAAGACAGGGGAATCACTCAAGTTCAAGATTACAGGCAATAATGAGCAAAACCAGACCTCACGGGAGTGGGAGTGAGGGGAGAGGGGAAGAGCACGCTGGGAAACAGAGGGGCGATGGAGTGAGACAGGCCGACACCGCCTCCAGGAGCTGTGTGACCCCGACGAGTGGCTCGGCGTCTCTGAACCTCAGTGTTCTTATCCGTAAAGCGGGGATAGCAGTGCTTACTTAGGAAGGTGAAGAGGAGTTTCCAAGGAAATAATGTATACGGAATACTGCAGAATCAGGCCCCTAACAGATGTCCCATAAAGCGGTATTTCCTTCCTCCTCATCCTTCAGGAGGGCGAAAGGCCGATCCCCAGCCTCACCGGGAGAGGCAAACCCCCAATCACCTTTGGCTGCGGGGTTGGCCCCAAATGACGGCCCCTCTCTGAGGCCAGAGCCAGGCACCGCCCAGGAGGGCAGCCAACACCCCTCTTCCTCTCTCTGCCTTTCCTCAGGGGCCTGGGTCCCCAGCCTCCCCTTCCCTCCCCTCCCCTCCCTCCTGCACTCACAGTGAATCGGGCCTGTGCTCCAGTCACCTCCCTCTCCCACAGGCACCAAGCCCAGCAGCGTGTGGAGGGGCCCAGGAAAGGGGCCCCAAGCTTCCTGCCCCACCCCAGCCCCCCTCCCCCACCCCTGCTTCTTCCCACTCTCCCCCCTCCCTGCCCCTCCCTGACGACCGGGATATCCTCAGCTCTGCTGATCCAGCCCCGCGTCTCCCAAACCCTCCCCAGACGGCACATCTGTAATTACCAGCCTTGCCTGGGGCGCTGCACACGCACAGCAGGGCCTCATTTCCAAAGGGCCCGCCCGGCCCCCAGGGCCCGGCTCCCACGGGGACCTCGCAGGGTGGGGGGAAGGAATGGAAAGAGTCTCCCTGAGCTGCCTCATTTCCCTCCAGATCTCAAAGCGGTGACATGACAGAGGCCACCCAAGTGAGGTCACCAAGCCAGACCTTTCGAAGGGAGCGCTGCCAGGAAGCAGGTGTGGGTAGGGTTTACTGCCAGGCCTCTCACGCCTGCCCCCCAGGAGCACGAGATCACCCACCTGGCCTGGCTAAGAGGAGAAAGGTCAGGTCAATCAGAGAGATGGGAAGTGGACGCTCAGTAGAACAGGAAGATGGGAATCCAAGGGGAGGAGGATAGGTGCATAAGGAGGGCGCTGCCCAGGAAGGAGGAAAGAGTGAGTTAAAAAGTCCCATCCCTGCCAAAACCAGTGTGGCTCCGTGGATAGAGCATCGGCCTGCGGACCGAAAGGTCCCAGGTTCGATTCCGGTCAAGAGCATGTACCTTGGTTGCGGGCACATCCCCAGTAGGGGGTGTGCAGGAGGCAGCTGATCAATGATTCTCTCTCATCGATGTTTCTAACTCTTTATCCCTCTCTCTTCCTCTCTGTAAAACATCAATAAAATATATATTTAAAAAAAAAAGTCTCATCCCTGCCGGCCAGTGTGGCTCAGTGGTTGAGCATTAACCCATGACCCAGGAGGTCACAGTTCGATCCCCAGTCGGGGCACAGGACCTGGATTTCGGGCTCAATCCCCAGTAGGGGATGTGCAAGAGGCAGCCGATGATGGATGTTTCTATCTCTCTCTCCCTCTCCCTTCCTTTCTAAAGTCAATAAAAACATATATATAACTATATATATATACATACATGTGTATATATATATACACATACATATATATATATATAGTTATATATATATATATATATATGTAAAAGTCCCTTCCCCACCCAGACTCTGAGAAGAGGCAATAATATCCCATTTCCTTCACCCCACCAACCACACAGGACTTGGTTTCACAGGCAGGGAAACTGAGGCCAAGTCCCCACCACCCACTCCAGGACCTGGTAATACCACGTTGTGTGTGGTTCACCCACAGCCCCGGCCTGGCTCAGCCTCTGCCTGCAGTGTGTCATTTAAGTCCGGCCGAGGCCCGGCCACACGGTGGAATACGATTCAGCCATGAAAAGGAACGCGGGCTGTCACCTTCTACCACGCGATGAACCCAGGAAAGGCCACAGGAAGTAAGGGAAGCCAGACACACTGGGAAATTCCGTCTCTATGAAACATCCAGAACAGGTAAACCCGCAGAGACGGAACGCAGATTGGTGGTGGGACGTGAGCCGGCACTGCGTAGCGGGCACTGGTTCCGGTCGGGGTGGTAGAAAGGATTTCAGATAGAGGCCAGCGTTGCACAACACAGAGAGTGTACTAGACGCCACTGTTCGCCTTTAGATGACTGATTTTATGTGATGTGATGTTCACCTCAATTAAAACACCGGCCCGCTGAAGGTCCTTCTCCATGGACTTCCCACGGCAAGCACGCTCGCTCTGCGGCGGCCTCCAGAACACACCTCCACAGAGCACTCCCTGGGCTGAGTGGTCAGCATGCTCCCGCACGTCCGCCCTGTGGAAACCTGTCTCGTTCGCCCTCCATCACCAGGGCTCCACGCAGGCCTGGCAAGCAGAAGTGCCCAGCACGGTCTGCCAGAGAGCAGACGCAAAGCCTCTGTCCTCCCAGCCCAGACCTCTCCCATCGCCATCTTCAACCAGAACCAGAACCAGAACCAGAACCAGAACCAGAACCAGAACCACAGCTGGTTCCATCGGCCCCCGAGGGCGTCCCCTGCGCTCTCCACAGAGGACTCATCTCACGCTCATAAACTTGGCAGGACCCAGTGTAACTCCATGATACAGGTGAGGCTTCAAAAGTTACCTATTGACCAGACCGGTTTGGCTCAGTGGTAGAGCGTCGGCCTGCGGACTGAAAGGTCCCGGGTTCGATTCCGGTCAAGGGCACATCCCCAGTGGGCGGTGTGCAAGAGGCAGGTGATCGATGATTCTCTCTCATCGATGTTTCTAACTATCCCTCTCTCTTCCTCTCTGTAAAAAATCAATAAAATATATATGTTTTTTAAAAAGTTACCTATTGCCGAAACCGGTTTGGCTCAGTGAATAGAGCATTAGCCTGCGGACTGAAGGTCCCAGGTTCAATTCCGGTCAGGGACATGTACCTTGGTTGGGGGCACATCCCAACCAGTGAGGGGGGTGCAGGAGGCAGCTGATGGATGTTTCTCTCTCATCAGTGTTTCTAGTTCTCTATCCCTCTCCCTTCCTCTCTGTAAAAAATCATATATATATATATATATATATATATATATATATATAATTGATTTTTATATATAATTGATTTTATATATATAATTGATATATATTTATTTACTTATTTAAAAGTTCTCTATTTTTCCCTAAGGCCACAAAACTAGGAAGTGACAAAAAGGGATTTAAAAGCAGCTGAGAGCCAGGGAAGGAGGCCGTGGAGGACCTGGGATTCCTTGAGAAAGGTCCCACCTGGGGTTGGAGGACGGTGTCTTAAGACACCTATGAGGCCGAGGAATGGGATTCTTAAACCCCAACATCGCATCCCTAGGTAGTGCTAATTCCAGCCACGTTCGACTCTTCCCATGGGCCTCAGAGTGTGGGGAGCTGTTGAAGGAGGGGCTAAGGAGGCGACTGGAACCCCTAAAACTCAGAGGAAATGAGGAGAGCTCCAGAACTCTTCCCTCAAAGCGTCTGCTAACCAAGTAAGTTCACACCCCTCCCGACTGGAGGGACCGCTTGGAAACCGGATCAGCAGACAAAAGTGCGTCTCACTCTGGATCCAGGGAGGGGGCCCTTCCTCAGGCTTCCAAGGAACAGAAGGAGCAGCAGACAGTGGGCACCACACAGAGGCCTCCTCTGAGAAATCAGAGGAGGCAGAAGCAGGAGCAAGCGGGGGGGGGGGGGGGGGGGGGCGGCGGACAGCGGGCAAGTGACCTCTGGGTCCAGCCTGGAGGTGCCTGCAGAGATGGCACTTCCTTTTGTCTCCTTGGAAGCGTGCCCCACCGAGACACACGCATGCAGGGAGAGTGCCCGGAGCCAGCAGGGTGCCAAAGTCCACAGCGCACTGTGCTGGATGCGGGCGCACGCTGGCCGCAGGAGCGCTGCCCATCGGGCAGGGGTCAGACTGGAGGGAATCACGCATTTTTTAAAAAAAATCCAGTCTTTTCCCCAACTCTGCCTCTATACCCAGCCCCAACACTCCCTAGCTCCCACCACTCCGGTCCCGGAGCCTTAGGGGAGGTGGGGGGCCTGGGGACCACAGAGGACACATCCCACGGCTGTGCCCACCAGGGACTCCCACATTCCAGTCCCGTGTCCCAGAGACCCTAACGGCCACTCACGGGCCCAGCTCCTAAAGCGGGGTGCCGTGGCCTGACCTCTGCCAGCAAGAGGAAAATGGCGGAGAGAGGGAACTGGGCAAACAAGGAGTGCACCCCGAAAGAAGGAAAAGGCCACCCCCTCCCTTCGCTCCAGAGAGAGGAGGGAAAGCAGGTGGCTGCTGCTTCTGGGAGGAGACACATCCCCTTCCCGGGCAACAGGGCGTCCCACGGTGCTGTCCTGGTGACGGGATGTGGGTACCGGCCCCTTCCCCAACCGGGGCATCTGCCCTCTCGCAAGCTCAGCCCCGTCCCTCCCTCTCAGGCCTGGCCCCAGACCACAGCCCCATCCCATCACACTTCCTGCCAGTGAAACGGGAAACCATTGGACAAACCACCCACATCTTCAAACACTCCCACAGACCACCCACCCCCGGCCTCTCTGGAGCTCCCGTGCCACCCTCCACCCCATGGAGGGAGACCCAAGTTGTCGGTTACCCGGTCTCATCCATTCCGGACCCCAAGACTCCTGGGAGCTGTCGGATGCCGGAGGCAGGGCAGTTAGTGGGCTCGGAGGCAGAAACTCCAAGAAAGCTTTCCGAGAGAACAGCGGCTTGGGGGGCAGGGGGGGGAATTTGAGCTGGAAAGCCAAGTGAGTCACCTCTCCAAGCACTGGAGCCCGCCCAGCCTATGATAAGGGGTCGGAGGTCCTTTCTTATTCTTTTCCCTGATTCCTCCAATCCCCCATTCCTCCAGGACTGTAACCAGAAGCCCCTTTCCCCATTCCTCACAACACACACCCTTTGCTAGAAAAAAAATCCACTTCCCAAAACAGACCCTTCCTAAGATGGCCCACTCCCTCTCACCCCTCGCTCGGCCTCCGAGGCGGAAGGCAGCACCCTAGAGCCCAGTCGGGGGCACCCCAGAAGCCTCGGACGGAGAGGCCTCCCTTTGGGTTTTCTGCCAGGAAAGTCTGCCTGCAGAGGCAGTACCCCCAACATTCAGAAACACACAGCACCTATGGCGGGGACACACACACACACACACACACACACACACACACTGGTACTGGTCTACCCACAAAGGTTACACACAAGAGAACAGATTCAAACACACCGCTTCCCAGGACCCAGGCGCGCGCATACGCCCATTTGGATAAGCCCCATCGGCTCTCACACACCCACCTCCCTCCATACCTGTACACCCCCTTTCCCACAAACCCCCGGCCGCCGCCACCACCACCTCCTCGGTCCCACAGACACATCCCTCCCCGGAGTGCACCCGTAAACCCACACCCAAACACACGGCAGACCCGCGCTCGGCCGCTCCCTCCCGGGGTGCACACACACACACACACACACACACACACAACACCTCCACCTCCAAACCCCGGGGCCCACCTGCAGGACACAGGAAAACAAAGCACGGTGCCCCCTGGCCCCCCACCAGTCCTTTACAACTCCCCGGGGCAGAGCCCGCCGCTCCCCAGACGGGTACCTGGGGGTGGGGAGAGGGACGCAGCGCCTGGTCCCCGGGGCCCGCATGCCCAGCGCCCGCCCGGGTCGCAGCCCGCTGGCCCCCTCCCCCGGCGGCACCCACACACCCTCTCCTCTGCAGGGCAAGCCCCCCCCTCAAGACACCACTCTACACCCCGAGCCACCCCTGCCCTGTCCCTCCCCGCGCTCCAGAGGCGCGAACGCACCCCAAGCACCCCAAGCACCCCGCTTCCGATGCCCGCACACCCCCTCCCTGCGCTGCCGCCCCTGCCCGCACCTCCGCGCACTCCCGGGCTCCGGCTCTAACAGGCTCCCCGGGATCGCGAAGGCCCCCACCCGGACCCCGGGCCCAGGAAAGTCCCCGGCTCTCCAGGCCCGGCTCCGCCCCCGCCCCGCACGCCCCTTCCCCTCCCGGAGCCGGGGGCGGGGGGGTCCTCCGCGGGGCGGCGGGGATCGCACCGGAAGGGGATTGACCCTCGCTCCCCTTCCCCCCCCCCCCATACGCCGCCCCGCTCGCTCGCTCGGGGGGCCGGGCACCCCCTGCCCCTTGCATGATTGTCCTCCTGCTCTGTTGCTTTCTTTCTTTCTTTTTTTTTGCAAACTTTGCCCGCGCCCTGCGCCCCGGCTCACCCGCCGCGGCGACCTGTGCCCAGTGGTCTCGGCGGGCGCCCCGCCGCCCGGCGCCTTTGTATCCGCAGCGCCCCGGGTCGCTCCGAACTCCGCACTCCGGGTGGACCAGGAGGGGTGGGTGGGTGGATGGAGGGGGGGGCTCCGCAGCCCGGTCACCCCCTCTTCGTCCCAGACCGCGGCCTCTGCCCCCTCAGGGCCCCGGGGCAGGGGGCCGGGGGGCAATGGGGGCGCTCAGGCTCCCATGGCGAACCCTGGTCTCTGGGAACCGGGGGCCGGGGGCCGGGACTCGGACCGGGAGCCGGCGGCGGCGGCGGCGGGGGAGGGGACGCGGCGTGGGGCGCAGGGGCGGGGAGCGCTGCCGGCGCCGCCCCCCGGCTCTTCCCGCCGCCGCCGCCCGCCCGCCGCCGCCGCGCCCATTGTCTGCGGCCGGCTCTTCCCGCGGCCGCCGCGCCGCCCGCCGCGCCTCCGGGTGCCCGCGGCCCCGAGCGAGCCCGGCGGCGGCGGGGCCTCCGCCTACCGCCCCCCACCACCCGGGCCCCCGGCGACGGCCTGGGCACCCCTCGACTCCAGGCCTTGCCCTGCCTGCACCCCCTCCCCTCCTGGGGCCGCTCTCCCCGACCCTCGGCCGGGGACCGACCCCGAGCCCGGGGGGTGGCGGGGCTCCACGCTTTAGGGCCACGGAGCGGCCACCCGGAGCCCCGCGGAATCTGGGACGTGGAAGGATGGATCCCCCTCCACCCCCCACCTCCACCCCCCGAGCCTGGGGAAGGCAGAGGCACCCCTGGTGGCAATTAGGGGCCCCCCTCCCTCCCTCCCCGTGCATACGGGGACTTCCATGTTCCCCCGCTTCCAGGAATAATTTAATTACTCGGCGCTCCAGCTGCGAGCGGCCGCCGCCCGCCCGGCCCGGGCGGCCCCTCATTAGCGCGCCCCGCCCCGCGGGTTCGAGCGCCGCCGCCGCCGCCGCCGCCGCCGCCGCCGCCGCCGCCGCCGGGGTTCATTACAAAGGGAGCCGGGCCTCGGGCGCCGGGGGAGGGGGGTCGGCGGCGGGCGGCGGGAGAGGGGCCCTTCTCCCAGGAATAAAAATGCTTTGTCCTGTCCTGTCTCTAACCCCGAGCAGGCGGGGCTCTCGACCCCAGCCAGGGGCTTCCGACACCTTGGGGGGAGTTGGAAGGGATTACAGGGTCTCTAAAAATACCCGCCCGTAAGTGGGGCATTTCTGCCTTGGGGGGGGGGAACCTGGTGGGGTTCGTGAAGTGGAGCCAGAAGCGGGACCCACCCAGAGTGACCCCCACCCCCAACCCCACCCCGTCAAAGTCTAGGCGGTGGGAAGTCCATGTGTCCTCTGTGGAAGGCATGAAAGCAGCAGTGTGATTGTGTTATCTTTCCTGTTCTCTTGCTGTGCAACCCGGCACTTACCCGGAATAGCCAGACTTCAAAAAGACCTGCACACGCTTTTCCCGGGCCCTGCCCAGCCCCTCCGCATCCCCGCCGCCCACCTATCTTCTCTCCCACCCTGTGATTAAGAAGGCCTAGGGAAGGAGATGTCCCACCTCTTGTTCCTCACTCGTTTGGGGATGTTTTTGCCCCTCCCTGGTGGACTGTTTGATCTTTCCTGAGACCCCCAATCTCATCCCTTTCCGTCAGTCATCCATTCTGGCCTGACTAAAGATGAGGCCAGAGCCACCTTCGCCTGCCTGGGGACCATTCCAAGATGGAGAACCTTCAGAGACACCTTTGCTGAACCCTTGCCTCTCCTCATTCTTCCTCCCCACATCCTGGCTCAGCAGCTGCAGACCCCACGGCATATGCAGAATCATTACTTCAGGGACCAGATTTCTGCGTGCACCCAGACTTGTCTGCTTGGTGTGGACACAGGCCAGGGCGCTGGGGGTCTTGGTAGTGACCACCACCAGGAGTATGAGAGGCAGGGTCAGGGTGAAGGGAGCCGGGGCAGTCTTCGGGTGCTCCCAGCCCTGCCCCGTGCTGGGCAGCCAGTGTGTAATCTGACACAGAGCCGCTGCCGTGGCCCCGATTGACTATCCAGCAGGTCAGAGTGAGCCGTGCTCACGGGTGCTGCCGGGGTCCCAGACCTCAGGAGGCCCCGGAACTGCACCTGCAGCTCAGAGGACGCTCCAGGCTGGCCCCAGAGAGAGCCCAAAACCCAAGTCAGGATGTCCACAGATAATCAGGCAACAAGCTGGAATAAGCTTGGTCGCTCCTTCTTCTCTGAGGGTGAGATTGGGGGCTTTCAGTTATATCTTCGTAACAAAAACTTTGGATCACAGAGGAGAGGTCCCACATGAAATGTGAGTGGTCAGCTGTGTCCCCGGCAGAGGGCCTGCCTCCCACCCTCACCACCAGGCGAGGGCCTGGGAACTCCCACTCCTGGCCTTGCCCGGCCTGCAGCCCCTCCGGGGGCCGCTCCTGGGACATGGAAAGATTGATCCTCCCCCCACCACACACACACCGCCATCACCCCGAGCCTGGAGAAGGGAGTCACCCCTCACCCTGATGGTAATTAGTGGCGAGAAATGCACCCCACACACACACTTCTTTTTTCTTTTTTAAAATATATTTTATTGATATTTTACAGAGAGGAAGGAAGAGAGATAGAGAGCTAGAAATGTCAATGAGAGAGAAACATCGACCAGTCGCCTCTTGCACACCCTCTACTGGGGATGTGCCCACAGCCAATGTACATACCCTTGACCAGAATCGAACCCGGGACCTTTCAGTCTGCAGACCGATGCTCTACCACTGAGCCAAACCGGTTTCGGCCCCACACACACTTCTTACAAATCCTTTTTTTTTAATTTTCACCCCAGGCCCTAGCCAGCTTGGCTCCATGGATAGAGCGTCAGCCTGCAGACTGAAGGGTTCCAGATTTGATTCTGGTCAAGGGCCTAGTTGGGTTTCAGGTTTGATATCCAGTGGGGGAGGAGGAGAGGGCATGCAGGAGGCAGCTGATCAATGATTCTCTCTCATCATTGATATTTCTATTTCTTCCTCCCTCTTCCTTCTTTTCTGAAATCAATTTTTAAAAAAAATTTTTTTTAATCCTCACCCAAGGATATTTTTCCATTGATTTTTAGAGAGTGGAAGAGAGAGGGAAAGACAGAGAGAAACGTCGGTGCAACAGGAGCACATCCACTGGTTATCTCCTGCACAAGCCTTCACCAGGGCCGGGGCTGGGCGGAGCCTGCAACCTGGGGAGGAGCCTGCAACTGAGGTGCCTGCCCTTGACAGGGATCAAACCCTGAACACCAGGACCCTTTGGTCCGCAGGCCTACACTCTATCCACTGAGCCAAACTGACTAGAGCAGTGGTCGGCAAACCCCGGCTCTCGAGCCACATGCGGCTCTTTGGCCCCTTGAGTGTGGCTCTTCCACAAGATACCACGGCCTGGGCGAGTCTGTTTTGAAGAAGTGGCGTTAGAAGAAGTTTAAGTTTAAACAACTTGGCACTCAAAAGAAATTTCAATAGTTGTTCTGTTGACATTTGGCTCTTTTGACTAATGAGTTTGCCGACTGCTGGACTAGAGCGATCTTACCCATTCTTAACTCTCAGAATGGGAAGACAGAGGCCCAGAGCAGAAGCTCACGTGCCCAGGGCCCAAGGGAGCTAGCCTGCCCAGTTCTTCGGGAAGCGGGTAGGCGCTGAGGGGACTCTTAACCAGGATTGTCTCAAGGGGCCACCTTTAGTGTGTGTGTGTGGGGGGGGGGGGGATCAGGAGCCTGGCGGACAACATCATGGAACAAATGGAACTTGGAACGTGCAGCTCCTAGCTTTGAGGACGCGGGCAAGTTTCTCCGTTTCTAAAAGCCTCAATTCCTGTGTATAAAATGGAACTTTATAATAAGGCGGCAGAAGGAACTCCCTCTACCTACCCATAATGCCCCAGTCAATTCCCAACCAAACTTCCCCTCCGGGTTCCATGCCAAGGGGATTCCTCATGCTTTCGGGAGTCTTGTTCAAGGAAAAGGGGCGGGGGGGAGGGCTCCTAGCCAAGCGTCAGGGCCCCCCATGAAGGCTTTCTCACTTCCTCACCGGCTCACGAGCCTGAGTCTGCTGGGCTGGAGCAGGCAGAGCAGAGGCTGCCCTGGACAGGAGTCTCCCGGGAGAGAGGCAAAGGGCTCGGGAGAGGCAATGGACGCTCTCTGGGGGTTCCTGTGCGGGTGAAGCTGTTCCCGGAAGGCGGGCCCAGGCCGCGGCGGCATGGGTTCAGTTACTCTGGTGGAACGTGGGGCCCTTCCCTGGCACCGCATCTTCCTCAAACACAGGCGCCTCACGCCTAGGCAGGAAGGCCATCACAGTTGCTAATGTGAGGGATTGGCCACTTGAGCCAACCCCCGATTCAGGTGACCCCGGTAACGGGCCCATGTCCCGGGCCAGAACCAACACCTTGTTGCAGCCTGCAGATAACCCCGGGCACAGGTCCACCTCCCGTGACCACTAGAGCTCTTTCCTCAGCACCCGCTTTCCTAAAAAGACTGTTTACAAGTGTCCGATCAAATCTATAGGAGATTGGGGCCAGCGAGGGTGTGGGGGGCACTTATTCTGTCAAGAAAGGAGGAAGAGAATCAGAGTTTGATTTAAAGGATCTCAAGTGTTACAAGTGTTAGATCAAATCTATACTTTGGAACAACTGGATTTTTAAAAATATATATTTTATTGTTTTTTTTTTTTTTTTTTTTTACAGAGAGGAAAGGAGAGGGATAGAGAGTTAGAAACATCGATGAGAAAGAAGAAGCATTGATCAGCTGCCTTCTGCACACCCCCTACTGGGGATGTGCCTGCATCCAAGGTACATGCCCTTGATCAGAATCAAACCTGGGACCCTTCAGTCCCCAGGCCGATGTTCTATCCACTGAGCCAAACCGGCTAGGGCTGGAACAACTGGATTTTGTTTCACTGTTAATAAAAAACACCTGGCCCGTGTGGCTCAGTGGTTGAGTTTCTACCTATGAACAAGGAGGTCACGGTTCGATTCCAGGTCAGGGCACAAGCCCCGGTTATGGATTTGATCCCCAGTGCTGGGTCTGTAAGAGGCAGCTGATCCATGATGTTTCTTTCATCTCTCCTCTCTTTTCCTCCTTCTCCTCTTCCTCCTGCTCCTCCTCTCCCTTCCTTTCCCTTCCTGTCTGAAATCAATTACATATATATATATTTTTAAAAAGGAAATAAAATAGAGAAAAAATACCCTTAACTAGGTAAGAACTCTGTGATGTCATCAGGTTGTTATGAGGTGTTTCTCCCTCACATCAGCTCCTGGTTTCTTTGAGAACAGAACCGAGCCCCATTCATTTCTACATTAATAGTCCATACAAGTCGCTAAGTAATAGTTCACTTCCCTGCTAACTTCCTTGTCTTTCTCCATCCCTCTAGGTTTCGAGCATTCATAAGTAAGCACTGAACGTAGCCGTGACATTACTTCCCAAACCTTTACCACTCCCTCTTCATCCAAACTGTGCTAATGTGAGCTTACTCAAATCCCACCCCATTATCACCAATCTAGAAAGTTACCCACAATTAGCCAGTGGTTTTCATCTTTGACTGCAGATTTTAATCACCTGGGAAGCTTGGAAACTATGCCCATGCCCAGGACACATCCCAGATTAATTAAACCAGACACTTCCGAGGTCCAGTCCAGCTATTGGCATTTTTTTAAAAGTTACCTAGTGATTCCAGTGTGAGAACCATTAAATCAAACTCTGATTCCCTTCCTCCTTTCTTGACAGAACAAGTACCACTCCCCCCCCACACACACACACACATCCCTCGTTGTCCCCAATCTCTCCTATATCTTCTACCTCTTCACTCATCTTCGCCTACCCGGTGTAACAAGACAAAAATACCTCTCTCCACTATGCAGCTTCCTCTTTGCTTCATCCCTCTCTTTCCTTTTCTTCTCATTCAACCTTCTTAAAAGAGTAGATTACTCATCACCATCCTTCACTCCTCAGTTTCTTCCAACTTAGCTCTCCTTCCAATGTCATTCCTCCTCCTGACTTCAAATAGTGATATTTCCCAGGATTCAGCCTTTGGCCCCTTTGTTCCTCATCCTACGTGGTCTCCCCAAGTAATGCCACTCTTCCCGAGGGCTACATTCAGTGCTTGCTTACTACAGCTCCTACATCTAGATCCCTCTTCTGGTCCTCAGACTCATATTCCCAACTTCCTACCGGACATTTTAACTTGGCTATTCTCTGGGTCCTCCAAACTAATAGTTTTAAAGGGAACACATTATCTTCCCTTCACCACCACCCCATCCCCTTGGTTCATTCAGACATTTTTCACTTCCAAACTTACACCATTCCCTTCCAACCTACCTTTCTTTTCTGGAGGAATAATCAGACTGTCACTCTCTTGTCTGAAACAATTCAATGGCTCCCCTCTGTCTACAAGATAAACTCCAAACTTATTTTTATTAACTTAATAAATCTTTATTGTTCAGATTATTATAATTATTCCTCTTTTTTTCCCTAAAACCAAAACTCCTCTCTTTTTTAAATATATATTTTTATTGATTTTTTACAGAGAGGAAGAGAGAGGGATAGAGGGTTAGAAACATCGATGAGAGAGAATCATCGATCAGCTGCCTCTTGCACACCCCCTACTGGGGATGTGCCCGCAACCAAGGTACATGCCCCTGACCGGAATCGAACCAGGGACCTTTCAGTCCTCAGGCCGATGCTCTATCCACTAAGCCAAACCTTTACAGCCAAAACTTCTTTTTTTAAAAAAAATTATATTTTATTGTTCTTTTACAGAGAGGAAGGGAGAGGGATAGAGAGCTAAAAACATGGATGAGAGAGAAACATCAACCAGCTGCCTCCTGCACACCTCCTACCGGGTATGTGCCTGCAACCAAGGTACATATCCTTGACCAGAATCGAATCTGGGACCCTTCAGTACGCAGACTGATGCTCTATCCACTGAGCCAAACCAGTTTCGGCCCAAAGCTTCTTGATGCTGGATAAAAGGACTTCCAGTACTGGACTCACTTCCCCCTCCAGCCTCATCTTCTGTTATACCCTGTGCCCTCAAAGTCCAAGCATTCAACACACCTGCAGACTGTGCTCATCTACTGGTTGTTCTGCTAACTTAGGGTTCTATTCCCATCTCTGCCCTCACAGGGTGTTTTCTTTGCCTGAAAGGTCATCCTCCTCCTTCTCTGCCTAGAAAGTTTTATTCATCCTTTAAGAGTTAGCTGTTGTCTCCTCTTGGACTTCATAACTCTTTCAAGCCAAGTTAGATGCCCCTCCACCCCCCATCCCTGCCTTCTTTATGCTCCCAGAGATCTGCAATTTTAATGACATTGTATGGTAATTTCTTATTTACATATGTCTTCCCAGATGGTCTGTGAGCTTCTGAAATGGAAGGAACAATGCTTTATTTATCTTTCTAGATCCAGAAATTGGCTCGGTGAATGGCATGCAACAGTAAATGTTTGTCTTGTGAAACAGAAGAGGGGAGAAGAGACTGAGAGAAGAAGCATCGTAGAATATCTGATATTAAAGGAATATGCTCAGAAATAATAAAATAATAACATTTTGAGACTGGAAGATAATTTTTTTTAAAAAAGGGAAGAGCCAAAACCAGTTTGGCTCAGTGGATATGTAAGGTCCCAAGACCCCCGGTTAGTCCGACGGAGGGGGCGACGACCCCATGTCAAACGCCGAGACCGAAACTTGATGCAAAAAGCATGAGGTTTTAATAGTACAAGCGCAGGGGCTTCTCAGGCAGACAGCAACAGAGCTGTCTCCTGGAGCCCCGAGTAACTGCAGAACATGAGTTTATAAAGACCACACGCAGGTGGGGTTACGCATGGAGGGGGAAGAAGGAAACAAGGAAATAAACACCACACGCAGGTGGGCTCGTTAATTACATGTTTTATGACAGGGTCTATGCTTAGTCAACAGTCCCCTTGGGTAAGTCCTCAGGGTAGGGAGTTTCTGGGGGACTGATTTCATTCTTGCCTAATCTTCAACCATAAAGAACTGACCTCCTCCCTGTCTAATCTTTAACCGTAAAGGTCACATCCTGGAACAGGCAGTGGGGAAGGTCACTTCCTCCATCTTGGGGTCCTACAGATAGAGCATCGGCTTGAGGACTGAAAGGTCCTAGGTTCCATTCCACGTCAAGGGCATGCACCTTGGTTGCGGGCATATCCCCAGTAGGGGGTGTGCAAGAGGCAGCTGATCCATGATTCTCTCTCATCGATGCTTCTAACTCTATCCCTCTCTCTTCCTCTCTGTGAAAAATCAATAAAATATATTTTTTAAAATAAATACATTAAATAAAAATTTAAAAAGGGAAGAAAGGTACAAAGCAGTGACTCTTAGCTTTTTGTGGACTGTAGCTCTCTTTGAGACTTTGGTGAAAGCTATAAACTCCCTCCAGAAAAATGCATATAGAATTTCACACCCATTTTTTAGGGGACACCAGGAGCTGGTGACTGAGTGAGGGCAGAAGAGTCTAGAAATGGAGAGATCGGTGAAAAGGCTAATACAAAAATTGATAGGGTGAGAGAGTGAGTGAGCATGATCCAAGATGAGGGGCATAGAAAAGAAAGTGCAAATTTGAGAGGTGGCCTGCCAGGGATCGACTTAAGAAACAAAGAGGCATAGGAGATGACTCAAAGTCTTCTGGCATCCATCTTAAGGAAGATGGTGATGCCACACTATAATCAGGGCTCCTGAGGGAGAGTAGGTTTGAAGGGTAAACATGTGTTTGGTTTGACAGGTGTCTTAGATGCCTACAGGCCATTAGGGTGAGGATGTTTACAGAAAGCTGACAATAGCACCAGTACCTTCCACATCTTCTCCTGCCATTCTTCCTCAGACCATCTGGACACAACCAGACACATCTCTCCTGCTTTCACCCCATTTGTTTGTCCTGCTCCCTCTGTGTGGTGTATCTTCCATTCACCACCGCTCTTACCCAAAATATTCCAAGGTCCAAGTCAAATGATATTTTCTCTCTTAAGCCATTTCTGATCTCATCTCTGAAATACCAATTCTTTCTCTGAAACTCTCTTGCCATATTTTATTATTTTTTATTCTTTAGGTTTATTTTTATTATTGAGAGGACTACCAATGTTTCCCATTTGACCACACTTTCTTTCCCTCCCTATAGCCCCCACCCCACCCCAGGTCTTCACTGCACTATTGTCTGTGTCCATGGGTTATGCATATGTAAGTTCTTTTAACCTCTCCCTCCCCTCTCTTCCCTCCTATCAGTCTGTTCTATACTGCCATGTCTCTGGACCTATTTCAATCATCAGTTTATTTTGTTCATTAGATTCCATGAATAAGTGAGATCATGGGTTATTTATCTTTCTCTAACTGGATTATTTATCTTCGATTAATAATCTCCATGCTGTCCATCCATGCTGTCTCAAAGGGTAAGTGATCCTTCTTTTTTTACTGCTGCATAGTATTCCATTGTGTAAATGTATCACTGCTTTTTTATCCACTTATCTACTGATAGGCACTTGGGCTATTTTCAGATCTTAGCTATTGTAAATAACACTGTTATGAACATAGGGATGCATACATACCATACTTTCTAATTGGTGTTTTTAGGATATATTCCCAGAAGTGGGATGGCTGAGCCAAATGGCAGTTACATTTTTAATATTTTGAGGAAACTCCATTCTGTTTTCCATAATGACTGCACCAGTCTGCATTCCCACCAGCAGTGTCCTAGGGTTCTCTTATCCCCACATCCTCACCAGCACTTGTTGTTTATTGATTTATTGATGGTAGCCATTCTGACAGGTATGAGGTGATTCCTCATTGCAGTTTTATTTGCATCTTTCTGATGATTAGTGATGTTGAGCATTTTTTATATGTCTCTTGGCCATCTGTATGATATATATATATATATATATATATATATATATATATATATATGATTATATGTAATTATATATATAATTGATTTTATATATTTTTTCACAGAGAGGAAAAGAGAGGGATAGAGAGCTAGAAACATCGATGAGAGAGAAACATCGATCAGCTGCCTCTTGCACACCTCCTACTGGGGATGTGCCCACAACCAAGGTACATGCCCTTGACCGGAATCGAACCTGAGACCTTTCAATCAGCAGGCCGATGCTCTATCCACTGAGCCAAACCGGTCTCGGCCCCCTTTACATTTTGAGGATGGTTTATTTTGCTGTGCAAAAGCTGTTTAGTTTGATGTAGTCCCATTTGTTTATTTTTTTCTTTGTTTCTCTTGCCCTAGGAGATGTATCAGCAAAAATTCTGCTTTATGAGATTTCTGATATTTTACTGCCTATGTTTTCTTTTAGGATTTTTATGGTTTCATGACTTACATGTTAAGTATTTTATCCTTTTTGAGTTTATTTATGTGTACAATGTAACTTGATAGTCTGGTTTCTTTCTTTTTTTTTTTTTTTTTTTTTTTGCATGGATCTGTCAAATTTTTCCAAAGCCATATATTGACAAGACAATTCTTATTCCATTGTATGCTCTTGCCTCCTTTGTCAAATATTAATTGACCACAATGGCATGGGCCAATTTCTGCTCTGTTCTACTGCCAGTACCAGCCTATTTTTATTACAATGGCTTTGTAGTATAGTTAGATATCCGGTATTGTGATTCCTCCAACTTTGTTCTTCTTTCTCAAGATTGCTGCAGCTATTCGGGGTCTCTTTTGGTTCCATGTAAATTTTTGAAATATGTGTTCTAGATCTATGAAATATGCCAATGGTATTTTAGTAGGGATTACATTGAATCTATAGATTGCTTAGGACTTTATGGACATGTTAATGATGTTAACTCTTCCAGTCTATGAACATGGTATACACTTCTATTTGTTTGTATCTTCCTCTGTTTCATTTTTCAATGTCCTAAGTTTTCTGACTATAGGTTGTTTACTTCCTTGGTTATGTTTATTCCCAGGTATCTTGGGTTTTTATTTGTTGCAATGATAAATGGAATTTTTTAAAATTTCTCTTTCTGAGAGTTTATTATTGGTGTATAAAAATGCCATTAATTTCTGGATGTTAATTTTTTTATTCTGCTACTTTGCCAAATTCATTTATTAGATCTAGTAGTTTTGGGTGGGGTCTTTAAGATTTTCTATGTACAATATCATGCTACCGGTGAATAATGTCAGTTTTACTTCTTCCTTTCTAATTTGGATACCTTTTATTATTACTCTTGTTTGACTATTATGACTAGGACTTCCAGTACTATGTTGAATAAGAGTGGTGAAAGCAGACAACAAAATAACCCTGCAAAGGATACATAAAATGACATATTCAAGGATCCTCATTGCAGCAAAGAATTGGGGGACATTTTATATGATAAATACATAGTGAAATGAACATATGGTATATGTAGATAAAACTGAACTAGTTCACCACATACTATGCTTTTAAATTCAATCTCATATATTAAAGCATAACATAATCTTTAAACACAATATTTAGTCAAAAGGAAAAGAAATATAATGAGATGTATATCACAATATTGTCCTGAAATGTAAAATGTGCAAAATAGTATAATGCATTGCTCGTGGATGTGTGTATGTGTGTGTGTGTGTAAATAAAGAAATAAAAAAGAGATTCAAAGATGTGCAGTAAATAAATGAGTAGATGGCTCTGGGAGGGCTGGCAAGGAAATCAGGATCAGGGTTGAGAAAAGACGAAGCAGCAAAAGGGAAGCATGACTAGACCACCAACTTACACCATACACAAGAATAAACTCAAAGTGGGTAAAAGACTTAAATGTAAGTCGTGAAACCAAAAAAAAAAAAATCATAAAAGAAACCATAGGCAATAAAATTTCAGACATCACCTCACACCTGACGGAATGGCTACCATCAACAAATGACACGTGCTGGCGAGGATGTGGAGAAAAGGAACCTAGTGCACTGCTGGTGAGAATGCAGACTGGTACAGCCACTATGGAAAACAGCATGGAGTTTCCTCAAAACATTAAATATGGAATTGCCATTGGACCCATCAATCCCACTTCTAGGAACTATTCTAAGAAACCTAAACACCAATCAGAAAGTATGCACCCTGCCGAAACTGGTTTGGCTCAGTGGTAGAGCATCAGTCTGCGGACTGAAAGGTCCCAGGTTCGATTCCAGTCAAGGGCATGTACCTTGGTTGCGGGCACATCCCCGGTGGGGGGTGTGCAAGAGGCAGCTGGTCGATGTTTCTCTCTCATCGACGTTTCTAGCTCTCTATCTCTCTCCCTTCCTCTCTGTAAAATATCAATAAAAAATATATTTTTTAAAAAAAAGAAAGAAAGAAAGTATGCACCCTATGTTCATAGCAGCACAATTTACAACAGCTAAGATCTGGAAACAGACCAAATGCCCATTAGTAGGTGAGTGAATAAAAAAGCTGTGGTCCATTTACACCAGGGAATACTATGCAGCAGTAAAAAAAGAAGGGTCTCTTACCCTTTGAGACCGCATGGAGGGACCTGCAGAGTACTATGCTAAGTGAAATAAGCCAGTCAAAGAAAGACAAATATCACATGATCTCACTCATATGTAGAATTTAATGAATAAAATAAATTGATTAACAAAATAGATCCAAAGACATAGAAACATGGAACAGACTGTTGAATCTCAGAGGAAAGGTGGGAATGGGTGGGTGGGTAGGTGGGTGGGAAGAGATCATCCAAAGAATGTGTATGCATGTATGCATAACCCATGGACACAGATAATAGGGTGGTAAAGGCCTGGAGCAGGGGGTGGTTTAGAAGGGATCAAGGGGGGGGGGGGTATATGTAATACTTTCAAAAATAAAGATTTAAAAAACAAATAAATCCTGGCCTGCGTAGCTCAGTGGTTGAGCATCAACCTATGAACCAGGAGGTGATGGTTCAATACCTGGTCAGGGCACATGCCTGGCTTGTGGGCTGGATCCCCAGTGTGGAGCATGTAGGAGGCAGCCGATCAATGATTCTCTCTCATCATTGATGTTTCTTTTTTTTTATTTATTAAGGTATTATATGTTTTCATAGCTTACCATTGCCCACCCCCACCTCCATTGCCCCCCCCCACCTCCCATTCATGCCCTCCCTCCCCAGAGTTCTGTGTTCGTTGGTTGTACTTATATTCATGCATACCAGTCCTTCGGTTGTTCTCTTATCTCCCCCCAGGTCTCCTTCCCCTCCCCGCTGTCATTTGACAATCTGCTTGTTTTATGGTGACTATCTCATGAACACACCAATAGAATCCGCTCCTCCTCTGGTTCACACCGCCCCTCCCCCCCCCCCGGGTTCCACTGCTTCCCCGGGGCACACGGCTCTCCTGGGGCACACAGCCCCCTGGGTCATCATTGATGTTTCTATCTCTCTCTCCCTCTCCCTTCCTCTCTGAAATCAATAAAAATATTTTTTAAAGGGAAGCATGGTCCAATTATTTAATGTGCCACATAGTATTAATCATTGTAGCTCAATTTTGTGAAGATGAAAAACACTTTTGTTTTACTTCAAATAAACCACATTTTTAAAAGAAAAAAATACTGCATACAGTAAAAAAAAGAATAAACGAAACAAATTTTTTCAATAGGCCTGATATGAATATACAATTCACAGAAGAAATACAAACATATAATAAGCTGATGCTATTATTATAGTCAATCTCAAATAATAAGAAAATAATTCTTATTTAAAAATTGGTATTTTAGCCGAGGTCGGTTTGGCTCAGTGGTAGAGCGTCGGTCTGCGGACTGAAAGGTCCCGGGTTCGATTCCGGCCAAGGGCATGTACATTGGTTGCGGGCACATCCCCGGTAGGGGGTGTGCAAGAGGCAGCTGGTGGATGTTTCTCTCTCATCGACGTTTCTGGCTCTCTATCTCTCTCCCTTCCTCTCTGTAAAATATCAATAAAATATATATTTTTTTAAAAATTGGTATTTTGCCCAAACCGGTTTGGCTCAGTGGATAGAGCGTCGGCCTGAGGACTGAGGGGTCCCGGGTTCAATTCCGATCAGGGGCATGTACCTTGGTTGCGGGCACATCCCCAGTGGGGGGTGTGTAGGAGGCTGTTGATCGATGTTTCTCTCTTATCAATGTTTCTAACTCTCTATCCCTCTCTCTTCCTCTCTGTAAAAAAAAAAAATCAATAAAATATATATATTTTTAAATTGGTGTTTCTTTTTGCTCATGAAATTGGAGAAAATTTTTTAAATAATGCTGCTATCCATTGCTATAAAGGGTATGTAGAAATGTGTGGCTGAAAAAAGTGTATTTTGATAAAGACCTTTTAGAGCACATTTTGAAAGTGCCTATCAAAACTTTAAATGTGCCCTGGGAATACAGACTGGTACAGTCTGGGAGTCCTCTTCTAGCCGACTATGTTTAATCATAGTCTCCCATCCTAATTAGCATATTACCCTTTTATATGTGTGCCCCTGGGGGCCATGTGCCCCGGGAGAGCCGTGTGCCCCGGGGAAGTGGTGGGACCCGGGGGGGGGGGGGAGGGGGGATCGGTGTGAAACGGAGGAGGAGCGGATTTCATTCGTGTGGTCCTGAGATAGTCACCATAAAACAAGCAGACTGTCAAATGACAGCGGGGAGGGGAAGGAGAACTGGGGGAGATAAGAGATCAACCGAAGGACTAGTATGCATGAATATAAGTACAACCAACGAACACAAAACTCTGGGGAGGGAGGGCATGAATGGGAGATGGGGGGGGGGGGGGGCAATGGTAAGCTATGTACACATATAATACCTTAATAAATTTTTTTAAATGAAAAAAAACTTTAAATGCATATTCTCTTTAATCTAACAATTCTTTTTCTAAGTATCTATCCTCCAAAAAACAGTCACATACGTATACAAATATATGCATAGAATGATGTGCCCTGCAGCACTGTTAGTAACAAAAGACTGAAATCAATTTAAATGTTCATCAGCAGGAAAGTGGTTATGTAAGTTACCATACACATACTGTGCCAAAGTTTAAAAAGTGAAGTTAGTCCACTTATGCAGATATAAAAAGATGTTATAATGTATTATTAAAGGAAAGTAAAGAGCAGTACATATTAAGGTAAACAAAGTCTAACAGTAAATATACAATACAATTTCATCTTATTACTAGTAGTCCAGTGCACAAAATTTGTGTACAGGAGGGGGGTGTCCCTCCACCGGCCTGCACCCTCTCCAATCTGGGACCCCTAGGGGGATATCTGACTGCAGGTTTAGGCCTGAGGATCGGGCCTAACCTGCAGTCAGACATCCCTCTCACAATCTAGGACCTCTGGCTCCTAACCACTCACATGCCTGCTTGCTTGATTGCCCCTAACCACTCTGCCTGCTGGCCTGATCAACCACAACTGCCTCTCCTTCTGGCCTGATCACCCCTTACTTCTCCCCCACCAGCTTGATTGCCCTCAACTGCCCCCCCTGCCGACCTGCTCATCCCCAACTGCTCCCCCCGACCCCCCGCCGCTGGCATGCTCACCCCTGACTGTCCTGTCTTGCAGGCCTATTCGCCCCTAACCGCCTCTGCCTCACTCTCACCATGGCTTTGTCCAGAAGGTCTCCCGTCCTGATTAGCATATTACCCTTTTATTAGTATAGATTATTTTTTTAAAGGATAGTTTATTGATATTTAGAGAGAGAGGAAAGGAGGAGAGAGAGAAACATCAATGGGAGAACACAACATTGATTGGCTGCCTCCTGCATGCCCTTACCTGGGATCAAGCCTTCAGCCCTGGCATATGCCCTTTACTTGGAATCCAATTGGCAACCTTCTGGTGCAAGGGATGATGCCCAACCAACTGAGTCACACAGGCCAGGGTTACAGTGCAATTTTAAATGCATGCCCCGTATATATTTTGTCTCTGTTGAGGAAACAGATACTCCGAGACTTTTAAGTAACTGGCCCGAGGTCCCAGTGGAATTCATTGATGACTTCAGTACAATTCATTGAAAGCAAAGGGGGTATAAAAGGGCACACCAAGTTGGGAGGTGTCTTGGAGGAAAGGCTGTCTGCATCTTGATGAAAGGTGGGGCTGGAAAGATTGGCTGGCGCTGCACCAGAAAGGAACTTCTATCCATGTTGAAGAATTTGGGTTTTATTCTAGAAAGAACGGGGAGCCAGTAAAAGAACTTCAGTACAGAACTGTCCCCACTGAATTGGCATTTGGGGAGGGTTACTCTGATGGCGGTCTGGAGGGCCGGTACAAGGGGGCTTAGCCAAGAATCAGGGAGACCAGCTCAGCAACTGCAACAGTGCCAGTGAAGGGAAATCAGGAGTTTTCAGAGGGAAATACAGAGATAGTTCCAGGTCACATTTAGAAGGCAAAATACACTGATGTTGACGATGGGTTGGAGGTGAGAGTGAGGCAAAGAAACTGGAAGCTGATGATGCTGTGTATGCATGTGAGGGACACCAGGGGACAAGAAGGGCTGGGGAGGGGGAAATGAGGAGTCCAGTTTGGGGTAATGTGGAAATTCCTGAGGAAGTCCTAGTAGAGAGGCCCAGCTCTTCATCCACCAACCCGGAGAGCCCACAGGAAAGAACAACAGCTCTCACTCAGATCTCATCACATCTCACCCTACAACGCCCACTCCCTTTCTCCGCCTATATTGTCTGTTCTGGAAGGTGGCCCCCCTGTTTTTTCAGGCTCTCTGGTCAGAAACCTGGGAGTCCTCTTCTAGCTGACTATGTTTAATCAATGGCCAAACCCAGTTGAGTCTATCATTTAAACAGCTTTCCTGCTCTAGCCGGTTTGGCTCAGTGGATAGAGTGTTGGCCTGTGGACTGAAGGGTCCCAGGTTCGATTCCGGTGAAGGGCACATGCCCGGGTTGCAGGCTCCATCCCCAGTAGGGGGTGTGCAGGAGGCAGACAATCAGGGATTCTCTCTCATTGATGTTTCTATATCTTTCTCTCCCTTCCTCACTGAAATCAATAAAAATATATTTTTAAAAGATAATAAATAAATAGCTTTCCTAAATCTGTCCTCTTTTCTCCATTCCCACTGCCTCCGCCTAGACAGAGTCTTACCTTCTCTCGGGTGACCTTGCAATGGCCTCCTGAAACTGTCCCCTGGGCAGATCTTACCTTCACTTGTCTGTCTTCGGAACTGCCCTAAAAGTGGCATTTCTCAGTGTAAACCTGTTGGTGTTCATCGACTCTATTGAAGAACAACCACAGCTTCCCATCACCTTGGGGCAAAGTACAAGCTCCCTGGCACAGCATACAATGCCTCTCCCAACCATTCTCCACGTGCTTACCTCTTACCATTCTCCATCACTTCCTATCCCATCAGCCTCCTGCATTTATGTCCTGACAGTATCAAACTGCTTACAGTGCTCTCTTGGTCTCTGAGCTTCCTCAGGCCTCCAGGCTCTCATCCCTACAGTGCCCTCTACCTGGAAGGCCACACGCTTGGGTGGGTTCCTTGGGATTCTTGTGCTGAGTCTGTATGCAGGCAGGAGAGTGCTCTTAGGCGGGCTCCTGGGAACATCTGCTAAGTGTGCAAAAGCTGGATTAAATGGAGAGAAAAGCCGAAATGCAATGGCAGCAGAGGCCCAAGAGGGGATCTCAAGCTGAGATGGTTCTCTGTGAGCCAACACTCCTGCAGCTGAGGAGGGGAGCGCCCTGTCCGCTGAAGGAGGGGATTGGTGACCGAGGTCTTAATAGCACGCCACAGGATCCTCTGGATTGCAGACCTGGCAAACTCCTATCAACCTTCTTTTTGGTGTTTGTTAATTTATTGATTTGAGAGAGAGAGAAAGAGAGAGAAAGAGAGAGAGAGAGAGAGAGAGAGAGAGAGAGAGAGAGAGAGAGGCAGAGATTGATTTATTGTTCCACTCATTCATTCATTCATTGGTTGATTCTTTTTGTGCCCTGACCAGGGATCAAACCCACGACCTCGGTCTATCAGGACAACGAAGCTACCCACCCAGGGCAAAGCGCTATTGCTCTTCACAGCCCAACTCAGGTTCTAGCTCCCCCCTCCCTCATCAGCACTCCCTTGGAGTCTATCTTTCCTTCCATGCATGCCTTCTATTCCTTGTGTGTGCTATTCACTGTCAAAAAAAAAAGTAATGCGGCATGTATGGGGGGGGACAATGGTAAGCTATGTACACATATAATACCTTAATAAATTTAAAATAATAAAGAATAAAGTAAAAAAAAGTTATGTGTTTACATGTCTGTGTCCACATACCACCTCCCCAGTAGACAGTGAGGAGAGCCCGGGTCTGCCCACAGAACCCAGCGCAGTGCCTGGCACACACTGGCTGCTCAGGGGGTGTATAGAGCATTGACTGAAACGGGATGAGTGGTGGAGGAGACAGCGACGAGGCTATGAAAGGAGAGAGCTGGGGTTAAGTGCCAGGGAGGGTAGAAGGGAGGACAGTAACAAAGAGGCTCTTATCTCAGGCCCCTCCGTCTCCTCTTGCTTCACTAGGAACCAAGCTGGAGGCCCTTCTGGGGGGGTCCCAGAGCCCCGGGTCAGCGCAAAGCCAGCCTCTGAGCTTAGAGTGGCCAGAGTGGGGCAGAAGCCAGCAAAGGGCTGTACCTTGTTGATAGGTAAGTAGCCCTGGAAGGCAGAAGAAAACCTAGAAGGAAGGAAAGGGCTTCTAGGGGGAGAGAAAATGGAAGTTTCCAGCATGACAGCTGCCACTCAGATACCTACACAAAAAAAGGACACAAAACAACACACTGATGTACACATACACAGCAACCACAGAAGGAGGCAAGCATCTCCAGAAATAGAACACACATACACACACACACACACACACACCAAATGAAATGGACAAAGGCAGGGGGGGAAATCAATTTGAAAATTATAGGCCATTAACATATGTAAATGAACACCTATGAATTATGGTCTCTATTTGTCCCGAGTCAGCAATCAGCTCTCATTCACCTTCAAGAAACCTCCCACAAAAACTCTGGGTGACAGGTTCCCCTACATCTCTTTCACCCGCTGTCCCCAGAGGGTCTTCTCTTTAGGTTTCTTAGCAGCTCCCAGCCAGAAAGGGGCAAGAGCGAGAACGTCTCTGCACGTGGCCAGCAGGGGGCAGTGTCCAACAAGCAATAATCAGACCAGGCTCACACAACCTAGAGGAGGAGCAAGGACCAGAAGTCCTGGGATCAATATGACTTTCTGATCACATCTCCCACCCAGGTCTCCCTCCTTTTCTGTTTGTTGGTTTGTTTGTTTGTTTGTTTGTTTGTTTGTTTGTTTGTTTTCAGCACTCCTCGTGTGTCTCCTCAGCTGTAGTTTGCCCATCCTCAGTTTAGCAGATTTCATGGTTTGGTTCTTCCCAACTTTCCCGAGAACTCCCTGAAGTGAGGAATCTTCCCCTCTGGTGTTCCCATAGCTTCTGGTCCCCTCCCACTTTCTAGGTTTCCAAGGTGTTCAGGGCCCGTGAATTTTCCATTGGACTTGTGACTGATGCCAGGGCCACCTCTCGGGGTACCTACATCCTCACTAGTGCACAGCTGGTCTGGTGGGGAAGGGGCTGGATGTCAGGCCCCTGCCCTGCCCTGGCCCAGCACCTAGTGCAGGTCGAGAGCTGGACAGCAGTACAGGTTGGCCCTGCTACTTGCTGGCCCCGAGGTACCACTTGGTGAACACCCATGGCGCTCAGCACCGCCAGGATGGAATCACTCAGTCCTATCATCTTCCTCTGCTCACAGGTGAGGAGTCTGAGTCCCAGGGAGGCATGTGGTTGCTCACTGTGGCACCAAGAAGAAAGGCGGATGTGGAGCCCAGTCCCACGCAGGTGCTCTGTCCGCAGGTGTGGGCGTCCTTGCCCTCGAGCGTGAGGTTGCTGTAGCTGCTGCTGGCCCCAGCCACACTGCCTCCCTCCTCCCCACTCCCTCTAGGCTGTGTCCTTCTCCCCCCCCCCCCAACTAGCACTCGAGGGCTGTGACCCTCCTATTGGCGTCTTTCTCCTGCTCACCGTCCTCGCACAGCCAGATCTGAGGCCACAAGGAAAAGGCCGGAAGGTGAAGGAAGGGGGCAATAAAAGGAGCCTGCGGTGTGCAAGGGTGGGGAACCTTTCTCCTGCTCAGGGCCGCTTGGATATTCATAACATCATTCACGGGCCACACAACATCATCGACTTAAACATTAGCCTGTTTGGTCAAACGTTTAACCAACTCACCCCGCATGCCTTGGTAGGGCCAGACCCAATGATTTCCCAGGCCTTCCTTAGCCCTTAGGCTGGCCGTGCCCCACCCCTGATGGAGGAAGAGGAGGCAAAGAAGGTGGACGCTGGCCGGCGACAGAGAAGGAAGGAAGCTGGGAGCTGGGTGAACCGGGGAAGAGGGCACAGGCAGGGCTTCCATTGTGTGGGCACAAAGGGGCCATCTGCCTGGCAGCCTACACCACGTGTGTGTGTGTGTGTGTGTGTGTGTGTGTGTGTGTGTGTGTGTGTGTGTGTGGAGAGAGGGGAAGGAGTGGCTGAGAGTCCTCCCCCACACCCCATTCTCAAACCCTAGGGACCCTGCTGTCTGCTCTGTCGCTGGGGGTGGGGTTCTCGGAGAGAGAGGGCAGAGAGGAGCAATTATGCCGGAGAGGACTGGGGGCCCGGGGCCTGCAGTAGCCAGGCGTGGACCAGGGCTCGGGCAGCTGCTAGGGGAATGGCCGGATGAGAAGGGACTGGAAGAAGAAGGGAGAGGGGAGGGCCCAGAGCCCTCCTTGTCTGGTGCCCCGAACTGCCCCTCCCTCACCCCACTGGCCCTCACACCGGCTGGGTTTTGGAGGATGTGAAACCAGGGCCCCAAGATGGCACGTATTCTAGCCTCCCCTTCCTCCCTCCTCCCGTCTGCTGGCCCCGGAGCTGTCTTTCCCCCTATCCCTCAGCCTGGGACTTCATCTCCATGACAGTCCTCTCCCAGCGCCTGGCCCCTCTCCCTCCCCCCCTTCCCTCCCCCTCTCACTTCCCACCCCCTTCCTCACCCCTGTCCTTCAGAGCCAACAACAGCGAGGCCAATTGATTATCTGAAGAAATTCGGAGCTAGCAGTAGAACAGCTGCAGCTGCCACCTCTTACCACCCCCAGGCCCTCAGGGATCCCTAAGGAGGGGCCTGTAACCCCTTCTGCCTTCCAGCCTGGCAAAGGGAGGGGGAGGGGGAGGGAGCTCAGGGGACTGTCAGGGGGAGGCACAAAGCACTCGGGGCCAGGAATGGGAGAACCAGGTTCCAGTCCAGCGGTGGGCAAACTTTTTGACTCGAGGGCCACAATGGGTTCTTAAACTGGACCGGAGGGCCGGAACAAAAGCAACCTGACCATGCTGGCACTCTCATCTTGGGCTGCTGGTGAAGGAGTGGAGGGGAGAGCAAGAGAACCCTCCACTCTTTCGGCTCCTCTTACCGGTTTGGCCCAGTGGATGGAGAGTCTGCCTGAAGACTCAAGGGTCTCAGGTTCGATTCCAGTGAGGGGCATGTACCTTGGTTGCGGGCACATCCCCAGCAGGGAGTGTGCAGGAGGCAGCTGATCGATGTTTCTCTGTCTCATCGATGTTTCTAACTCTCGATCCCTCTCCCTTCCTCTCTGTTAAATATCAATAAAACATATTTAAAATAAAAATAAAATAAAACAAAGGTGTCGGATTCAATGCTTTCTGTGCTCCCTTCCCCCTCGTGCCCCTGTAAGTCCTCTGATCCTCTCTGGCCTCCCTCTTGTCATGTCCTGGGCAGAGCACATTTCAGTCTACCTCAGACGGGGAAGGGGAGATGTCCACTCTCCTCTCTAAGTCTAACTCACACCCTTCTTGCTGCTGATGCCATTCATCCTGAGCTAATCATGGACATCCTAGAATTCCCCTCCCACGGTCTGCCTTCAGCCTTCTCCGATGATCTCCCGTTTGGAAGGATCTTGAAGACCATGGAGGCAGGAGTGTGCTCAGTGGTGTCACTTCTTGTCCACCTGGACCCCTCCTCCTGGACTCTGGTCCTTCCATGGCGGGGCAGCTCCAAGTGCTGCAGTTTTTTGTTTGTTTGTTTGTTGTTGTTTTTTTGCAGTAAACACTGTTCCCTGTAACTTTCACCTGCCGGTCCTGGTTCTGACTCCTGGGACCACACAGAATGTCTGCTTTTGTTTCTTTTTTGTCTGTTTTTGTTTGCTTGCTTGTTTTCAATATTTGAAGATGGGTAGCATGTTGCCCCTAAGTCTACTCTTGGAAAGACACATAGCCTCAGTTTTTTAACTATTTCTCCTGGGAGGTCTCCAAGCCTTTAGCCTTCTTGATCACACAACTCTGAATACTCTCTAGTTCATCAATGTTCCATTAAAATATGGGGTCCATGCCCTAACCAGTGTGGCTCAGTGGATAGAGTGTCAGCCTGTGGACTGAAGGGTCCTGGGTTGGATTCTAGTCGAGGGCATGTACCTTGGTTTC
Organism: Vespertilio murinus; assembly: GCA_963924515.1. Classification (NCBI taxonomy): domain Eukaryota; kingdom Metazoa; phylum Chordata; class Mammalia; order Chiroptera; family Vespertilionidae; genus Vespertilio; species Vespertilio murinus. Next base: position 34,328,618 of record OZ004719.1, read on the forward strand.
GGGCACATCCCCAGTAGGGGGTGTGCAGGAGGCAGTTGATCAATGTTTCTCTCTCATCGATGTTTCTAACTCTCTATCCCTCTCCCTTCCTCTCTGTAAATATATATAATGGGGTCCATAAAGAGCCACCTGTCAGGCTGGGTCATTTCAGGGAGGCAGAGGGGCCTTACAATATGGAACAGAAAGGACCTGGGTTTGGATTTGTCTCTGCCCACAAGGAGCTGTGTGACCTTGGGCAAAGCCCTCCTCCTCGCTGGGCGATGGTTTCCTCATCTAGAGTTGATCTTAGAAGCCTCCCAGGATTCCTCAGGCAGTCCTTCAGCATTTCTCTGCATCCCTACTGGATTACTTAGTCCTGGGTCCACTGTGTTCTCCCCATATCCTGAGGTGGGGGAAGGCAGGAGCCAAGAACTGAGGTCGCAAGGAGTTTTGACCCAGTTTGGAGACAATACCAGGGAAGACAGTGTTTCATGCCATGTCTTTTCCCAGGAGTGTGGACCCACAGATACAGGTTGACCTTGGGTTCCCCTGGGACACTCAGCCCCTTCTCAGACCCATTGGGAGCAGGGGCAGAAGCACATCAGAGAGATCAGAAAGTGTCACTCAGGGAATGCCCAACACGAGGGTCCATGAGGCTTTAGGAGGGGAGGTCTGGGGCCTGTGTGTGACACCTTCCTCTGCCCCTCTTTACTCTGTGACCCCTTCTTTTTCCCGTCTTCATTTACCCACCAGACTGCCCTCTCAAGGCCCCATCAGCAGAGCCATCAAGGCCTGGAACCCGCTGTGCCCACCCTACCATAACCTGCAGGCCACCTTCCAACCTACTCAAATGACCCAAGCCATACCTGGTGGTAGAACGAGGTCACTTTAATTTTTCTTTTTGTATGAAATCGGAAATGCAACAGGACAGGGGACACAGACCCCTAAGGCCCACACTTGGGGGTACCAGGGAACAGTGAGGGGTTGGGGGAAGGCCGAGGCAGAAAAGAGGTGGGTGGGACAGGTGGGGTTGTCTGGGAACGGAAGGAGCTGGGAGCCCTGGGGCTGGGAGAGGGGCACCATCCCAGGGGACCAGGGTGACGGACAGACGGATCTGAGGAGGGATAAGGGGTGTCAGGAGCAAAGGGGATCCCCACACACACCTGCAGTGGCAGAAGGAGCACGAAAGGGAAAGGACTAATCGGGGAAGAAGCGAGAGAGACCTGGTCACCCTACCTCACCCTACCCCAAAGTGCACAACTTGGCAATAAATAGCAATATTTATAAATAAATAAGTAAATAAATAGATGAATAAATAAATACATAAATAAATATCCTTGTAGAGCTAGCAGTTTGGTGCGAGGGAGGAGCATGCTAAGTGCAGGGAGCTCCTTTCTTTTGCCCGGGTCTTAGGGTCCTTGTTCTGCTGCTGAGCCCAGCTCCGGTGCGGTGAGCAGTGGCTCAGTGACATGGGGGGTTGGGGTGGGGGCAGAGAGCTGGAGGTGGGGTGGGTGAGGGCCAATTTAAGGAAGGTAGTTTAAGAAAGGGGGGCGGGTAATAGACAGGCCCTAGGACCAGGAGAGCTGAGCACTCCCGGAGGGCGATGATGAGGCACCTCTGCATCCGAGGGAGGAGCGGACGAGGGTCTGCACATTGTCGTGGGGGGCTGGGACGCAGGGAGCAGAGGTGAGATCTGGCCCACCCATCCCCTGGGGTGCGTTTGGGGACATCATCCCCCGCCCCAGGATCCAGGTTTGCCTTTCTCTCCCGCTCTGCACCCAGGGAGGGAGGAAATTGGGAAGGTGGGAGTGGGAGGGGCCAAGCAGAGGGGGGGAGGAGCAAGTAGCTCAGAGAGCACTAGGCGCTCTCTATCAACATCAAGGCCTGCACCCTCAGGAACAAGACAGAAAATAGGAAGACTTTCCCCCCAATGTCAGCTGCTGGGATTCCCCCCCCCCCCCACGGAGATGATGTCATCTTCGCAGGCCCCTCTGCCCAACTAGACTGAGATCTCGGAGGAGGAAGCCCAGCCCACCCCTTCCTGTTCCGAGGTTCCCTCCCTACCCCGGGCAGGCGAGGCTGGGACAGGGTGGGCAGAGGATGGCAGGGTGGGGTCTGGGTCTCAGAAAACCTGTACCGGGGTAGAAGAGGGAGCAGCCCTCGAGAGAGCTAGGGGGACCCAATGTGTGGGGAGCTTCGTAAATCCACCGAGGACTGGCCACCGCCCACCCGCCCGCAGACACTGCCGACAGCTGGGGCCCAGCCACACACGGAGAAGGCGCCCGGGTGGGTCATAGAAAGCCGCCGTCACGACCCGCGGGGACATCATCCCTGCCCCAGGCCTGGGGGGCCCCATGCCGGGGTGCAGGGCTCAGGAGGAGGAGGTCTGTCCCGGTCAGAGGGCGAGGGGAAGGGAGCTGGGGAGGCCCGGGCCGCCGTCAGACGTCCAGCACGTGGTTCAGGTAGGAGATGTAGCAGATGGCCAGGCGCAGGATCTCGATCTTGGAGAGCTTCTTGTCCGGGGGCAGCGTGGGCAGCAGCTTGCGCAGCTCGGCGAAGGCCAGGTTGAAGGCCTCCACGCGGATCCTCTCCCGCGTGGCGTGGGCCGTGCGGTACTTGGCCGTGGCCCTGCGCCTGCGCCGCCGTTCCTCCCGGCTCAGGTGCTGCAGGTCCTTCCGGCCCGGCTCCCCGGGCTCCAGGCCCCGGGCCTGGCCCCCTCCCGGCCCCCTGGGCCCGGCCCCGTCGGGGCCCGGCCCGCCCCCGCAGTCACTGAAGCCTGACTCCGGCTCAGAGTGGGCGGGAGGCAGGTCCAGCTCCATGGTGTCTGAGTTGAGCATCATGGCGGATGCCCCCCCGCCCCGGGGAGATCAGGATCTCCTCCCACCCTCCCTCTGGGAGCCTGAAGGTGGGCTGTGGGAGAGGCAGGAAGGGCCTTGGGTGGTGGGGTCTGCCACTGAGCTAGAGAAGGCAGAACCGCTTCAGGAGTCCATGGCCTGGAACCTGAAAGAGAGAAGAGGACATTGGTGGGGAGGGAGGAGGGGCAGCTCAGAGATGAGGAGGGCATAAGGGAGGTGGGAGGTGGACTGGGAGGGGGGAAGGGCAGAAACAAAGGGGAGGCGTAGGGTAGGGGGAAAGATGGACAGATGGACAGGTGGACGCGTTGTTAAAGGAACAGGAGGAAAGGCGGTAAGAAGGAAGAGAATCCAGAAAGTGAGCGATGGGGAAGGAGGGGAAATGATGAGGAGGTCGTGGGGCAGGATAAACCCGAGAACGAGATTAAAGATCTCGATGTGAGACCTAACCCTACAGAGCTCCTAGAAGAACGGGAAAATGTTTCATGACAGCGGACTTGGCGATGCTTTCTTGGATATGATACCCAAAGCCCAGGCAACAAAAGCAAAAATGGACAAATAGGAGTTAAGATGAAAAACGTTTGTGCATCAGGGGACACAGTCAACAGAGTGAAAAGGCAAACCACAGAACCATTTTTAAAAACCATCTGTTTGCTAAGGGCTCGACATCCAGAACATTATGAGGAACCGCCCCTCTGACAGCAGAAGACCAAATAACTTGACCAATACATAGGCAAAGGACTTGAGTAAACATTTCTTCGAAGATGATGTACAAATGACCAACAAATGTATGCAGAGAAGCTCAACATGATTAGCCATTAGGGACATGCAGATCGAAACCACAATGAGATATCACCTCGCCCCCGTTAGGAGGGACGCTCTCAGAAACACAGAAAGGAACAGGTGTGAGGCTGTGGAGAAACTGGGACCCTTGCACCCTGTCAGCGGGATTGTACAATGAGGCAACAGCTATTGAAGACAGTGTAGAGCTATAGCTCCAAATGAATTGAAATCAGAAGAAAAGTCACTGAAACCAGGATTGTGAAGAGGTAAGCATCTGCCCTCCCATGCTCCTTGCAGCACTATTCACAGCTGCCCAGGTATGGGAACAACCCGAACGTCCATCTACAGACGGATGAAAAGAGTGGCATACACACACACTGAGAGAGTATTCGGCCTTAAAAAGGAAGAAAATCCTGTCACATGCTACCACCTAGATGAATCTTGAGGACATTATGCTAAGTGAAATAAGCCAGCCACAAAAGACATACGGTAGCCCGGCCAGAGTGGCTCTGTTGGTTGAAAGTTGTCCACCAGTGCACAGAGAGGGTGCCGGTTCGATTCCCAGTCAGGGCACATACCTGGGTTTCGGGTTTGATCCCCAGCCCCGGTAGGGGTGCATGTAGGGAAACAACAGATTGATCTCTCTTTCTCTTTCCCTCTCTCTCTCTCTCTTCCTCCAATCCCCATCTCCTCTTCCCTCTCTCTCTATAAGCATGTCCTTGGGTGTGAGGATTGAAAAAGGAAGACACTGTGTGATTCCACTTAAATAAGGTATCTAAGTAGTCATTTTCACAAAAAAACACAAAGTACAATGTGGTTGCCGGGGGCAGGAGGGGGGCAGAAAAGGGAGGTGTTGTTCCATGGGCGTAGAGCTTCCGGTTTGCAGAATGAGAATTTCTGAGCTCTGTTTCACAGCAATGTGCATCATCTTAACACTACTGAACCGCACACTTAACATGGTAAATTGCATGGCGTGTTTTTTACCACAATAATTTAAAAAATAATAATAAGGAAAAGGGAAAAAAACTGAGCAACACTGAAGCTCTAGGTCCGTAGAGCTGTGAGTCTAAACTTTTGCCAGCGAGGGAAGAACTGCGAGACTTGGCGGACCCCCTCTCCCTCCGTGTGTGAGCGTGTGTGTGTGTGTGTGTGTGTGTGGTGGGGCGGGGAGGAGGCTGGAATAAACCCGCAGATTGCCCATTGTAGAGTGGACGGGGACATATGGAGCTCGGCACAGCTGCCCCCGCTCAGTGGCTCCCAGCCCACACCCCGCTCCCAAACACGGCCACGCGGACAGCAGGTCCCACACCCCGTCCACTGGACTCAGGGGGAGGCACCTCCCTGGCCACGCTCCCCTGCTCAGGACCGGCCCTTTCCTCCAGCTCTGACCTCCACAGCCTCCGACCTTCCTCGGGAAGGAAGACTGGATGGAGAAAGGGACATTCAGTAATCAGCTCCCCCAGCCCACGGCCAGTTCAGACCCGGCCTGCAGAGGAGGGTGTGGACAGCTCCGTGGGGCACCAGGCTGAAGCCTCGCTAAGGCTTGCTGGTCCCCGGGGTCAGAGGAGGGCAGGGCATTGCAGCAGGAATAGGACCCGGAAGGCTGGGGAAAGGGCTCTGCTTCGGGGGGTGCAGCGGGCACAGGGGACCATTCACTGTGAGCTCAGCTCCCTCACGGCCACCATCATCCTTCCTCACCAGCCTCCGTTCTCCTGCCTGACAGACAGTCTCTCGGGGGTCAGGCACCCCCAAGCTTGCCCACCCCGCTGCACAGAAGACAGGCTCAACTGTAGTTGACAAATAGTTACTAAGCTGTGTGTGTGTGTGTGTGTGTGTGTGTGTGTGTAAGGTCATCATTTGACTGGCACATACACACGCAACAATAACACAAAACACAAGGTGGTTAGTCCTGAGATGTGGAACACACCCCATATTCCGGGGTCCAATAGTGTGGGGGGCCCCACAACCACCACCTTCCGGCACATGTTCAGTTGCCCAGCTCCCCCCCCCCCCAGGCTTCAGGAGCCCAGCGGTGGGATCTCAGCACATCCATCACAGCCCCGTCCTCCTCTGCCCCCAGGTTCCTGCCCCCTGACCGCCTTGCCGTGTCCTCCCTCCCCGTCTGTCTGCCCCAAGCCTGCCCCCTGCCCCGGCTCCACCTGGCCCCCTGTCCTTCCCAGCTCCGCTCCTGGCAGCAGCTTCTATTTGCCCATCAAGTCCTCACCCCCACATCCACTTCTGGTCTCAAATTTCCAGGCTCCGAGGATCAGGGACAGCAGTGTTTCCAAGCATCCGGGACAAGACTTCCCGCCCCTCCTCGGCCATCCCCAGCCCGACGGAGAACAGGTGGGCACAGAATCGGAGGGGAGGAGAGAGCAGAGGGAGGTGCAGGGTGGGAAGACACAACACACTAGAGAGAGAACTAGAGGGAGGCTCTGGGAGGGGACACGCCCACCCCGCCCCAGCCCACGGTCCCCCCTTTACCTAGGAGGACCCTGTGAGGGGATCCACGCTGGCAAGGCAGGGGTCGCGTTGACAACCCCAGTCTCCTCTGGCTGCTCAGAGCTCATCCGTCTGCAAAGTTAGGGACCAGCTTTCTAGAGCTCTCGGGGGCAGCGTGGCGTGGCTGCACAGGCTCCGGGGCAGATGAGGGGGGTACACATAGTGGGGGTGTAGGGCCAGATGGGAAGGGTGGGCTCGGTCAGGTACTGGGGCCACACACACGCACACACACACATGCACACTCACAGACACATACACACCTGAGCTGGCCCAGCCCTACTTGTGTGTATATATGGAGATACACACACACACCCCCAGCTCCCCATTGGCTGGCCCAGGCTCCCCCCTCATCAATATTAAACAGGCAGGCCGGGCAGCCATTGGCAGGAGGACCTGGGAACCCCCCTAACCCTGGGAGCTGGGGATTGGGGGCTGGCCCTGGGGGTGGGGGTGGGGGGGAGGCAGGAGGGGAGCAGGGACATCTGTTCTCCATGCATATTTCATAAGCAAGAAATGGAGAGCTGGGGAAGGGGTGGGGCTGGGGCGAGAGCCAGGGCAGGATCCCAGAGAGCCCCCCGGCCTCTCCGAAGAGGCGGCGGGGACAGAGTCCCCCAGCAGGCTCCGGGGAGCGCCACGGTCCCCGTCCCAGTCCCAGCACGACTTTGACAGCTCCTTCCCTGGTCTCCTTCGCCCTGGGAAGGCCACTCCAGTAGGAGGTCTCGGGAGGCACAAGTGGACACAAGTGGACAGCACTAGGAGGCAGAAGGGAGCCCGAGGGTCCTTGCCCTCCCCACGCTCTCAGCCTCCAAAGCTGGCACCGCCGCCCCCTTGCCACGCTGCCTGTGGCCACTTTCCGGGCCCTGCCCTCCTCCCCGTGGAACTCAATCGCCCACCTTCTTACCCCAGCCCCGCTCCCCCACTCCCCCACCCACCCCATCGCCCGGGGCAGCGGGATCAGATTCCTGACACAGATCCCCTCAGGGGTTTTCCTCGGCTGCCCATCCCTGCCTGACCCCCCGGAATAAGGTGATCGTGGAGGAGAGTCAGGGCGAACCGAGCGACGTGACGGAGAGGGGGAACCCGGCGTGAGAAGGGCTCTGGGGTAGGAGGGCAGGGCACACTTCGCATTCGCTGGGGTATCTAATGAGCAGTGAGAAAACTAGATACAAACTGTGTATGCAGATGGGCACTGATTAGGTTCATATCAGTAGCTGAGCCGTGTCCAGCCTGCGTGTGCGTGTGTGTGTGTGTGTGGGCGCTGTGGAGTAGCAGGAGCTGGGACCTAGGGAAGCACAGGAGGCAGTGGGCCAGGAGTCAGGATCTGAGGTCCTCTGCCCACTCAGCTGTGGCGTGTCTTCACTGAGTGTCCAGAAGGAGCCGTGGCCGGGGGCTCGGCGTGCCACAGGGAAGAGACCCCTGTCAGCGGGGTGGCTTCCGACCAGTGCCATCAACTGTGCTCTCCTGTACCATGGGGTTAATTCCAGCTGCTTCTTGGGTTGCCATGGAGATTAAGCAAGATAATGCGAGCCACAAGCCTGGGCCTTAGTAGGGCCACACCCCACAGTGAGGCTCTCGGAGGCGTTTGCCATTCCCCTCGCTGACCGGCCTCTGCTGGGCTTTCTTCAGGCTGAGGGTTCCGCTTCTGCCTCCCTCCGTGTCTTCCCCTCCGGGGAGTCCCGCCGCTCCTCCCCGAGCTCCCCCACCGCCTCCCAGCCCCGGGCCTGGGAGGTGCCAACTCCCACCTGGGCAGGCCCAGACAGGTGCCCAGGCGCCAGCAGATGGGCTGAGCTGGAGGGGAAGGGAGGCTGGAGGAGGGGGGTTGAGGGGGCAGGGGATCAGGTGGCATCTGAGTCCTTGCATCATCATTGCCATGGTGCTGATTAAAAACCAATCTCCACCTAATGAGCCCCCAGCAACAACAATCCTGCTCCCCCACCCTCCGGCCCTCGCGCCCATCCAAGAAACCGGGAGCCCGGGAGTCTCAGGCGAGTGTGCCATGAGGGAGAGGAGAGACACAGACAAATGGAAGATGAAAGGAAGCAGATGAAATGAGGGGAGAGACATAAGAGATGGAGAGGGAGAGAGAGAGAGAGAGAGAGAGGGAGAGGGAGCGGGAGAGGGAGAGAGAGAGGGAGAGGGAGAGGGAGAGAGAGAAGGCAAATAGTCATTAGGTAGCAGGCAAGGAGAAGACTTGTCTGTCATGGGGAGATGGAGACATGGGGGCAACGGGATGGGAAGGAAAGATGGAGCACGGTTGCCAGGTTGCCAAAGCTTTATGGGAGACTCAGATGTACCAGATATGAGTGGGGCAGGGCCATGGCGAGATGCTGAAAAGAGGAGACCATTGCGGGGAGACACAGAGCTATAGAGATGAGGGACTGTTACTGGCCCCAACGGGTAAGACAGGGAGGGAGGCAGAGCAGAACCTAGAGAGCCTGGTGCCGGAGGGAACCGGGGCTGGGACGGGCGGTGCAGAGAAGGGAGGACCGGATCCCTGCACCCAGACTCCCTCCTTTCGGCCCTTTAGCGCCAACCCTTTGTCTCTGCAGCCTCCAGCCCTGACATATGTGACCCATGGTCTCCCCCGTGCAAGTGGAGGTTTGCTGGTAAGGAGGGAGAGAGAGTCTGAGCATGCTCTGGAGCCACCCCAACGCCTCTGCGTCTGTCCTCTCAGGATGCTGGACTCCGGGGCCCCCCACCAGTCGTCATCCCTCAGGGATTTGCTGTTTGCTCCTCAGGGAGAAGCTGAAGAGCCCAAGTGGGTGACAGAGCATGGCGTGGTGGGAAGGACCGCTAAGTGCACCAAACTCGGGGGCAGTAAACCTGGGTTGAAGTCCTGGTGACCTTGAGCAAGTCCTTTAACCCTGGCTGAGTGTGCTTCTGTCATCGGAGAGGCGGGGACAATGTTGCTTTCCACAGAGGGCTCTGTTCAGACAACGCGTGGGCAAGCCGGAATGCGCAAGGCCAGGGAAACTGTGACGTGCTCACCCAGCCTTCTCACCTGTGAGCACCATCTGAAGGTGGCAAGGAGTTAGTTGCCTGCACATGTATGGGACATGATTGCGGGCGGCTGGGAGGGTCTGGGTCAGCTCAGGGTGCTGGCAGCCCTGGCGTTGGGGGGGGAGGGGGAGATCATGGCTGTAAGGGTAGGAGTAGGGCCTGCAGATGGGGGTGCTGAAGGCTCTATGGTGATTGGTGTTTTGCATTTTACAGGTGTTCTTTTTTAGCTTAGCACAACCTTTTGTTGCTATTGTCGTTCAAACTCACCCAAGGATATTTTCCCTCGATTTTAGAGAGGATGGGAGGAGGGTGGAGGGTGTGAGACGGGGGAGAGAAACATGGACGTGAGACCTATGGATTGGTTGCCTCCTGCATGCGCCCCAATGGGGCTGGGGATAGAACACGCAACTCGGGCATGTGCCCTTGATGGGGAATTGAACCCGCGGCCCTTTGGTGTGCGGCTGATGCTCTAACCACTGGGCAGGACAGTGCAGTCTGTCTTTATCTCCACACAGGCTTGAAGACGGGCCGTTGGGAAGAAAGGCTGGTGTGTCGGGAAGACCCCGGGGCCCAGGCCTGGTCCTTGAGGGTGGGCGGGGGCCCAAGGAGCTTGGAAGCAGTGGGTTTGGCAGGAGAGACAGTGACATATGTGGGGAGCCCTGGGGACCCAACCAGGCGAGCGCTGGCAAGGAGCGCAGACAGGGTTAACCCTTGCCGCGCCACGCTGCCTGGCCCTCCGGGAGGGGCCGTGGCTGGGGTCCGAGCTCTGGTCACAGGGGACAGGAGAGCAGGAAGGTGCGCTGCGCTCCTGGGAGTGGCTGCAAGTCTCGGATCTTCTTGCATCTTTGAGGGTCTCTCTGCCTGCTTCCACGCGGTCTCCCCTTCCTCTGCCTCGGTCTCTCTGGGCCTCTAGAAGGTGGCAGCGGGTCTCCGCTCTGGCTAACAGCACAATCTGTCAGTCTCTGCTGCCAGCCTGGCTGGGAACCCCCCCCCCCCCCCCCCGCAGCCCCGAGCCCCCTCTCGCCCCGGCCCCTGGCCTTGAAGCCTTTGTCTCTTAAGGCAGCCTCCCCTTTCTTCTCTCCTCTCCACTCACCTCTCCTCAGCTCCGAGCCCATCTCCCGTCTTATTATGACCTCCGACCACTGCCCCCCCGCCCCCCGGCTCTTCCCTCCCCCATCCATCTGTCTTCCCCGAAGCTCTCTTCTTTGTGTCCACCCATCTGTCACCGCCAGCTCAGGCCCGCTCCCCTCCCGGCCACACCCACCGGCCTCTCTCCCCTCGGGCTCCTCTCCTCGCTCCTTCCTTCCAGCTCTCCCTGGCTCCTCTCCTCCTTCGGCCCTACTAGGTGTCCCCACCTCCTACATCCCATTACCTCTTTGTCCCCCACCCTCCCGCCTCTGGTTTGCCTCCCTTTCCTCTAGTTTCTCTAATTCCCCTCAGCGGATGGGAGAGCAGGGAGAGCGAGGACTCCAGGGTCCTAGCCCCCAGCCCCTGAGCAGCCAGCCAGCCTGGCAACGTTTCCTCACGGTTGCATCACCCCCTCGGGCCTCCTGAGATGCCCCCTGCGCTCCTGCTTCGTTCCCCTGCCCGGGCCTGGGCTCCGGCTTCTTTTCTCCACTCCCGCAGGGCGGAGCTCCCTCCATTCGGACCCCAGGCCCTTTCAGACCGGACCTTGCAAGGGCCTCCCCTTCCCAAGCTCAACCGTCAGCGACTCCGGCCGAGCAGGCCAGGCCTCGTTTGCAGCCGGGGTGAGAGGGGCAGGCCTTCCCTGTGGCATCGAGCCACAACTGCCCCACGTTTCTCCTGCGTCTGGGTTGGAGGGCACTAAGTGCCCCCCAGGCCTCCCTCTCCAGATTGGCCCCGATACCATAGGGGGTTCATGAATTATCAGCCTTTCCAGTCAGCTCTGCCCTGAGGACTTAAGAGGAGAGAAAGGGAAGCCGCAAGGAAGCAGGCCTCAGCGCCCACAGAGGCCGGGCCTCAGAGCCGGGCCTCCCACCGCACAGGTGGGCACGCTGGGGCCCGGAGCGGGGGAGGGCCCTTAACAAAGCCACAGGGCATCAGGGCAACTGGAAAATCTGTTCCTCTTGGCACCTCGGAAAGCACCCCCACCCCGCAAGTGGCCCCACCAAAAGCAAAGCCTCCATCCTCCCACTCCGCAGACCTCACAGCACTGGTTCGCTTTGCAAGGAGCACGTGCGGCTGCCACTGGCGGTTTCATCTTGGGTCGTGTCCCTTCCCGCCATCTAGACCTTGGGGCTCCGGCCTCCCCCATACCCTCTTCTTACAAGGCGGGGCAGTGCTCCCCCACAGCCGTGCTCTGGGAGCTGGTCACTGCCACAGCTGCCGGTGCGGATGTAAGCCACGTCGTTCCTCTGGGCCACTGTCCCCGTCTGCCAAACCAGCTAGACCCTGACATAGCTTCTAAGGTCCTGTTATCCTGTCCCTGGAAGAAACCAAGTCCTATGAATCCGGCAGACGCTCGGGGCAGGACACCGGACTCTGGATGAAAAATCTCGCCTAGGACAGGCCCTTAGGAGCAGTGGGCAAGGCGTGGGGACAGAAGCACAGCCACCGGGGCTGAGGGAGGAGGAGTCACAGAGGGAGAGGCTGGTCCCGGTTTTCAGCAGACTGTGGTGGGCGCAAGAGAAGCGCGGGGTGAGCCCCTGGGAAGGAGCGGGAAGGGAAGGAACCCCTGTGGGAAAGGGAGGAGCTGGGAAATAAAGTGCATGAGGCACCAGGGTGCGCTGGGCCTAGAGCAAGCAGAGGAGGCTAAAGAGTTTCACTCCGTGGCCCGAAGGGGCTGCCGGCCAGTCCCACCGGGTGTCCGGGTCACAGGGACCTGGTGAGGAGCCAGACCAGTCTCAGCAAGGCAGCCCCAGGGGTCAGGGGGCCTGGGCCCCTTCCAAGGAGCTGGCCTCCCCGAGAGTCAGAGCGACCAGGCCTTGGGTTCTGTTTTGGGGAGGGGAGGGGACGGGGAGGCGGGCAGCATGGAGGCAGAGGCTTTGTTGAGGATTCTGGGGGCAGACTGACTCTGAAGGCCCTGCAGCCTGGACCTCAGCTCCTGTCCACCGTCCCCTGGATCCTCCGCCCTCTGCTCAGCCCCCCACTGGCGCCCAGTCGCTTCCCTGCTCCCTGGAGCCGCGGCAGAGAGAGGAAGCGGCGTCCGCTGGGAACCTGTTGGCTGAGCGAGGTGCGGAGCCAGCCCAGAAGCGGAGGCAGCTGCTCTCAGCTCGCTCAGCTCCCGCCAGCACAGCCCGGCCTCTCCAGCTCAGCCTGGAGTGTGTGTGTGTGTGTGTGTGTGTGTGTGTGTGTGTGTGTGGAGGGGGGAGCAGCGTGCTTTTCCACTGCCCACAACCCCACACACACCCCTGAGGGAATTTGGAGAAAAACCACCTCCTCTCAGCAGGATCCAAAAAGGTAAGCATCCCCGTCAGGAAACTAAGAGGAGGGTTTGGGATTCTGAAAACATTCAGCTCTTTTCCATCCCTGTGCCCCCGCCCACCCCCCACCCCCCCATATGGGAGACAGCCTCTTGGCCTCGGTGAGGGGAGGAGGCTGGCTCTAGCCACCCCTGCCAGCTCTTGCCCCTCCACTGACTCAGCCCTGCCCATCACTGAGCTGTGCTGCCACTAGAGTTCTGCCTCCACAAAGACCCAGGGAGCTAGAGTGTCTCAAGAGTCCCGACCCACTCTCGTTCTGACCTACAAAATGCCCGCCACAGGAAGCTATGTTCCCTAGCAGGCCACCAAGGGCTTTCTCTACCCGGCCCACGCTCCTGCTGGCCCTTGGGGCTTGGGCCTGAGCAGCTCCCGTTTCCGAATGTGACCAGTTTTCTCTTGGCTCAGCTTCCACAGCCGGCGAATCTAAGTCACACAAGCGCTCCTCCTCTGTCGGCCTCCCTGAATGCCACCACTGCCCCAAGCCCGCCGAGCGCCACCCGCACTCCGGATCACACCTCTTCGGGAGGGTCCGTCTCTCCCCCCACCACCTGGAGCTACACCGGGGCCGTCTTCCCTTCAGGATCCCAAAGTGAAGAGAGAAATGGCTGTCAGCCCAACCAGTGTTGCTCAGTATCGACCTATGAACCAGGAGGTTATGGTTTGATTCCTGTTTAGGGCACATGTCCAGTTGCAGGCTTGATCACCAGTAGGGGGCGTGCAGGAGGCAGCTGATCAGTGATTCTCATTGATGTGTCTATCTCTCTCTCTCTCTCCCTCTTCCTTTCTCTCTGAAATCAATAAAACTATCTTTAGAAAAGAAATGGTTGTCAAATACAAAGGTGGGGAGGAAATGCTAACACTGTCTGAGGCAGAACCAGGGCTCCGGCTCCGGAAGGAACGCTGCCTCCAGCCGTGGTGACGGGCCTTCCTCCTCGCGCCCCAGGCCCAGGGGAGACACATGGGCAACAACTTTGTGACTCCCAGTCCCGTTCCCGTTCCCGGAACAAGGGAGCCTGGGACACATAACAGGTCGGGTGGATAATCTATTTTAATGAAATCCATTATTTATATATTTACACACACACACATACACACACACACCCACACACACAGGGGAAGAAAACAAAAATAGATATTACAGCTTAAAAAAATGACAACTGAGCACTGTGGGCTGGAGGTGAGATGCCCACCCCGCAGCACACCGGCCCACAGACCCCGTCCCCCTCCCCTCCTCAGGGCATCCTGGTACTGTTCCTGGCGTTCAACCCTTGCCATTCTTCTTGGCCAGGAAGGTGGAGAGGTACAGGTGGGGTGGGGAGCAGAGGAAGGTCCGGGGCAGGGGGGACAGAGTAGAGGAGGGATGCTGAAGAAGGGTGAGTTAGGGTGGATGGCGAGACCTTAAATAGGAGCAAGAAGCTGCTGTCGTCCCGGGATCTGGCGGGGAGAGGAAGCGGGAAAGGGAAGACGGGACGGGGAGCTAGGGGGGGGCAGGGAGGACGTGCTTATCCCTCAGTCTCTTTCTCGGACTTCTTTCTGTCCATCCCAGCCTGAGCCGGGCCCAGAGGGTCCAGTGACACACTAGTGGTTTCTGTCCCAGCAGGACAGCTGATCTAGGAGACGAACCGCAGAGCTGGCAGAAGCTGGCGTTCTCCTCAGAAAGACACAGACCCCGGCTCCCGGGGAGCGATGAAGAGGACATCGGCCTTGGCATTGATGCAGTAGGTGACGACGAGGGAGCAGATGAGGACGCCAAAGCCCACGGCCAGGGTGATGAGCTGCGGGAGACAGTGCACTCAGAGGATCTCAGTGCGTCTGGGGTAACTGCTTGGGGCTGGGAGGAGGACCTCAGATTTCCGGAGCTGGCTCTACGCACCAAGTACTGACCAATCAGAGCAGCAGCTCCGCAGGCTGCAGACTTAGTCTCCCCTTTTGGAAAGAGAAGCGAGGTACCTCTGTTCTCGCTCTGTCTGTACTACTTAGACTTGGAGCATCTGGAAGGCAGGACCCAGGACGTGGATTCTCTCACGGCAGTTACATGCCTGAGTGACCTGCTTCAGGCCCTGTGAACGCTGACCGCCTCCGCGGGGAGGCCTGCCTGGGACACGGCTAGGAGCGTCCCTGGGTCTCTCTGCGAGCACAGCTCCAGCAAGAGCACAAAATCACCCTCCCGGTGGAGATGAGCTTCCTACGGGGACGTCCTCACTGACAAGGGACAGATCTGTAGCAGGTTTTGTGGCAAGTCTGGGCGGATGGGAGATGAAGGAGTCAAACAGATCTCTGCCAGCACCTCCCCCATCTCACCTCGAGCTCCTTGCTGGCCACGAGGAATATCCGGGCGCGGATGTCTTTCCAGCGGCTCTCGGTCCATGTGGAGTACTCAGTGGAGCCCCAGTGGCCGAGTTCGAAGGCAGGAGACAAGGCCCTGACCAGTCGGGCCGTGGAGCGCACGCAATAGGGGACCCGCTCCGTCCCGTTGCCGCTCAGGGGGCCCTGCACCCACATGTATTCGTACAGCTGCAGGGAGACAGGACAGGGCAGGGGCCGAGGAGACTTTCTCACTCTCTCCTTCACCCTTCCGATGGCCCGTTCCTCTTAGGCTACTGCCTGTTCAACACCCGCGTTCAAGGCTGCCTCCCGCCACCTCCCCGTCCCAAGCCCGTGGGTCCACCGGGGCCTAGAGAGCCTCCAGCTTCCCGAGGGAGAGGGACCCCGGGCACCTCCGACCCCACTACCACTCACATCCTTGTTTTCATTGGGGACTTTACTTGGATCCTGGCACTGCTCTCGGGTAAGGTCGACCACCTTGCCAGTCAGATTTGCCAAGGCATACTGAACAACGTAAGTGGTGTTGGTGGGGCTGGAGACAGCGATGTAATGCTGCAGGGGCCCGTCACCTGGGTGGGCGCCACGGGGAAGGGGATTTGGTGGACAGAAGGCGCAGGGCAGATGGGCAGAGACAGGAAGAGCCCGAGATTGGCCGGAGCCAGAAGAGAAACAGAAAGAAAGGGAGACAAGCGGGTGGGGTGGGGAGCGAAGAGAGAAAAAAGAAGAAAAAAAAAGTCAAGATTAAAGCAAAATGATGACTTTTCCTCTCTCCCGTTCCTTGGCCGGTCCCATTCCCACGCCAGGTCTCACCCAAGTAGGACCGCAGGTCCTGCCGGAGGATGGACTGGAACCACGAGTTGTTGGCTTTAACCAGGAAGCCGTAGAGCAGGCGGGTGACCTAGGAGGGGCGGTGAGGAGAGAGCTGTGACGTGGAGCCCAGGGACCGGGTGAGCAGCGAAGGTCACGTCATGAGACAGAAACCAGGCTGGCCGGAGACTCTGCTTGGGGGCAGCAGCTGGCTCACTAGGCCCAGATGAGCTCTGCCAGGCACGGACAGGCCCGCCGAGCTCCCAGGTGTGGGACCAGGCCAGGGACCAGGCCGGGACAGGAAGGCGGGGCGGCCTGCTGCCTAAGGCACAGAGAGGAGCCAGGGCCCGTTTGTCCTTACCGTGAGGGGATCGGCCTGAATAGTGTCCCTGAAGTTGGTTCCTCCTGCAAGCTTGTACAGCGCACGTCCCAGCACCGTGGCCACGTCTGCAAGGGCCTGCGGGAGGTGGTGAGGGGGCTGAATGGCGGGAGGTGAGGGGGGCTGAATGGCCCTCCTCTTCTAACCCCAGACAGTACCGTTCCAACCACTGCACCGTCCCCGCTCCCACCCAGCCGGCCGGCGCTACCTTGGCCGTGTCTGTCACAAAGTTCAGGTCCTCTTCAGGGCTCTGCCGGCCAGGGTAGTTCACATTTATGTTCTCAGCAGTGTCGTAAACGCTCTGGTAGTAGCTGCCGGGGAAGCCGACACGAGCCTTGGCTACGCTCCGCCGGGGCCCTGCCCCTCCCCCCTGCCCCTAATGCGGCAACGCGGCACCTCGTTTTTCATCAGCCAGGGAGGGTAGAGATTGGGTCCCGTACTGAAGAAGGTGTGGAGAAGGGAGGGAGGAGGGGGTGGCAGCGGTTTGTTAAATACAAAGCGTTTTCTGACAGGCGAGGCAGAAAAGGTGAATGAAATCAGAATGCAGGCCTCTCCTCCCCGAGAGATCTCTAAACGTAGGAGACACTCCGGCGGCCTTTGGTGGGGGAAGAGGAGGATGGCTAACACGGCTTCCGGTGAGCCTGCCACGCATCACCACAGCAGCTGTGGGCTGTCCGGTGAACATTTACACCAGGGGCGGCTGCAGCGGGGGGGGGGGGCAGCACATCTGCTCCCGACATAAACAGGTCGCTGGGTCAAACCTTGCCGCCGCTCCTGGGGGACCCCAGGAGACGGGCCTTAGAAACAAGGCGAAGAGAAGAGAGCGCCCAGCCTTCCCGTCCCTAAACGCCTGTCCACACAGAACCAAGGCAGCCACCTACTAAGTCCAAAATGTGTTCCAGCTGAAACCGGTGTGGCTCAGTGGATAGAGCATCAGCCTGCGGACTGAAAGGTCCCAGGTTCGATTCCGGTCAAGGGCATGTACATTGGTTGCGGGCACATCCCCAGTAGGGGGTGTGCAAGAGGCAGCTGATCGATGATTCTCTCTCATCGATGTTTTTAACTCTCTATCCCTCTCTCTTCCTCTCTGTAAAAAATCAATAAAATATATATAGATATTTAAAAATGTGTTCCAATGATGATCACCCCTCACCCGAAGTGGATGACACACTGGGACGAGGTTGACCTAATGGCCCAGGACTGCCGCTGCCCAGGATAAATGAGAGGCTGCTGCGTGGCTGAGGTGGGAGGACCTGAGATGAAGCATTTCCCTCAGAAACGCCTCGGCCTGTGGGAACGGGAGGGAGGCTGGGGCGTGGCAGTCCGGCCTGAGGACGAAGGTCTCCGCCCGCCCAGGGCTCAAGTGAGAGCAGTTTAGAGGTGTCTGGGCCCAGGAGAGAGGGGACTAACAGGCTCACCCCTTACTTCCGGAGCTGCCTCCCCTGTGGGAGGGCCCTCACACTCGGCTGTACCCTCACACTGAACCACATGGCAAGAACACGCGGCATTTCAGAGTACGGTCTGCGGCACCCCCGGTGGGCCGACGGGGCAGCTCTCCGTCCTACACCTCAAGAACCCATCATGGAACCCGCGCTCTGTTTGAGATGATCCTTCCCTGGGGAATCCAGGCCCCTAGAGACTTGGGGGAAGAGCAATCACAGCAGGGATGGCAGTGCAGGAAAGGGCTAAGGGGAACAAAGGAACATCCAGTCGGATGAGGGGCCAGGCTACATACAAGCCGGCCACTGAACAAGGAACGCGTGTGTGGCTTCGGAGAGGCGGGTGGGAGAGGGGAGAGCGGTCATCTTTCTCGACACAGAAGACCTCTCTCTCTATGGGCCCGACGGCAGCCCAGACGCCCTGAGGAAGAGGACGCACGTCGGCCCCTCCTACCGGTTATGGAAGGCAGTAGCGTGGTCAGCGAGAACCACACCAGAGATGTTTCGAGCTCGGAGAAACCGCTGCAGAGAAGACGGTGGGAGCGGCTGGGTCTGGCTCGGCCTCCGGAGGACGACGGGGACCCCGGCGACGCCGGCAGCACTCTCCTCCAGCGCCGTCAGGAGGCGCTCCACCTGGGGGCGTGGGGGGGGGGTTAGCTCAGGGGAGGCTGGGGAAGGCAAGCAGGCCTTTTAGGCCTGAAACGGCCGGCTTGGGGAGTTGCCTTAACCCCTCCTAGACCTAAATTCCTCAAGCATTTGGGATCAAGGCCTCCTGAACTCCTGCAATCCTCCCGGCCTTTTGGATGACGGCCTAATGGGGGAGCGGCCTGTGCTCTCATATTTACAGGTGAACCCCTCTCTGCAGAACTCTGCCTCATCCCCAGCGAAAGCTTAGCGTATCTGTGTGCAGACTTGCAGGGACACGTAACAATACAAACAGGCATCCGGGCGGGAAGGACAGCAGAAGCTCGGAGCAGGGACCCCGCTAAAGCTGCAATGGCGGGAAGAGGCCTCATGGGAAAAGAGGCCTGCAGCTGGGTGCTGAGAGGAGGAGGAGCTTGAACGAGTAGTGAGGAAAGTGGGGGGCCTTTGGGGTTGGGAGTCTGCCAGGACAGGAATGGGGCAGCATGGGCCTGGGGGCAGCGATGGGAGGAGGGAGCCAGCCGCCACCCTGTCCTCCACGGGCGGCAACAGCTGTGAGGTGCCAACTGATCAGAGAACTGCCGTCCCGTGGACCAGGGACAGGAGCTGAACTCATGGTTCTTGCCGGGAGGCTGTAGCAGCCACGGCGTTCCCCCTTTAACCAGCCCCAGCTTCAGGCCCTGTCCCTCAGGCGGGGGCTGTTGGGGAGAGGGCCAAGGCAAGGAGCGCCCCTGTGCTGAGCCGTGAGAAGAGAGGCAGGGGAGGGATGCTGAGGTTACCTCGGTCTGTACTGACTTGTTTTTCTGAGACACGGGATCCGTGTGCATCCACAGCTCTAGAGACTCTCTTAAGGCCACCTGGGGAAGGACGAAGAAGCAGCACTTACAAGGTCTGCCATGGTGGGGGAGAGGAGTGGGATCAGAAGAGGGGGTGACGCCTGCAGCGAGGACAGCAGAACCAAAGAGGAGGGGACTCTGCGGAGAAAGGCGGGGCGAGGACACACGCTGCACACCTGTCTCAGCTCCACGAACGAGTCGATGTTTTCCAGCGGCACAGGGAACTTGCCCCTCTCCATGTCATAGACCATTCTCGAGCTGCCAATGTAGTCAAACGTTTCCTGAGGGGCGGAGACGGGAGGGAAGGGAACAGAGGGACTGAAGGGGTGGGGCAGCCTCGGCTCCCTGAGGCCAGATCAGAGCGCTCAGCACTAAGGCCACCGGCTCATGCATCTCAGCTGCAGGCTAGCTTCGCAGTCACGTGGCTTCCCTCCTCCCTGCCCCACGTCCCAGCTCTGACGCTCCCCCACACGCATGCACACATGACTTTCTGAGCCCACAAAAAGAGGAGAGCGGCCTCAGGAAGGCCTGAGGCAAACATCAGCTGCTGGGCGCCGCTTCTGGCCCCTCCCGTATCCCCACCAGCCCAGCCGCAGCTGCGGTTCCTTAGGCCGCCAGGCCGTGGGAGTGAGTCAGGAGCCTCGGGGCTCCGGGGGGGAGTGACAGTAAAGGGGCCCAGGGAATAAAAGCAGAAGATTGCCTCTAGTAGATGGACTCAGTGGGGGAGGGAGGGTGGGCAGCAGACTACTTCCGGGTCAGGATGCAGAGGCCTCCTAAAAACAGGGGTCTCCGAGGGGGAGATACTTGCAGGCACATCCAGAAGCTCTCTGCTGAATAACAACCTAAGTATTGAGATTGTCCCCAAATGGTGGCCACGCCCACCTTTCTCTTTCTCCCCCACCCCATTCCCTGGCCATCCCACTCAGGCCAGAGCCCTTACCCCCTGGAAGAAGACGAACATGACGTTGCGGGGCAGGGTGGTCACGTCGGGAGCCTTGGACAACGCTTCGGCTGCGGCCAGCTGGGTGACGAAGGAGGCGACAGCGCTCTCAGCCCCTGGGGCCACGTTCCAGAAAAAGGAACGGCTGTCCAGCTGGGGCCGGCAGAGAAGGCAGGAATGGCAGGAAGGAAGACACTTTGAACTTGGAAATGAGGACCAGGCCTGGCCCCCTCCTGTTTCAGTCAAGTGAACGCCCCTGAGCCGCAGCGAGTCCCACCGCCCAGGCCCCTCTCCACTGGAGGCCGCCACGGTGACAACTGCCACGCGCCACCGAGGCCCGCCCGCCCTTCCTGGGCCGGCCCCGCCCACTGTGCTCCGGGGCCAGCGCTCACCTGGGTGGCAGCAACCACGACCTTGTCTCTAGGCTCTAACATCCCAGATGTGTTTATGGGCTTGACCATGCTCCAGACGTTGTAGTCGGACAGGGGGTCACACACGATTTCTGAGCAGGAACAAACAGTGAGAATCAGCTGGTGTCAGGGTCTTCCCGGGAAATAAAAGCGGGTATGAAGGCCCCTCTGACCAGCGCCCATGGCCTCTGTCAGTCACCTTCTCTGTCTCCACTGCTCCACATTGCTTTCCCTGCCACTGTCCACGTTAGGGACAAGGTGTGATTGCTGAGAATGGTTTCCACTTCTCCCACCAGTGCCCCCTGCCTGTGCCCACAGGCTCCCAACATGCTGGTCCCTGGCCTCTACCCAGTACCCCCAGCATGCCTCGGTCCTGACCTACCTGGGTTGATGCTAAAGGTGTTCTGGATAGAGCTGCGCCGCATGCAGGTGACAGTGCTGATGACAGCGTGCATGTGTGAGAAGAGCTGCATGGCACAGAGCGGGAATTCTGGTGCTGAGCCGTTCTGGCTCAGGTTGTGATCTCGGTAGCACTAGAAGGGGAGATGGACCCCACTGAGGCAGCAAGCTGGGAGTCCCTCCCAAACTTCCCAGGAAGGGGAAGGCCCCGCTCTATCCTGAAGCCACTCTCTCTCCTGTCCCTGAGTTAGAGCTGTCTGGCACAGCCACAGGATCTATAAGGTCAAAGAAAAACTCGCAGAGAGCTGTGAAGGGGCACAGACTCAATGGCTTAATTGGGGCAGATGGAATTAACCTGCAGCAAATGACCTGCATCAGCCACTGTTTTAATGTGATTTGATGTAAAGAACACTGAACCGGAAATCAAACGTCAAATTCAAGACAGCTTGCACATCATCTGACCATGTGACTTTGGATGAATCTAACTGCTCTGTGTGTTAAAATGAAGAAGCTAAACTAGAATTAGAGGATATCAGAGGTGAAAAGAACTTCAGAAATTTCTGAACCGAATCTCTCAATTCCTAGCCCAATGCTCTTTTGATCACACTAGGGGTTTGTATCCAGGGCTTTATACCTTGTTTCACATTAAGTATCCTTTACATTTTCTTCCAGTCTAAGCCCCTTAATGCAGGAAAGGCAGGAGAGAAATGGGAGAGGGGAATGTAAGAAAAGTAAATTTCCTGGCTCTTCTTGAAGCAAATGTCTTTCAGAGGGTGCACTTGTAGACTGAGAGCCCCTCCAAGCAAGAGGAGACCTTAAACCCCAGTCTTCCCAACTGGGATTGCTAGGAGCTGGCAGAGTCATTACCTGCTTGATGACACTGGTTTCATTTTCATCTTCAAGAAGAAAGATGGGGAAACTAAAGTCTTCATAAGCCAAGTCATTACCCAGGTAGTTCCACTGTACGCTCTTGCAGTGCGCAAACTCTGGCCCGTAGGAGTCGGAGTAAACGCCTGAGGAGGAGGGGACAGAGACGCTGGGACACGAGCACTTAAGGACCAGCTAAGGCGAAGATATTATAGGGTCGGGACTACGAGTTCCAAAAGAGGGGAACCCAAAGAAGCAAGCATCAACCTGTCACCACCCACAATAAAACAGGCCCCAGTATCGGGGAGCCCTAGGCTGGCCAATTAGGGGTCTGAGCATGTGATGAGAAGCAAGAATGGAAGGTCAGTGGGAAAAGAGGAAACAGGAGGGGGAAGGGATGAATGGCAAAGACCAAGAAACATTATCTTCTGTTTGGGTGTCAGTTGCTCATACTACACACAGATTACCCTCCCCCGCCCCATGCTCGCGCGCGCTCTCTCTCTCTCTCTCTCTCTCTCTCTCTCTCTCTCTGACACACACACACACACACACACACACACACACACACACAAGACTGATGCAACAATGAGCTCTGGGTGACAGCAGGCTCCAAAGATCCTTGGGGCTCTTACCAAACCCATCATTGGGGCACTGCACACTAGGAGAAAAGCCCTCGGCGGGACTGGGCTTGGCCAAGGACACTGCCAGACCAGCAATTCGACTGGCGCTTCCCTTCAGCTTCTCCATCACCTTCCTAGAACAGGAGGGAACGGCATGAAGGAAGACAGGAAGCTCATCAGGCAGCCTAATATCCTGCCCCCAAGGATGGAAACAAACGGGATGAGGGGAATCAAACTGGTGACTCACTTCTTGTCTTTGCAGCCGCTAACTTCTGAGAGAACCAAGACCCTATCTGAGCTCAGGGCTTAATCTCATCTACCCTGTGTTTGGGTGACCCTGAGCACCCCTCCTGCCTCCCTGGGGTCCTTACTCACTAGAGTTCTACTTCCAAGGTCACCGAGATAATTCCTGTTGACCGTGACCGTTCCTGGTGAGGGGCACCCACCCCTGTCCTGCTCGGACCAGGGAGCCGAGGAAGCTGTCGGTCACAGTGAGAGCACTGCCCCCGACCCTCCCCCGCTCCGCACGCAGTCTCCAGCAGACACATAGTTTTTACCTGGTAAAGAGCGTGCCCTCCAGCAGAACCATGTAAGGGGGGTTGGGGCCATCGGCCAGCACCCACTGCAGGTCCTCTTCTTTCTCCACCACGTGGATGACCCCTGTGTCCCCGCTAATGGAAGCTGCCAGGACAGAAAGGCTCAAATGAAAGCTCCCACAGTTGACAATTCTGACTTTGCCTCACTGCCTCTGCAGATCATCTATCCCCAAACATGTTACAGGACATCTGGGTTAATACAACCACGTCTAGACTTGAACGAAAGAGCTGAGAGGCCCCCGATGCACCCGAGGACTATCAGGAGGGAATGGAGAACAAAAGAGCCCAAGCAGTCTCCTCGGGAGACCTTATTCATTAATATTCATTTTCTTGCTTTCTTCCCTCAAGCGCATTTAGCCAAACATACAAGATTCTAGGACAGCAGACATAAAGCCTGTATTTCCTCCAGAAAATGGCAGGCTCTAAATCTCTAGCTCAGCCGAAACCGGTGTGGCTCAATGGACTGAAAGGTCCCAGGTCAAGGATATGTACATTGGTTGCGGGCACATCCCCGGTGGGGGGTGTGCAGGAGGCAATTGTTCGATGTTTCTCTCATCGATGTTTCTAGCTCTCTATTCCTCACCCTTCCTCTCTGTAAAAAAATCAATAAAATATATTTTAAAAATAAACAAATTAATAAATGAACCTCTAGCTCATTGCTCTGCCACTGCAGCTTCCTTTGTGAAAACATGTGTAGATTCCATTGGCCTCCGTAGCTTCCCTAGACCTTCATTCCTTTGCCCTATTTGAGAGTAGCTTGACTTGCTTTTGGCCAGTTTTAGGTCAAGTTCACCAAGAACTCTGAGGTCTCCAGAACAGTCTCCTCACTGCTGGGCCTTAAGTGAATTCGAGATGTGCTGGTATTGATTCCCCTCGTCCTGGGGTTTCCAAAGGCCCTAGGCTGGTCACCCTCGGCCAGGAGCAGACTGACCCAGTACAGGAAGAAGATAAGCTATGACACTGAACTTCAAACACCTGGACTCTAACCTGGCTTCCAATGAGTGACTGTGTAGTCTTAAATAACTTGCTTATTTTCCCACTCCTATTTACCTCATTCTGTGGGGACACATGAAAAAAGGAAAGAAAAGCAGGAACTAAAAAAAAAAAAAAAAAAAAAAAAAAAATCCTACATAAGCCCTGTGAGCACTTTAAAATGGTCCAACAGAAACAGAGCATTATAATCAGAAATCAAATCTGGGTCTATTTCTCCTTAATTTCATCCCGCTAGCAATCCTAACTGAAGATATACAGATATAATGAAGGAAGGCTTGTAAATGTGTAGGCTGAAAAGGAAACAAGACCTTAATGAGGAAGTGGCCAGAGTCCAGCTCCTCCCGCTGGTTTCTCTGCACTGCACTTGGCTACTGCTCTGCCTCCCACGGGACTCTCATTCTCTAAGAACCTGCGGAGAATGACTCACTCCCAAAGGGGGTAGGGTGGAAGCCAGCTCCAGGACAGTCTGAGCTCAGCCCACAATGGAGCTGGCTGTCTTCTACCCACAGACCCAGTTTAAGAACTAAGTCCAACAACAACTTTATTTGGAACTGTTTGGAACCAGTTAGCCTACGCCCAGCACCTCCTGCAGCCGAGACAGGGGCAGTGAACATGGAGTCTGGCTCGGGGGAGGATGGGTAGAAAAGCAGCAACTGCTGCCTTGAGCAAGTGTTCCTCTTATCTCTGACCATCCCGACAGGTTTTAGGAAACCACAGAGCTGCTGAGAGCACACTACTTACTCAGCATCATCAATAAACACCTATTAGCAGAAACCTGTTTGGCTCAGTGGTAGAGCGTCGGTCTGCGGACTGAAAGGTCCCGGGTTTGATTCCAGTCAAGGGCATGTACCTTGGTTGCGGGCACATCCCTGGTAGGGGGTGTGCAAGAGGCAGCTGATCGATGTTTCTCTCTCATTGACGTTTCTAGCTCTCTATTTATCTCCCTTCCTCTCTGTAAAATATCAATCAAATATATTTTAAAATAAAAAAATAAAAAAAATAAACACTTATTAGCTCTGTGCAGCAATATGCTGTTTTTATGGACGTAAAGTGAAATTCAGAGGTGACCAATTTGATGACGAAAGAGCCAAGATCTGATTCTGTTTCCTGCTTACCTGAAAAACAATCTGACAGAACTACTTATACGCCCAGAACAAAATCTGAAGATAGCAGGTTAAGCAGAAGGGGGACTGGGATTCAACCTTTAGATCCCAATTTTTTCCCCCTTTCACAGTTTTATAACCATGCTGTCACAGTACCCTGTTTTGGAACACATTTACAAAGCATGAAGACAAATTCAAATGCTTTACTAATTCGTCTTGCAATTATATGGCTTTCTCAATGCCTTCTCTTCAAATAGTTTATTGCCTGTAAAAGGCCATTTTGGTTCCCAAAAGACCAGAGGGCATATTCGGGGCTCCAGAGAATATGGAATGTCTTTCTCCTTAGAAAACAGCATAGTGGGTGGTGAAGAGTCCTGGCTTAGAACCTGGACCACCAGGATTCAAATCCTGGCTTCACCACTTAATAACACCAGGATAACCTTGGAAAAGCTACTCAACTTCTTTAAGTCTTAGTTTCATCACCTGCAAAATGAGATAATAGTAGCTACCTCATGAAGATTGATTGAGATGCATGTTTAAGAAGTTTAGTATGCAGCACTTACCAAATGTTAGCTCTTCCTAATTACCTTGCCTGGTTTGCCTAATCATCTCCCACCTCCCACCCACATAGCGTAATTTGTATGCTGAGACTTCTAAGCAGGACTTAGATCTTTACATCTCGGCCACAGACTGAAATATCAACAGCCACAAACACAAACCCCAACCTCAACTCACAGTGGCAGCCAATCTGATGGGTGGCATTGAGCAGACGGACGCAGGGAGCTGTTTTATTTAAAGAGACATAGATCTTCCTCTCCACGGAGTTTCCTCCACACAAACCTGATCGGAAGATAAAAAGTGTTAGGAAAAAAAAATTGAGAGATGATAGCACCAGCCTCCATCTGGTCATTAGCTCACTATACGGCGTGGCTCTATCATACTTTCCGCAAGAGGACTAATGTCTACTCTTCCCGCTTCTTGGGCGCATCACTGGGACACCCAGCTAGGTGCTTATTTCATAGAGCAACTGACAGTGAAGCTGAAAGACAGAAAACTTCATTTGTCAAAGGAAAGGCATTTAACCTCAGATGTACCAGCTTCTGGCTGCATGGGTGACCACACTTCTACTTATTCTGCTCATCTCCGGAGAAGCTACCTCCTTGGATACAGATACTAATAGCAGACATGGAGGCTCAATCCCCCGGGGACACTCCCTACATCACGGTCATCAAAAAGCCCACAAGGTACAGGGCCCTGGGGGCTGACACAGTCCCGGGTGAGGAGGGAGAGGGAAAGGGAAAGAACAGGGAACTGAGGGGAGACCTCCTATAGGTGTATCAAACCGCAAGGTCACGCACCAGAAGAACTGGGAGAAGACGCAGGCCACACACCCTGTGTCAGTTAATCCACACCGGGAGCTGATTTATGTGTGGGGCGGCTATAGTTTCTCCGTTGGGGATCTTTGAAACCAATATATAGATTTGGGGGAAGGTGTGGTCATGGTTATACACAGGCACGTTTGCATTTTCAAGGCCTGTCATTCTAGAAAGCCACCTACCATTATAAAGGCCTCAAGTTCCTGGAATCACCATTCCTCGGTCTACAGTTAAGAGTACCCATGTCCTACTTTTGTCTCACTTTACTGATGAGACAAACTGGGGCGGAGCACAGGGGACGCGGGTTCAGGGTGGCATCAACAACACGGAAACAAACGAGGAAGCTACTTTCCTCCTGGCGCTGCCCTATCCCCCCCCCCCCCCCCCAAACACGGCTGCTTTCGCCTTGAACTGTCTAAAGGGAGGAAGCTAAACTGACACCTGTCCTCCTGGATTGTGGGCGGGGTGGCCGGGGACCTGGGGAAAGGAGGCGTCCGGGTAACGTGAGAGTCCAGGCGGATGGCCTGCAGGAGGTAAGGAATGGGGCGACCCGACGAGGCACGGGGGAGACGAGACCTTCGGGTCTCGGGAAGGGGGAACTTCTGTGGTGGGAACGAAAGAGAAAGGGGATTTTCAGGGCGGGAGGACGGGAGCCGGGAGGCAGCCGGCGGCGGCGGCGGCGGCGGCTGGGCCGGCCGGAGGGTTCTCCTCGCAGAGTGGAGCTCACGGGTCGGGGAGGCCTCACCTGCCAGGAGGACGCAGAAAGACAGCAGGCGAAGAAGACCCCGACTCCCCAGGTCAGCCGCGGAGCCGCCCCCAGCCGTGGCCATCTTGCGCCTCGGCGGAGCGGAAGCCTCGGCCCCCTTCCGCCCGGAAGTGGCCTCTCTAGGCCACCCGGGCGCCGTCTCGGTGGCCGGGCGCTGCAGGGAACCGGAAGTTCGTGTCCGCGGGAGCTTCCGGGAGCCGCGGGAGCTGCGGGCGGCTGACGTGGAGGCTTTGCTGCGGGGCGGCGGGGAGCGGCGGGGCGCGGGCAGGACCGGGGAGCCGCGGGCCTGAAGGATGCTCACCAAATTCGAGACCAAGAGCGCGCGGGTCAAAGGTAGTGGAACCGGGGGGCTGGGCGTCGGGGGCGGCGCTGTCACGGGGGGGAGTGGGCCGACGAGTGGGCCGCACTGGCCCCGGTGCGGACCCAGAGGAAGGGAGGCGGGAGGGCGGTTGGACCGGCGGACGGCCCTCCGGCCGGTTCTTCTTGTGCGTTGTCCCTGCGGTTTGATCACCGATAGTGGGTTCCACACCGCAGGGGCCCCTGTTATTTCCCTTCCCCTCCTCATCCCGGGCTGTGTCCAGCTCCCAAGGCCCAGGAACCTGTCGGCGTTTTGAGGACCGTGTTGTGGGGAGTGTCCCGGGCGATCGAGGCCCGACCTCTGCTCTTCGTATCCAAGTCTGTTCGTATCTGATTCCGTAGCCTCCCCGGAGGTGAGCGGCGGCTGCCTCACTTCAGGAGGCCTTGGCCGCACCAGCTCAACCCCGAGTGCCTCCATCGGCTTTCGTTTCTTACCTGGACACAGGACGTGCTAGTATAGGCCGGTGACCCCTGCAGAGCCTGAGCTTGCTGAGGTTGCCAGATGCCCAGTGAATACGTTTTTGGTATTGTTCGTGGTTTATCTGAAATGCAAATTTACCTGGGGCATCTTTATTTCCTAAATATGGCAAACCTAGAGTTTGGGTTTCAGTGGATGGGGTGGAGGGCAGATGGCTGAAATTGCAGCAGTGGTCTCAGGATGTTAGGATGGGAAAGGCAGAGAAGTAAGGTCCTCTGAAATTTGGAAGAAATAGGTATCTTGACTATTTATAGTAAGATGCAACATGGCAAGGGGGTGAGGAACTTAGCCTTTGGAGTCAGGAGGGCTTGCTTTGGAATGCCGAGAGATCCAGGAGGTGGGGCGCCTTACCTAACATTTCTAAATCTCTCTTTTCTCATCTGTAAAGTGTGAATAATTAACATTCTCTTATAGACAGAATTAAAACGAGAAAGGATATGAAAAGTGCTATTACAGTGCCTGGCATAGACTCGGGCTCAAAACCTAGGGTGCACTTTGGATGTGAGAATAGATCCTGAGCAGTTCTAAGTCCTGTGAGATTGTGATCATGATGAGTACCATTAAAAATTCCTGGGTGTTGAAATGGGTCTTTATAATAATTTATTTTCTGTTCTGCTCCTAATTTTTTATTGGGCAGTAGAGAAGGAAAGTGGGGGAAGGTGTCAATAATTGAGAGTTAATATCCATTAATGAGTGTCCCTATGTGTCTATCATACAGGGAAAAAGTGAACAAACTGAGGGGGGGGAAAGTCCATTTAGAGAAGAAATGTTCAATAAATAAATGAAAACATACACCTCGCTATATACCGAAAACTAATACAAAAGAGTATTGAATGTAACCTAATTTTAAAAAGAGAGAAATTAAATTTTGATAAACATTTTTAAAATAAAGCAAAAAATATTATAAACCTCACTAGTAATGAAAGAAGTGTAAAAAAGAAAGTGAGGCCCTGACTGGTTTGGCTCAGTGGATAGAGCGTCAGCCTGCAGACTGAAGGGTCCCAGGTTCAATTCTGGTCAGGGCCATGTACCTTGGTTGCGGGTGCATCCCCAGTGGGGAGTTTGCAGGAGGCGGCTGGTCGATGTTTCTCTCTCATCGATGTTTCTAACTCTCTATCTCTCTTCCTTCCTCTCTGTAAAAATCAATAAGATATATAAATATATATTTTAAAGAAGTTTGCAGGGAAACTGTGTTACCTTCATTTTCATAAAGTGATATGGCCTTCATTAAAAGTTGGAAAGGATACACTCTAAACTGTTAGCAGTTGTTACTTCCTTAAACTTCCTTTCCAGTCATGATGGAGCAATAGGACCAGGTTTAGCTTCCCACCTTAAACAGCTGCACAACTGAACAAAATGTATAAAACAAAGGATTTCAGACATTGCATG
This sequence comes from Vespertilio murinus, assembly GCA_963924515.1. NCBI lineage: Eukaryota > Metazoa > Chordata > Mammalia > Chiroptera > Vespertilionidae > Vespertilio > Vespertilio murinus. Next base: position 34,357,899 of record OZ004719.1, read on the forward strand.
ACAGCCACTGCAGGAAAGTGATTCTTGATAGAAGGGAAATTAACAGATGAGTCCTCCGGTTGTTTTTACTTACTTCCCGGAGAGAGTTTCCGGGCTGCAGTGGAGGGAGGGGGAAGAGCCTGTGGTCTCACTGAGGAGGACAGTTTAGAGTTCAGGGGAGTCAAGACAGCTAGAATGTGCCGGGCAAAATACCAGAAAAGAGGGAGGTGCTCAGCGAACACCTGAGTTCTGCCGGGCATCCCAGGAGGCCTTTGAGTGCTAATGAGGGAAAGAACCTGGAGAAAAGAAGGCAGAACTTCCTGGAGCTCACATAGGGCCAGAAATAGTTTGTGTTCCTACTTGCCAAGATGGAAAGACCTCCATCACACAAAGACCTCAGAGGGCATTGCCTTAATAGTAGTGTCAAATTAGACCTACACTAAAGACTACTGTGGACCCACACTAATAAAACAGCCTGGTTGGTGTGGCTTAGTGGTTGAATATCTACCCATGAACCAGGAGGTCATGGTTCAATTCCTGGTCAGGGCACATGCCCAGGTTGTGGGTTCAATCCCCAGTAGGGTGTGCAGGAGGCAGCTAATCAGTGATTCTCTCTCATTGATGTTTCCTATCTCTCCCTCTCCCTTCCTCTCTGAAATCAATAAAAAAAAAAAAATAATAATAATAAAATTTTTAATAAAACTTAAAAGCACGCCTCAAAAGGGTTAACTGATTCCATGTAACTTAACTTTATCATAAAACAAAGCCCAACAATATTTAAAGGAATGTAACAAAAATCCAGGACCTTATAGCATAATTTCATAATGTCTAGCAGTGAATGAATAAATGAGCCTAGAATTAACTAAGCTGTTCCTTTTTCTATCAGAATTGACAGGAAGTGACGTTTGGGGCTTAGCTCATTTGACCATTCTCTTTTTTCCCCTCAGGACTCAGTTTTCACCCCAAAAGACCCTGGATCCTGACCAGTTTACACAATGGGGTCATCCAGTTATGGGACTATCGGATGTGCACCCTCATTGACAAGTTTGACGAACATGATGGTAAGATAAGTATTTTTAGGAAGAAGTTAAAGATAGAAGTATTTATTGTCTTCGGGAGTAGTTTAAGCCTTGTTTGACATTAATTCCTTAGGATTAAATAACGTGGAGGGAATAGAACTGAAAAATCCTGAATAAGAGCCACCTTGGAGATTAGGAAGCATAGCTCCATTAACATAGATTGCCTGCCTTCTTCTCCAGGTCCAGTCCGAGGCATCGACTTCCATAAGCAGCAGCCACTGTTTGTGTCTGGAGGAGATGACTATAAAATCAAGGTACAGAGGGTCTGTCATTGCTGGAGTAAAGGACAGGATGTGAGGTTTGGGAATTGTGGAAGGGACTAAAAAGCAGTAGTACATCTTACTCTTAGAGAGCTCACGATTTTTACTTTATTCAGCAACATTTATTGAGTGCTTACTGTGTACCAGACACTTACATTTGGGGAATTCACAAATAAATAAGAAATGATCTCTGGTCATAAGGAGATTTTATTCTATTAGAAGAGATAAATATATACCCAAATAATAGCTGTACAGATTAGTGAGTAATACAATAGAGAGATAACCAAAGTGAAATAGGGGCCGAAACCAGTTTGGCTCAGTAGATAGAGCGTTGGCCTGTGGACTGAAAGGTCCCAAGTTCGACTCCGGTCAAGGGCATGTACCTTGGTTGAGGGCATATCCCCAGTAGGTCGATGTTTCTCATTGATGTTTCTAGCTGTTTATCCCTCTTCCTTCTTCTCTGTAAAAAATCAATAAAAATATATATTTTTAAAAACAGTGAAATAGAGGAGGGCAATTTGGTTACAAAGACATAAAGGCATGACATAGCTAAATACATTTGAAAAACTATGATTAGTTTTGTGTGGATAAAATCTGGAAAAAAGGAGAGAAAGGAGTGATCTTAGCACTTTAATTGAAGTGATCATGGAGTTTGCATGCTCAGGAGTTTGGTTGTCATACGGATAACAAGGAACTATAAGGGGTTTGTATAGAGGAATGATATCAGATTAACACATTAAAAAAAAAAGATTACTTGGGTGGCAATGTAAAGAAGAGATTGGATGACTTGGCAAGACGGGAGGCAGAGATACCAGTTAGGAGACTGTTGTGTAAGTCCCTGTGAGAGATGAACAGAGTCTGAGGTTAGGGCCCAGCTGTGGGCAAACTATGGCCCGAGAGCCGGATCCGGCCCGTTTGGCATGGTCAGGTTGCTTTTGTTCCGGCCCTCCGGTCCAGTTTAAGAACCCATTGTGGCCCTCGAGTCAAAAAATTTGCCCACCCCTGGGTTAGGCAGTAGCATTTGAAATGGAGAGAAAGATTGATGTGAACACTTAAGAAATGAATCGGTCTTTTGCATGGATATTGGTAGGATAGTAAGGGAAAATAAGTGAAATTATTCATATCAGGTTTCTAGTTTAGGTCACTGGGTAGAAGATACACTATTAACCAGGAAAGGAAAAATAAGAGGTACACTTTTCTAAAGTGGAAAAGGGTGATGTCACAGTCTGTTTGAGTTACTATCACAAAATACCTCAGTCTTGGTGGCTTGTAGACAACAGAAATTTATTTCTCAAAGTTCTGGAGGTTAAAAGTCTAAGGTCTGGTGCCAGCATGGTTGAGATCTGATGAAGGTCCTCTCCAGGAACCAGACTGCTGACTTCTCATTGTGTACTCACATGGGATCTCTGAGGTCTCTCTTATAAGGATCTTATTCATGAAGGCCCCACGCTTATAACCTAAGTACCTCTCAGAGACCTCACCTCTTTAATACCATTACCATAGGCATTTGGATTTCAACCTATGAGTTTTGGGGAAGACACAGATGGGTAATGAATACTATCTTGGCTCTGATGTGTTTGAGCTACCTAAAGGTATGTCTGCACTGGAGGCATATTTGGGAGCTGTTATCATGAAGGAGGGAATCACTCAGTGATTAGAACATATCACTCAGGAATCACTGAATGAGAAAGAAAACTCATTTAAAAGATGGAGGAATTAGAGTTAGTACTGGAAAGAAGGAGGTTAGAGATGAACCAAAAGCAAGAAGGAAAGCCTTCTTGGATACCAAGGAAGGATAGAATTTTGGGAAGGAGAAAGTGGTCAGAATAAGATAAAGACAGAGTAACCTTTGGAGTGCTTATTTAACAGGGCATTAGTGATCTTAGCATTTTAATGTGAAGTGAGGAAGCAGAGACAGAATATAGACAATTTGAAGAAGCTTGATTGTGATAACGGCAAAAGCTGCAGGCAGAGACTTTGAACCTCTATAAAAAAAAAAAAAAAATGAAGCCAGGTGTGGCTCAGGGGTTGAATGTCAGCCCATGAACCAAGATGTCACTGGTTCAATTCCAGTCAGGGCACAAGCCTGGGTTTGATCCCCAGTATGGGCCATGCAGGAGGCAGTCAATTAATAATGTTTCTATTTCATCAATATTTCTATCTCTAAATCAATAAAAAGATTTTTTAAAGTATCAAAGTTAGCACTCTTTACTCTCATAAAAAAGTTTTCCTACCCCTAGCCAGTTTGGCTCAGTGTCGGCCTGTGGACTGAAGGGTTCAGGTTGGATTCTGGTCAGGGGCACATGCCCAGATTGTGGGCTTGATCCCCAGTAGGGGGCATACAAGAGGCAGCCAATCAATGGTTCTCTCTCATCATTGATATTTCTCTTCCTTTCTCTCTGAAATCAATAAAAATATATTTTTTAAAAGTTTTCCCAAAACAATATATTTTTTATTTTTTTAATATATTTTTATTTATTTAGAGAGGAAGGGAGACAGATAGAAACAACAATATTGAGAAATAATCATTTATAGGCTGCCTCCTGCATTGCCCCCTACTGGGGATCGAGCCCACAACCAGAGCATGTGCCTCTGACCAGAATCGAACCAGGACCCTTCAGTCCGAAAGCTGACGCTCTATCCACTGAGCCAAACTGGCTAAAACAATATTTTAAAAAAAAGAAGTTATTGTCCACTTATATGAAATGTCCAGAACAGGCAAAATTATAAAGTAGAAAGTAGATTAGTGGTTTTCTAGGGTTGGTGGGGGCAGTAGTTGGGAAGAAATGGGGTGTGCCTGCTAATGAGTATAGTTTCATTTGAGAGTGATAATTTGTTCTAAAATTGATTGTGGTGATGGTTGCCTAGCTATAAATGTGCTAAAAACCATTGAATTCTATACTTTAAATGGATGGATTGTATGGGATTTGAATTATATCTCAAAGCTATGATAAAATAAAGAAATTGTCTTATCTAGCTCATGCTGTGGTTTTCTATTTCTCTGATGAAAGGGGGACTATCTAGAAGTCATGTTTATGGATCATTTTGCTGTATCCACATTTTCAAAGAGTAAGATAGAAAGCCCAGCAAATGATCAGCGTCTATAAATCCTATAGGTACTTAAGGATTCCGAGTTCTGGAGTTTGATAGAGGACTGTCAAGGAGCCAAGACGGTTTGAAGCTAGATATATGGAAGTTTAAAACACTGAACTTTATAAGAGAAAAAAAGTCTTAATTGCAGAGTAGCATTTGAAGTATGACCTAATTTTTGTGTGAAACTCCAACTCTACTGTATACATGTATATTTATATCTATTTGATTCAAATGAAGGTGAAGGTAATAGGATACTTTCACTTTTGTGTTATTGCCTTTTCTCAGTTCTATACACACCTGTTGAGCACCTACTAAGTGCTAGCTACTAGATTATGTGCTAGAGGTACAGTATTGAGCATAATGAACAAGGATTCTGCTTTAAAGGGAATTTATATTCTTTTTTGTTCAATATGTTATTTTTGGAGAGAGATGAAGGGAGGGGGAGAGAGAGAGAAATTGCTTCTTGCACATATCCTGACTGAGGACCAAACCTGCAACCTGGGCATGTACCCTGATGTGGAATCAAACCCGTGACCTTTCACTGCGAGGGACAACTCTCGACCAATTGAGCCACACTGGCCAGGGCTAGAGCTTATATTCTTGTCTGAACAATCATGTTTTTAGGTTGTTTGAATTTTGTTATTTACAAATTTTTTAAAAAATTTTTAAGTTGAAAGGAAGAATAGTAACAAGGTGGCCCAGAGAGACTATAAATAATTATTAAGTCTTAAAAAAAAGAAAAAGCATCTGACCTCTCATTTTTGTGCTTTTTTGGATGGGAGAATAAACTGCCTTATATGTGGTCCTGATTTTAGTGTCTTCCTCAGTTGTACTCATTGGTGCCTGGTACTTCGGTAGTTAAATCAACTTTATATGTGAATCTGAGCAGTGTGGTATTTTCCATAGCAATGAGTTAAAGTCTCCTTGCATGACAGATGAGTGTAGATTGTGAATGTATTAGCATCATTTGCCACCAAGTTAAGAGTAAAAGAAGATGATGCCATATGTTATATTATTGTTCCTTTGGATTCATGCTATTTGTTCTGCCATTTTTAAAATTTTTTACCCTGAGATAAGATAATCAGCCAAGTATAAAAGCTGAGGACAATTATGCAGTGGAAAGAAGAGCTTCCAGATGAGCTTGGATAAGCATCTTGTCTCATGGTATTAAATAGAGATGGTTTCTCCCTCAAAAAAGGAAGAACCTTTTTCTTAGTTTTAGCTTTAGGTTTTCCCTAGCCTTCCTTTTTTTTCCTTCCTTGCATATTATTTGGATCTTTTCCCTCCAACTTTAAACAAGACCTTCTATCAAGGTTCCCACCTCTTTAGAAGTGCCCGGATAGAAATGCAAACTGATTGAGAAACCCGAGCCTTTTAGCACTCAGGAACCTCAGGTCCCACTCCTCTGCTGTATTTCTCTCTTTGCAGGTTTGGAATTACAAGCTTCGGCGCTGCCTCTTCACATTGCTGGGCCACCTAGACTACATACGCACCACATTTTTTCATCATGTAAGTATCCATGTGCTCTAGTTTTAGAGGATTCTTCAGTTTCCCCGTAGGAATCATTGTTTTCCCTGAAGAAGCCAAACATTGATACAACAATTATGTTATTGGAGTGATTTTTCTAAAATATCTGTGGTGTTGACCTTCCTTTGTTTCATTCTGTAAAAGAAGCACTCAGGGTTATGTTGAATTAAGTCAGAATCCGCACTCCCTTTGTTAAGATAGCTAAGAATTTAGACAATGGAATGTTTCCTCCAAATAGAGAAGTGGTTACAGGGGTCTGAAAGAACATATCGTTTAATGTTCAAACCCTTTATCTGGAATATCTTTCAGGAATATCCTTGGATACTGAGTGCCTCAGATGATCAGACCATCCGAGTGTGGAACTGGCAGTCTAGAACCTGTGTCTGGTAAAGCAGGAAACAGCTCAAAAAGTGTCTTCATTCTTCCTAGTGTTTCATAATCAACTTCTCCCTCCACTAATGCACAGTGTCTACTGATTAATTACTGATTGTGTTTGTAAGATGTTTCTATGTACAAAATGATAAACATAGAGGTAGTTTTGTAAGTACTATATGAATCTAGATACCAGAGAAAGGAGGTCATGTAACTAGGTTTTTTAGAATAAAACTTTTAACTGGTTTTCATTTCTGTTCTTATGAAACCTGAGCCAAAGTCTAGACATCTGTCTTGCTTTGTTCTGCCCTGAGCTTTCCAGGATATAAGGAAGATGTAAGGACCATTTTAAATGATGCCTCTTAAGAGGGATATTCCACTAAAATTAACAGATGGTTTCCACTATGAATTACTAAGATTTCATTTATTTTGATATTTTAATATGGCTTTTAGAGGAGAGCTGTGCCATCTCAGTTCTCCTGGAATCATTAATATTAAATGCTGATGCATTAGAGGTAAGAAGAGAGCTGTTGTTAAAACAGCTGGCCTTCTTATTTTTTTTATTAGTTTAGAATTGTTAGGTTGACTTCTCTTTGCCTCAAAAAAAAGTACAATTGGATTTGTATCCATTGAATGTGGAGCATGGCTTTAGCATGTGGGAGTCTGGTGATTCCTGCCTCTGATTTGGCATTGTGTTTCTTCTTACAGTGTTTTAACGGGCCACAACCATTATGTAATGTGTGCTCAGTTTCACCCCTCAGAAGACCTGGTTGTATCAGCCAGCCTCGACCAGACTGTGCGTGTTTGGGATATTTCTGGTGAGCTGCTCAAGTTCAGAGGAAAACCTGTGTCGTGTGCAAAGCTGCAATTTCTTTAAATAGTGAGGGTAGTTGGCTTAGAACAGAAAAATTTAGAATATTCTTTTCTCAAATAATAGCATCTTTGTTTCTGAGTATATTAAATCTATTTTCATGGTTCTTCATGTTAGAGGTATTTCCTAAGGAAAGTGGTTGCCCTAGGAAATTTAATTTGAAGAAAGTTGCACTTTTTTGTTAGATCAGTTTTAGTTAAAATCTATATATCACTGGCAATATCTCATTAAGAATCAAGCTTTACACAAATAAAAAAAATCTTGCCAAAACTGGTTTGGCTCAGTGGATTGAGCGTTGGCCTACAGACTGAAAGGTCTTAGGTTCGAATCCAGTCAAGGGCATGTACCTTGGTTGCAGGCACATCCCCAGTGGAGGGTGTGCAGGAGGCAGTTGATCGATGTTTCTCTCTCATCAATGTTTCTAGCTCTCTTTCTCTCCTTTCCGCTCTGTAAAAAATATATTTAACAAAAAAATAATAATAAAAATAAATCTTTGGCAAAAACAAAGTTAGGGAATAAATTATTACAGGGAAACAGACAATTCTTGAGGTGATGTTTGTTGAAGAAGTTGGCTGTCGTAGAAGTTTGGATTGTCCTCTGAGGAGAAATCCCAGTAGTGTGTCGGTTCTGTGTTAAAGGAGTAAAAAAGAAGACAGTGAATGTACTTCAACATTTTGAACATTTTTAGAAAGAGATAGAAGCTCTTGAGTATCTCTTCTTCAGTCTCTCTAAATTTCTTCCTACCTTTTTGTTAATGTTAGTCTATCACTGCTTTCTGTGCTTCTGTTACTGTGCTCTTTTTGGTAACATCGTAGTATTTACATCTTTCACCCCACTCCTTATCCCTTCGTAGGTCTAAGGAAAAAAAACTTGTCCCCTGGCGCAGTGGAGCCGGATGTAAGGGGACTTACTGGCGTTGATCTGTTTGGAACTACGGACGCAGTGGTGAAGCACGTACTGGAGGTATTTCTCCTTACAGCCATGGCTGGGTATGGGCTCCTTCCCACGGAAACGGTGACAGTGTGTCATTCAACAAAGGTTTATCCAGTGCTTATTAAGTATTGAGCACTGTTTTGAGACACTGGAATAGAATAGTAGGTGAGCCATCAGAAATGAAGCTTACATGCCACGTAAGAGAGAATTATGTTACCTTACAAAAACAGTGTGAAAGGGAGGGAGCTGTCTTAGCTCCTTTACTATCCCACAGCAGAGCCCATCTCTTGTAAGGGAGGACAGAGTGGTGGTGTGGAGGTAGATTTAATTTGAGTTATTGAGTTCCAAGAATTTTGCTGAAATAAGATTTAAAAATGGAAATGTAGGAAAACTAAGCAGTTTTCCATAGTCCATGTGTATTTAGTAAATAGATTTGAACTTGGATCTGTCTGATTCCAAAACACACCAACTTTTCACCACACTGTATCTCTCAAAAATGCTGCTATTTTGAAACTGCCTTATTTACAATTTTGTCACAATTCAGAGTACAACTATATATATATATATATATATATATATATATATATATATTTACACACACACACACACACACACACAGGATATATTATATCTTAAAATCAGCAGCACTTGCCCAGCTAGCTTGGCTTAGCATGAAACAGGTGGTCATGGTTTGATTTCCTGTCAGGGCATATGCCTGAGTTGTGAGCTCAATCCTCAGTAGGGGGCATGCAGGAGGTAGCTGATCAATAATTCTCTCTCATCATTGATGTTTCTATCTCTCTCTCCTCTTCCTTCCTCACTGAAATCAATAATATATATGTAATATATATATATATATATATATATATATATATATATTACATATATATTTAAATATATTTTATTAATATTTTACAGAGAGGAAGGGAGAGAGATAGAGAGCTAGAAACGACGATGAGAGAGAAGCATTGACCAGCTGCCTCTTGCACACTCCCCACCAGGGATGTGCCCGCAACCAATATACATGCCCTTGACTGGAATTGAACCTTTCAGTCCGCAGATCGACGCTCTACCACTGAGCCAAACCGGTTTCGGCTGAAGATATTTTTTAAATATGTTTTTATTGATTTTTTCTTTCTTTCTTTTTTTTTTTTAGAGAGAGAGGAAGGGTGAGGGATAGAGGGATAGAGAGAGAAAAACATCATCAATTGACTGCCTCCTGCAAGCTGCCTACTGGGGATCAACCTCTTAACCCAGGCATGTAGCCTGACCAGGAATCCAACCAGTAACCTCTTGGTTCATGGACTGACGCTTAACAATGAGCCACACCAGCTGGGCTGAAAAACTTTCTTATACTCTGAAAACTTATTGACTCCAAATCATCTTTGTTAATGTAAGTTATAGATTTCAATTTTTACCATATTTGAAATTAAAACCAAGAACTTATAAAATATGTAAGTACACATTCCATTAGCCAGCAAAGCAATAGCATCATATGCATGTAGCTCTGGAAAATTACACTTAAGATAGAATAGAAATGAAAAGGCAAATACTATCTTAGTTTTATTATGAAAATAGTTTGATCTTGCAGATTTTCTAAAAGAATCTTTATTATTATCCAGTTTTCCAACTGTACTTTGAGAATTTTTTCATCTCCATATATATAAAAGCCTAAGTGACTGGCCATCCAGCCAGTAACTATGATGCACACTGACCACCGAGGACCAGATGCTAAACACAGGAGCTGCCAACCTGCAGTCACGTGGCAGCTGCGGTTCTTGGGTGACGCACCCGGAGCCAGAGAGGAGGGAGCCCAATTCCAGGCTGCATCACCCAAGAATTGCCTCTCAAAATCTGGGACGCCTCAGGGGATGTTGGAGAACCGGTTTCAGCCCAGTCCCTGCAGGCCAGGCCAAGGGACCCCATCGGTGCATGAATGTATGCACCGGACCTCTAGTTAAATTATAAAATTGGCCTTTATTCTTGAGATACTATAGTTAGTTGAAATTTATAAATAGGTAATAAAACAAGGCAGTATATCACAAATGCAAATGAAGCTGAATATGGGAATAGAAGAACTCCCATTAGAATTTGGGGATAATATTGGATAGATTGACATGGTAATAGTCCCTTTAGTCTTTTCATATGAAGAATAAAAATCAGAGAAACTAATCAACATGGTCCATTAGTTTGCTTTGAGTAACAGACATACAGTTGTTTTAGAAGAACCACTCTTTCCTCATTTCTTCCACAGGGACATGATCGTGGAGTGAACTGGGCCGCCTTCCACCCCACTATGCCCCTTATTGTTTCTGGGGCAGATGACCGTCAGGTGAAGATCTGGCGCATGAATGGTTAGTGAACGGTGATGGTATTACCATGATTAAAAAATTGATTGCTGGCCAGGCCGGTGTGGCTCAGTGTTTGAGTTTGATGCATGAACCGGAAGGTCATGGTTTAATTCCCAGTCAGGGCACATGCCCGGGTTGTAGACTTGATCCCAATTAGGGGGCATGCAGGAGGCAGCCGATTGATGTTTCCTTCTCATCGATGTTTCTCTCTCTGAAATAAATATATATTTTTTAGCCGAAACTGGTTTGGGTCAGTGGACAGAGTGTTGGCCTACAGACTGAAGGATCCCAGGTTCGATTCCAGTCAAGGGCATGTACCTTGGTTACGGGCACATCCCCAGTGGGGGGTGTGCAGGAGGCAGCTGATGGATGTTTCTCTCTCATCCATGTTTCTAACTCTTTATCCCTCTTTGTGAAAAATCAATAATATATATATATATATATATATTTTAAAAATAAATATAGCCGGAACCGGTTTGGCTCAGTGATAGAGTGTTGGCCCGTGGAATGAAAGGTCCCGGGTTCGATTCCGGTCAAGGGCATGTACCTTGGTTGCGGGCACATGCCCAGTAGGGGATGTGCAGGAGGCAGCTGATCGATGTTTCTCTTTCATCGATGTTTCTAACTATCTCTCTTCCTCTCTGTGAAAAATGAATAAAACATATTAAAAAGAATAATAAATAAATATATGTGTGTGTGTGTGTGTGTGTGTGTGTGTGTGTATGTGTATTTGTTTTTTAAGTTGATTGCTGGCCAGCAAGGTGATGTAGCCAGGTCTTCTTACCTTAGAGACCCATTTTCTTACTTTAAATGGTTATGCTAATCCCAGGAGCATAAAATGTCCTCATTCCTTATTTTCTTGTGATGGCATCCTGATTTTGAGGTGTATGAACACAGTAAAGAGTAGGAATTCATTCATTCAACAAATGTTTATTTTTAAATTAAATGTATTGGTCTGATATTGGTTAATAAGATTATATAGGTTTTGAATGGAGATTTCTGTGATACATGATTTGTATATTGCATTGTGTGCCTACCACCCAAAGTCACATCATCTTCCAACACCTTATATTTGGCTCCCTTCACCATCCAATACCCCTTTCATCTGGTAACACCATACTGTTGCCTGTGTTTGTGTGTTCTGGTTTTATATCCCACATTTTTCAAGGCTCTGGAGATACAATGGTGACTAAAGCAGATAAAACTCCTGCCATACAGAGCTTATATTTGTTTTCTAATGACAGCTAGTGACAAGTAAAGCAGGGTAAGGGAATGAATACTAATGGAGAAGATGTGCTATAACTGATAGGAGGGTCAAAATATAAGAACAAATAAATATGTAAAGATTCAGCCCAGCCAGTGTGCTCAGTGGTTGAGCATCAGTGTATGAACCAAGAGGTCAAGGGTTCAATTCCCAGTCAGGGCACATACCCAGGTTGCAGGCTTGATCCCCAGTACAGGGTGTGCAGGAGGCAACCAATCAATGACCCTCTCATCTTTGATGTTTCTACCACTCTCTCCCTCTCACTTCCTCTCTAAAATCAATAAAAATATATTAAAAAAAAAAAAAAAGAGAGAGAGAGAGAGATTCAGAGGCTTAAACGAAGAAAATTGCCCTATTAAAAAGAAGTTGCAGCCAAAACCGGTTTGGCTCAGTGAATAGAGCATCGGCCTGTGGACTGAAGGGTCCCGGGTTCGATACCGGTTAAGGGCATGTGCCTTGGTTACGGGCACATCTCCAGTAGGGGGTGTGCAGGAGGCAGCTGATCAATGTCTCTCTCATCGATGTTTCTAACTCTCTATCCCTCTACCTTCCTTTCTAAAAAATCAATAAAAATATATTTTAAAATAATAATAATAATTTTTTTAAAAAGAAGTTGTGAATTTTACACTTTGTGGTACCAGTATACTTTATAACATGTTATTAGAGTATCTCATAATTCCAAATCCCAAATGACCTCTTTTTTGTTTTTGGTCCTTCAGAATCAAAGGCATGGGAGGTTGATACCTGCCGGGGCCATTACAACAATGTGTCTTGTGCTGTCTTCCATCCTCGCCAAGAGCTGATCCTCAGTAATTCTGAGGACAAGAGTATCCGGGTCTGGGACATGTCTAAACGGTAAGGGGATTATGATATAGTGGTACCAAACCCAGGGGAAGCCCCTTTCTCTTACCCTCTGTCTTTTAAAAAATTAAATTAGAATACTCATGTTTGTTTCTCATTGTCTTCAGCATATAGCATATAAAGAGGTCTGATCAAACACAGTCATACCTTGGTGATGTGGGTTCAGTTCCAAACTGCTGCAGTCAAGTAAATATGACAATACAACAAGAAACACAATTTTTCTTTTTTTATTTCCCAGTGCATATAAAAGTTATATTAACCATTTAGTGAGCCTGTTGGTAAAATGGCATCCATAGACTTGCTGGATGCTGGGTTGTTACAAACCTTCAGTTTGTTAAAAACAGTATTTGCAAAGCACGATACAGTGAAGCTTGATAAAACTAGGTATTCCTGTATTATGAAAATTTGAAGGGACCTAACGATCAACTAACATTTAAAATTTTTCTATCAAATAGAAATCTCCATGTGTATTTTTCTCTTAAATTTAAGCATGTTCTTCTGTAGCTAGAAAAATAAGAAATATGAAGTGAAAGCAGGATAGTAGAAAATTGTGACAAATAGAGAGAAATTGAAATATCAAAATAATAATTGCCAAAACCGGTTTGGCTCAGTGGATAGAGCGTCGGCCTGCGGACTGAACGGTCCCAGGTTCGATTCCGGTCAGGGGCATGTACCTTGGTTGCGGGCACATCCCCAGTAGGGGGTGTGCAAGAGGCAGCTGGTCGATGATTCTCTCTCATTGATGTTTCTAACTCTCTATCCCTCTCTCTTCCTCTCTGTGAAAAATCAATAAAAATATATTAAAAAAAAGAAAAAAAAGAAAAAAGAAATATCAAAATAATAGTTTGAAGTTTCCTTGTTTTTGGGTAGAATTTATTATGACTACCTTTATTTAAGATATTTAGTATACTGTTACTGGTTTAAATTAGCATTTTGGCTTACCACTCAGTACTCTAATATATGACTAGAGGCCCGATGCAAAAAATTTATGCAAGGGGCTCGGCCCTCACAGTCCTGGCCCCCTTTCCCACTGGTCATTCAGGAGTTCTGCCCTCCAGTCTAATTAGCATATTAGCTCTTTATTATGTAGGTCTAGAGGCCTGTTGTACAAAGATTCGGGCAAGAATAGGCCTCCCTTCCCCTGGCTTCCCTCCCAGCTGCCTGCGAGCCTGCAAGTTCTCGCTCACTGAGAGCTCCGCTTCTGTAGCTCCCTCCACCCCTCCACTGTGCCTGCGAATACAAATTAACGCGGCATCTTTGTTGGGTTAATCTGCATGTTCCTGATTGGCGGATGGGTGTCACAGAGATAGGGGAAATTTGCATATCTTTTATTAGTGTAGATGGGCTAAAGATTCCTCAGAAATTAATATTTTTCTTTGTGCATCTTATTTTCCTAGAACTGGGGTTCAGACCTTCCGTAGGGACCACGATCGTTTCTGGGTCCTAGCTGCCCACCCCAACCTTAACCTCTTTGCAGCAGGTAAGGGCCGCATCTTTTCTTTATTTCCTTGTTTTAGCTCAAAGTTTGTAAGACTTGAGAGTGATTCTCCATTTGCTTTGTCTCCAGTAAATGCACGGTAGGGTGACAAGGAGAAATAGAATTCTCAGAGCCATGTTGTTGAGGCTTTCTTCCTTTTTTCCTCCGTACCTTCTTGTAGTAGTATTCTTGCAGTGTTCTCTCTTTACCGAGAGCCATTTAACAGTAAAGCCCAGTAGTTCCAGGAGGCTTAGGAGTGTAATACCAGACGCATGGATTTCTTAGAGGATCTAGAAGCTGAGTTTTATTCATTTAGCAAAAATATACTAGTGTCAGGCCCTAGTGTGGGTGCTGGTGGTGTAGCATAAACCAATGTCCCTTACTTAATGGGACTTTTATTTGCAGTGAAGAGAGATAGACCATAGCAGTATATAGTGAAAAGAGCTTTGAGGAAAGTTAAGCAAAAGTAAGGGAGAAGATGCTGAAGCCGGTTTGGCTTAGTGAATGTAACGTTGGCCTGCGGACTGGGGGTCCCAGGTTCGATTCTGGCCAAGGGTAAGTACATTGGTTGCAGGCACATCCCCAGTGGGAAGTGTGCAAAGAGGCGTCTCATCGATGTTTCTCTCTCATCGATGTTTCTGGCTCTCTATCCCTCTCCCTTCCTCTCTATAAAAAATCAATAAAATATATCTTTTTTTTAAAAAAAGTTAACTTATTTAAAAAAAAAAAAAAGTAAGGGAGAAAGAGAGGACTGAGTGTGGGGATTACCAAAGGCCATGATGTGAGGGATGAGGGATGTTAGAAGAGCATGCCAATAGGGCCACAGCACAGTGAATATAGGAGGTAAGACCAGCGGACTGTGCGAGTTACTCTGAAGGGAAAGCCATTGGAAGTGACACAGTCTGGCTTATTCATGGAGAGTAGCCTGTAGGGCAAAAGTTGAAGGTTTCTCTAAGAGACGGATGATGCCAGTAGGAAAAAAGCAAAACATTTATCTAGAACAAAACCATAAAGGTTTTCAAAACTAGCATCTGTTCAGCAAATATGTTTATGTTCTTACTAGAGGCCCAATGCATGAAATTCATGCATGGGTAGGGTCCCTAGGCCTGGCCAGAGATCAGGGCCAATCTGAGGTGACCAGCAGGGTGATGGGGGGAAGAGGGATCCAATGGTACCCGCCTTGGCTGGTCTGGGGCCTGCGGGCTGGGGGCAGCTCCTGCCTTGAGTATCTGCCCCCTGGTGGTCAGTGCACGTCATAGCGACTGGTTGGTCTCCCATTTAGTCAATTTACATATTATTATACTTTTATTATATAGGATAGGATTAGAAGCTAAGACTGGAGAGGATGGAAGTTATTGTAATTCCTCCCTTCAGGAAGCACTGTGCATCATGGGGGTGGTGGACATACATAATTACAGTGTAGGGTGAGTGCTATATGGAGGTTTGCACAAAGTGTTAAAAGAACACAAGAAGGCATGTAACCAGAGAAAGTACTACAGGTCCTCAAATAAAAATAATAAAAATAGTATCATTTTGTTCAGCATTTTGTTAAAATGTTAAGATGCCGTTGGTTATCGTTATACATTGTTTTGCTTAAAGTTGCAAAACCTATCAACCATATTAGGTAAGGACTTGTGTATCAGGAAAGGATTCACAGAAATTTGCTTGAATAAAAAGTCCAAGAATCATGATAATTTATGCAAATAAAGGATGCATTTAGATGTCTTTGTTTTTAGACATATATATAATCCTTATCCTTGTGTTTCTCCTGTTTCCAACCGTCTTTCTTGCCTTCAGCTAATTATTTCCTCCCTTCTCTCTGTGCCCAGGTCACGATGGTGGCATGATTGTGTTTAAGCTGGAGCGGGAGAGGCCAGCCTATGCTGTCCACGGCAACATGCTGCACTATGTCAAGGACCGGTTCTTACGTCAGCTGGATTTCAACAGCTCTAAAGATGTGGCTGTGATGCAGTTGCGGAGGTATCAGACTTGTTTCTTCACTTCAGACCGAACTCGGTCCTTCTAACAACGTTCTGGATCTCCTCTCCTGTCACAGATTGAACCCCATTGGCTGAGCTGTTCAGTTTAAACCCCAGACATGGTGGACCAGGAGGTAGCCATTTGGGGGATGGGAGTTCCCCTGTTGAGAATGCCGCTGACCCTGTGGGCAGGAAATCATACTGCCACGCTTTGCCAGCTCTCTTGCAAATCAGAGAAAGCTTCCTGGTAGAGAGTAGCCCAATTTGATGACAGACCTTGTTGCCTTTGTTTGGCATACCTATAACTTCTTTGCTTTCTAGCAAAATACATGGAACTCTAAACCAGATATATATGTCTCTGGAAACTCTTTAACTCTGAAGATATAATTTCTGGGATGCCTGGCAAAAGAAACAGTCCTCTTTGAAAGCCAGCTGCATCACCACACTGAAACATTCATGGTGGCAAACTTTGGCATGAGGGCTTGATAAGAACTCGAGCATGACTACAATAAAAAGATGGGTTTATATGAACAGGAGAAATTAACCAGAGACAAATCGCACGTTACTCTGTGGTGTCCACTGCAGTTATGTGTTGGAATTTGTATCTAAGGCAAGCCAATCCTGTTTATTACAGTAGTGCTAACCCTGCCTTCTGTTAAATAATTTGACTGGCAGTAGGGTGTGCTTTTTTAAATACTGTTTGCTCAAAGCTGGATAGGGAAGTCCCCAAACCTTAAGGGCTGGAAGAAAATAGATGCACTATTTATTTACTTTTATTCCTGATTATAAAAGTGACAAGTATATGTGTAAAGATTAGATAAGTAACAGGTGTAGGAATAATTCTTTCTTCCTTCTACTCTTATACCTCTTTCCTATTTTCTCTATGTATTTCTAGTGGTTCCAAGTTTCCAGTGTTCAATATGTCATACAATCCAGCAGAAAATGCTGTCCTACTGTGTACAGTAAGTAACCATCGAGTGCTCTTAGGGCCTCCCCATTTTCCATAGGTCTCTTTCTTGTGCCACAGGATTCCCTAATGTGTTCTTAGAAGTTCTTTAATGGTCATTTTGAGAGAACTAACACAAAACAGAGGCTTAAACCAAGTAGGCTTCAGTTGTCATAAACATGTGAAAGGTTTGTGAACTTACATCTTTCATAAGGCTAATACCTTCTAAACATTATGGAGCATCAAAATGAATAATCCTAACCATTAAAAGTAATTTGAGGAATGTTTAAGGTTATACCTTAGGAAAGAGAGGTGCTTATTTTGATTCCTCCATTTTCTTTTCTTTTAAAAAAAAAATATTTTATTGATTTTTTACAGAGAGGAAAGGAGAGAGATAGAGAGCTAGAAATATCAATGAGAGAGAAACATCGACCAGCTGCCTCCTACACAGCCCCCACTGGGGATGTGCCCGCAACCAAGGTACATGCCCTTGACCGGAATCGAACCCGGGATCTTCCAGTCCGCAGGTCGACGCTCTATCCACTGAGCCAAACCGGTTCCAGCTGATCCCTCCATTTTCGTGAAAATAATAGAGCTGACTTTGAGAGGAGTTCCTCTCAGGGCGGTTGCCTTCAGGATCATCAAGTAGAATCATCCTAATTTCTTGCCATACAATTCAAAAAAGAAATGACATACTAAATTTAGAACCCTGGTTGCCAAGTTAAAATAAATGATGCCTGTCTTTCCCAATATGACTTCTAGTGTCTAATCCAGTCCTTTTTCTTCTTTTAAAAAAATATTTTTTAATTCAATTCAGAAAGGAAGGAAGAGGGAGAGAGACATAGAAACATCAATGATGAGAGAGAATCATTGCTTAGTTGCCTCCTGCATGTCCCACACTGGGGATCAAGCCCAAGCCCGTAACCCGGACATGTGCCCTAACCGGGAATCAAACCATGATCTCTTGGTTCATAGGTAGCCACTCCACCACCTGAGCCATGCCTGCCATGCTCCAGTTCTTTTTCAATATCTAACAGTCCCAGATTTTCCTCCTGGCAATTTTCTTCAAATTTTTTTCCCCCTTCAAACACACTTTTAAGTTGATGAGTATTCTTAGTTGGGGCACTGAAATATTGGGATTTTAATCTGTTAATTTGTGGAATAGAGAGCAGTTCTTGTTTTCATTCAAGTAATATCTGCATCTTTGGAGGATAAAAGAAAAATGGAGTGACAGGAATACTAAGTTATTTGGCAACAAGCCCATGTAAGTTTTAGCTTTGGAGACATTCAGATGCCATCGGGGTAAAGAGGGGGGAAAAGTATAGTTTCATGTTGTCTGTGTAGTCATGTTTTCTCTATCAGAGTAAACTAAAATCTTGGGTGTCTCTTACTAATAGTTTAATTTTCTCCTTCTACAGAGAGCCAGCAATTTAGAGAATAGTACCTATGACCTATACACCATTCCCAAGGATGCTGACTCTCAGAACCCTGATGGTATGTGTTCTCTTTATTTCCCACCTCTTAATTCCAGCTCTCTCCTCCCACATCATCCCTCCTCTGAATTTTTCACATTCCATCCTCAGGCCGTGGCCACATCACTCAGGGCTGTGGCAGGTGGCACTGACAATTGCATTACAGGCAACTATGGTGGTGAAATATTCATGTTCCGCTTCCATTTTATTACTCCAGCTAGATATATATATTTTATAATTTGGTTATTAGAAACTCTCCATATTCTCTTTCAGCACAGCGTGTTATCCTAGTTTATTGTCAGCCGATATGACTTTCACCCTGGTAATTTCATTTATTTAAAATGTGGTTCCAATCTTGCAATGTCTCATCCTGGGACTAGGGATTTATGCTCCCCATCCACATCCAGATCCGCTTTGCTTCCTTTTGCTTGACAAAAAGATGAGGCTGCTAACAGCCCCACATTCCACCAGGGATCCCAGGATCCAGCTGAGACCCCTGCCTACCTCTTCCATCACCACCACATCTTGTTGGTGTCCTTCCTACCAGAACTTGCTGACAAAACCTTGCCGGAATAGACTGGAGTCTTTCTAATGCTCTGTCCCTGCACTTCCTCCAGTTGTTTCATAGTCCGATCTGTTCCTCAGGTCCCACTCTTACTACGTACTTCCATGATAGTGTAGACCCCATCAGCAAATTCTGAGAAATACTTTTCTAGCTCTGTTCTTGCTGTGGGTGCTCCTGTGTCATTATCTCTTAAGTGTGGTGATGGCAAGAAAAGAGAAAGCCTTGGATATTCATAAAGCAAAGTCTCTTCTATAAATTAATCAGTTAAGCCAGTTTTTTACTGAATTTTGTGATTTGGTCCCTCTCTTGCTTCCCCCAATCACCCATGTGTTTACAGTGAATTGAGTTTAAGATACCTTAGTTTTGTCTTGCCACTTTTATTTTCTCTTCTCCATCTTTTGAGGAAGATGATAATTAGTAAAGAAGTAAAGGTGCATTCCAGTGGTAGGCAGCGGAGAGGAAGAAGAGCAAAAGGTTCCCCAGCTCCTGGAAAGTGAGAGCATTGGCTGTCATAAGAATTGGTTTTATAAAGAGCCTGTCCCATCGCCGCCTCCCCCCCTCCCCAGGTGCCAGAGATGTACAAAGCAAAGCTGGCCAGCACATTCTGTCCAGTTTTCTGCTGATACCAACAGACCCAAGAATATTGCTGCACACTCTCTGGTGTATCTTGAAGTTTTCCAGAGAGAGGAGTGCCCTGCAGAATTCTAATCAGCCAGTGAAATGTCTGGGAACTGAGGAACATTTTGTAACTTTCTTCAGAGTAATGAGAATGATGGAGTGACGTCTTTGGAGCAACAACTTGGTGCTAAATGCTGCCCAGCCTCGATTTTGTTGGAGTGCTCTGCCCACCCTGCTCTATTAGGAGGTCTGCATTTGCATGTTAAAAGCAGCAGAGCAGCTGCATCCTGGGGAGGAGGCTCTGTCTACCGCAGCTTGTTGGGATAGGGGAGCCTGTGCACCGGCAGGCTGCTTGCAGTGTGCCAACAGCTTGGCCAGCGAGGCCTGCTCATTAGCTTGATGGAGTGTGCTGTCTCCCAAGATGGGCAGCCCTTGTGCCAGTACGTGGTGTTGGCTGAAATGCAGTCACTTGGCCTAGAGAAAAGAGGCTTGGCAGGGGTAGAGGTTGGAGTTTGGAGGGGACTGGTGGGAGAAAGTCACTGACAACAGCCCCCGGTTATGGCTGAATTAGTCATGAAGCAGCTGAACTGGCAGAGCCAACGTGGCAGCCAGGCTGGCAGCTCCATGGCACCTGACTCTGTCACCTGCCAGTGGCTCACCACACGCTCCCGCCCTTTGGTTTTGTTTTTCTCAGCTCCTGAAGGGAAACGATCCTCGGGCCTGACAGCTGTTTGGGTTGCTCGAAATCGGTTTGCTGTCCTAGATCGGATGCACTCAGTGAGTCAAGACTGAAAGGGGAACCTAATTTGGGGAGTAGGATAGCAGTGGCTTTTGTACTGAAGAATAAAGGGCATCCCCCCCCCCCCTTACTCTCCCCTGAGCAGCTGTAATCCTTGTGTATCAGCTCTACCTCTATCCTTAGCCCTGCCCCAATCCCCCTGTGGAAAAATGACCTTAAAATTGACTTGATTGGTTACTGTGACCCTGGGCTTAAGAACCAAGCTAAAGACACTTTTGACAACATCAAATTTGAAAAAGGTGGTCTGGATGAGGAGTGGACCATATCCTCCTACCTCCATTGGTGCTTAAAATGTAAACAATGCTCTCTCAAGAAAATATTTAACAGATTTAAGCCCAGAAGTACTGTTCTCTTTGGTTGATTGAGGAATTAAGACTATGGGGAGTGGGGGTGGGGGCGGAGGAAGACTATTGGACTTCTTAGGATATTTCGGTTGGGGGATAAAAGAGGGGGGGTCCAGAAAATTTTTTAAAAAAACAAAAAACTATCAGGGCCCTTGGAGAGAATCTTGGTTGGAAAGTCTACCAAGACTGCTGATTGACCTGGACAGGAAAAAACACAAAGCCTCATTTATTGGAGCTAAGAAACAATGGCTGAGGGACATGGTCAGCTGTTGTCATTTTATACACACACACTTCTCTTAAGCCCCCTCTTACTGTCATTTCAGCTTCTGATCAAGAATCTCAAGAATGAAATCACCAAAAAAGTTCAGGTGCCCAACTGTGATGAGATCTTCTACGCTGGCACTGGCAACCTCCTGCTTCGGGACGCGGAGTCCATCACTCTCTTTGACGTGCAGCAGAAGCGGTAACGTGTCAGGCGCCCTAAGACAGGCGCGCAGCGGGGCAGAGTAGACATTCTTAGTGGGAGCTTTTTCCCCCAAGTGAGATTCCAAACGGTTTCTCCTCTGTGACTCTCCATCCTGTACCTATGCATAACCTTATAACAAGGGGCTTATTTATATTTAGAACACCAACCTGAACAAAGAATGCTCTTGGGATTTAGAATGCTGGCGACTCAGTGATGAAAAACGCAGTTTCTGTGCTTGAAGGAGCTTATAGTCAAGTGGTAAAACAGACAAATCCCTAGTAATGGAAATAAGGCCAGGTATTATTACATGAATGAGGGAGTTGAAGAAGGAGGAAGTGTACTCTGTGAGCTAAAATGTTTAAGTCACTAAGCTACAATACAGAGAATGTCTCTTTGGTACTCTCGAAGATATTGAAGTTTACGTTAATTTGGAGATGGAAGAAGGTAGGTCTTAACCTAGAACAAAAGAATCAGGCGTACTCATGTTTGCCCCCTTCTCTTTTGGTCCCAGAACTCTGGCATCTGTGAAGATCTCCAAGGTGAAATATGTTATCTGGTCAGCAGACATGTCCCATGTAGCTCTACTGGCCAAACATGGTAAGTCTTCATTATATCCACCCTGATGTGGAAACCATTCCTTCCCTCCCTGTCCCTGCAAGCCCACTCACCCTATCTAGCAGAGCACTCATCCCCTATGCCTCTTTCAGCCATTGTGATCTGTAACCGCAAACTGGAGGCTCTGTGTAACATTCATGAGAACATTCGTGTCAAGAGTGGGGCCTGGGATGAGAGTGGGGTGTTTATCTATACCACAAGCAACCACATCAAATATGCTGTCACCACTGGGTAAGTCACTGATCTAAGATACAGATTGGGAGAAGGTGGCGTCTTGAAATCACTGTCCTATCTCAAAAGAGACGTAACTCAACTCCTCCCTGAATTTTCTTCCTGGAAAAGCTTTGTTTAAACATATTAGACACACATTTGCTAGAGGCATCCGAACATTCTTTGTTCAACTCTTTTAGAATTGTAAAATACGACACAAATATAGAAAATGAGACAGATGTTAGAATAGCAAATAGTTATGTAAACATCTGTACAACTGCTGTCCATGTCAAGAAATAGAACAGTTCTGACACTCCAGAAGCCCTTTGCCACATGGTCATTATTGATGACAACCACCTTCATTCTCCACCCAAACATAACATTATTCTGACTTTTATGGTAATTTCTTCTTTGCTTTTCTTTGTGATTTTACCACTCAGTTTGTGTCTTAAAATAATATGATTTAATTTTTCCTGGTTTTGAACATCATGTAAATAAAACCACACTGAATATATTATTTCATATTTTGCTTTGTTCAATATTTTGTTTAAGATTAATTCATCCATGATGTACCTCTAATGTTATTTATTTTCATTGTTGTATAATATTATATAAATATACCACATTTTATCGGTTCTACTCTAGAGGAATATGTGAGTGATTTCTAGTTTTGGGCTATTATGGGACAGTGTTCTTTTACATATTTCTGGTGCATATGCACATATATTTCTCTTAGGTATCTACCCAGAGCAAACACTGCTGGGTCATAAAGTATGCATTTCCTAGGTAATGTGAAATTGCTTTCCAAAGTGGTTGTACTATAAGAGTTTCCTTGCTTGTCATTTTGGCCAGCACTTTTCTTTGTCAGACTTATTTTTGTTTATCTAGTGGGTGTGTAACAATATCTCATTGTAATTTTATTTTGCTATCGTCTAATTCCTAATAAGATTAGGCAACTTTTCATTTAGCCATCCATCAGGATTTCTCTTCTTTGAATTCCTTTCACATCCTTTCTTCTCCCTTTAATGAGTTATCCTTGATCATTTGTAGGCATTCTTTATGTACACTTGACCTTTGAAAGCTGTGACTAGGGGCACTCCTCCCCCCATGAATTTGAAATTCCTTGCTTAACTTTTGACTTTCCAAAACTTAACTACTAACAGTAATAGCCTACTGTCAACAAGAAGCCTTACTGATAATGTAAGTAAGTTAATTAACACATATTTTGTATGTTATATGTATTAAATACTGTAGTCTTTAATAAAGTAAATTAGAGAAAAATTTTATTTAAAAAATCAAGGAGGAGAAGATACATTTACAGTATTTATTGAAAATATCTTTGTAGCCAAAACCGGTTTGGCTCAGTGGATAGAGCACCGGCCTGCAGACTGAAAGGTCTCAGGTTCGATTCCGGTCAAGGGCATGTACCTTGGTTTCGGGCACATCCCCGGTTGGTGGGGAGGGTGCAGGAGGCGGCTGATGGATGTTTCTCTCTCATCGATATTTCTGGCTATCTATCCCTGTCTCCCTCTCTGTAAAACAATCAATAAAATATATATTAATAATAATAATTATATATATATATATATATATATATATATATATTAGAAAAAGAAGAAAAGAAATATCTTTGTAACTAGACCTACGTAATCAAACCCATGTTGTTCAAAGGTCAACTGTATTTGAGTATCCGTCTTTTGTCAGGGCTCTATATTACAGATATTAGTATCTCCTCCCATTCTGTGGCATGTCTTTTGATTCTCATTATGATAACCTTTTAATGAGCATAAGTTCCTAATGTAGTTGAATCTGTGAATATCCTTTATGGGTATTGAATTTTTTGTCCTATTTAAAAACTCTTTATTGACTCCAAGATCATAAAGGTATTCTTTATATTCTCTTGTAGAATTTTTATAGTTTTGCCTTTCATAGCTATGTCCATCTACCTGAAGTTTATTTTTGTGTATGGTTTGAGGTATAGGGGACTCAGTATATGCATTTAACACTATAAATTATCCATTAAATATTACGTTATACCTGTAAATTTTAATTTTGTAAACTTTTTCTTTTCATTCAGTTTAAAACATTTTATGCTTTTTGTCATTTCTGTGTGTGTCAGAACTCTTCTTCTTTCTCATATACCTTATAAAGAAGGAATTAATTATCCATAATGCTCTAGTGATTATATATCAGAACTTCAGTTAGGTGGGATTCCTATTGCCATGTCTGTTAACTCCTAAATTAATAGTTTATGAGGAAAGATCACACTATTTGCTATATCTTTCCCACTTCATAATAAAGAATAAAATAAATAAGCATGGCATTTAATTCTGTTCTATTTTGAATCACTTCCCATCTATACCATTGTCCAAATAGCATTGGACAAATGATAATGAGAAGATAAAGGGCTGTGTCTAGGCTTGTTCCATTTCTTTATAGGCTGGATTTTCCCCCTCACTCACTGAAAGTTGTTCTCTCTAACTCCTCTTAGGGACTATGGGATCATTCGAACTCTGGATTTACCCATCTATGTCACAAGGGTGAAGGGCAACAACGTATATTGCCTAGATAGGGAGTGTCGTCCTCGTGTGCTCACCATTGATCCTACCGAGTTCAAGTTCAAGCTGGCCCTGATTAACAGAAAATATGATGAGGTATGAAAGAAGAAAGCATGCTAAGAGTATTTGAGAGGGGAAGTATTCTGTTTTTCCTATAAGTAATCTCTATTTACTGCCCTACCCCATCCCAAATGTCTAGGTACTGCACATGGTAAGAAATGCCAAACTAGTAGGCCAGTCTATTATTGCTTATCTCCAAAAGAAGGGCTATCCTGAAGTGGCACTGCATTTTGTCAAGGATGAGAAAACTCGCTTTAGTCTGGCACTGGAGTGTGGAAACATTGAGGTGAGAATAATCCTATCTAATAACAAAGTAATGTGCAAATTAACCATCACTCTAAGACACAAGATGGCCACCCCCAGTGGTCAAAGATGGCTGCCCCCATGTGGACACAAGATGGCCTGCAGGGGAGGGCAGTTAGGGGTGACCAGACTTGTAGGGGAGGGCAGTTGGGGGGGCACCAGGACTGCAAGAGACAGCAGTTGCAGGGGACCAGGCCTGCAGGGGAGGACAGTTTGGGGTAATCGGGCCAGCCACGGAGGGTTTAGGCATTGATCAGGCTGGCAGGCAGAAGCAGTTAGGGGCAATCAGGCAGAGGCAGGCGAGCGATTGGGAGCCAGCAATCCTGGATTGTGAGAGGGATGTCTGCCTGCCTGTTTAGTGCACTGGGCCTCTAGTGTGGTTATAAGCTCCATATCAATGTGGAGAAGGTAAGGATTAGGGTGGCATTATTCTGAGCTTGCTTCTTTAGTAAGTATAATAGAATTTGGGGGTGGGGGAGGGATTAGTTGTTAGATATGACTATCTTTCTGTTGCTATTTGCCCATCTCTACTTTTTCCTATCTGCTTCTGCCACAGCACTTCTATTGATTTCATACTCAGTCTGAATTCAGTAAATTTAGAATAGGGGCAAGATAGCATGGTATTAGAAAATTACTTTCTTGGCATTTGACTTGCTGATTGGCTGCTTAGATGAAAGAGTACTTATTAAATGTTGGGCCCTAGAGTCTGTAGGCATTATTTTTAAATGGGGAGAGGGCTTAGCAACCTAGACTTTTCAGTTTAGAACTTCCTTTTATCATTTCTTCTGTCTTTCCTAAAGCCCCTGTGGATCTTCAGACTTGGCAAGTAGGAAATAACATAGCTAAGAAAGATTTGGCTCTATGGAATCAACAACTGCTAAGAAGTAATTTTGGAAAAACTAAATTTCTGATGACAATGTGATGTAATTCTTCTATCCATGGCTCCATGTGGGGTTATACTTGTTGGTGGGATTTCCAGTACAGTTAGACTGCAAGTGAGGCGTGATTGGGAGTCCTTGGGAGATTTATTTAGAGGCAAACACTGACTATAGTCCCTGGCCTGGAGCCACGGTGCCCGTCCTGATAACTAACCCTGAGGATTCCGTAGATTGCTCTGGAAGCAGCCAAAGCGCTGGATGACAAGAACTGCTGGGAAAAGCTGGGCGAAGTGGCCTTGCTACAGGGGAACCACCAGATCGTGGAAATGTGCTATCAGCGCACCAAAAACTTCGACAAACTTTCCTTCCTCTATCTCATCACTGGCAACTTAGAGAAACTTCGCAAGATGATGAAGATTGGTGAGGCCCCAGAAACTAAGGATGGGAAGAGGGGTCCTTGGGGGAAGGAGGAAGAAGGAAGCTAGAGAAGGGAGAGAGAATTTAAGAGAGAAGACCTAACGTGGTGTCTCTTACGACTTGGTACAGCTGAGATCCGAAAGGACATGAGTGGCCATTATCAGAATGCCCTGTACCTGGGCGATGTGTCAGAACGGGTGCGGATCCTAAAGAACTGTGGGCAGAGTAAGTATCTATCCAAACTCCCCTGTTCCTTTGGGGCCTTAGGAAGTATTTTCTCTCCACGGTGATTATTCAGGTGTAGTAGAGAGGGATTTGCATTCATTGTGTAGTTTTTCAGAGGAGACAGTATGCTTCCACCACGCTCAGAGACTTTCTTCAAAGCCAAATGAAGGCACAGCCAGAATATTCCGTCTGTCCAAGCACTCTTAGAAAAATATTTAATAGTCGTGGAGGAGGTAAAAGTTTAAAAGGTCCTGGAGCAGGCACCCTAGTTAATGCAGTTGGTTAGATGCCATTGGAATTTTATTCTTTTAATTCAGTCCCAGAGGTTTTCCTCATTTATTTATTTATTTTTATATATTCAAGGGCTATTTTTTAAAATGTCACTATATACCAAGTATTATACCAGCATGAGAGATACATTAGGGAACAAGAAATGTACAAGATGTGTTTTGGACCAAGGTGCTAGCAGTGAAGGGGTGAGCAATGGTCAGATTTAGTGTATAAATGTAGAATCAACATGATTTATTGAAGGACTGAATGTGGGATCTCTAACAGAGGAGTCGGCAGTGATTCCCAGGTTCTCATCAACATTGATGATAGATCTTAAAGATAAGCAACTGTATCAGTTATCTGTTGCTATGTAACAAATGGCACCCAAACTTAGTAGTTTAGAACAACAAACATTGACTTTTCATTTGCAACATGGCTTAGCTGGCTGCCTTTCTCAGTGTCTCTCGTGAGGCTGCGATCAAGGTGTTGGCCAAGGCTGCAGACATCTCGCTGCTCACGTGGGGGAGGACCCACCCCTCCCTCCTCACTACGTGGCTGTGAGCAGTCCTCAGGTCCCGCTGGCTGTTGGCTGGGAGATGGCATTCTTCTGCTTCTCCATGTGCAACTCACTCCCTCAGAGCAAGGGAACAAGAGAGGGCACCTGAGATGGAAGTCACAGTATTTGTATCCTAATCTCAGCATTAATGTCTCATTACTTCTGCCATGATGTCCTAGATATTAGAAGCAAGTCAGTAAGTCTAGCCCACACTTAAGGGGATGGGATTATGCCAGGACTTGAATACCTGGAGGCAGGGATCACTGGGGAGGCATCTTGGAGCCTGCCTACCCACAGCATTCACTTGGAAATGTACCTGAACCAGAGTCTGATTTCTCTGCAGAGTCACTGGCTTATCTCACGGCTGCTACCCATGGCTTAGATGAAGAAGCTGAGAGCCTGAAGGAGACATTCGACCCAGAGAAGGAGACAGTGAGTCTTTACATGAGTGTCTCTGGTTAACTCGGAAATCTTGGGACGTTTCTGTTCTTTCTAATCCTCATCCAAGAAAAGAGGCTATTTTCCCCATTGATTTTTAGAGAGTAGAAGGGAGGGGACAGAAAGAGAGAAGCATTGATGTGAGAGACACATTGATTAGTTGCATCCCAACCAGGGGCTAGGATCAAGTCTGAAATTTAGATACGTGTCCTTGACCGGAAATCAAACCTGCAACTCTCCAGTGCATAGGCCAACACTCTAACCACTGAGAAACACAGGCAGGGTTTGGGACATTTAAAATATTTTTTATTAATTTTTTATTTTTTATTTTTATTTTTTTTGAGAGAGAGAGTGGGAAGGGAGAAGTATAAAGAAATAGAAACATGCTGAAACCGGTTTGGCTCAGTGGATAGAGCATCACCTGCAGACTGGAGGGTCCCAGGTTTGATTCCAGTCAAGGGCATGTACCTTGGTTGTGGGCACATCCCCAGTAGGGGGTGTGCAGGAAGCGACTGAACTTTCTATCCCTTTCCCTTCCTCTCTGTAAAAAAAAATCAATAAAATATATTTTTTTTAAAAGAAAGAAAGAAATAGAAACATTGATTGGCTGCCTCCTGCACTCCCCCCTTCTAGGGATTGAGCCCATAAACTGGGCATGTGCCCTAACCAAGAATTGAACCTGTGATCTCTTGGTTCATGGGTTGACTCAGAGCCACAACAGCCAGATAGTCTTGGGGCATTTTAAACCTACAAATGTCACTGTCCTACCTGAGGGCCTATAACCATCCCCTACATGATTCCTGAGAGTTGTTTGCTTTTAACCTTCTATCTTTCAGATTCCAGATATTGACCCTAATGCCAAGTTGCTCCAGCCTCCTGCACCGATCATGCCATTGGACACCAATTGGCCCTTATTGACGGTGTCCAAAGGGTTCTTTGAAGGCTCCATTGCCAGCAAGGGTAAGTGCTCACTGCTCCCACCTCGTTTCTGTGGTTTGTTTTAAGGAGAAGTGTCCTGGGGAGTACCATCGGCTTTCCTCTCCCTCTCATCTGTCCTTTTCTTCTCTGTGAAGCCTCCTGGAGCCCTGAGATGCCGAAAGTTACGGTACACAGTGTTTTAAAATCTAAAAAAACATTATGAGATCCTTAACATTTGGAAATTAGGTGGGAAAAAAGAAAGATGTCTTAGTCCATGCTTCTAACAACCACTATTACAACCACTATTGGTGTATTTCCTTAGGTTTTACCATATATATAGTATTCTCTCCATTCAGTATTTTATCACTCATGACGTACAATGTTAAAAGTACAAATTCAGCCGAAACCAAACCGGTTTCTATCCAGCCAATCAATGACAGGTCCAAGGTTCAATTCCGGTCAAGGGCATGTACCTTGGTTGTGGGCCACATCCCCAGTAGGGGTGTGCAGGAGGCAGCTAATCGATGATTCTCTCTCATCAATGTTTCTAACTCTATCTCTCTTCCTCTCTGTAAAAAGTCAATAAAATACATATATTTTTAAAAAGTGCAAATTCAGCTACCTCAAATTCTGTCATGTGGGTATATGCAGATGTGTGCCACCATACCCACCCTTAACTCTCCTCCTGACTTATTGGGTATGTCTACTAAGTCATTTCTCCTGACTTAATGCTTACATAAATGTTTAGGCATTTTGCTTCCAGCTCTGCTCTTTGCTCCATCTTCTCTAACCAACCCTATGTCCTCGATTAAGAGGCAGTTTTTGGTAGTTGGAAGGCCAATTGTTTCTCTCTCTTCTGTTCCCTCTCTCTGGGAACTACTGAAAGCATAATTTATATATTCTAAATAATGAACAAAAACAGTAAGAAGACAGAATCTTATCACCTGCTTTTGTAAGGATTCAGTTTGTCTGCAGAGGAGACTACATCTCACTTGCCTGACTATCACCAGCTCTTTTTGTCCTCTGCCTTTGCAGGGAAGGGAGGAGCACTGGCTGCTGACATTGACATTGACACCGTTGGTACTGAGGGGTGGGGAGAGGACGCAGAGCTGCAGCTGGAAGAAGGTAAGAATACTGTTCTTGGACTGGTCTGAGCAGATGCGCCCCCTGGAGTGGGCGTGGGCAGTTCTGCAGGGTTCCAAACCGTGGAACTAATAAGGATCTCAACATTTTGCTTTCCTTTGGCTAAGATTTTGTCATTACAAGGATCTATTCTGAGCTTGGGCTTTCCTTACAGATGGGTTTGTGGAGGCTACAGACAGTTTGGGAGACGACGCTCTTGGGAAAGGACAGGAAGAAGGAGGTGGCTGGGAGGTAGAAGAAGATCTGGAGCTCCCTCCTGAGCTGGTACGTGGAATTCTTACCCTTGTAAAGTTCTCGCTCTTGTCCCTGTGGAAACCAGTGGCTCTATTGCCCTCCCCACCATCACCACCCCTGTCCTGAGGTCCCCAAAAGGAAGGGGATCTACACCTTCCTAATATGATGCTTTATCTCCCATTCCATATAATAAAGAGGTAATATGCAAATTAACCATCGTGCCCAAGATGGCCACCCCCATGTGGTCACAAGATGGCCAGCAGGGGGCGGGCAGTGGGGGGCAATTGGGTCAGCAGGAGAGGGCAGTTGGGGGCGATTGGGCTGGCAGGAGAGGGCAGTTGGGGGCAAACAGGCTGGCAGGGGAGTAGTTAGACGTCATTCAGGCTGGCAGGGTTGTGGTTAGGGGATGATCAGGCTGGCAGGCAGGCAGGCAGGCGAGTTGTTGAGAGCCAGCAGACCCGGATTGTGAGAGAGATCCCAGATTGGAGAGGGTGCAGGCTGGGCTGAGGGACATCCCCTTACCCCATGCACAAATTTCATGCACCAGACCTCTAGTTTGAAAGAAAGAAGAAGGAGATAATCAGGGTTATGCCAGGAGCAGCTTATAAAAAGGCATCAGGCTTTTTATCAGCAAGCTTTTGATATATAATTTTGTTATTTGTGAGGCTGCTCCTATTTTGAGTGTTTTTTCCCACAACCACAACCCCTCCTCTCCAATAGAGACTGGGAACAAGTTAAGATTTATCAGGACAGAATGCTTGAATGGCTTAAAAGTGGCTCACTTACTGTTTTTCCCCTAGGATATACCCCCTGTTGCTGGTGGGGCTGAGGATGGCTTCTTTGTGCCCCCCACCAAGGGAACCAACCCCACTCAGGTAAGCAGGGAAACAGCCCGTGGGGATGAGTGTTTCTGAGCTGGCTATCACTGATTGATGTTAAGGAGTATTGATGCAGAGTAGGATAGTTTGGGAAGAGTGAGAACAAGATTTCACTTGGCTTGGGTTTTCTGTTTTTTGTTAGATCTGGTGCAATAACTCTCAGCTTCCAGTTGATCACATCCTGGCAGGATCTTTTGAAACCGCCATGAGGGTAAGTCTTTAAGTAACTTTGGCTTTTGTTTAGTGTGTCTCACCCAGAGTCCCAGGGAGATGGTTGACTCACCTTAACCAAATGGAAATTATCCCACCCACAAGGGCAGAGGCATGTATTTACCATGGAAACCCTTGGTCTTGACTGAAGAAACTTGTCTCATAAGGCCTTCCTCTTACCTGCTTTCCTTTTGGCTTAGTCATCTCCTAGGTCCGTGGTCGGCAAACTGCAGCTCGTGAGCCACATGTGGCTCTTTGGCCCCTTGAGTGTGGCTTTTCCACAAAATACCACTACCTGGGCCAGTCTATTTCGGAGAAGTGGCGTTAGAAGTTTGAAAATTTTGGCTCTCAAAAGAAATTTCAGTCGTTGTACTGTTGATATTTGGCTCTGTTGACTGATGAGTTTGCCGACCACTGTCCTAGGTGAATCCTTTTAGACATCTTCCACCCTTTTATAGCCTGCTTTCTGGCTCACATCGGTGAAGCAAGCATCCCTTCACAAACAGGTGTATGTTTTGAACACTAAGCATGTGTGCAGGAGCAGTGATAACAGCCACCACAACTGCAACAACTACCATGCATTCACAGTGTGCCAGGCACTATCCTAAATGCTTTAACGGTATTGTTAAATGAGGGAGGTCCTAGAAGTACGTGTAATTACTGATGAGGAAAGAGTACAGAGAAGTTAAGTACCTTGCCCAAGGCACTTGGTTTCTAAGTGGTAGGGAGGACAAAATCCTTATGTTTCTTGCTTCCTGTGTTTCAGCTCCTTCATGACCAGGTCGGGGTAACCCAGTTTGGCCCCTACAAGCAACTGTTCCTGCAGACCTACGCCCGAGGCCGAACCACCTACCAGGCTCTGCCCTGCCTGCCCTCCATGTATGGCTACCCTAATCGCAATTGGTAAGGCCCTTGTTCCTGACTTTTATCTGTTCCAGCGTGGTTAGATATTTGGGGTGGCGGCCTCAGGGACAGTCACAATTTTTCAAAGCTGGGGTTCCTAATAGGAAACGATGTTTGGCTCGGTACTCTACGAGGTTTGGTTACTGCTTTCCCAGTGATTATGTTGCCAGGAAAAGTAGTTGAGTCCCAGCGGGCTCCTAATTATTGTCTACCTTCTTCCTGCTTTTCCATGTGTAGGAAGGATGCAGGGCTGAAGAATGGTGTACCAGCTGTGGGCCTGAAACTTAACGACCTCATCCAACGGCTGCAACTGTGCTACCAGCTCACCACAGTTGGCAAGTTTGAGGAGGCCGTGGAAAAATTCCGATCCATTTTACTCAGCGTGCCACTGCTTGTTGTGGACAACAAACAGGAGATCGCAGAGGTTAGGAGGGGTCTCTACTTGTCCCCGTCGTGGGCACCGCGCATTCCTGCCTCTGTGCCGTGACCTCTGCCCCTTCCGCAGGCCCAGCAGCTCATCACCATTTGCCGAGAGTACATTGTGGGCTTGTCCATGGAGATCGAAAGGAAGAAGCTGCCCAAAGAGAGTCTGGAACAGCAGAAGCGCACCTGTGAGGTAGATCTGTGGCCCCCGAGCAGCAAAGTGGTTCCTTCCCTTCTTCCTCCATTACCTCTGAATTTTTAAATTCCAAACCCAGATCTCAATCTGGGGAGTAAGAGACATTTGGTCCCATTTCTGTGAGAAGAGAATGTATTTCTGCACTCTTCTTCCTCATCTCATCCGTCTTCCATACCCAGGAAGCAGAAGACTTCCCTGCTTTATAACCAGTCCTGTTTTGATTTGTGTGGTTTTTTTTAATTGCATCTGTACCAGCTATGCATGACCTATCTCAACAGTAGCATCAGCCTCTCATGTGTTCCTCTTTCTGTCCACCAGATGGCAGCCTATTTCACCCACTCAAACCTGCAGCCTGTGCACATGATCCTGGTGCTGCGGACAGCCCTCAACCTCTTCTTCAAGCTCAAGAACTTTAAAACAGCTGCCACCTTTGCCCGGCGCCTGTTGGAACTTGGGCCCAAGCCAGAGGTGGCTCAACAGGTAGATAGGAACTCGTCAGTGAGCACAGAAGAACCAGGTCTGCTCTTACACGGAGGGAGCAGCAGACCAAGGCCCTTGCTGCTGAAATAAAGCACAGCATGATATCCAACAAAAAGAGCCACAAAATTTGACTCTTTTTACTGACTGGCATGGGTACCTCCTTATGTTCCTGGAATAATAACTTACTCAGACATGGTGCCAGTGTGAGAGTAACTGGCAACCTAGACTAGCCCACTGCCCCTGAAAATAACCCTATGCCTGACCTTGAGCTCCAGATCTCCCAGTACCACCACCACTACCCTCCACATATATGTCCCATTGTGTTCTCCAAAGGCATTCTTGGGCAATGGAAGCCAGTTCTAACTCAGGCTTGACCCGATGCTTCTCAGACTTGGGAGAGGAATGTGGGTCTAGATCCAGGGAACTTCTTTGGTGTTGAGAAGGGAAAAGCCTGATACCACAGGAATGGTAATTGTTACCCCTTCATCTGTGTCCTGCACAGAGGGTGTATTCCGAATTCAGTGCGATTCCATCCTGCACCAAAGAAACTACTAAACCGTTAAAGATGAGATCATTTGAGTTGTGTGAAGCTTTTAGTACTCTTAAATAAAACATTCCTTCCCTCTCTTAGACCCGGAAAATCCTGGCAGCCTGCGAGAAGAACCCCACAGATGCCTACCAACTTAATTACGACATGCACAACCCTTTCGACATCTGTGCTGCATCTTACCGGCCCATCTACCGTGGAAAACCAGTGGAAAAATGTCCACTCAGTGGGGCCTGCTATTCCCCTGAATTCAAGGGTCAGATCTGCAGGGTCACTACAGTAAGTACTGTCCTCGAGAAAGATATTGAGGGAAGGGGGAAGAGAAGCAGCACAGTGGTTTTGGGGTGTTTTTTTCCTCCTGTATTTGCCCCTACCTCCTTGAGGCATATACTGGGTAAAGCTAGAGCTTCTCCCACTGCTCTTTGTCAATCACTAACAAACAATAACGAAGCACTTGACTGTGCTCGTGGAAGAGTGAAGTAAGTAAGCTTTCTAGGCGTCTCAACCTCTCAAACTCCTAACTTTTTCCTTTTCCTCTTCCACAGGTGACAGAGATTGGCAAAGATGTGATTGGTTTAAGGATCAGTCCTCTGCAGTTTCGCTAAAGCCCCCTTTGTGTGTATAGGGTCAGTCATCAAATTCCCCTCAGCTCCCACCCCAAACCCAAGAATTAGTCTGTATGTCCTAGTCTGTTCCTTAACTATCTTTCAAATTGACATTTACCTTTCCCTTCCCTAAGATCAAGTGTTCTTTTCTCTTGTTCTATGGCTAATAAATGTCTCAGCTTGACTTCTTTTCTTTTTTGTCTCTGAGGACCTTTCATTCTCAGTCTTACAGTTGTGGTCACAGTTGGACTTGCCTTCCTAGCTTAGCTCTTTCAAGAGACAAATGAAAATGCAGTGGTGAACATTTGTTTAATAAATTCCTTCAATGCTAATCTTTTTTTTCCTGCTACCTTTCTATCCTCTTTGTTAGAACGAGTGGGATGTAATAAGGTAGCATCTTTTCCTCCATCACAGCAAACTAAGCCAACCTGCATTTTCAGCTTCCAGGCAGGTACCCTCTCTGTGCCCAGAAATTTAAAGTCAGAAAAGAAATTGTCTGGTTTTCCAAAAATGCACGTCACTTTTTATTGACTTTTTTTTTTATAATCATTGTCCTTATTTGTTGTTTCTCACACTAAATAAAGTAAATTACTGTGCAAGTCTTGTGGCTTCTTTCTTGTTCCTACTTACCCCGTGCAGCTGCCCACCAAAGTAGTAAATACCCATTGTTTAAAACACAGCACACAGCAGTTCTGTACCGTGCTGCCTTCCACTGGTTAAGACCTCCAAGAGAAAAGGCCTACCAAGGTGAGGATGCCCCTACTGTCACCTGTAGAGGGGCAGCACTGAGCTGGCCAATATTTGTGGTGGTGCTGCTTGTCCTGGCTCAGGGGAAGCGTTCCACTAAGTCTGAAAGACTAAGACATCGAGGGGACTCTCCGTCACCGCCCGCGGCCTGCTCTGCCAGGCCTTCGCGCACGCTGTGCTGGCGCTGCGCCTTCCATCGGCAGACCCGGAGAATCCTCTCTCCGTTGCCACATGGCCAGGCCAAAGCATCAGACACTACCACCATGAGGATTTTAAAACTACAGGGGAAATTGAGCCACAGGAGCTACCATCGCTGCCGCACCCACCGCCACCCCCAAGAATGGGAATCCACCGAAATCAGAGCTCACTACGCACCGGGCTCATAGAGAGTGTGGCTTCAGAAATTAGCCTCTGCATCCACAGCAGCTCCACATCCGCAACAAAGAGGACACCATTGAGGGCGGACTCTCCCCATGCAGCCATCACAGCCCGCCCACAATCTTCCCAGCACACCCACCATGCTGGGAGGGAAATGGAGTGCGCTGGTGAGGAAATGGCACGGTGCCTTCCATTACCCACCCAGGCGAGCCCATCCTCCGATGCCACGTGGCCAAGCCGAAGCTCTCACCACCACCGCCATGTGAACTTTAAAACTACAGTGGTAATTGAACCACAGGAGCGACCGTCAATATTGCACCTGGCACCGCCACCCACCACTGCCGCTGAGAATAAAGGAAATCCACCAAGAACAGAGCTCACCACGCCTAGGGCTCAGGGAGTGGGCGACCGCAGAACTTAGCCTCCATGTCTGCAGCTGCTCCGCTCCCACACCGAACGAGACACCTTTGAAGGTGGTCCCCCCGCCTGCAACCATCTCAGCCCAACTGCAGCTGTCCCAGCCTTCCCGCCATGCTAGCAAGGAGCTAGTGCGGCGCCTCCAATATGTGACCCCAACACCCTAGAGGGGCCGTGTGCCCCGGGTGAGCCGAGTGTCCCAGGGGTCCGAGTGCCCCAGGTGAGCCGAGTGTCCCACGGGGCCTAGTGCCCCGGGTGAGCCGAGTGTCCCACGGGGCCGAGTGCCCCGGGTGAGCCGAGTGTCCCAGGGGGCCGAGTGCCCCGGGTGAGCCGAGTGTCCCAGGGGGCCATGTGCCCCGGGTGAGCCGTACCCCCCCAAAGGGGAAGGGGATCCCGGGTGAGCCGTGTGTCCCAGGGGGCCGAGTGCCCCGGGTGAGCCGAGTGTCCCAGGGGGCCGAGTGCCCCGGGTGAGCCGAGTGTCCCAGTGGGCCATGTGCCCCGGGTGAACCGTACCCCCCAAAGGGGAAGGGGATCCCGGGTGAGCCGTGTGTCCCAGGGGGCCAAGTGCCCTGGGTGAGCCTAGTGTCCCAGGGGGCCGAGTGCCCCGGGTGAGCCGAGTGTCCCACGGGTCCGAGTGCCCCGGGTGAGCCGAGTGTCCCAGTGGGCCGAGTGCCCCGGGTGAGCCGAGTGTCCCAGGGGGGCGAGTGCCCGGGTGAGCCGAGAGTCCCAGGGGGCCGAGTGCCCCGGGTGAGCCGAGTGTCCCAGGGGGCCGAGTGCCCCGGGTGAGCCGAGTGTCCCATGGGGCCGAGTGCCCCGGGTGAGCCGAGTGTCCCAGGGGGGCGAGTGCCCCGGGTGAGCCGAGTGTCCCAGGGGGCCGAGTGCCCCGGGTGAGCCAAGTGTCCCCGGGGGGCCATGTGCCCCGGGTAAGCCGTACCCCCCAAAGGGGAAGGGTGTCCCGGGTGAGCCGTGTGTCCCAGGGGGCCAAGTGCCCCGGGTGAGCCGAGTGTCCCACGGGGCCGAGTGCCCCGGGTGAGCCGAGTGTCCCACGGGTCCGAGTGCCCCGGGTGAGCCGAGTGTCCCACGGGGCCGAGTGCCCCGGGTGAGCCGAGTGTCCCACGGGGCCGAGTGCCCCGGGTGAGCCGAGTGTCCCAGGGGGCCGAGTGCCCCGGGTGAGCCGAGTGTCCCAGGGGGCCGAGTGCCCCGGGTGAGCCGAGTGTCCCAGGGGGCCGAGTGCCCGGGGTGAGCCGAGTGTCCCAGGGGGCCAAGTGCCCCGGGTGAGCCGAGTGTCCCAGGGGGCCGAGTGCCCCGGGTGAGCCGAGTGTCCCAGGGTGCGGTGTGCCCCGGGCGAGCCGTGTGTACCAGGGGAAGCAGTGGGACCCAGGGGAAGGGGCAGTGAAAACCAGAGGAGGAGCGGACTCTATTCATAAGGTCCTGAGATAGTCACCATAAAACAAGCAGACTGCCAAATGACAGCGGGGAGGGGAAGGAGACCTGGGGGGAGATAGGAGAACAACCGAGGGACTGATATGCATGAACATAAGTACAACCAATGAACACAGAACTCTGGGGAGGGAGGGCATAAATGGGAGGTGGGGGGGGGGGGCGCAATGGTAAACTATGTACACAGAAAATACCTTAATAAAGTAAAATTAAAAAAAAAAATAAAACACAGCACACATTTTTCATAGGGTATATTAAACTGCTTCGAGAATTGTGGAAAGTGCCGAGGTCGGTTTGGCTCAGTGGTAGAGCGTTGGTCTGCGGACTGAAAGGTCCCGGGTTCGATTCCGGCCAAGGGCATGTACCTTGGTTGCGGGCACATCCCCGGTAGGGGGTGTGCAAGAGGCAGCTGGTCGATGTTTCTCTCATCGATGTTTCTAACTTTGTCTCTCTCCTTTCCTCTCTGTAAAATATCAATAAAATACATTTAAAAAAAAAAAAAAAGAGAATGGTGGAAAGCAAATAGCTCCCCGTTTCATTATTGACTGCAGTGTTTTGTCTGTTATTAATTACAGCCGGTATGTATTGAGCACCTAGCATGTCTGTCACTGTTCTAGATGTTGTATATCTGATATACGTATGTAAGATTAATTAGAGGTGAATACATTAAATTAGGGTGATTATAGTGCTGATAAAGTATTTTGCTTGCTATGTGCTAAGACTGAGTAGAATAACATGCTGTGTCTTTGGTTAAAGTATGTATTTGCCCAGCCGGTGTGTCTCAGTGGATTGAGTGTCATCCCGTGCACCAGGAGGTAACTGGTTCGGTTCCTAATTAGGGCACATGCCAGGATGGGGGCTCGATGCCCACTGGGGGTCATGCAGTAAAAATTTGTCTTTTAAAAAAGAGATTACTCCTTTATATATTTTTTTAGCTTTTAAGAGTTGCTTTCTTAAATACAGTATCTCCAAACTAAGCCTGCCTTATTTTGGTAACACTTTCTCAAGTTATAAACATGCTTTTTGTAAATATATGCAAGTTGGTAGTAAATTTTGGCCAAAAAAAACTTTTGTAACTTTAAAAATTAAACTATAAAATTAACTTGGCATATAAACTTAAACATTATTCTGAATTCAGGGATATGAAAAAAGTTATCCACATTTCTTAAAGCTTATGGAACTGGGGAAACAAAATGGATGTATGTGAAATTATTATGAATATCAGGCAAGAACTTGAAGTTGGTCAATGAACAGTGGAGAGCCATTATGTCCTTAATCTAGATAGAGTGCCATAAAAAAAATGCTGTAATTTTCTCAATTACCAGCTAGTATTTTCCTTATTAACATGCTTATTTACCACATTAATGAAAAGCCAATAGAAATGCCTATTATTTTTAATCATGTGCTTGATATAACTATAGTCAGAGAGAGACACATGTAAGCATTTTGGAATTGAATGAGAAAGTCTGTAATTGTT
This sequence comes from Vespertilio murinus, assembly GCA_963924515.1. Taxonomy (NCBI): domain Eukaryota; kingdom Metazoa; phylum Chordata; class Mammalia; order Chiroptera; family Vespertilionidae; genus Vespertilio; species Vespertilio murinus. The sequence goes on from OZ004719.1 coordinate 34,396,681, forward strand.
TCAGTTGTGGGGAGAACTAGGTTATATCAGAGGACTCAAATTATAGAAAATTATAATTTAAAGGAATCTAATGCCCCAACTTTATTGTTACATATTTGTAATCTGAGGTCTAGAATGGCAAGGATTTTAAACCAAGTAATTTAGTGAGAGCACTAGAATTTAGTTCAGAATGTCTTCCTCTTGTGCTTGGAAGAATGCTGTAAGTTTTTGCACAGATGTGATTTTATAAGTCTGTGCCTGTTTGTAAAAGAAAAAGGATGTACCAAGTCTGGTGCTTTGAAACAGTATTCAGGTGTTTGGGAAACTAAGGATGAAAACCATGAAATGACTTTTCATTTTAATGTGATTATTCTTTTTTAAACTTTATAGCACTTTATCCTGACCTTTTTTAAGACATTTTTAAGATATTGTGCCATTTTTTTCCTTTCTTTCTTAAAACATTAAGTGCAAGCATGTTTTGTCTTCCTTTCCATTTAGCTTGCAATACCTGATTTCACTGATATGCTGGGGGCACCAGTGACTGACAAGGTCCAAACAGAAAGTATAGTGTCAGTCACTGGTGACATGTTAAATATATTGTCAATGATTTTAGAGAGAAAGGGAGAAGGAGAGGAGATACAAACATCAATGATGAGAGGGAATCCTGGATTGGCTGCCTCCTGCACATCCCCTAACATGCCCTTGACTGGAATTGAACCTGGGACCCTTCAGTCTGCAGGCCTATCCTCTAGGGTTTTTGTCCCATTTTTACTGTGTGTGTATGTCTAGTATTACCTCCAGCCTAATTCCCAGTCAGCTACTTTACAGCTGGCCCTGATTTGTCTATCTTCCACTGTTCAGGGTCTTAAACAGTAGATAACCCTCTAAGTACTAAAATAGATTTGTATCTCGGGCAGTTTATGTATTCTAATAGATCTGAATAGAACAATCCAGAGGAGGAAGAGTTGTCTCTATATGAGCCTCCCCAAATTAACTCCATTGGAGGTTGGGTTCTTTACAAAGAAAAGGAGATGGATCAGGGAAGGCAGGTCTATTACTATTACTTCAAATTGCTCTCTTGCACAGTTCAAGGCCCCAGAGTAATTTTTTCCTGGCTGAATTGATTCAACCAACACTGAGTTCTAAGTCCCAGGTCTTAGTGTAACAGTTCTAATGGAGACTAGGAAAAAAGATGCCCATTTTATTCCGCATAAAAATGTTCTTTATATAAGGGTCGGGGAGAGCCAATTAAGTGTTCCGCCTTCACCTGGGAGTGAGAACAGAGCAGTGAAGACAGGAGTAAAAATCCTTGCCAGTGATGGCGCTGAAATGCCAGCGGGAGAGGCTTGGGCGGAAGGGAAGGGAGGACAATATAAGTAGGTAGAATATATAGTATGTCCGAAAGTGTGCAGGCCCGTAAGAAACCTAGCAAAAGATCCCAGTAAGTTCCCCTCCGTTAGCTAAAGGGTTCCCACGAAAAGAAAAACAAACCCCACACCTCCCTGTCCCTTTAAAAATGACGACTCCGCCCCGGCCCGCCTTACCATTGGTCGCAGGGGCGGAAGGGGCGGGGCGCGAGGCCCGGGAGCCCCGCCCCCTACGGTGCAGCGGAGGCAGCAAGATGGCCGCAGCGGAGGGGGACTGCGGGGTCGGGGCCGACGCGGACCGGGAGCTGGAGGAGCTTCTGGAGAGTAAGCCCGTCACGGACGGGCCCGCGGAGGGCGGCTGTGGGGACCCGCGCCGGGCGTCAGCGGGGGAGGCCGGCCCGAGACCGGCCGGGGGCGGAGGGTCTGACTGCGGCTTGGACGAGCGTCTCCCGGTCCCCTGGCCCGGCGGCGGGAGCTGGGAGCCCGTGAGGACCCGGGCCGGCGATCTCCCTGCCCGAGCGAAACGGCAATCCGGCGGACGGCGTTGCTGGGTCCCCCGCACCCCCTGACTTTGCCTTGGGAAGTTCTCGCAGAGCGCACGGCGGCTTCCCACCTGACCCCCCGGTCCTCCCTTCCCGGCGGGGTCGCCCCTCCGCCAGGCCGCCCACCTCTCCCTCCGGGCCCCGTCCAGTCCTCCCCTCGAGTCAGGGCTGGAGCCGATTCCTTTCCTGCTATTTTGAAAAACCGAGGATGAGGAGGTCTCAGGGAAAGGCAGTCCCCGCTCCTGAAGGAGGGTGATGGCTTCTCCCTTAGCCATGCCCTCCGTTCTCCTGATGTCTTTTGCCCAGCGCTCCCCCCCTAGGCCTGGCCAGCAGCCCGGTGGCGAGGACACGGGCCTTTCGGGGCAGAGGTGAACGTTTTTGTCTCGCCCAGTCACAGAGATGTGGGCCGGCGGGAGGATGAACAGCAGCGGCGGCGGCGAGTGCCAAGTGACTGTGTGTGACTTGGCGCGCCGCCCTCTGCGGGGACGGGGCCAGCGGAGCCCAGGAGCCGGGCCCAGGGCGGGCCGCCCTGGAGGATAAGGGAGCCGAGTGCCCTTCCTCCGAGTTCAGTTTGTCCTGGTACCGGGGCCCATGGGAAGGCGGGTGGGACAGAGTGTGGCTTCTGCTTCCTTGCCAAAGGTCATTTCTTTGAGGGCAGGGGGGCTGGGGATATTGTGTTCTCCGCCCCCGTCGGTTGTATTAGTGCAGGGTTTGTAGGGACTCAGAGTGTGGCGGGGAAGGCACTGTAGATACAGGTGTTTCTGCAGAATTTCTTTTTAAAAAAATATATTTTATTGATATTTTACAGAGAGGAAGGGAGGGAGAGAAAGAGCTAGAAACGTCAATGAGAGAGAAACATCGACCAGCTGCCTCTTGCACACCCCCTACCGGGGATGTGCCCACAACCAAGGTACATGTCCTTGACCAGAATCGAACCCGGGACCTTCCAGTCCGCAGACTGACGCTCTACCACTGAGCCAAACCGGTTTCGGCCAGAATTTCTTTTTAACGCTCCTCCCGGCCCTGAGAGAGATGCCTGTTCTGTGTTAAGCTGTTTTCCCCTCTTCGATCGCAATAAATTAGGTAATGGGGAGGGAATCAGGAGGCTTGCTTAGGAGTTGGCCAGAATAAGGAGACTGAAAAAAAAAAAAAAAAAGGAAAATTTAGTTGGCAGTTTGAAAGATTGTTCTCTCAGTGCTTTGCCCAGAAACCCCCTGGTCTTCTATTCTCATCCCTCCCCCAACACATGCACCGTGTCTCTTGTCTCTGAAGGTGCTCTTGATGATTTCGATAAGGCCAGGCCCTCGCCAGCACCCCCTCCTGCCACCACGGCCTCTGATGCCTCAGGGCCCCAGAAGAGATCGCCAGGAGACACTGCCAAAGTATAAATGCCACCGGCTTGGGGGGCGGGGATGGGTGGGGGGATCTGAGCAGTGGTGGGGCAGGTCCCTATCGGCCAGAGGGGAGAGGGAGGAGGGTGCCCTTGCAGGCCTCAGCTCTTGTGAAACAGGGACTTCAGGTGGAGTAGATCTCAAGGAAATTCTTTGAGAAAAGAAGACATTTAACTAATTGATTTGGTAATGCCATGCCCCATACCTTTCCCTCTGCGGCCAGATACCTTTCGTGCCGTCCTTAAGAGAAGCAGTTAGAATGTCCCGCGGAGATGGGTAGGAGGCAGGCACTGTGTTTCCCAGGGCCTCTGCCTGTGGTATGTCAGAGGTCAGGTGCAGCGTAGAGCCGAGAGGTTCATTGTGGCCACTCTCCGCACGCAGGATGCCCTCTTCGCCTCCCAAGAGAAGTTTTTCCAGGAACTATTCGACAGCGAGCTGGCTTCCCAAGCCACTGCCGAGTTCGAGAAGGCCATGAAGGAGTTGGCCGAGGAAGAGCCCCACCTGGTGGAGCAGTTCCAGAAGCTCTCCGAGGCCGCGGGAAGAGTGGGTGAGGCGGGGCCCAGGCAGCTGGAAGTGTCTGGACAAACCTCTTAAGTCATGCTTGCCCGAGACCACCAAAATTCTTAATGAAGTTGGTAGCGAACATGATACCACTGCCCTGGGGCAGAGAAGGAGATGGGAGGAGAGATGGGGATCCTGCTGATGAAAGGGGTAAGGTGGAACGTGAAAGGGTAGGTGGAACGTGATAGGAAGTTTTATTGGAAACTGACCGATTCAAAGTGGTAGCGTTATCCTGAGTGTCATCATGGAGCACAAACTAACGCACAGTCCATGTAGGTTTGTGAAAATGACTATGAAGGTAACCATAGAGCATTCTAATATTTGGAGTGCTCGTGACTCGCTACTAACTGCTCCATATCCAGCTGGTAACCAGGTCAGTCTAGGTAAGCAAACAATTAAAATCGTAAATGACCTTGGCTCTTTTGATCTCTCCTAGGTAGTGATGTAACTTCCCAACAAGAATTCACTTCTTGCCTAAAGGAGACACTAAGTGGACTGGCCAAAAATGCCACTGACCTGCAGGTGAGCGGGTTTGGGGAGGGGGGAGGGAACCACAGGGGCCCATTTCAGACACTTTGCCAGCAGAGTCTCAAAGACAGATCTTGAGTATCATCTCAAGTCTGTCCCTGCTCACTGTTCTGCTACAGGCAAGTTTAAATAGTTCTTTCCCACCTGAAAGGGTAGTAAGCATCCCAAGAAGGCGGTGTACTTGCTCACCTCTCTCCCACCCTTTCTAGAACTCAGGCATGTCAGAAGAGGAGCTGACCAAGGCCATGGAAGGCCTGGGCATGGATGAAGGGGATGGTGAAGGAAACATCCTCCCCATCATGCAGAGCATCATGCAGAACCTACTGTCCAAGGATGTGCTGTACCCGTCACTGAAGGAGATCACAGAAAAGGTTTGTGGACGATTTCTGCCTGATTTCTGCCTGTCGTCCTTGTTCTCCACTGTATCAGCTCCTGCGGCTTCTTTGTCTGCTTAGAGCCTGCAAAGAGAGAGAAACTCTGCTATAGAGCTCCCGTCTGTTTTTTCCTCCTGTGTTCATTTATTTGGATTGGGGAGAGCTGGAGAGGAGTTGTGTTTCTAAGAGAATAAAGCTTTACCACACTGAGGATATTTATTTTTTATACTTTTAAAAAAATATATTTTATTGATTTTTTACAGAGAGGAAGGGAAAGAAATAGAGAGCCAGAAACATCGATGAGAAACATTGACCAGCTGCCTCCCATACACCCCCCACTTGGGGATGTGCCCACAACCAATGTACATGTCCTTTACCGGAATCGAACCTGGGACCTTTCAGTCTGCAGACCGACGCTCTATCCACTGAGCCAAACCGGTTTCGGCGGATATTTATTTTTTTATAAGTATTCACAATTGGTATATCTTTATTATATATATATTGATTGATTGATTTCAGAAAGGAAGGGAGAGAGAGAAACATCAATAATGAGAGAGAACTATTGATTGGCTGCCACCTGTATACCCCCTCCTGGGGATCGAGCCCACAACCCAGGCATGTGCCCTTGACCGAAATCAAACTGGGCACCCTTCAGTCCCCAGGCCAATGCTCTATCCACTGAGCCAAACAAGCTAGGGTGAGCTTTCTTCTTTTTGTTTTATCTTTATTTATTTGTTTGTTTGTTTTGTGTGTGTGTTTGTGTTAATCCTCAAGAATATTTTTTCCAGCCGAAACCGGTTGGAGGCAGCTGGTTGATGTTTCTGGCTCTCTCTTCCTCTCTATAAAAAAATCAATAAAATATATATTTTTTAAAAAGAATATTTTTTCCATTGATATTTTGATTTTTACAGAGAGTGTAAGGGAGAGACAGAGAAACATCGGTGTGAGAGAGATACATTGATTGGTTGCCTCTCACACATACCCCAACCAGGCCTGGGGATCGAGTCTACAACCGAGGTATGTGCCCTTGACCGGAATTGAACCCCAGGACTTGAACCCCAGGACTCTTTAGTTTGAGCCAAACAGGCTTAGGGACCAACTCTCACATTTTTTTTTAATGTATTTTATTTTTTTATAGAGAGGAAGAAAGAGGGATAGAGAGCTAGAAACATCGATTAGCTGCCTCCTGCACACCCCCTATTAGAGATGTGCCCGCAACCAAGGTACATGCCCTTGACCAGAATTGAACCCGGGACCCTGCTGTCTGCAGGCTGACACTCTATCCTCTGAGCCAAACCGGTTTCGGCAACTGTCACATTTTTAAACGTTGTAAAATCAAATCAAAACAAACAAAGAAAATATGTGACAGACACCCTATGTGGCCCTTAAAGCCTAAAATATTTACTGTCTGTCCCTTCTTGGAAATAGTTTACCATCCTCCAATGATAGATGCTAGCATAGCCAGGTGATTGGTTGGAGTCATTGCTGTTTCTCATGCTGAGCTAGCTTGTTTAACTTTTCCTTTTCTTGTCTTCCCCTCTCCCTAGTCCTTTATTGTTCTTCATACTCTATTGCCCTTCCTGGTCCATTGTTCACCTAATTCTTCCCTTCCCATTTTCTCTTTTCTTAGTATCCAGAATGGCTGCAGAGTCACCGGGAATCTCTGCCTCCAGAACAGTTTGGAAAATACCAGGAACAGCACAATGTCATGGGCAAAATATGTGAGCAGTTTGAAGCAGAGACCCCCACGGACAGCGAGGCCACTCAGAAGGCTCGTTTTGAGGCAGTGCTGGACCTTATGCAGCAGGTGAGGCCTCCTCTTGCCGTCTGCCCAGGGGCGCTGTCAGGGGTGTTTGGTGGAGGATGTATCTGGAAGGAGCCCGGGCTCAGTGCCAAACCCCGGTGGGAGAGGGAGCACAAGAGAGGCCATGCAGCATGGTCCTCAGGAGAAAGCAGAGACACCGCTCAGATTCTTGCTTTTAGCTGCTTTGGGGTTTTCTCCGTCTGATGTTCCTCTTTCCTTATTTTCCAGCTGCAGGATTTGGGCCATCCGCCAAAAGAGCTGGCTGGGGAGATGGTGAGTGTCTCCTCTAGGTTCTAATCTGAGCCCCGGTTCCCAGCATTCTTTAGCCTCCAGTGATTGCACCTCAGGTGATAATTGTGGCTCCTGGGGACGGGCCTTTAGATGCTCTGACCTGAAATAGGAGCAGTTATCTGAGTCCCTTCATCTCTCTCCAGCCTCCTGGCCTCAACTTTGACGTGGATGCCCTCAATCTGGCAGGCCCACCAGGTGCCAATGGCGAGCAGTGTCTGATCATGTGAAACACAGCACGCTTCCTCCCTGATTGCCAGCCATCGGGAACGTCTGAGAACCACTGGGAGCTGAGGCAGGAGTGTTGTCGCAGGAGTGGTCTGCCCGCTGCCCTCCGGCATCCCGTCCAAGATGGTGCCATACCAACTGAGGCTTCCCCCTGACTTTCTAGGGATAAAGCCTGTTCTGCAGGCCATTTCTGTGAGCCCTTTTGTGGTGTCTGCTGCTAGCAAAGGCCCAGCTACCTACTGGTGAAGGAAGGCATCCCTCGTTATATTTGGCCACATTGATGTTCACCTTTGTACCTAGGGTCTTTGTGCCTTGTCTCCACTCCCCTTTCTTGGACCTGGGGAGCAGGGACAGAATCTTGGTACTCTAATTCAGTAGTTCTCTTGGGCAGGGCCTTTGGAAATGAGTGGGGAGAAACTTAGCCTGGGCTGGAGCTGTAGGTCTGTCACCATGCCCTCTCGCCTTCAGGCAGACCTTTCTGAATTCTTGAGAGGGAAAGGAAGTGGAGGCTTTTGCCTCTATTCACGGTGGGGTTGGAAAAGAAGCCTTGGGATTCTCTGTCCAGGTGCTGAATCCTCAACTCTGTTCCAGCAGCTCAAGTGGCTACCCTGTTTCTTTCTATAATGCTCTGTGGTCAGGTGAACCAGCCCCTGACCTTCCTTTGCCTCTCCTTTTATCTCCCCTCTTTCAGAAATACCTGTTTATTTCAACCCTTCTCCGAGCCCAAACTGTCACAAAGAAGAGCCATCTAGTTTTCCCTCATCTAGTCCATCTACCATCCTCACTGGTCCCCCTCCTCCCTGGCAAACACATGTAATTGTAACGTCAGGTCTAGGGAATGAATGATTGTTCTTCCCCAGATACATTTGGCTTATTTGAAACAACTCCTTTGAGTCCTGTGGCTTGTTTCTGGAAGTGGTTCGGGAAAGGGTGGGATTCAGCCGGGTTCCTTTTCCAGACTAATAAATATTTTAAGTGAGGAGTGGTTTTCATCCAGGTCTTTTTCTGGTCTTCCTCCGCTTCTGCACAGAGAGTGTGAGTAACATTAGCAGAGGAATTCCACAGAACATTGCAGGGCTGGGTTCTCCCCCCACTCAGTCTGTACCTCGTTTGGCAAAGGAGACAGAATACTCACTTTCTCTGAGTATTTCCATCGGAATCCCTTTCATTTATATTGATTTTAACATTTCACATTGCTTTTGTTAATGTGTCTTCTAAATTATTTTTCTTTGAGCTGACCTTCCCCTCCTATGGGAGCTAGGGATCTATGGACCTTGGCTGCCATATATTGTCAGACCAGCTGGCTGTCCTGGATCAGCACTCAGAAAATAGCTTCCAGAGCAGATTCACCTTTAGCTTCTGAGTCCCTCTGAGCTCCCAGCATGTCACTTCCCACGGGGTAAGCCTTTCAACCCATAGATCTCATGTTCTGTGGTTTTGGCAAGGAAGGAAATGTTCTTGAGGGCACAGGCTTTTGGGGAATGTCTAACTGCTGTTCCTGATCAGAGTGTGAAAGAGCCCAGGTCTGAATCTGAGGCTCCTGTGCTCCGCAAGAGAAGGGAGAAGTATAGACAGACTTGTGATGATGGACCGAAAGGACCAAAATTCTCTTATAGCTCCAGCCAAAACTGGGTGAGGATAGAAAGGAGAGAGGGCAGACCAGAGAGTCCGGCCCCTGAACTGTGTGCCCACTCTGCTGCCGATTTTCCTTTATAAATTCTCACTGTTTGCGGGGTCAGCCAGGGCCTGCTCCAGGAATCTAAGCATACCCCTCACCTGCTTCAGTTTGTGCTCATGCCGTTTATGTCCATTTTTATTTTGATTGTTCATGAACAAATTGACTCTCTGTTCTAGAAACACTGCTTGTCCTCTCAAACTGGTCAAGGACCAGGTTTTTTGTTTTATAAATATCCAGTTCTTCACACCACCAGTATGTGTTCCTGTTGCCATGATAAGTGTGCAGTTCACATTCGGTGCTCCCCACCACAAAAATTCACATCACTCAAAACTGATCAGACGCCATTTGACAGGATAAGTCCACTTGAATATCACAACAATGTCAAAATGCTAAAAGTTTCTAAACACCCAAAATCTAACTCATCCTGTCACAGAATGGTTTAAAAAAAGAAGAAGAAAAAAGTTTGTAGACCAGTATGTCTTCGAACCACCTTTGAGTAGCATTGTGCTGGGCCCGCCTCTGTCTCTGAGTAGCTCCAGAGGTCTCTCCTGGGAGAAGGTGCCCCCAGGAAACTTTTTTCTTCAGCAAGAATGTGTCACTGCAAGGACATCTCTAGTATTTTTCTAGCCTGCCTTTTCTGTTACTTAAAAATAGCCATGCCTAGCCGTCGTGGCTCAGTGGTTGACCTCTGAGCAAGGTCACGGTTCGATTCTTGAGCTTGGATTTAAGCTCTATGCTGTGTTCATGCTGCCCTCCAACTTCATACAGGTGCCCCTTTGTAGGCCCCTTTCTGTATGTTAGAAATTGGGGGTGGTTTGGATCATTTCAGAATTAAGAATCAAATTCTTTTTTTCTTTTTTTTAAATTTCATTTTAAAAATATATATATTTTATTGATTTTTTACAGAGAGGAAGAGAGAGGGATAGAGAGTTAGAAATATCGATGAGAGAGGATCATTGATCAGCTGCCTCTTGCACACCCCAACTGGGGATGTGCCTGCAACCAAGGTACATGCCCTTGACCGGAATCAACCCAGGACCTTTCAGTCCACAGGCCGATGCTCTATCCACTGAGCCAAACTGTTTTAGGCAGAATCAAATTCTTATAGAATTTGTGATAATAGGGACACTTTCCTGTGACTGTGGAACATCCTGGCAAGTTCCCATGAGGTATTTATAATACGCTGCTGAGATGGCTTTGGGGAGCTTGGGAGAAACAATGGCCAACAGTAAATGAAGTCAAGATGACAGACCATATGAGAAATTATCAACAGGCTTAGAGAAAGTGGGCATATAGGAATGAATGTCTATTACACTGGAAAACCTACCAGCTGACTAATTTTTATAAAGGAAAGGCACTAACCAAGTGGTAACCAATATCTTTGGGAAGTTGAGAAGTGGTTGCCTCTGTTGGTAGAAGCTAACGGGAGGGGGATGATATTTAAGATTTTGTTTCCCTGGAAGCAGTGGGATGACAGGACTCTGGCACAGCAGAGGCCAAATGGCAACATTTAACCTTCAGAGGCAGGGCGGGTGGAGTTCCATTGGGCAGCACGGTCCAAGCGGAGCTGGCTAATGGAACACGGGTGGTCCTACAGACCAGACAGATGGGCAGCCAAGAAGGATAATGATTTTTATATAATTAAGAGAGAACAAAAGTTGATGAACAGAATGCGGAGTCAGTAACTTCAATGAAATGTCACAATACCTTGCCTAGGTTCTAGGCTGCATTTAACAACGTTGATAGGTTTTGTGACTTGAGGTGAAATAACCATATGATGAAACACATTTTACCATAGGCTAATTCATACAAACGAGTGGAGTTGCTGCAGCATCTCGCCATAAGGAATACTGGGTGGGAGATAACCTACAAAAAATGTAGGGCCCTGCCATGTTCGGTTTTTGAATCCAGCATTCTGAAACATCTCCAAAGTAAAAAATAAGTTACTGCATCATGTGCCTTTTTAAAAAAACACCAAAAAAAACACCTTTTTTATTGATTTCAGAGAGGAAGGGGGGGAGAGAGAAACATCAATGATGAAAGAACCATTGATCAGCTGCCTCCTGCATGCTCCCCACTGGGGATCAAGCCTGCAACCCAGGAATATGCCCTGATCAGGAATCAGACCATGTCCTCCTGGTTTATAGGTCAACAGCCATGCCAGCTGGGCTGCCTCTGTGTCTTTTACCCACAAAAAGCAGCACAGTGTCTCCGTAGACCTCTGGAGGCAGCATATCCGTACACGGGAATGCAAGAGGCCAGGCTATGATAGCAGGACCATGTGACCTGGGAAATTCCACAGTACTAGAGGTATCTGCAATGAAAAGATGTTGTGTGGATTCTCTGGCAACCCACAATAGGAGAGCCACAGTACAGACCCCTAGGGTTCTGGAGTAATGTGTCATCTGTAGTAAAGTTCCACCATTTAAAAAAAGTCTCTATGGCCCAGCTGCTATGACCCGGCTGCTTGGTGGTTGAGCATCGACCTATGAACCAGGAGGTCACAATTCCCAGTCAGGGCACATGCCTGGATGTGCCTGCAACCAAGGTACATGCCCTTGACCGGAATCGAACCTGGGACCTTTCTGTCCGCAGGCTGACTACACTCTATCCACTGAGCCAAACCGGTTTCGGCCACATCCCATTTTTAATGTCCAACTTCACACAGATTGAGAGGCGTGACCCAGTCCTATGGCCTGACCTGGCACAGCATCTATGTCATCCTGTCCTCCTCTCTCACCCCGGAGAAGGAGCACGTTTGGCTAGTAGCTCAGGACCATGCCGATGCCCTCCATAGACGGGATGCAGAGGCTGACCTGGTTGTCGCTGATGTAGTCTCCAGAACTGACCCGCGATGGGACTCGGGTTAATTCTCTGGGGCGCCAGCTCCGTAGATTACCTGTCTCATTGCCAGACTCAGAAAGGCTGCCCATAAGGCGGTCAACTGTGACAAACTTAATGAAATCACTCAGGGCACTTGACGAAAACCCAGCTCTCCTCTCCCACCTTATAGAAATTTACCACCTTAGACCCCACCTCCCCAGAGAAAAGCCTTCCTCTAAACACCCATCTTATATCCCAAGCAGCCCCCGACATATGCCGCAAACTTAGAAAAATAGACACAGGTCCACAAACCCCATTAACCTGGCCTTTAAGGTCTTCAATAAGAGAGATGAGGAGACCCAACCCAAAAACAAAAGAGAGAACAGGCCAAGGCTGAGGTCCAGGAGGAGGCCTGGCAGCTCCTAGCCACCGCTCTCATGCACCCCAAATGAAGTGCCGGTTCTCTACCCAAGGGTAAGCTCCTCCAGGACCATGCTTCAACTGCAGCAAGGAGGGACCCTGGGCCAAGTGCTGCCCAAACCTGAGACCCCGCCTGGGCCCTGCCCGAGGTGCGGAGGGAAGGCCGCTGGAAGTCAGGCTGCAGTCTGGCCCCTCCAGTTGGCCCTCGGCCCGTCCAGCAGCCGCCCTCTGGACCCGTTTGGAGCTTCCGGACCTCCTGGGACTGGTCACTGGAGACTGAAGCTGCCCAGGCCCCGACAGGGCCCCACAGGCTTGCATCACCAGGACAGAGCTCTGGGGAATTACAGTGGCGGCAGGTACGTTGATCTCCTTTAAAATTGACACTGGGGCCACTTATCCTGCCCTCCCCGAATTCCCTGGGACCCTTGTCCCCTCCTCAGTCTCTGTTATGGGGGTTGACAGATTAGTCTCACAGCCATTAGCTCCCTCATCTCTGCATCTTACTAGGTATCCCTTTATCCACTGCTCTCATTCTACCTCGGCACCTGACCCCCATCCTAGGGAGGGACATTCTCTCTAAATTTTGCACTTCTGTCACCCTAAGTTCCCTTGACCATTCTTTTCAACTTTGGCCTTCCTCCTTCTGACACCCACCCACAGCCTCCCCCTTCCTTTCCACCTCTAGGCCCCTAAAACCACGAGAACCCCCTGATTTTGTCTTCTCTCCCCTACCCTCCTTCCAAAGAACAACTTTTCCCCCCCCAGGCATTTTTAAAATTATTATTCTTTTTTAAATTTTTTAAATTTAATTTAATTTTTTAATTTTTTTTAAATTAAGGTATTATATGTGTACATAGCTTACCCCTACCTCCACCCCCCTGGCACGAACAACTTTTCTTTACAGCAAAACTGCAAATGCTCCCCTAGCCAGTTTGGCTCAGTGGATAAAGCTTCAGCTGCAGACTAAAGAGTCCCGGGTCCAATTCCCATCAAGGGCACGTACCTCAATTGCAGGCTCCTCCCTAGTCCTCCTTCCCTGGACCTTGTTCGGGACTCGTGCATGAGCCCCGAACAAATAGAACCAATGGATCTATTTCTCTCACATGGATATTTCTCTCTCTCTTTCCCTTTCTCTTCCACTCTCCCTAAAAACCAATGGAAATATATTCTCAGGTGAGAATTAAAAAAAAACCAAAACACAAAACTAAGTAACTGCAAATGTTTACTTAATAGTCCTGCTACTATCAGAAGCAGAACTCATTATAACTCCTTAGCATGTTAGTATCTCCAGTTTTAAATCCAGGCGGCTGGAGGCCTGGAAACTGTAGGCCTAGAGCAGGCTGTCCCCCGCTCTCTTCCACCTTTTCCTCCAACCTCCTATGCCTGTACATAATTTCCAGTCTTTGGCAACTTAAAAACTTTGGATCATTGCTGGGTTAAATGATAAACATAAATATTTTTTTAAAAAATTCCAAATTTACCTAATTTTAGCTTTTGCCACAGAAAACCTATAAAGTAGATTTGGAATTGTTAATGTAATATCTTATGCTTTGTTGAAGGTATATTTTTTATTTTATTTTTAAAATATATTTTATTGATATTTTACAGAGAGGAAGGGAGAGAGACAGAGAGGCAGAAACGTCGATGAGAGAGAAACATCGACCAGCTCCCTCTTGCACACCCCCTACCAGGGATGTGCCCGCAACCAATGTACATGCCCTTGACCAGAATTGAACCTGGGACCTTTCAGTCCGCAGACCGACGCTCTATCACTGAGCCAAACCGGTTTCGGCGAAGGTATATTTTTTTTAAATCGCCAGTGTTCATAAATGTCAATCTAAGAAATGCTGATTGTTTACTTTTTGGTTATCTTTGGAAAATTAAGGTTTCTAAGAATTAAGAATTCTAATTAAATTAGAAAAATTGTATGGTTTTAGTAACAGAAGGCATCATGAATGGAGATACATTTTGAAGAAAAGTGTTGCCCAGTGGTTGAGTGTCTACCTGTGAACGAGGAGGTCATAGTTCAATTCCTGGTCAGGGCATACATATATCCAGGTTGTGAGCTTGATCCCACGTATGGGGTGTACAAGAGACAGCCGATCAATGATTCTGTCTCATCATTTATGTTTTTATCTCTCTCTCTCCCTCTCCCGTCCTCTCTGAAATCAATAACAATATATTTTTTTAAAAATAAAGAAAAAGGTTTGTAAAAGTTTTAAGAAAGTTTGTGGAAGTTGTAAGCCTGGACAAGCAAAATAGGGAAACAGAGTTAAATAGCATTTTGCAGCTAGAAAAATCTAGTTACTGAGTAATCTTTAGGCATCTAGTAAATCCTATTTTTCTTAACCAAGGAAACTTTAAAGGATTTGCACTATTCCTCCCCAGCCAGAGGACAAATAGCTTAAATCAATTATTCAGTAAGACAGATAGCAGAAAGCAAATTATCCCATTTGCCGACCATACCTAAGGACAAATGAAGTTAAGAGAATTGACTTCATTTTGAAATAGTTTGGTAAATTATACCTTCATAAAGCAATATGGAAGCTTTTATATCTTTCTCCCTACCTTTCCCTCCAGAATTTGGCAATTCTTACTGAGTATGTCAGGTCTGAAAAAGATGTGCCTGGACTCTGGGTGCCATCAAAAGCATTCTCAAATGCAATAGTGAATGTTAAACTGTAGTTCAGTTCATTATTTTCAAAGTTTCCTTTTTCACCCATGAACTAAATTAAATTAAATTCTAAATTTTGTTGTTGTTAATCCTCACCCAAAGATATTTTTTGATTTTTAGAGAGTGGGAGAAAGATATCGATGTGAGAGAGACACATTGATTGGTTGCCTCCCACACACGTCCTGACCTGGGGCCAGGAATTGAGACTCCAACCCAGGTGAGGAACATGCCCTAGACCAGGAGTGGGCAAACTACGGCCCGCGGGCTGGATCCCCCCTATTCTGCTGTTCTATCCGGCCCTCGGAGCCGAAAGAGTGGAGTGTTCTCTTGCTCTCCCCTCTGCTCCTTCACCAGCAACCCAAGATGAGAGTGCCAGCATGATCAGGTTGCTTTTGTTCTGGCCTTCTGGTCCAGTTTAAGAACCCATTGTGGCCCTCGAGTCAAAAAGTTTGCCCACCCCTGCCCTAGACGAATTGATCCTGGGATCCTTCAGTCCTTGGGCTGACTAGGACCTGAATTTTTTTCCTAGTTTTCTTATGTATTTGGCTGCAACCCTCCAAACTGATGTCTCTTCCCTTCCTTCCACCAGACCATTTGTCATAACTCTCATTGCCCCAATAATACTAAAATTTATAAAGTGTGTTTTTGTTTTGTTTTTTTACCAAGTTACAAGCTTTACTTGTATTCAGGAAATACCATCCCTAGACACTATCACAGCCTCCTTTTGTGCTCATGCCTCATTGACCCTTTGACAGAGAGCAAGGATTTTTGGATTCTAGCAGCAAGCAGCTATAGAAGGGACCTGATGCCCCTTTTTCTCTGAAGGAATTCAGTGCCAAAAATCCTCGAGGTGGAAAATGTTAAACAGACCCTCAGCTTACAGGAAAATAAGAGAGAGGCTGAAATGTTAGGCACAGTCCCTACCTCTCCCCTGCTCTCGCCTGAGGCTCTTCCCTCCCTGAGGTGTTCCTATTCTTCCCATTATCTGTTTCACAAGAAGTGATTACCGGCTTTCAGTTTCCAGTAAACTGCCTCACCCACTTTCCAGTGCGCTGCCTACCCCGGGCCTCCTGCCCACCAGTCATTCTGGCCTGCTGGTGCCATTTTGGTGCTCAGCCCATCTGATTTCTAGATGATCCAATGCATTTATAAATCTTTACCAAAAAGAAAGAAAACTATGCTAAGTGAAAGAAGCCAGTCACAAAAGACTATGTTCTATAGGATTCCATTCATAGAAAAGTCTGGAATAGGGAAATCTATAGAGACAAAGTAGATTAATGGTTTCTTAAGATTAGAGAGGGTGGGAAGATTAGGGGGTGATAGCTAATGTGTACTGAGTATCTTTCCAAGGAGATAAAAATGGTTGAAAATTAACTGATGGTGGTGGTTGCACATATCTGTGAATGTACTAAAAGCCCTTCAGTTGTACACTTTCAATGAGTGAATTGGATGGCATGTGAATTTCATCTCAATAAAGCTATTTTTTTAAACAAGTGCCATTGGTTATCAAGTATGTGAGTCTACACCCTGAAGGAGACGCCTGTGTAAGAAATAAATACTTAGGAATCATTAGGAGAGTACTCGTTTATACTATGGGAGTGGATAAGATCAGTTTAGAAGAGCATGTACAATGAAGCTCATTAAATAAATGGAGAGAAAAATGTTATAGAACTATGGAATACCATGTCACAGAAATCAGTGTGGTTAAATATTTAAAAAGAGTCATCACAACCTCAAATGCAATTGGAAAGCCCAAAATAAGAAAGAGAAGATCTGGTGATAGTAGCAATTAATTTGGTGGTGGTAGCAATGGTGGCCACCAAAACAGTGAGCACAGAAACCAGATCACCGAAGGGGAGTTTTTATCTCCATAGCTCCACTAAAACCACTCTTGTCAAGGTCTTAACCTCCATGTTTCCAAATCCAGTAGTCAATTTTCAGTAATTTTCTTTAAAAATATATATGTATATGTATGTATATATATATATATATATATATATATATATATATATATATATGTATATGTATATATATAGATGTATAAATAATTGATTTCAGAGAGAGAAAGAGGGAGAGGGGCAAGAGAGATAGAAACATCAATGATGAGAATCATTGATTGGCCACCTCCTGTATGCCCCCACATTGAGGATCAACTGCAACTTGGGCATGTGCCCTAACCGGGAAGCGAGCTGTGACTTTCTGGGTTTTGGTTGATGCTCAACCATTGAGCTACACTGGCTGGGCAATTTTCAGTCATTTTCAACCTTAAACTCATTAAAACATTTTTAAAAGTTTATTTCATAAGACCGCTTGCTCTCTTCCTATTTCCTGTTGCTCCTTTTAAATACATTTTGATGGATTTCCTTTTTCTCTGACCTCTACTAGTTGGAGTGCCTCAGGATTAGAGAGCTCAGTTTATTATTGATTCTCTTTTTTTCCACATTAACTAACGGAGCACTTGCCATGCCATGGCTATCTATACCGTTTATACCTTAATGACTCCCCAGATAATACCACCAATTGTCCTTCTCCTGGGAGCTTCAGATTTGTATTTCAGTTGTTTACTCAGTAGTTTCACTTGTAATCTAATAGGAATCTCCAGCTTAACAGATCTAAACTAGAACTGGGTATTTCCTCAAAAAATCTGCTCCTGTCCCCTCACCCTCAGTTCTATCCCAGAGAATGTCATTGCTATTTATCCTGTTGCTCTGGTCTGATATATATATTATTTTTTATCTTGCACCCCAAATTCAATCTATTAGCAGATCACCTCTGCCACCTTCAAAGTATATCCAGAATCCAACTACTTCCTACCACTTCAACTGCAACACTAGCCTTGTAGGCCTGCATTACCTTCCTAACTAGTCTTTTAGCTTCTATTGTTGCCTTCCTGCAGGCAGTTCTTAAAGGATCAACCAAGTAAATTTCTTCATTGATAAATCAAATCATGTCACTCCTTTATGCAAAACCCTCCATGGTTTCCTAGCATTCTTTTTAAAAAATATATTTTTTATTGATTTCAGAGAGGAAGGGAGAGGGAGAGAGAGCTAGAAACGTCAACGATGAGAGAGAATCATTGATTGGCTGCCTCCTACATGCCCCCCCATTGGGGACCAAACTTGTGCCCTTGATGGGAATAGAACTTGGGACCCTTCTGACCACTGAGCCAAACCGACTAGGGCTTTACTAGCACTCTTAGGGTAAAATCCAAAGTCCTCTCCTTAGCTCTATAAGTTCATAATTCATCTGACCTCCATCTTGGTTCTCTAAACTAATTTCCTACATGCTCTTCTGCTTCCCTTACTGTTCTTTGAATACAGAGCACACTCAAGTTTCAAGGTTTTTTAACCTTGCTGCTTCCTCTGCCTGGCTCTCCCCCCTGATCTCTATCCAAATGTCATCTCAGCAGAGAGGCCTTCCCTGGACCCCCAGTGCAAAAGAGCACACCGTTTCTTTTCCTTTTCAGTTCTCTCCACAACTTAATACCGCCTGTCTGCGTGCCCCTTTCCTCCCTATGCACTCCCAGCTCCTGAACTAATAATAAGTTCCATAAATGCAGACATCTGGGTTTGTTTGTTGGTTTGTTTTAATCTGCCTTTGTCATTTAAAAAATACTTTTTGATTTCTTACAGAGAGAAAGGGAGAGAGATAGTTACTGTAAGAAACATGGATGTGAGAGAAACATCCATCAGCTGCCTCCTGCACACCCCCTACTGGGGATGTGCCCGCAACCCAGGTACATGCCCTTGACCTGAATCAAACCTGGTACCTTTCAGTCTGCAGGCTGATGCTCTATCCCGGGGGTGGGCAAACTTTTTGACTCGAGGGCCACAATGGGTTCTTAAACTGGACCAGAGGGCCGGAACAAAAGCAACCTGACCACGCTGGCACTCTCATCTTGGGCTGCTGGTGAAGGAGCGGAGGGGAGAGTAAGAGAACCCTCTGCTCTTTTGGCTCCGAGGGCCGGATAGAACAGCTGAACAGGCCGGATCCGGCCTGCGGGCCGTAGTTTGCTCATGGCTGCTCTATCCACTGAGCCAAACTGGTTTTGGCTGAGTTTTTTTTTTTCCACTGCAGCAGCTGCAGCACCTAGAATAGGACCTTACTTGTAGCAGGAATTCAATAGTTGTTGGATACAATAAATGAATGGAAGGGTGGGGCACTTGACAGTTACTTTGTGTTATAGCACTCTTCTAGATATTTGAGTTACAAAGGTGACAAAGACCCTGCCTTCACAGAGTTTTATTCTAATATATATATTTAGATTAAAAATATGTAATTATAGGTTACATGTTACAGGTAAAAAAAAATGTTATGAAAGCCCTGGCCGGTGTGACTCAGTTGGTTGGACATCACCCCATGCATGGAAAGGTTGCCAGTTCTTCCTGGTCAGGGCACGTGCCTGGGTTGTGGGCTCAATCCCCGGTGGCAGTTATGCAGGATATTTCTCTTTCCCACCAATGTTTCTCTCTCCCTAAAACACAGTAAGTATATATTAGTAAACATTATGAATAAAAAATGCAGAGCAAGAGGATACAGGAGGGTGTTGGTGTAGGGTACCATTTTCTTTTTGTGTGTGGGTGTATGTGTGTGTGTGTAAAAGGTATCATTTTAGTTGGAATGGTCAAGAGCTGCCTCAGGAAGTATTTGAGTAGAGATCTGTGGAGATTAAGTGGAGAACTCAAGTTAGTAAATGTCTGTTGTAGGATTGTAAATGGATGTAGTCACTGTGGAGAACAGTATGGAGATTCCTCAAAAAATTAAAAATAGAGCCACCATATGACCCAGCAATTCCACTTCTGGGTAATTTATCCAAGGAAAACAAAAAGACCAAATTGAAAAGATATATGTACTCCCGAGTTCACTGGAGCATTACTCATAATATAGAGGTGACCTATGTGTCCATCAATAGATGAATGGGTGAAGGAGATGTGGTACACAAGCAATGGAATATTACTCAGCAATAAAAAAGAAGGAAATCTTGCCATTTGCTACAACATGAATGGACCCAGAAGGTATTATGCTAAGTGAAGTTAGTCAGAGAAAGACAAATACCATATTATTTCACTTATATGTGGAATCTAAAAAACAACAACAAAGAAACACCACAAAACAGAAAAAGACTTATAGAATACAAGCTGCCGAAACCTGTTTGGCTCAGTGGATACAGTGTCGGCCTGAGGATTCAAGGGTCCCAGGTTTGATTCTGGTCAAGGGCATGTACCTTGGTTTCGGGCACATCCCTGGTAGGGGGTGTACAGGAGGCAGTTGGTCGATGTTTCTGGCTCTCTGTCCTCTCCCTTCCTCTCTGTAAAAAATCAATAAAATATATTTTAAAAAATCCTCTTTAGAATACAAGTTGATGATTGCCAAAGGGGTGGGGAGGTGGGGGTGGAGGAGGAAAAGCTTGGTTTTGGCCCAAAAAACAAAATAAATGCAATGAAACTAGTGTTCTTACCTAGTATATTGTAATTGTATATGTGGAAACTCAAAGGAATCTACAAATAAACTATTGGAATTAGAAAGTTTAGCAAGGGTGTTGAATACAAGAACAACATGCCAGTCATTTGCATTTCTAATATCTGAAGGGGGAAAAAATCTTAAACATTATAAAAAGAAAGAAAGAAAGAAAACAAGTGCAAAAGCCCTGGGCTGGAACATGCTTCCGCTGGAGTGAGCTAGGCAGTGTGGGAGAAGTCAGAGAAACAGGTACCAGATCTGGTAAGCCTGTGTTGAAGACTCCTGTGACCATTTTGATTTTGATTGTGTCATGAGAAGCTTGGAAGTTTTGACCTGACTTACAGCTTAAAAGGACACGCTGGCTGCCCTACTGTTTAACTAGGACAATAATGGAAGTAGACAAACCTGCTAGGTGTCTATTGCAACAGTCTAAGCGATGACTTATCGTGCAGGGTAGCGGTACAGGAGGCGAGGTCAGATTCTTGCACCCTGGCCTTTTGATCAAAAACCCCCATCCGGGCAGCGGGGCGTAACCCTGTCAGGGATCTTCTACACGCTTTCCGTTAGGAAGCAGAGTGGGCATTCCCGGGCCCATTCTTGGGGACCCTCAATGTCCCTCCCCACTTCATAGAAATAGCTGCAAGTCAAGGTTCCGAATCCCTTCTTTAAAAGTGGATACATTGCCGAAACCGGTTTGGCTCAGTGGATGCGAGCGTTGGCCTGCGGACTGAAAGGTCCCAGGTCCGATTCTGGTCAAGGGCATGTACTTTGGTTGCGGGCACATCCCCAGTCGGGGGTGTGCAGGAGGCAGCTGATCGATGTTTCTAACTCTCTATCCCTCTCTCTTCCTCTCTGTAAAAAATCAATAAAATATATTTTAAAAAATAAATAAAAGTGGATACATGGAGGCTCTCGGGGTGAAGTGGGCTTCGAAGATACAGAAACCATTTATGGAAATGGTGTTATAAGGAAATAGGGTTTTTTATTGGAAAAATCTGGCGAGGGAACTGCTAGTTCCTACTATTCAGAAACAAGGCAGACATGGAGGTCGCCCTGAAGGTCGTCGCCTGCCAGCCCATTAGAAATAAATTTTATTTCCACCACAACTCCGGGACGCCGCTAACTCAAGATTTGCCTTGCGAATCACAAGGCATGTGTGACCCTCCACGCACTAGGGAAGAAGAAAAAAAAAAAAAAGAAAAAAAAAACTTGGCCTCCCCGGCAGTGCGCACGCGCCCCCGCCGTGTTTTCCGTTGGCCGTAAGCCCCGCCCCTCACGCGTCCTTCGAGGAGGTTGGGCCGCCGGGCGCTCGCGCGACCGCTCTCCCCTCCGGCTTTCCGCGGCGGGCCGTCGCAAACGGGGCCGGAAAGCGTGGCGGCGCAGGCGCAGGCGCAGAGAGCGGAGGCGGCGGCGGTGGCGGCGGCGGCGGCCGCTGGCCAGTGTAAGATGGCGGCGGCGTTGGCGGCGGCAGTGGACGGGACGGCCGGGCCGGGGACAGTCGGAGCAGCTGCTAGCAGGATGACCCGCGGCGGGGAGCGGGCCGCCGAGCCCCGCCGGCCCCCGTGCTTGTAACTGCCCCAGCCGGACACCCTCCCCCACCCCCGACCTACCCGGTCCGTGCCTCGTTCCGGCTTGGCCTGCCGCTCTCCCCCGTCTGTTTCCCCTCAGGACAGGGGGGCTCAGGGCTTCTCCCTCCCCGGGGCCGAGTCTCCCTCCGCTGCAAGGACTGGCTGCCCTTTCCCCCGCCGGCAGCCCCGGGATTGCCCTCCAGGGCCTGACCCACAGCCCTCCAGGGACGTCTGGTCTCGTTGGGGGACGACCCCGTGGGTGGGCTCCATCTCCCTCCCTTCCCCCCCCCCCCAAGAGGCTGGGGGACGCGGCTCGCTCTCCCCAGTCCCTTCAAGGGCCCCGCGCGACACCCCCCTTAGCCCCCCTCTTTCCCTTCCCTCCCCCCCCCCCATCCCGAGTTCTCGGGCCCCGCACCTCACACGGGAGGCCGGGGTCCGAGAACCCGAGGGGCAGTCGTTGCCGCCGGCTGGTCCCGTCCCCTTCGTGACAGAATTCTCCTGGCTCCCCTCCCCTCGGCCCCAGATCCGCAGGAGACGCCGTAGCACGGTCCCCTTTGGTCCCTGCTAGCTGGAAGGCGCCCGGCGGCTTGAATTTCTGACTCATGGTTGCCGCCGGAGCCTGTAAACAAACCGGCGCCGGAGCGATCACCTTCTCCCCGGAACCCACCCCTCCCCCTCCGCCTCCCCCTCCCCCTGCGCCGTGGCGGCTCCCCGCGAGGCCCGGGTGCGGGTTAGTTAGGGTTGAAAAGATGCAGGTTTTCCTGTGAAGTGACACGTTTTTCTTTTTTTTTTTTTTTTTTAACGTGTTGGGGGAGCGGGGAGGATACTCGCCTGGTTCATTTTTTATTTCCGTTACTGTGTGTGTAGGTTATTTACCGAGTAGTCGGGATTAGATACATTACTCTGTGTTGTGGGTGTGTTTTTGTTTGTTTGTTTTGTTTTTAGATAGTGATGGAAGAGATCTCAGACATGTTATAATGTACTTATGTTTTGTTTTGTTTTTACTCTGTTCAGTAGCAGAGACGCCTTTGCCACTTAAACTTTGTTTCTCAGTCCTTCAGTGACTCTACTGCAAGAGCCGTTTTCTCAGGAGCCCACCCAGCCTGGCCCTTCCTGCGGCGCGAGAGGAGGAAAGGTGAGTGGGAGTCGAGCCTCTGGGTCTCTGCCCTGCCGGCCACGGGCTGACCACCGGAGCCGTAAAATCCCCACCACCGCGTCCCAGAGGCGGGGCATTGCTTTTGACCGCGTTCCGGCCCCGGTTCAATTGCTTTTAGGAGTGTAATGGGCCGTGGGACATCTTGGTTCTCGCTCCTAAACTCTTCCCGTGTGTCTTCGAAACTCGGGTAAGCCTAGAAGTGCCTGCGTCTGCCTCATGTGCATCGTGTGTTGCCGCCGCGTGGTTCATGTGTCTTACGTTGTCGCAAGCTGTGAATTGGTTTGGGCCGTCATTTCTTGCTCTTCAGAGGAGACTATTTGGCTGGGTGTAAGGAAACAAGGCTGCCTTCAGTTGGTGTCTGGGTTCAGTTCACCTCGGAATTCCAGCTCTCCGGGAGGGAGTGCACTTGGGGTTAAAAAACGTAGCGGCTGCTTTCTTTATAGCTGTCCAGCAGACAAGACAGCGTCCTGTGCTGGCTGCAGCACGAGCCAGTGTGGCAGAGCATACTTGTCAACGTAATTTTTGTAAGATTCTTGGGTTTCTAGAAGCAGAGGATTGTGCTGCGGTTGGAGTTTATGGGATGTGACTGGAGCTGAGGAAAGGTCGAATGTGACACTGGTGAGCTTTATTTCACATTGGGTTCTAATCAGCACATGCTCCTTATGCACTGGAATAAGATTATTATTGGGGGTGCATAGGTGTATCAGTAAGATATAAAGGGGAAAGTACAGCTTTCGAGCTGGACAGACGTGTGTTTAAATGCTGTACTAAGACAGACTTTGGGCACGCTATTTAAGCTTCACTCTTTGTTTTCACATCTCCAAAAGTGGGATAAATACCACTTCCTTCTATTCGTATGGCTAGTACACGGTAGACGCGTTTTTTCCCCTATTTTCTGTACACATCGTTGATGGGGCTTAGAATAAGCTAGACATTAGTTTACATCTCTGTGCATTTTGCTTTTGAACACTGTTTCCTGGTTATTTTTTCAATGCCTTCTTAATTGGTCAGCTTACATGTTACCTTGTATGTGCCTACCAAGGGTTGTCTGCTGAGCATGATTCAGGTTAGTTAAGATGAGAGGACAGGGGGGTGTTAGATGTAGGTATGTGTGTATCTCTACATGCATTCTTACACTGAATATAAGGGTTTTTTTTGTTCATTGCTTCATTCCTCTTGGTGTCTGTATCAGTGTACCCGGTCAGAGTTGACACAGCATTGTACAGGTGTTCCTAAAGGTATTGGTGGTGCAGTTCCAGACCACGGCCACGGTGTATCGCCGTAAAGTGAATTGTACTCTTTCTGCCAGTGAAGGGTCTTGCATTCAATTTGTGAAAAACGCAGCATCTGTGAAGCCCCATAAAGGGAGGCACCATAAAAGGAGGTGGGCCTGTAAGTCCTTCCTTTCCTGCTTCAGTGCTCTTCTCCACCTCTGCTCTGTCTACCTCTTACGCCTTTCCTTTTGCCATGGAGGCGATATGTTGTTGTTTTTCCTAGTTGTTGGGCTCCGCAGTGATCCTCATCAATATATCAAAGAACTAGTCCATGGAAAGGTCTCCTTTCTGTGTGAAGTGAATCTGGACCAGGGAGTTAGGAATACAGAGTTTTTTATTTCACCTCCTCAGTTGGACCATCTTCATAATAGGATAGCACAGATGATAAGTTTTTAACCTTCTCTTGTTGACTTTTCTTCCATGCCTTTTTGGAGTAAACAAGGCCACATGAAAATTAAGAATGTGTTGGTTAGCCCTGTCTGGTTTGGCTCAGTTGATAAAGCATCAGTCTGTGGACTGAAGGGTCCCTGGTTGCCCTGGTTGTGGGCTCGATCCCCAGTAGGGGACATGTAGGAAGCATCCAATCAATGATTCTCTCTCATCATTGATGTTTCTCTTTCCCTTTTCCTTTCTGAAATCAATAAAAATGCATATTAAAAAAAGTGTTGCCAAAACTGGTTTGGCTCAGTGGATAGAGCGTCGGTCTATGGACTGAAAGGTCCCAGGTTCGATTCTGGTCAAGGGCATGTATCTTGGTTGCTGGCATATCCTTGGGTGGGGGGTGTGCAGGAGGCGGCTGGTCAATGTTTCTCGCTCATCGATGTTTCTAGCTTTCTATCCCTCTCCCTTCCTCTCTGTAAAAAATCAATAAAATATATTAAAAAAAAAAGATAAAGTGTTGATTATATTGCGATGAAAGCAGTTATGTTCAAGCCAGAGATCAACTTAGAGTTGATCAACTTGTGTTAACATAAAACAGGATCTAGCCGAAACCTGTTTGGCTCAGTGGTAGAGCGTTGGTCTGCGGACTGAAGGGTCCTGGGTTCGATTCAAGGGCATGTTGAACGTTGGTTGTGGGCACATCCCCGGTAGGGGGTGTGCAAGAGGCAGCTGGTCGTTGTTTCTCTCTCATCGACATTTTTAGCTCTCTATCTCTCTCCCTTCCTCTCTGTAAAATATCAATAAAATATATTTTAAAAAACCCCATAAAACAGGATCTAAATTCTCTCCATTGAAAGATAAAAACTTGGGATGGAGAGAAGTGAGATTGCATTTTTATTATTTGTATATCTATGTTGGGAAATAGTGGAAAAAAGAAATACGTTTCAAGAGGCATAATTTCGACTATTCCTTATTATTCTATGTGCTAGATAAGAATTCTCTATCCCTGCTCCAACCCTCCCCCCCCAAGGATTTCACATATCCTGAAGATATTTTATATTCCATGGTGTTGCATAAGAATTGTCCCATTTTAATAGGAAGAATTTCCTAGCATGGCTGAAGTGAGAGGCTAGGTGTGCTCGTGCCCTTATTCCCAACCCAGCCGGGCATTAATGCAGCGCTCTGTTCCACGTGTACATGTCCGTCCCAGTGCTGCGATCCTGGTGTTGACTAGGATCAGCCCAGGACAGGAGCTTGTCTTCAGAGAGAGCTGAAAAAAGCAGCCTTTTTGTTGCCAGATTAAAACAGTACTGGCATTTCAGAAGCAAATGGGACACCGCTAGTGGGAGATGTTCCACAGAAGTGTGCCCTGTTGAGGGAGCCTGAGATGATTAGTTTCACACTCTGGTCCCATATTCCATCAGTGAGCTACAGGCTTTTACAATCATGGAGTGACTAATTAAACTTTGTTTTTAGTAAATATTATTTATTTCTGGATATTACCTACTGTAAGAAAGTTATTCTAAACATGTCTAGGAAAAGTCCAGATAATAAGAGTCAGTTAGCCAAACAGAGCTTTTTATTGTATAACATTAGTGTTAAGAGTTAGTTTTTAAGATTGAATTAGCTTTATTTTTAAGCAGATTATCAGTGAGGCAAGATAATCTGTTATTTACTCTTACCCATTTGGAACCCAGGCAATTGAAACCACTGAATCAGCAACTGGCATGGAGGAAGTGACTATGCATATCTTAATTTCAGGTGCTTTTAGATTTAACCGCCGTATTGAAAACTTTATCTTTGGATTTTGTGAATATGCACACCCTGGCCCTACCTTCACTCTGGTGTGTGCTCAGTGGTTAGAGCATCGGTCTGCCCACTGAAGGTTTGTGGGTTCAATTCCAGTTCAAGGGCATGTACTGAGTTGCAGATTGGATCCCAACCCCAGTCTGGGCTTGTGTGGGAGGCAACCTATCCATGTATCTCTACATCAATCTTCTTTCCCTCCCTCCCTTCTTACCTTCCTTTATTCCCCTCCCTTTCTCCCTCTCTCCCTCCCTTCTTACCTTCCTTTATTCCCCTCCCTCCCTCCCTTTCTCCCTCCCTTTAAAAATCAATGGGGGAAAATATATCCTTGGGTAAGGATTAACAACAACAACAAAAGAATCTTTATTATTATTAAAATTGATCAGAAAAAGGGACTACCAGTTATTTACCTATGCAGTTATTGGAGAAGAAAGTCCTTGAGCAGTTTTTGAAAATTAGTGTGTGATTAATTTTATGAATTGGTCACTTATAGCATTTTTTAAAAATATCTCTACCCCTACAGAACATAGTTTCTGAGCCAGAAGCCCAATTTATCGAGTACTACCTTAACCCCAGGAATGTGTTTGCTAGAGATAAATTAATGAATTTAGTCTGTCTCCAGTTTGCATGTAGGGTGTGGGCCATGATTAATATGACAGATGGCATCTTTTTTAAAAAAAATACGTATTTTATTAATTTTTTACAGAGAGGAGAGGAATAGAGAGAAACATCGATGAGAGAGAAACAGCTGCCTTCTGTACACCTCTAACGGGATGTGCTCAAAACCCAGGCACATGCCCTTGACCAGAATCGAACCTGGGACTTTTCAGTCCGTAGGCCGACACTCTAGCCACTGAGCCAAACCGGTTAGGGCCTGGCATCTTTTAATGAAATGTGGTATGTCTAATGGATTGGGTTATTGCAAAAATTTTCATCATTATATTTGAGAGGTTAGATATTTGCTCTTATCATGCGAGGATACTGTTTAAGGAAGTCTGGCCAAATGCTAATGTGAAGTTATCTCACAAGTCATGTTTTTGTTCTTGTTTTCCTTAGCCATCTGGAAAGCTATGATTTACCTCCTGTGGTCGCCCAGAGGCTGTCATTCTCTAGTGTACTTAGGCAGTGCCACAGTATCAAGTATATTTTAACCTTAGTTAGCTCTGCTTCTAGCTGAGTGCAGGTAGGAGGGCACTGTATTGTGTCATTATAAATTGTTCCTTTGGAGTATCACCACTCTTTGATCTCTCTAGTGTCCTTCCCAGCGATTTAAGGGGGAATTTTTTGTTGTTACTCATCACCTGAGGATATTTTTCCATTGATATTTTTAAAAGGGTAGAGGGAGTTGGAGAGACAGAGAGCAAGAAACAGAGAGACACATTGATTGGTTGTTTCTTGCACATGCTGGATCAGGGCTAGGAATTGAATTGAGCCTGCAATCCGGGGTATGTGCTCTTGAATAAAACCCGGGACCCTTCAGTCCATGGCTGATACTCTATCCACAGAGCAAAACTGGCTAGGGCTCAAGGAAGATGTGAAATGTGAATGGCAAAAACTGGTAATATCGGATTTTGATGTTGAAAGTAAATCATTTTATAGTGGAAACACAAGAAATTATTTCCTTAGTTAATGGATTTTCCTTAGAATCATTTAAATTGAGATAAATGGGCTTAACTGTTAAAAAAAAGTTCCTTAGCTCTACAGCTGGAGATAGTGCTGATGGGTTAGAATGAATTCTTAACATACTCAAATACCGTTATTTTTTTCAAATATTTTTATTGATTTTAGAGAGGAAAGGAGAGGGAGGGAGGGAGGGAAGGAGGGAGAGAGAGAGAGAGAGAGAGAGAGAGAGAGAGAGAGAGAAGCTAGAGAAGCTAGAAGCATCAGTGATGAGAGAGGATCATTGATTGGCTGCCTCCTGCATGTCCCCTACTGGGAATGGAGCCCACAACCTGGGCACCTACCCCGACCAGAATTGAACCTTGGGACCCTTGGGTCCGCAGGCCAGTGCTCTATCTACTGAGCCAAACCGGCCAGGGCTGAAATACTGTTATTGGAACCAAAGCCAATAAACTAAACATAAGACATTTGGTATTACCAACAGGAAGAGAAGGGGGAACACATTTCCTGCTCATAGGATAGTTAATGCAGGACTTCCTTATCTTCCTCATCATCTATGCTGGTTGCTTTGAAGTTCTCATCTTGGCTATCTTCTCAACTTTCAAGAAAAGGAGGCTTATATTGTTGAGTTCTTGAGTATATTGCTTTACCCTAGTTCATAGGACATGCATATACTCAAAAGAAGATGTTAACAGAGGTCTCTGAATTCTTTAAAAGGCAAGTGAGAGCAGTTAAGCAGACATGGACTTGGGACTATATCCAAAGTTCCATACAGTGTTTGTAGGATCATTGCTGAGGGGCAGGCAATCCCAGGCTTCTCTAGGAAATGCAGTCTGGAACCAGAGTTGAGAGGCTAGGAATAAATAGTATAAATGCTACAAAGTATAGGCTGGAAACATTTGTTTTTAATCCTCTAAACTAACTTCTGCAGGGTAATGACATTGCTTTTTACAAAAAAACAAATAAACTACAATAAAAACATATTAAGGCTCTAGTTCAGGGTGGGCAAACTTTTTGACTCGAGGGCCACAATAGGTTCTTAAACTGGACTGGAGGGCTGGAACAAAAGCAACCTGACCATGCTGGCACTCTCATCTTGGGCTTCGGTGAAGGAGCGGAGGTGAGAGCAAGAGAACCCTCCGCTCTTTCGGCTCTGCGGGCTGCTTTCGGCTCTGCGGGCTGGATCGAACAGCCTGAGGGCAGTAGTTTGCCCATGGCTGCTCTATTTGGTTTGGCTCAGTGGATATAGCGTCGGCCTGCGGACTCGGGTCCCAATTTCGATTCTGGTCAAGGACATGTTCCTTGGTTGTGGGCACATTCCTAGTAGGGGGTGTGCAGGAGGCAGCTGGTCGATATCTCTCTCTCATTGATGTTTCTATCTCTCTATCTCTCTCCCTTCCTCTCTGTAAAAAATCAATAAAATATATTTTTTTAAAAACCTCACTGGCCTACTAATTAATCATAACCTGAGACCCATCTATATATATAAAAGCCTAAGTGACCACCATTCAAACAGTCACTATGATAACTTTTTAACCTTCTCTTGACTTTTCTTCCATGCCTTTTTGGAGTAGATAAGGCCACATGAAAATTAATAAATGCGGCCAGTGAGTTTTTTAAGGAAATACCGTATTTGCCGGCGTATAAGACGATTTTTTGGCCCTGAAAAATACTGTATTTGCCGGCGTATAAGAGACTGGGCATATAAGACGACCCCCTAACATTTCCACTCAAAATACAGAGTTTGTTATATACTCGCCGTATAAGACTACCCCCCACTTGGAGGCATATTTTTCAGGGCCAAAAAATTGTGTTATACGCCAGCAAATACGGTAATCTTTTCTTTTAAATCTTTATTGTTGAGAGCACTACAGATGTCCCTCTTTTTTTCCACTGTGATCTCCATCCACTCAGTTCCTGCCCCAGCACAGGCCTTCACCACCCTATTGCCTGTGTCTATTGGTAGTGCATGTATGCATATAAGACAGTGGTCGGCAAACTCATTAGTCAACAGAACCAAATATCAACAGTACAATGAATGAAATTTCTTTTGAGAGCCAAATTTTTAAAGCTTAAACTTCTTCTAATGCCATTTCTTCAAAATAGACTTTCCCAGGCCGTGGTATTTTGTGGAAAAGCCACACTCAAAGGGCCAAAGAGCCACATGTGGCTGGTGAGCTGCAGTTTGCCGACCATGGAGTTAGTGTATGCTTAATTTCTGACTAGTCCTTTTTCATGTCTTTGGCATTCTCACTAAGATCCTTGAAAGTTTCACTAAATCCCTTGATTAAGATCCTTCAGTAACCTTATAACCATTGTTTTGAACTCTGAATCCAGTAGCTTGCTCACCTCCATTTCTTTCATTTGTAATAATGTTTGTTTCCTCATTTTGGCTGCTTCCATGTGTTTGTTTCTATATATTAGGTAGAGCTGTTACGTTTCCTGGTTTGGAGTGGCCTTGTCTAATAGCTGGGAACTCTAGGTGTGCACAGAATTTTTGGGAATTCTCTAAGAGCACTAGTTAAGTATACACTTTTACCTATATGTTCCCCAAAATTCTAGTTTAGCACTTCTTAGTTGGGATTCAGGAATCTGTATTTTAACAACTCCACCCGGTGATTCTCATCATGAGAGAAGTTTGGGAAACACTGTTGTAGTGGAGCCTTGATTGGCATCACTGGGAGAACTGGCCGCACTGGGAGGAATTGGCCTCCAGGCCAGTTGGCTGTGAGGACCAGCTGTATCTACAGTAGAAGAGCTGCTGTGCAGGAGGCCTATGGAGCAGGATTTGCTTCAGTGGAGCTTTGGTGCTTACTGAGTCTGCCCAGTGAGTGTGTGTCTTGTGGATGTGTAGAGTTGTCATCTGGTGTGGTCTGAAGCTGTCCACTAGGTACACTGGCTCTGGGCCTCCAGGGAGTGCAGTCAGTCACTGTCTGGGGCCATCTGGCAGGAACTAGAGTGGTCTGCAGATGGCTGCTATGTGTATGGGGTAGGAGATGCCCGGGGGAGGCCTAGCGGTGAGACAGGGCATGCTGGTGCTAGGTCTTGCCTTTTATTGACTCCAGCTGCTGCTTATTCAAGAGTGTTTAGCAAAGTCCAGCCTGAGCCAGGACAGGCCATGGATACGGAAAAGCAGCTGAAAACAGCTTGGGTGGGCCTGCAAATTGGATGGGGCAGGGTCTCAGGGAGTCACCAGGGCAGAGCCAACAGTGTGAGCCATGCTAATGGAAACTCAGATATGGCTGCCAATCAGCTCTGCAGTGGGGGAGGTCCCAGCATAGGAACAGTGATCCTGAGAGCACCCCTGTCTGGGAGAAATCCGCCTCCAAGTTCCTGCCCCAATGCCAGACAGTCCAGTTCCTCCCCACATGTCCCTGGATTCTCCTAAAGCTGCCTCCCTGCTGAAGCTTAGAGGAATTGAGACCATGTAAGTCTGTGTGTGGCCTCTTTGAGGAACACCTGGGGGGACTCCAGCAGCCTCCGTGCCACGCAGCCATAATCCCCACTCATTTTACAGCCTGGAGTTACGGGGACTTCTCTTCCCAGCTCTGGAACCCTGGGACGGGGCTCTGGTGTATGGCTGGACCCCCTTGCATCTCATGGGAGACCTTGGAGATATACCTCCCCACTAAAGCAGTGCCACATGTGGGTGTTGGATCAGCCTGTTCCAACCAGTCTCAATGTGTTTTCTTCTTTACTTCTCTAGCTGTAGGACTTCCATTTAGCCAGATTTCAGGTGGTTCTGATTGATGGTTGTCCTGTAATTTTTATGTGGTTTGTGGGAGGTTATGAGTGCCAGTGTTTATGCTGCCATCTTGGTTCTCTGACTAAGGAAATCTTTAAAAAAAATTATATATATCTCCTATCTAATAAAAGAGTAATATGCAAATTGACCATCACTCCAACACACAAAATGGCTGCCCCCATGTGGACACAAGATGGCTTGCAGAGGAGGGCAGTTGGGGGTGATCAGGCCTGCAGGGCAGGGCAGTTGGAAGAGACCAGGCTTGCACGGGAAGACATAGGCGAACTATTGGCAAGGTAGGGCAGTTAGGGGTTACCGGGCTGGCAGGGGAGGGCAGTTGGAGGTGACCAGGCCTGCAGGGGAGGACAGTTGGGAGGGACAAGGCCTGCAGGGGAGGGCAGTTGGGAGTGACTGGGCCAGCAGAGGAGGGCATTTAGGGGTGACTGGGCCAGCAGAGGAGGGCAGTTGGGGAGGACCAGGCCTTCAAGAGGGACAGTGGGGGGGGGCAGGCCTGCAGGGGAGGACAGTTAGGGGCAACCAGGCCAGTAGGGGAGGGCAGTTAGAGGTGACCAGGCTGGCAAGGGAGGGAAGTTAGGGATGACTGGCCCATTAGGGGAGGGCATTTGGGAGCAACCAGGCCTGCAGGGGAGGGCAGTTGGGGCAAACAGGCCTGCAGGGGAGCAGTTACACATCAATCAGGCTGGCAGGGGAACAGTTAGGTGGCGATCAGGCTGGCAGTCAGGTGAGCAGTTGAGAGCCAGCAGTTCTGGATTGTGAGAGGGGTGTTGGACTGTCCTCAAGGGATCCCAGATTGGAGAGGGTGCAGGCTGGGCTAAAGGACACCCCCCCTTCCCCCCTCCTGCCCCCATGCATGAGTTTCATGCACTATATATAATTTATTTATTTATAGATTTCAGAGAGGAAGGGAGAGACAGAAACATCAATGATAAGCCCTAGCTGGTTTGGCTCAGTGGATAGAGCGTCAGCCTGTGGACTGAAGGGTCCTGGGTTCGATTCCAGTCAAGGGCACATGTCTGGGTTGTGGGCTTGATCCCCACTAGAGGATGTGCAGGAGGCAGCCGAGCCGATCAATGGTTCTCTCTCTTTCCCTCTCCCTTCCTCTCTGAAATCAATAAAGATATATATATATATATATATATATATATATATATATATATGAAAGAAACATCAATGATGAGAGAGAATCATGGATCAGCTGTGACCCTTTAATCCCCAGGATGACACTCTATCCACTGAGCCAAACCAGCTAGGGCTAAGGAAATAATCTTCACAGATTTTTTTTTTAATATATTTTATTGATTTTTTACAGAGAGGAAGGGAGAGAGAGAGTTAGAAACATCGATGAGAGAGAGTCATCGATTAGCTGCCTCTTGCACATCCCCTACTGGGGATGTGCCCGCAACCAAGGTACATGCCCTTGACCGGAATCGAACCTGGGACCTTTCAGTCCACAGACCGACGCTCTATCCACTGAGCCAAACCGGTTTTGGCAATCTTAACAGATTTAACCAAACCGAAAAGATAGCTGAATTCTTTTATGACTCAAATAAGGGAAAACCAGGATTCTTACTCAGTAACTAAGGCAATTCCATAGAAAAGTTGTTTGACTTTTCTCAGTATATATGTTTCTGTACTTCTGTAGCATTTGAAACATGGACCATCCCCATCTTGAAACATTTTTATATCTCTTAAAAAAAAATATATATATATATTTTTTAATTGATTTTTTACAGAGAGGAAGGGAGAGGGCTAGAGAGCTAGAAGCATCGATGAGAGAGAAATATCGACCAGCTGCCTCCTGCACACTCCCCAGCGGGGATGTGCCCGCAACCAATGTACACGCCCTTGACCAGATTGAACCTGGGACCTTTCAGTCTGCAGGCTGACGCTCTATCCACTGAGCCAAACTGGTTTTGGCGAAACATTTTTATCTCTTAACAGCCACAGCATTTAACACTCTAGTCATTCTTTCTACTTCCCTACGCCTTTCTGTCTCCCTTTCCTTTTTTTTCCTAAAGGTAGTATTCCCCCGAGATTCTTTCTTTGAACTTTATTCTCAGAGCTTCCTTGGTACTTAATTTGTTATTTTTATTCCCCTTATTTTTTATTTATTTTGGTTAATCCTCACCATTTTTTCCCATTGATTTTTAGAGAGTGGAAAGAAAGGAGCGAGGGAGCGAGAGAGGGAGACACACACACAGATGTAAGGGGTGTAAGGGAGTCACATCGATTGCTTGCGTCCTGCCAACCCTTTGTGTCTGCCTTGCCCTGACCAAGCAAACGGGCCGAGTATCCATCTTGCAACCCAGGTACTTGCCCTTGACCTGCAATTGAACCCAAGACTTCTTCATGTGTGGGCAGATGTTCTAATCACTGAGCAATACAGGCCAGGGCTATTTATTATTTTTACCAATTAAGGTATTACATACGTGTCCTTATCCCCCCATTGTCCCTCTAGTCACCCATTCATATGCTCTCCCCCATAGAGTCTGTGTCCATTGCTTAGGCTTATATGCTTGCATACAAGTCCTTTGGTTTGTCTCTCCCCTATCCCTCCCCTCCCCTACCTTCCCTCTGAGGTTTGACGGTCTGATGGATGCTTCTCTAGCTCTGGATCTGTTTTTGTTCATCAGTTTTTGTTGTTCATTATATTCCACAAATGAGTGAGATCATGTGATATTTATCTTTCTCTGACTGGCTTATTTCACGTAGCATAATGCTCTCCAGTTTCATCCTTGTTGTTGCAAATGGTAAGAAGTCCTTTTTTACCACAGCATAGTACTCCACTGTGTAGATGTACCACAGTTTTTAATCCACTCATCTGCTGTTGGGCTCTTAGGCTGTTTGCAAATCTTAGCTGTGGTAAATTGTGCTTATTTTTAAAGTGAAGTGTAATTTACAAGACATTTGATTTTTGAAGCTTCTCAATACAAATAATTTCCAAATTTGTATCTGTAGCCCCAATTTATTTATCAATGTTCAGACCTCTATTGGTTCTCCTCTACATTGCTGACATTTCAGCTTAGATTTTAGATATAATTAAAATAAAATTCATATCTTCCCCCACATGCAGTCTTCTCATTTATGGCACTTGATTTCTTATAGGAACCTAGTCTCAAACTTGTCTTTTTGATTTTTTGAGCTTTGTAACAGCTTATTGAGTCAAATACTATTAATTCTATTTCTATAATGTTTTCCACATTGATCTTTTAATTTCCTCTGCCATCAACATAAGACAGGTTCATTGCTTCTTACCTTGGCAGCTATAATACTAGCTTTCAAACTTGTTTCTCCTTCCTTTTCTGTCCACTTCAGTCCATCTTACTATCATTGACAAAATAATCTTCCTGATGCCTAATACATATACACCTTCCATACTTTAAAAAATAATTAAGCCCTAACCGGTTTGGCTCAGAGGATAGCGCGTCAGCCTGTGGACTGAAGGGTCCCAGGTTCCATTCCAGTCAAGTAGGGGGTGTGCAGGAGATAGCTGATTGATGTTTCTTTCTCATTGATGTTTCTAACTCTTCCTTCCTCTCTATAAACAATAAAATATATTTTAAAAAATTAGTTTTTTATTGATCTTAGAGGGAAGGAGGGAGAAAGAAGCATCATGAGAGAGAGAAATCTTTTTTAAAAATTTTATTTTTTTAATTTATTAAGGTATTATATGTGTACACAGCTTTCCATTGCCCCCCCCCCCCCCCCCCCGCCTCCCATACATCCCCTCCCTCCCCAGAGTTCTGTGTCCATTGGTTGTACATAAATGCATGCATACCAGTCCTTCGGTTGATCTCTTATCTCCCCCAGATTTCCCTACCCTCCCGACCCCCCCCCCCCCCCCGCTGTCATTTGACAGTCTGCTCGTTGTTTTACTGTCTCTATATCTATCTTTCTGTTCATTAGTTTATAATGTTCTTTAATATCCATAAATGAGTGAAGTCATGTGGTGTTTCTCTTTCATTGACTGGCTTATTTCACTCAGCATGATGCTCTCCAATTCCATCCAGGTTACTGCAAATGATGAGAATTCCTTCTTTTTATGGCAGCATAGTATTCCATTGTGTAGATGTACCATAGTTTTCTGATCCATTCATCTGCTGACGGGCACCTAGGCTGTTTCCAAATCCTAGCTATTGTAAATTATGCTGCTGCTTCCTTTTTTTAAAATATATTTTATTGATTTTTCACAGAGAGAAAGAGAGAGGGATAGAGAGTTAGAAACATTGATGAGAGAATCATCGATCAGCTGCCTCTTGCACACCCCCCACTGGGGATGTGCCCGCAACCAAGGTACGTGCCCTTGACCGGAATCGAACCCAGGACCTTTCAGTCCACAGGCCAACGCTCTATCCACTGAGCCAAACCGGTCCTGGCAAGAGAGAAATCTTGATTGGTTGACTCCCACATGCCTCCAGACCTGGGGTCAAACCTGCAACATGGGTGGGTATGTGCCCTGACCGGGAATCGAACCCACCACTCGTTGATGTATTGGAGGACACTCAAATGAAATGAGCTACATCAGCTAGAGCACCTTCTATATTTATCAACTCTACCCCACTATCTAGTCAAACCACGCTATACATGTATTTTCTTGAATATACCAGGTTTCTTCATTTTCCATTAAATACTGGTTGAATGTTCTAATGCTGGTTGAATGTATTTCTCAACTCTACCCATTAAAATCTTATCCTTCCTGCCCTGGTTGGGTGTCCACCTGTGCACTGAAAGGTTGTCCGTTCTATTCCTGGTCAAGGCACATGCCTGGCTGTGGGGATTCCCGGTGGGGGAGGAGGACTGTGAAGGAGGTGACTGTTTGATGTCTCTCTCTCTCCCCATCCCCCCTCTTCTTTCTCTGAAAGTCAATTAAAAAAAAATTTTAGAAAATAAAATCCTATCCTTCCTTCAAAGCCCGGCTTAAAATCTAATTTCTCTATGGAAGCTTTTCCTTTCTCCCACAAATTAAATACAATCAACTGCAACTGCATTATATGTACAGGGTGTCCCCAGAAACGTATAGGCACTTCAACAGCTGATCACTCAGTTCTGGGAATGAAATATATTTTAATAAACACTGCCTTTATAATTATTCAAAATGTGTATATACATGTTTTTGGAACTATATTTTAAGTTTATTTTTAATGATACTTGTATCTCTTATAGTTGGTTGTATGCTCATATTTCTAATGGACTCTTGGCTACAAAAGGTGGTGACTGCCTTGTTCATATTTGTAGCTCCTAGATTGCCTTGTACATTGTTGTATTACAAGCCTGTCTGTGTACAGATGGGCCACTGGGTGGTGCCAGATGCCTATAATTTGGATAAACAAGGGAGGCTAGATGTACAGTTGGGTTGCCCTGTGTTGTCAAATCTTTTGCACAATAGAAATAGAGATTAATTTCCCTGATCCAGAAACATTCAGTTTCTTTCTGCTCCTCTCTCCAGTTTACCAGAGGAAGTAGTGTAGTATACTCAGTTCCTCCAAAGACTAAAGAGAAAGTGGCCCGGAACTAAAGGCCTGCCTTCCCAGAAACATGTAGATTGTATGAGTTTCATCTTCTGGGAGTGATCCCTTTGAATTTTAGTGCCAGAGGTTCTCTGTCTGATTAATAAACACTATATTAGAGTGACTGGGTGCCCAGGGTAAATCAGGTTCCATAAATGAAAAGCAAGGAAGTAACTGGTGGGAGGAGTCAGGAAAGTTGGCTTGTTTAAGTGTCTATTGTTAAGTAGAAAAATAGTAAGGTAAGGAGGATGAATTAAAAATGAGCCATTTCACACCCTAGCTGTTTTGGCTCAGTGGATAGAGAGTCGGCCTGTGAACTGAAAGGTCCCAGGTTCGATTCCAGTCAAGGGCACATGCCTGGGTTGTGGGGGAACTTGCAAGAGGCAGCTGATCAATGATTCTCTCTCATCATGGGTGTTTCTATCTCTATCTCTTTCTTCCTCTCTGAAATCAATAAAAATGTATTTTTTAAAATGAGCCATTTCAGCTTGAAAACAAAAATTTGGGATGAGTAAAGTAGGACTGGTTGAGTCCAGATGGACTGTGTGACTTAGGACTGAAAAGCAAATTTGTACTTTGGATGGAGATCAGCCCTGAACAGCTGTTCAGTTATGAGTGGTATGGGACATCTGTCCTCTCAAGAGGAACCAAAGACTGTGTGGCTCTCAGATATCTGTCTTTCTAATAATTGAAGCATTTTCGAAGATTACCTTTTAGCTTCAGAGGAAATTCTAAGACTTTGTCTCATGTAAATATGGTGTCTGTACTGGAGAATTGGGCCACCTGAGTTGCAAAATGAAGGCATGCACAGCAAGACTGCTGGACTGGCCTGAGAGAGTGCTGGGATTACGTAACTCATGGGAACTCACTGAGCTTAGTGAAGCGATCAAGGACTAATATTTAGATGGTGAAGTTTCCATTGGATATGAGGTAAGGTAGAGTTAATCATTTTTCAGAGATTCTAGACTCCAAAACAATTAAGATGAGAGAAATTAAAAAAATAAAAACGAAAAACATAAATATACATATTAATAGTACCACCACTAGATTCACTTTGAAGTACTCTGATATTCTTAGCTGCCAACAACACAGTAAATAGGGGTGGGGACTTTCTGTGTGTTTAGGATTCATCTTGCCTCAGATGTGGTTGCACTTTCGTTTTCAAACAAGAAGACGTGACGTTTTGCTCTCGTTTACTGTAGCATATTGACCACTTGAGCTACTTCTATTAATAATCACAGCCTTGCCCAGCTGGAGTGGCTCAGTTGGTTGAACATTGTCTCATGCACTGAAAGGTTGCCTGTTTGATTCCTGGTCAAGACTCGTACTTGGGTTGTGGATTTGATCCCCAGGGGAGCATATGGAAGGTAACTGATAAATGTTTTTCACATGGACGTTCCTTTTTCCTCCTCTCTCTCTTCCTCTCTCTAAGCATGTCCTCAGGTGAGGATTAAAAATAATAATCACTGCCTTGAAAATTTAGTCTTTTTTAAAAAAAAATATGGAACGCTTCACGAATTTGCGTGTCATCCTTGCGCAGGGGCCATGCTAATCTTCTCTGTATCGTCCCAATTTTAGTATATGTGCTGCCCAAGCGAGCACTAGTCTTTTTTATTGTTGGGTTTAACACTTGGCATGATTTCTCTCCCTCCACTTCTCATTCTCTTTTTTCTAATCAGATTTATTGAAATATGATTTACATGGAGTTTACTCTTTTTTTCTGTGACCTAGTATGGATTCTGACAAATGCATAGTCTCTCAGTATCACCATGATTGAAGCATAGAACATTTTCATCTTTCCAAAAAGTTTCTCACTCGCACTTGTTTTTTAAAAAAAAATATTTTATATATATTATTGATTTTTTTTTACAGAGAGGAAAGGAGAGGGATAGAGAGTTAGAAACACTGATGAGAGAGAATCATCGATCAGCTGCCTCTGCATACCTCCTACTGGGGATGTGCCCGCAACCCAGGTACATGCCCTTGACCGGAATTGAACTCAGGACCTTTCAGTCCGCAGACCGACCCTCTACCACTGAGCCAAACCGGTTCAGCTCTCACTCGCACTTGTAGTCATTCCCTTCCCTACCCCTATCCCCAACCCTGACAACCACAGGTCTGCTTTCTGTCCCAATAATTGATCTTTTCCAGATTGTGCTATAAATGGAATCATATTAGATAGCTGTTTGAATCTTGCTTTTTTTCACGTAGCATAGCATATTTGAGATCCACCCGTGTTCTGTGTTTTTCTGCTTAGTAGTACTCCATTGTGTGGATGGACCAGTTTGTTTATCCATGACCTAGCTGAAGGACATTTGTTTCCAGTGTTTGA
Source organism: Vespertilio murinus (assembly GCA_963924515.1). Lineage (NCBI taxonomy): Eukaryota > Metazoa > Chordata > Mammalia > Chiroptera > Vespertilionidae > Vespertilio > Vespertilio murinus. The sequence goes on from OZ004719.1 coordinate 34,436,208, forward strand.
TGACTCTGAATAAAGCCACCAAAACGTTCACCTACAGGCTTTTGGGTGGGCATATATTTTCATTTCTCTTGACTATATACCTGAGTTGGGATTCCTGGGTTGTGTGGTAAGTGTGTGTTTAACTTTAGAAGAAACTGCCAAACTGTTTTCCAAAGTGACTACCATTTTGCATCAGTGTATGAGTTCCAGTTGCTCTACTTGTTAGCATTTGATAAAGTTTGCATTATAATTATTTCTAAAATAGTAAACATTTTAATAGGCATGTAGAGGATTCTCATAGTGGTTTTAATTTGTATTTCTCTAATAGCTAATAATATTGAGGATATCTTCTAGTGATTCTTATTTACTTGTGAGAGATTATAAATATATTCTGCTTACTATCCTTAAGTGTATTTTGTAGATATTTTCTTTTAGTCTGAATAGCTTGTCTTTCATCTTCTTAACAGTGTCTCTTGAAAGGTAGATTTTTAATTTTGGTATATTCAGGTTTCTTTTTGGTGTTTTTTTTTTAAGAAAAGGAGGCAGCCGAGACCGGTTTGGCTTAGTGGATAGAGCGTCAGCCTGTGGACTGAAAGGTCCTGGGTTCGATTCTGGTCAAGGGCATGTACCTTGGTTGCAGGCACACCAATGGGGTGTGTGCAAGAGGCAGCTGATCGATGATTCTATCTCATCGATGTTTCTAGCTCTCTATCCCTCTCTCTTCCTCTCTGTACAAAAACCAATAAATTATGTTTAAAAAAAAAAAGAAAAGGAGACAGACAGCCTCAGTAGTTTTAAACAGGAGACACTTAGTACCTCTTACATACTGTATTAACTCTCACTCTTCCTAGTTTATACTTTTTTAAAAAAATATATATTTTATTTACAGAGAGAAAGGGAGAGAGATAGCTAGAAACATCAATGAGAGAGAAACATCAACCAGCTGCCTCTTGCCCACCCCCTACCGGGGATGTGCCCGCAACCAATGTACATGCCCTTGACCGGAATCGAACCTGGGACCTTTTAGTCCGCAGACCGACGCTCTACCACTGAGCCAAACTGGCTTCGGCCCTAGTTTATACTTAATATTGTGTCATCTATTTGGTTAAAAATTTAAGATCTTTTTCTTATTAAGTCAAGAAAAATCTAGGTCATTGGAATTTTTTAGGTAGAAATTAAAATGATACCTAAGCCTGTTTTTCTCCATCCCCCAATAGTTTACTCTTTAACCTTCAGTTTGGCAGGGGCTATGGTTATTTTTAGTGTACAGCCAGTAGAGCTAATCTAATTAAGCTCCCCTAGCTACCTGGGGCAATGAGCTCATCAGCTCTTCCAAGCTCACATTGGCTTGTTCTGGACTAGATTTTACATGGAAATCAATCAAGGTAAAACTGGATTTGTTGGCAGTATAGTGCATTAAAGAATAAAGAAGGGCCTGGCCGGTGTGGCTCAGTGTAGAGTGTTGGCCTACACACCAAAGAGTCCCGGGTTCAATTCCCAGCCCAGGTCAGGACGCGTGTAGGAGGCAACCAGTCGATGTTTCTCTCCCTCTCTACTCTCCCCTCTTTCCTCCATCCCCTCTCCTTTCTCCCTTCCTCCCCTTGCCAAATTCTGTGGCCCCTAGAATGTGACCTTTAGAAGCTGTCTGCCTATATCAGTGGTCTACAAACTCATTAGTCAACAGAGCCAAATATCAACAGTACAACGATTGGAATTTCTTTTGAGAGCCAAATTTTTTAAACTTAAACTATATAGGTAGGTACATTGTTATTAACTTAATTACTCCTAAGCTGGCCTTTGCTAAAACTATATCATTTTAGTGATGAGAGTTAACATAAGCATTCACAGGGTTTTCTTTGTTTCTGAATTTAGAATTAAATTCTGTCAACTCTTTTTCCTCAAAGAGTTTCTTTTTGTAAGAACCTTCAACCAATTTCCCCAAAAGATGAGGTCTGTCACCTCTGGGTGTGGGTTGAACCTCATGGCCCTCCTTTGTGTGCTTCTCAGGGCTAGGTCGGCAGTGGCAGCAGTGGCTTCGTTCCTCCTGGTCCTGGGGGCTGGGAGAGCCTCCAGAGCCGTTGTGAGTAACGCTCAGGCGGCTGGCTTCTGTAGAGGTGGGCGAGACCCGTCCTGGGAGGTTCTCGGGAGCTGCTTTAGTCTGTCTTCTCTGGGAGGCAGTCCTAGTGGGTGAGGAGCATAGCATGGTTGACAGCTTTGATTCAGAGGTGAGAAAATATCACATCTGTTCTCAGTTGGCCATAAATGATCTTAGTTTTTAATCTTAACAGAGTAGTGCAATTATTTTCCTCACTTTGTAGGACTTTTACAATTGTAATTAATTAAACCCTAGGTGGGGAAGACAATATCGCTGATATATTAAAGAATGTAAACAGGGACTGCTCTGAAGGAAAAACAGGGTCGGTGAAGAATACTGTGCAAACATGTGTCATGGAAGCAGGAGGGGAAAACAGCCTGCTCCGCAAACAGCCCTGCACTGTCCCTCACGTGGCTGCACGGCTGTGCTTTATCGGCTTTGTCCTCACCTCCCTCGTCCAGGTTCTTCCCTCAAGCCCAGCGTCAGTCCTGCTCTTGCACTATTCTCACTCCCCCTCTGGCCACTGTGAGCAAGCTTTGGGCAGCGTCTTTTGGCAGAGGACACTTTCTGCAGTAACGTGGGTTTCTGTAGAGGATAATAGGGGGTGAGGCTAAGGATGGGGCTGCCTCTGGGGTCATTGTTATGGGAATGAAAAGGCTGTTGGGAGGCCAGCGTGCTTGGTACAGGACTGGAGTCATAATCATACTTTGTCTTTTACCAATGCCTTTTGTCCAAGGCACTGAAAGGGCTTAACAAAACTCTGAGCTGAATAATACTTTTCTTTGCTCTTTGGAATTTGCCCCAGGTGGGAGTGAGACCCTGAAAAAAATAATGTGTTACAGTGGTATAAAAGGAAAAAAGCTAGGCACCCTGATTCCTAGTTATAGTTTTGCTAATAAGACAAATCTGTTGAAAGTTGGTGGGATTATAAAATTATAAAATGGACTGAGATGATTTAATACATGTTGCCCTTTTTAAAAAATATATTTTAATGATTTTTTACAGAGAGGAAGGGAGAGATATAGAGAGTTAGAAACATCGATGAGAGAGGAACATCAATCAGCTGCCTTCTGCACACCCCTTACTGGGGATGTGCCCGCAACCAAGGTACATGCCCTTGACCAGAATTGAACCCGGGACCTTTGAGTCCGCAGGCCGATGCTCTATCCACTGAGCCAAACCGGTTTCGGCAAGTGTTGACCTTTTCTTTCCCAGCTTTGTATTTGGTGACTAGCATTAGTTGTAAGAAGAGGAAAAACCCTTTTATGTTCTTTCTTAGAGGTGTGGGGCAGAGGGACTCTGAGTTCTAATGCATATCTGCTTCTTATAATAGTTAATACTGTACCTACACCTGTAAGTGTGAAGATAGGCATCTGAGTGAACATTATTAATGCCCAAGCTCTTACCCTACCTCATGAGCTTGATTTTTTTAATCTCTTAAAAAATAGTTTTTATTGATTTTAGAGAGAGAGGAAGGGAGAGGGAGAGAGATACAAACATCATCAAGCAGCTGCCTCCTGCCCCCTTCCTTCCTCTTGGGATTCGAGCTTGCAATATGGGCATGTACCCTGACTAGGAATCAAATCAGTGACCTCTTGGTGCATGGGTTACACTCAACCATTGACCCACACCAGCCAGGTGCTTTTATCTCTTGCTTAGTGTCCAAAATTATATAAAGAGTCTGACCCACCTCTTCATGTTGTGAAGATAGTGTAGTATAGAGTTTGTAGATACCAAAGTCTAACATTTAAAACAAGATTTTTGCATAGAGGGCAATGCTGAAACTAGCTCTTTGTATTGAATTAAGGTTCTCTGCTTATAATACACTAGAGACCTGATGCATGAAATTTGTGCAAGAGTAGACCTTCCTTCCCCGGGCTGCCGATACTGGCTTCCCTCCAGGATCAGCTTCTTGCTGGCACTCAGCTTACCTCCCCCAGGGAGGCCCCGCCCACCCTCCGCAGCCAGCTGGACACTGGTGGCCTAGGCCTCCCTCTGTGGGACGATCATGTGGCAATGGCCAGCCCTGACCAATTGCATTGTACCTGCCTTGGCTGGCCTGGCGCTAGTGGGTGTCACAGCGTGATCCTGGATGGTCATCCTGATGGTCGTCCCGCTATTTGGCTATTCAGTCAGCTGTTCAGTTGATTTGTATACTACGCTTTTATTATATAGGGCTAGTGGCCTGTTGCACAAAATTAGTGCACATTAAAAGGGGATTAATTAGAGGAACTATTTTAATATTGCTCTTTGCTCTTTCTCTATAACGGAAGTGTTAGAGATGAAAGAAAATTAGTAAAATGTATAGGAAATCTTCCTCCTGTCAGAGTCTGGGGCGCACCATGGGACCCAGAGTCAAGTCCCCATCTACCCACATGCACCTCAAAATTACACAAGATCCAGACCCGGCTGGTACCACCCTTATCGAGCCCCACTGGGGTGTGTGCCTTGAGGTCCGGATGCAACCTGAGATCCCCTGTTAAGCCCCACTGGGCAGGGACTATAGCCTGAGGCCCCCGTCAAGCCCTGCCAGGTGGGGTTGTACAGGGGGAGGGGTGCGCACAGCCTCAGGTCCCTGCTGATTGCTGGTAAGGCTCGTTAGAGGAACTTGGCCTCTGCTATTGGTGCAGCCATCTTGTGTTACAGAAACCTTGCCTCTGCTGTGGGCACAGCCATCTTTGTGGCAGAGTGACGGTATATTTGCATATTCCCTTTTTAATATATAGGGTATCACTTTATATATGCCTACAGTTACAAGTTTATTTCAGTTCCCTTTTCCCATCTGAAAAAAATGCCAGTAACTCAGTAAGGTAAAGAGATTGTAGTTGACTTCCCAAAGATATGTCTCTTTAATGGAATTTAGGCATAGGGGGAAAATCTGGTGTGATTTCAGTATCTGAGAATCCCTGTTGAGCACACACCAAAAATAATTTTTATAAAAATGACAGAGGTGTCCATTGTTAAATCTTCTTGTTCCTTTTATCATCTTTCCAAGATTGTTTTCTAATTGTTATTTTTCCCCCCTTCCAAATCCAGGCTGGCTACAATAAACAACAGTCAACATGTCCAGCAAAGGGAGCAGCACAGATGGCAAAACAGACTTAGCTAATGGTAAGGAGCCAACATGAAGGTGAAGCTATTTTTGTTGTATCACCTCAGATTCTCCTCCCCCAAAGAGAGTGGAGACATGAATTTTAGTGGAGGGAAGGAAATCTTTCCTTTGGAATTCTAAAAGGTTGTAAAGGTGGATAGAACCTAGGAAATGCTCTTAATAAAGGAGAAAAAGACCATCTAGTTGGTGGTGGGAGCAAGAGAGTTGTTGGGAAGGTGAGGTTGTGCAGTCATAATGAGAAGTCTCTTACCATGGTAGATCATAGTTTAATGGAGATATTAGACAAGAGATGAAGATATAACCTAAACCGACTGGAATTGGGGTTTTCTTCCTGCCTTCTTTCCATTCATCCATCCATGCTTCCTTTTCTTTTTTTTTTTTTTTTTGCCAGTGGCCCTAGTGCAGGTTTGAAGGCAGGATATGAAGATTCTGATAGAGTTAGCTACTACCTGGGTTATTCAACCAATGCTTTAACCTTGAGCCAGCTTCTAAACTGGGGAAATGTCCATCAAATGGATATAGTAGTTGGGTGCCACAGTGTCCAGCATTCCTCAGCACCTTGCAGGTCAGGATTATAGGCTAAAATCTATTTGATGTGATTGGCAGAGTAATGAAATTGATGGAGGGGAAAGTGAGATTTTTTTTCAACATGTTTTATTGCCCCCTTTTTTCTTTTCTTTCTTTTTTTTTTTTTTTACCGCTGTGGTTCATAATTATTGGGCTTAAGACACAGCATTCTAGAAGGGTTTGAGGTATATAATTGATTTGGAGTTTTGCCATTAGCTAGATCAGGGATTGACAAACTACGGCCTGTAGGCCAAGTCTAGCCTGCCACTGTTTTTATAAAGTTTATTAGAACATAGTCATGCCCCATCCATTTACATAGTATTTATGATTGCTTTAGCAGTGGAGTTGTTGTGACAGAGATCCATATGGCCTATGAAGCCTCAAAATTTTACTATCTGGCCCTTGGCAGAAAAATTTTTGCGAGCCCATGACCTAGATCTTTGTCATTGACTGTTAGGGTCCTCTTTCTGAGCTTGTGGTATGTCTCGCCTTTATGTTAACGTGATAGAACAGCGCCAAAATTGTCTTAATTTTTTAATCATGATTTTAACAATAAATGCTAGGGGTTTGGCCTTTTATTTTTCCTTTTTCACAGAAGTGATAGGTGTGATATTTTGTGCCAGTAGTTCTTAACCTTTTTAATGCCGCATCCCTTTAATATAGTTCCTCATGTTATGGTGACCCCCAACCATAAAACTGCTAGCTTGGTCACCTAAGACCATTGGAAAACACAGATATTTACATTACGATTTATAACAGTAGCAAAATTACAGTTTTGAAGTAGCAACGAAAATCATTTTATGGTTGGGGGTCACCACAACATGAGGAACTGTATTAAAGGGTTTGTGGCATTAAAAAAGTTGAGAACCACTGTTTTATGCCTTCTCACCACTCTCAAATCTTTAACCAATTGCATTTGTATATGGAAATTCTGGCCATTGTAGTTTGTAGGAGCAAATTGCTACACTATTCCCCTTTATCAGCAAGTTCCTAGTAGCCTAGTGTTCACACTGTGTTCTTAGTTGAGGTGCTTTTTGAAAAGAGCTGTTTTTGTCTCCCAACTTTCGGTTACTCCTTGAACCAAAGCACTTATATTATCAGTTTTCTGTATTGGGTTTTGTCTAAGAGTTCATTGGAAAAGGAGTTCCATTGCTACAAAGATTTTCAGAAATTACTGCTCTAATCTAGATGAATAAACAGTAAAGTGCTCCAGTCCTTTGAATTTTTAAACATTAGAGTGGTATTAGAGTTGAAAAGCTCATACCAGAATCACCCATAGTTGGTCTCCCTTTCCTAACAGCCTTTACTTTTGGCAAGATAAAATTTCTATTTAAAAAAGAAGGCTGTTTTTTGATAGAATACAGTATCTAATTGTAGGGGATTATATTATTCAATATGACCCAGTTGTTTTATAACTACCAACAGGGAGGTCTAGATTCTAGAAGATGGTAAACTTGTTTCTCAGGTATCAACTGTAGTACCTCCTCTTCTTAATCATTTTTATGTATGCTTCCTGATAGAACTTTGTCTCAAACAGTTTGTATAACCAAAAATAGTATTAAAATTATTAAATTAATGGAAGTAAGTCAGAATACGTATATTAACAAAAAATGAGCAAGAACTCATTCAAATGATCACCATTCCCACTTTTGTACTTCCTTCTGGATTCTTAATAGACCTTTCAGTTTAGAATTTGGGAGGTGGGAAGTAGTCCAACTCCTTACTTACTATCCTAGTGATTTTACTCATTTATTCCTCCATCTTTTTCTGAGAGATAGCTATGCCAACTCTTTCAGGGATGGCCGTTCTTTTTCTTATATTTAGTTCAGTTATTGACTTAACTAATGGATGCCCATCCAGCAGAACCGAGCCTGAGGTATCAAGCACACTCTCCATACATTTGCCAATGCTTTGCCTCTTGAGAATTTATTATACTCTTAGGTTCTCCATTTCTTCAGATCTGTTGAAATAAGTACTTTTATTTGTGTGTGGCTTTGATCTTAGTCTTTTCAACTTCTTGTCCAAGATTTCCTCTCAGAAAAAACTTTGGCCAAAGTTGGTTTCTGGGTCTTTTGATGTGACAGTTTCTTAGACTAAGGCAGAAAAATGCTTCTAACCACTATCCTATCCACCCCCCCCCCCCCCAACTACCCATTTTTCATTTACATGCAGGAAGCATGTCTAGCAGTCCAGAGGAGATGTCTGGTGCCGAAGAGGGGAGGGAGACATCCTCGGGCATTGAAGTAGAGGCCTCAGACCTGAGCTTGAGCTTGACCGGGGATGATGGTGGCGCCAATCGCACCAGCACAGAAAGTCGAGACACAGATACAGAGAGCTCAGGTGAAGACAAGGACTCTGACAGCATGGAAGACACTGGTCATTACTCCATCAATGATGAAAACCAAGTCCATGATCGCTCAGAGGAAGAGGACGAGGAAGAAGAGGAGGAGGAAGAGCATCCTCGGCGTCGTGTACAGCGCAAGCGGGCCAACCGTGACCAGGACTCATCAGATGATGAGCGCGCCTTGGAGGACTGGGTGTCCTCGGAGACATCAGCCCTTCCCCGACCTCGCTGGCAAGCTCTTCCTGCCCTTCGGGAGCGAGAACTGGGTTCAAGTTCCCGCTTTGTATATGAGGCTTGTGGGGCAAGAGTCTTTGTGCAACGTTTCCGCCTGCAGCATGGGCTTGAGGGCCATACTGGTTGTGTCAATACCCTGCACTTTAACCAGCGTGGAACTTGGTTGGCCAGCGGCAGTGATGACCTGAAAGTGGTGGTTTGGGACTGGGTGCGGCGGCAGCCGGTACTGGACTTTGAGAGTGGCCACAAAAGCAATGTCTTCCAGGTGAGGCAAGGGAGCAGAATAGCAGTTGAGGAAATCTGGCAGATAGGGAATCTGAGCTGTTCCCTATAGTGAGAGGTGGTAGAAAGTTGCAGGAATTAGACATCAAACTTGATCCTTTCTTGGCTCTTAGAGGAGTTAAAAACCTATGCCTTAGAGGAGTTAAAAACCTATGGCAAGCTTTTCTTTCCTTGAGCATAAAGACTATTGGACGTCTCATTATAGATAGAGTGCTTAGAAATTATCAGGCAGGAACCAGATGTGCCCTGGTAGGCGGCATACAGTGTAAGAGCAGAGACTGTTGAGCCAGACTACTTGGGTTCAAATCCTAGCCCTGTTCTTCACTAGCTGTGTGATTTTGGCAAGTTATTTAACCTCTGTCTTAAGTTTATCTATATATATAGGTCTAATAACATAGAGGATTATGGGGATTAAATAATGGAAGCTAAGCAGTTAGAACCGTGTCAGGTACTTAGTAAACATTTGATGTTAGTTAATATTGTTGTTATCTGAAGATTTTACTCATCAGCGAAATACATCATATTGGTAATTACCATTTATCCCTAAGCATGTTCTCCTTTCCCAACATCCCTTTAATTTACCTTTTAGCAAATTTTCCTTACTATTCTCCCCTGGTAGGTAGATTACTAGTTCACCTGAGTACTTACCCTGTACCAGTTCAACCTTCCAGAGTCAATTGAAATGCTCTTTTATGTCAGAGATTTTTTTTCCCCTCACTTTCTAACTCATGGAAGAAATTAGACTTGAATCAATTTTGTTAAAGCTGGCGAGCTAAATTTTCATCTGTTGTGAAACAGCTAGGGGTGAGTTAGGGTTCTCATTTTCTTTTTTTCTTCTCAAATTTATCTCCTGAATTTCTTTTGTGTGTCCCTTTTTTCATTCTTAACACCCCAGGCAAAGTTCCTTCCTAATAGTGGTGATTCTACCCTGGCCATGTGTGCCCGTGATGGGCAGGTGCGGGTAGCAGAGTTGTCTGCCACACAGTGCTGCAAGAATACGAAGCGTGTGGCCCAGCATAAGGGAGCGTCCCACAAGGTAAGTAAATTGCCTCGAAGGATATGCAATTCAGCTCCTCTGTGAATCTCACCAAGGTCTTGTATCTATACTTAATGTAGTTACCTTCCTCCCTTCTTTTAATTCTAAGATTTGTACATAAGAAAGGAGAGAAAGCAGCCACCATCCTAAACTTCTTGGAAGGCAAGTATTTGAGAGATCTGTAAACCTTGCACATGCAATATTAACTGATGATACTTAATCCCTAAGCCAAACAGGAGTTGGAGATCCTTGAGGTCTCCTATGCCTTCCAAACCTTTAAAAAAATATATTTTATTGATATTTTACAGAGAGGAAGGGAGAGAGATAGAGAGCTAGAAACATCGATGAGAGAGAAACATCGACCAGTTGCCTCTTGCACACCCCCTACTGGGGATGTGCCTGCAACCAAGGTACCTACCGTATTTGCCGGCGTATAAGACAACTGGGTGTATAAGAGGACCCCCTAACATTTCCACTAAAAATACAGTTTGTTATATACTCGCCGTATAAGACTACCCCCCACTTGGAGGCATATTTTTCAGGGCCAAAAAATCGTCTTATACGCCGGCAAATAACGGTACATGCCCTTGACCGGAATCGAACCTGGGACCTTTCAGTCCACAGACCGACGCTCTACCACTGAGCCAAACCGGCTTCGGCTGCCTTCCAAACCTTTAAACTCTACTCTGATCTCTATTGCTGGGAGCTCTATTTAGACCTGGGCATATAGACCAAATAGTCAAGGTGGCAGCCAGTGAGGAGCTGCCTAGTCTCAGAGTAGGTACCATGTTCTTCCATGTCATGGAAAGACAATGGTCTGCTCTTAAAAGCCTAAGCAAATATATCGGTGGACCTGGAGTATCCATTTCTAGATGGCTCAGATAATGTAAAAATTATGTATTTCTTTGAATCTTAAGTGTACCTCCAAATATTGATTCAAAGAAATACATAAACCCCTAACTCACTTTTAGAACTGAAAATAGGGAAATGAAAGTTGGGCACCCCTCCTCTCCCCACCTAAGGGTGGGAAATTGATTTTATGTGTGAATGAGCCCTAATCTCTGATGTTTTCCTTTAGTATCACTGTCTGTCCAAATCCTTTGGGGACTTAGTTATAATAGCAAATCACCTGTCCTTTTGACTTGCATAGTATAAACAAGCTGTAAGTAATTTACCCAGAACAAGAGAGGATGGGGTTATTAAATTATCTCCTTTCCTGCTGAGACATTCAAAATGCAGCCCTTCTAGAGATAAAGGGATAAACTAAATGACCTCTAATTCTAATCTTTAGAAACCTCATCCTGGCCCTTTTCCTCTTACAGTTGGCCCTGGAACCAGACTCTCCCTGTACGTTTCTGTCCGCGGGGGAGGATGCCGTTGTCTTCACCATTGACCTCAGACAAGACCGGCCAGCCTCGTAAGTACGCGGGCAGCACTTTCACAGAGCTGCCTCTCATGGCGTAGGTAATGCTCAAGTCTCTGGCCCCTCAGAATGGTCCCTCTGTTCCGATGAGAAGCAGATTAGGGTTTAGGAATTCCTTACTTTGTTGATAGTTGTCTGTTCCTCAGAAATGAAGTGCCATTCAGTCTTTTTGTTTCTAAAGCAGAGTTCAGTTATCTTATTATATGTGGGCTTTAATAACTGTCGATTCTCTTGTGTACCACTCAACTTACCCACAAGAAGCATATTACTCTACAAAGCAGCTTAGAGATGTGGTCCTGTGTAGTTCCAATTCAGTTACGTATCAAAACATGTAAACAAATGATTGATTTTGAACAAAAATATTGGTATATATAGAACTCCATCATATCACAGGTCCTTTGTAGATCAGTTTTAGACTCATGGGTACATTATATCCTTTTTAAGCTGTGTGATATCATAGCATCTTGTTTGGGTCTAGACAGATTGTGTGTGTGTGTGTGTGTGTGTGTGTGTGTGTGTGTGTGTTTCTCTCTCACGTGCACGCACCCAGGAAATTCAAATAAAGAATATACAGACAAAATGCTCCCTCATGCACAGCTCCTTGGCCCCCACTTTTCTGGCTGTTGACAGTCATTGCTAACAATTTTAAATACCTTTCCAATCCTTTTTGTTGTATACTTTTATGTGTCTTAATATGTATACTTTTAGCAATCCTTTTTGTATACTTTTCCCCTTAGATAGGATAGTTAATATAGAAACATGTCTGCAGTTTGCTTTTTTCATAATATGTTGTATTTTGGAAATCTTTCTCTGTCAGACCATAAAGGTCTACCTCATATTTTAACCATGACATATACATTGTAACATGGCATACCACAGTATTTAACCATGATCTTATTGATGAGTTATCTAGGTTAGTTATTATCTTGTTAGTCTTAAAAATCATTATAACAGATCTTGTATGTCAATAGCAAAATTAAGGAATGTATGTCACTGACTTTAAGTAGTATAGAAGTAAAATAGTATAAATTAATTTAGGGAATATACACTTAAGGCTGATTATTTTTAGACATAAGTATAGAAAAGGTCTAGATTGTGGAAGAGACTAAAAAATTACTTAAACAATAGAAATGTTTTAGGCTTGCAAAAAAGATATACTGTTATATATATATATATATATATATATATATATATATATATATAATCTTCAAGAGCATGAGTTTTGGGAGCTATTTGGCTTATACTGGAAAAGGAACAGGACTGGGTGACAAGAGATCTGCCTTCCAATGCTAGCCTGCAGTTATTCAGCGTTGAGAAAATAATTCAGTCTGAATAGTTTTTGTTATTTTCAGTTTGGAAGTTCTGTGGTTCTGTGATGATAATGGAACATTAGCAAGTTTTCAAGGGGGGAGGGGAAGAGCAAAGATGCAAAAAATAATATGATTTTTTTTGGTGGGCTCTGGTGAAGAGTTGTGAAACAGCATGAGATCTTATCCTGTGGCTCAAGGTCAGAGGAAAAGTACTGTTAGGCCACAGGGGATGGGAATCTGGTTCTAGTAATGGTAGAGCACTCAGCTTTGGCAAGTCATTGAATTTGGAATGAAATGATAGCAGGAAATCTGGCTGAGAGATGACCAAGGATCTGGATGAGAGATGGGATAGAAACTAAGAGGGGGAACGTGAGAGAAACTTCACGTAGGAGGATGCCCAAATTCTGGATTTGGGGAATAAGATACAGTGAGCTTTCAAAAAGGTTTTGCTTTAGGGATTGAAGAAGTAGTAGAAGGCTGGAATGGGGGGGGGGGGGGGGGGGCGTTGAATGTGAAGGCTATGGCCAGGCATTGTTGTGTGAAGTTGGCATAGGGGAATTTTTCTTTTGTGTATATACAGGGTGGGTCAAAAGTAGGCATATAGTCGTTTGTATTGAAAATAATAAAACAATCTATAATAATAAAAGCATACTATGTTAGTTAGACCAGACAGCCTGATGACCTTCTGGGTGAAGCTGGGCTGCAAGGGCCAGGGCAAGCCTCTGCGGCTGCGAGGCTGAGCCCCTTGCACGAATTTCATGCATCGGGCCTCCAGTTAATAAAAAATAAAACAAGAATACTTTGGTTTGGGTACTCACAACTGTAAACCTACTTTTGCCCCATCCTATATGATAGTTGAGTCTCTGGAAGCGGGTGAAATTTGCTAACATCTTAGGAAAAAAGTTGCATTTGGAGCTGTGGGTGAATATTCTTTTATCCAGTGGAAGCCAGTTTGAGATAGTCCTCAAAGGAATTTTTGGTCTGATCTGTAATTATTTTTCCATTTTTTTCTGGAACATGTCTGCTCTTTAAAAAGTTGCAAATTTTAAGACAAAACTTGGTGTATTCATTTCATATGGTTTCTTTTGTATGCTGCTTGCCTCTGCCATAATTAATCTTTTTCCTCACCTGAGCATATATTTTTATTGATTTTTAGAGAGGTAGAGAGAGAGACACACACATTGATCTGTTGCTTTCCATATGTGTCATGACTGGGAATGGAACCCACAACCTTTTGGTGTACTGTATGATGCCCCTGCCAACTGAGCCACCTAGCCAGGGCTGATTAAACATTTTAAAATATATATATATATATATATATATATATATATATATTTTTTTTTTTTTTTTACAGAGAGGAAGGGAGAGGGATAGAGAGCTAGAAACATTGATAAGAGAGAAACATCGACCAGCTGCCTTCTGCACACCCCCTACCGGGATGTGCCCAAAGCCAAGGTACACGCCCTTGACCGGAATCGAACCCGAGACCCTTCAGTCCACTGAGCCAAACCGGTTTCAGCCTGATTAATCATTTTAATAGCACCATTACATGTTCTCCAGAAAGCTCAAGGTACTCTGTGCATTTTTCCATTGGGAGAGAGAATGTTTAAGTAAATAAATTGCAAGATGGAAAGATTAAGTTATGTCAGCATTACTTGACAGTAGAGTCAGTACTTCATAATTGATCCTCACAGTTCATTTTGCTTCCACATGGCAACCCTTATATTTGACTCTTTTGAAAATCCAAATTGCTGAGGAAATAAGATAGTCCTGTGAAAAGGAGCAGCTACTTTTCCCTCTCAGAAATCCAATTAATACCATCTCTTCTCATTGCTAGTGTGTTCCTGAAACTCTTTCTTGATATGTTTTCTGCCCAGTGTTTTTGAGGGTGTGTGTGTGTTCCCTAATGACATTCCTTTTTAATGACCTCTGTACATGATTTCTTTTTTTTAAATGGGACAATGACATGTCCCTCTTTTTAAAAAAATTTTTTTAATTGATTTTTTACAGAGAGGAAGGGAGAGAGATAGAGAGTTAGAAACATCGATGAGAGAGAGTCATCGACCATCTGTCTCCAGCACAGCCCCTGCTAGGAATGTGCCCGTAACCAAGGTATATGCCCTTGACCGGAATCGAACCCGGGACCCCTGTGTCCGCAGGCTGACACTCTATCCACTGAGGCAAACCGGTTTCGGCTACACTGTTCTTTTAATGGAAGGTTGCAGAGATTTTTCAGAGCAAGTAAAATCTCTCCGCTTTGCCTAGAGCAGGTCTTGACTGAGGGGGTGCTAAAAATCATTTCTTTACAAAAAGCTTGCTGTCAGGATTATATTTCAGTATCCATAGCAACAGAAATGAGCAAAAGCTTAGATTAAAAACAAAATAAATCCCAGTTCTTTCATATCTTTCCTTTTTTATAAATTGACTAATCTTTTTGATATCATATTTGACTGGTTGGGTACTGAGATTTGGAAAGAGGATTCATAGTATTACCCTTAAAATAGGACAGATTATGGCTATTAGGCAGAATCTTCTGGGTAAAACTGAAATTTCATAGCATTTCCTCAGTGCCTGAGGCCCTGGTAAAGATCTCCTTTTTTTGGTGGTACAACGAGACGAATAATTTAGACATTATTTTCCAGATTTAAAAACCGCTATCTTGCCCTAGTTGGCTTGGCTCAGTGGATAGAGTGTCAGCCTGTAGACTGAGGGGTCTGGGTTTGATTCTGGTCAATGGCACCTGCCCAGGTTGTGGGCTTGATTCCCAGGAGAGGGTGTGCAGGAAGCAGCTGATCAATGATTTTCTCTCATCATTGATGTTTCTATCTCTCCCTCTCCCTTCTCTGAAATCAATAAAAATATATATTAAAAAACAAAAACAACATACCACTATCTTTAGCGTGATCACTTTGTAAGTTATATAAATGTCTAATCATGGGTTGTACATCTGAAACTAACAGCTCTACTTCATAAGAATCTCATCTCCTAATTTATTTCAGATAAGGGAAGAAGAATGCTGTTTTTTCTTTTGGATTGCCCCTGTGCTAGAAAACTGTGGCTTGTCATTCTGTGTGCATTCTATTTATTTATTTTTTGGTTAATCCTCACAAGGATATTTTTCTTTTGAATTTTAGAGAGAGTGGATGGGAGAGGGAGAGACAGAGAAACATTGACATGAGAGAGACATATCAATTGGTTGCCTCCCACATGCACCTGACCAGGGCCTGGGATCATGCCTGCAACTGAGGTGCGTGCCCTTCACCTAATCAAACCCAGGCCCTTCTGCCTGAGGGCCAGTTCTTGATCCACTGAACCAAACTGGTCAGGGCTGCTATGAATTTTAAGTGACACTTTCCTGGAATGTAGGAGATAGACTCTGATCTCAAGGTCTTTTCTGTCCACTGTTCTGTGATTCATCTTCCCCTCATTCCCTGCCCCCAGGTGGTATGGAACGTGTGTTTATGAATGAAGGGTGGGAAGATGGGGATGATATTGTTAGGTTATCATGTTGGATTCAGGCTAACCTGGGAACTACCTGAGGAATAATACTTTCATATACCTTTAACTTACACTTCTTGAGGAACATCAGAAAAATGACTTCACTCCCTGTTTGTTTGTGTTTTTACATCCCAAAAGTAGCATTTAGTAAATAAATGGGAAGGGGGTTTTTGCCTTATGTTCAAAACAAACATTACTCTCCCTGCTGTCACCTGCCATGACCATCTGTATCTTTGGGAGAATATAACTTTTATGCTTTTCTACTCTTAAAGGAAGCTGGTGGTGACAAAAGAGAAAGAGAAGAAAGTGGGGCTGTATACAATCTATGTAAATCCTGCCAATACTCACCAGTTTGCAGTGGGTGGACGAGATCAGTTTGTAAGGTGAGTCTGGCTTTTCTATGTCTTTAAAAGGGTTTGAGACTCTGATGCGTTTTGTACTGTCAGGTGTCCCTTTGGAAAGGTATCAATTGCCTAGGAATCCATTCACCACCATCTTGAGTTTTTTACTCTCTTCCAAAAGAGTTTAGCTCCTGGTGGGGTATTCCCCCTAATGTAACAGTCTCTGAGGGATGGCTTAACATAGGAATGATCAAGTTTTAAAGAACTTGGATGAATTGACCAAGGTCCCCACATAGCAGTTAAGTCATAATCCCAAGTGTTGTATTAATAAGTAACTCCCACCATTTTCATATATAAGTTAACAAGCACTAGAAGTTTTGAATGCTGGTTTATGATACAGAAATTATTTGACCTTGGAGTAATTTGTGTGAACTCGGCACTTTTGGCTCCCATTGTCTTGAACCACTTTTCTTTGTAGTGATATTTTGTTACTGTGAATGTCTGTTGTAACCCTGGCTATTACGGTATATATTATCCTAAGGAAAATGGACTTCATGGATTCCATTCCCAGGTACATCAATTAGTTTCCTTCAGGCCCTTAACCATAAACTATATTCCATCCCTATCCAGCTGACCTATTTTAACTGTGTATTTCTTTTGTTGCTGAGGGATTATCAATTTGAAGAGGAGGAGGAGAGGGGATCACTAGAGAATTGAATGACTTTTTGTTTTCCTATCCTGATGGTGGGTGAAAAACATTATCTTCCTTTAAATGAGAGCACTTTTTATAACTATATTCTGAAATTAATTTTATTTATAAGAAAGGGGAAAAAAGGTAATAATTCTTTCCCCATAAAGAAGGACAAAGAGTGTTAGATACTAAGGAACACAGAATAGTCCATACACCCAAATATTAAAATTAAAATATTTTATTGATATTTTACAGAGAGGAAGGGAGAGGGATGGAGAGTTAGAAACATTAATGAGAGAGAAATATCAATCAGCTGCCTCCTGCACACCCCCTAATGGGGATGTTCTTGCAATCAAGTTACATACCATTGACTGGAATTGAACCTGGGACCCTCTATCCACTGAGCCAAACCGGTTAGGGCCAAATATTAAATATTTTTTATTGGTTTACTGACTTGCTTAGATTTATGTGGCTTAGTAACATTTGAGAGCTGTGATTCAGACTTAATGTAGAAAGAAAATAATTTGATTAGCAGGTAATATATATTTGCTGAAGAGTAGTATAATTGGTAATACAACAGTCTCCTATTCCTCTTTTTTATTTTAATTTTAAAAAAATATATTTTTATTGACTTTTTACCAAGAGGAAAGGAAAGGGATAGAGAGTTAGAAACATCTTTGAGAGAGAAACATCCATCGATCAGCTGCCTCCTGCACGCCCCCTACTGGGGATCAAGCCTGCAACTAAGGTACATGTCCTCCACCAGAATCAAATCCAGGACCTTTCAGTCCACGGCCCGATGCTCTATCCACTGAGCCAAACCGGTCAGGGTTATTTTAATTTTTGTATTTATTGACTTGAAAGAGAGGAAGAGGGGGAGAGAGAGAGAAAGAAAAACAGATTTGTTGTTCCACTTGTTTTACGCATTCATTGATTGAATCTTGTATGTACCGGAAAGGGATCAAACCTGCAACATTGTCATTTGGGGATGAACTGCCCAATCAGGGCCCTATTCCTCTTATCTTTCTCCAGTTCATTTAGCAAACATTTCCTGGATATTCTCTTTATGTAGGATATTAAGCAAGGGATTGTGGAGAATATAAGTATATATTGACTCATTTATCTAGTATTTATTGAATATCTGCGTGTGCTAGATACATCCTTAGTCTCTGCCTTCAAAGAGGATTCTAGAGAAACCTAGCTGAGGATTACAAATACTAACTAATAAAACCAGTATTACTCATCTAGTAAGTGGCAGAGTTTAGTATTTAAACTCAGATCAGACTCCTTAAATATAGTAAAAACCATTCCACTGAGGAAGTATTAAAGACAAATGGGAAATTGATATTTCAGTGGACAGTGTGTTTAGAGATAGCAAGATGTGACATGGTATGTTCAAGGAGAGCATCATTTTTACTTGTCGTTTTGTATAATGTATGGGATCTTTGAGAAGTAGTAGGCAGCCATACTAAGGAGTTTAGACTTTTTTTTAGTAGAAAATAAAAAACTACAAAGAGATTTAAGCAGGAAACTTACATAAAATTTTGCATTTTAACATAATTCTAAACTGGAGACAGTATAAGCAAGGAAATTGGTTTAGAATGATACTACATATCACGCAGGCAAAATTTGGTTAAGGGTGGAGGAAATAAATGTAGTCAAGAAATACACCCAGTGAATCTAATTGACAGGAAGGAAATTAGTTCTATAGGAGAGAAAGTACTTGATTTCTATCTTTGTCACTTAAATTTAGGATAATGCCATTAACAGAGATTTAGGGGAAGGGATAAGTTTAGAATAAGTTTAATTTTAGAAGAAGGAAAATGAGTTTACTTTGGGCATCTCATTATAACTTCAGTTGGCACATAGATATACATCTGGAACTCAGAATAAGTTTGGGCTTGAGATTTAGGTCTATGAGACGTTTTTGTAGAAGGTAGTTAAAGCATTGACAGTGGAATTTGATCACTAATGGGAAGTATTGATCAGATTTCTCCCCCCTCCTCCCTCTTTGAATCTCTGACTTCTTTGAGAATATATGGAGAACTATGATCCCTACTCTCTGGAAAATATACATAAGCACAGTTTCTGGACGTTTACAGTCTACTTAGATGCTAGGTTAAAATTATCTTATATAGAGTCAGGAGAACTTAAGACTAAACCTCTGTGGAAGGTCAATATTTAAGGATAAACAAAGAAAGACAGGCCCATGAACAACATAGAGGAGTTGTTGGACATCAAGGAAAGAAAGTGTTTTAGGTGAAGGAGTAATGAACACGTCAGGACAAGAGAGAAAGGCTGAAAAGTATCTTGTTGGCATTGGCAATTTGGTTACTGATGACTTTAGCCAGAGAAGCCCAGTGGTGAGTTGAGGGCCAAAGCTAGGTGGGAATGGTGTAAGAAGTGAATACCAAGTCAGGAAGTGAAAACGTTGAATGTAGATTGCTCTTTGCATAATTTGACTCCGAGGAAAGGACAGTCAGTAGAAGGAGAATTTTTAGAAAATGGACAGACAGTAATGAGGAAGAGGTTAAGAATGGACTAATCACCAAAGACATTGGAGGAATGAGATTAAGAGCAGCTGTGGAGGCTCTGAGATTGAAGAATGGTGGGTGAGAACAGAGATTGGAGCTGTGTGTGTGTGTGTGTTTGTGTGTGTGTGTGTGTGTTTAAAGTATATTTTTATTGATTTCAGAGAGAGGGAGAGACAGAAACATCAGTGATGAGAAAGAATCATCAGCCCCCTCCCCCACAATGGGGACCAAGCCCTCAACCTAGGCATGTGCCCTTGACCCAAATCAAACCTGGACCCTTCAGTCCACAATGCTCTATCCATGGAGCCAAACCGGCTAGGGCTGTCTTGTTCTTTACGGTATTTTCAGCACTTAGCATAATACTTGGGACATGATATGTGTCATAAACATTTGAATGAATGATTAAAGTTTGGATTGGAAAGATTAGGGAAGGTGAAGATAGTTTTGTGCTTGATGGAAATGAAGGAACGAGAGAGTAAGCTTTTGACATTTTATTTATTTTTAAAAATATTTTTTTTTGTTTCAGAGAGGAATGGAGAGAGAGAGAGAGAGAGAGAGAGAGAGAGAGAGAGAGAGAGAGAGAGAGACATCAATGATGAGAGAGAATCATTGATAGGCTGCCTCCACACCCCCTCCTGGGATCGAGCCCGAGCATGTGCCCTTGACCGGAATTGAACTCGAGACCTTTCAGTCCCAGGCCGATGCTCTATCCACTAAGCCAAACCAGCTAGGGCAGTTTTTGATATTTTAATTGCTTCTCCCACCACAGGATTTACGACCAGAGGAAAATTGATGAGAATGAAAACAATGGAGTACTCAAGAAATTCTGTCCTCATCACCTGGTAAGAGTCATGAAGGGCCAATCGCTCTAAGCTTCCCTGACATGACCCCAAGGCTAATCCCAAACTTATTGATATAGTTGGAAGAGCTTGGACTTTTGAATCAGACACCTGGATTTGAGTCCTGCTCCACCACTTACCAGCTTGTAATCTTGGGCACTCACCTCACTCTGTTGGTCAGTTTTTCTACTGGCAACATAGAAGTAAATGCCTTGTGCCCTGATAGTAAGGCTTAATGCGACAGTGGATATCTACAGTGGCTAGCACACAGAAGGTAGCCAACAGAAAGCCCTCTCCCCAGAGATGGTTACGTCTCATTGGTTGTATTCCTCTCTCTGTCTCTTTCTCTCAATCGCTGGGAGAACATTAGGGGAGTTTGAAGGGAAAGCTTTTTTCCTGAAGATGGTATAACAAATGGGTGGGGGTGGGGCATCAGTCAGTATCTGCTCCTTATTGCAGGTGAACAGTGAGTCCAAAGCAAACATCACCTGTCTTGTGTACAGCCACGACGGCACAGGTACGTGAGCAGGGCCCAGCTCCTAGGCTGGCAGGCCCCCTCTGTCTAGGAAGCTGCCGAGCAGGGAGGCATGTGCCCTGTAGTGCTCACCACTGTGCTAGAGCTCCAGGTGGAGAGGCCGGGCGTGGTTGCTGATGGTGAGCACACAGGGGAGGATGCAGCAGAGGACCCTGGGAGATGCCAGGACCGCTTGGGGAATGTTGCAGATGAGAGGTGACAGGCCTGTCCTTAAGTCTAGACCACATGGCTGAGCAGGTGCTTAAGCCCTGACTTGTTCCCAAGTTGATGGGTGTGATCTTGAGCATTCTGCTACCCCTTTGTAGCAGCGTGTTCCTAGACTGCTTGAGACTCCTGGCTTGCCTGCTGTTCCAACTGAGTAAGATGGGTGTTAATATACGTGGGTATTAGGAGGGGGCGCTGCTGGCAAGAAGCCCACCCCTACCCCAGCTCCCGATCCCAGCTTGTTTTCAGCCTTTGCCTTCACTGCTGTGTGCTTGTTCTTGGCAGAGCTCCTGGCCAGTTACAACGACGAGGACATCTATCTCTTCAACTCCGCTCACAGTGACGGGGCCCAGTATGTTAAGAGATATAAGGGCCACAGAAATAACGCTACAGGTGAGGCTGTCTTTCGAGGTTGGGTAGCCAAGCCTGCTGGCTTGGAGAGCCAGTGTCTCATTGGGGTTGTGCCAATAGGAACCCCCTAAAGGAGTGGACTGCCTGCCCTGAGCGCTGGGGGAGGGGATCCCCATTGGGCTGGAGCTGTCGTGGGCCTGCTTTGCTGGAGGGGAGAGGGCTTGGGGGCATCTCTCACCTCTGCCATTACTTGGTTTGAGCATAAGGAGACCGGGCCATTTTTTTATGGTTTCAGTTAGCTTCAGGATTGAACGGCTTGTTAAGGAAGTCCAGAAAAGCCCTCCTCAGTCAGTGGCACTGATGCCTAAAAGAGGATGACTCTGCACTTCTGGAGAGGAGGAGGAGGAAATGATTCTTTTGAATGAGGCAGAGGAGGAGGAATAGTGTAGTGCCTCGCCCAAGTTTGTCCTTTTTTGTTCTGTCTTGTTCTTTGCTGCACAGTGGAGTCATGTGGTATTCTTTTAAAAATTCTGGTGCCTCGTTCCCATCCCCAGGCATTCTGATGTAAGTGGTAGGGATGTGACCTGATTGGGATGTGAAAAGCCCTTTACGTGATTCTAATGTGCAGAAAAATTGGGGAATCGCTGCTCTTTGTTATTGTTACCATGCTTAACATAGCTGTCATAGTTGTGATTTGGAAAGAGCAGTCAGTTTTCCTTTTTCTCTTGAGCTGGTGAGAAGAAAGGGAAAAACCTGTACTTGGATCAAAGAAGGAGTACCAGTCCCATTTCTGATAAAGGCTGGCATCAGAGTTGGGACTCCTGGCTTCTTTCACTAACTTGAGAGAGTGGAGCCCCGTTGTGCAGAGTCTTGGTAACAAGTACAGCTTAGATGCTGGTTTAGGCCAGCTGTGATGTGTACCTCCATCAGTCTCAGGCCAGCTAATGACCCAGGAAGCGGTGACAAGGTACCGTGAAGTACACGTCCCAGGAATAACCCGAGGGCATAGGACAGAGCTGTCTAGAGGTGATTCAGCTTGGGACAGTAAGGCATTAGTGAATCCTGTGGTTGCTCGAAAGGGTGTGGAATGATGAGACTTAGGCTATTGTTAGGGACTTGCCAACTCCTCAGCCCTTGGGTCTCTGGGAGAAATAGTCTCAGGGACTGGTATTATTCATATATATTATTGATTTTTTACAGAGAGGAAGAGAGAGAGGGATAGAGAATTAGAAACATCAATCAGCTGCCTCTTTCTTTGGCTTTTAGCTGTTTTAGAGTTTGTGACTAACTAAATTCCCTCTGAGGTAAATATGTATAGGCCTGATGCCAACCGTCATGTGGTTTATTCCCTCATTTATCATTTCAGTAAAAGGCGTCAATTTCTATGGCCCCAAGAGTGAGTTTGTGGTGAGCGGTAGTGACTGCGGGCATATCTTCCTCTGGGAGAAATCATCCTGCCAGATCGTTCAGTTCATGGAGGGGGACAAGGGAGGCGTGGTGAGTATGGTGTGCGGGCTGGGCTGGCCCCCTACTCTCTCCAGTCATTAAGGTGGTTTTGGCAGGGCCTCTGAATTCTCACTGACAACATGATACCATGTCTTAGTGGAGCGCTGAGTTTTCAGTAGGACATTTCCTTCCTTTTCCTATCTTTTGCCCCCTAAGACATGGCTTATTGAAAAGAGAAATGGATCTTAGAGAAGAACCTCTGGCCTGAGGTATCTCTAGCCATGGACCTTTTGCAAAAGGAAAGCATGAGAGTTGAGTGGATACCAGCCTATATAATGCCAAAGACGTCTCCATCTCTCACCCCTTACCAGGAGCTAAGTAGTGATCTTAGCTAGATTCTGGATCAGTGGATATAAGTTGGAAGGAGCATTTTTTCAGATAATCGGGAAAATCAGAAAAAGGTCTGTATATTAGATAATATGGTATTTAGTGTTAAATTTATTTGATCTTGTGATAGTATTCTATTTATGTAGGAGAATATCCTTGTACTTAGGAGATGCATATTAAGTATTTAAGTGTTAAGTGGCCAGATTATTGTGATCTCTGAACCAATCTGGCCAATCAGTGTATTTGTATCTCGAATGAGTACCAAAAGTACTCTAGACTTTTGCTGGAGATCAACCACCTATTTGCCCTGAGCTTTCTATCGGCAAACGGGAAAACTGATCAGGTACATGATTTACTTGAAATCAAATAAATGAGGTACTCAGGAGAAGTACACTGAGTGGCCAGATGATTATGCGTTCAGAGATCATAATAACCTGGCCACTCAGTGTATATTTTTTTCTTTTTTAAGACCCAGAGTCACAAGGAAGTTGAAAAGCTTTCTATTGTTAGGTTTTTGGACTGCAGGAGATATAAGCGATACTGTTTGGGAGACTACGTTATACTGGTTACCCAACATAGTCTGGTTAAGAGCCTCTACGGAATGGCTGAGCCAGCTTAGTCTCTTCCTTTTCATCCCCCTGAGCTGTGGAGAGCCGCAGAGAGCCCAGCCGTCCCTTGGTGAGGTTTACCCAGGAGTGGTGTTAGAATTTAGGACAGTTTCTTGCCATTGGAACCCCATTCCTTCTGTGTGTTTCTTGGCCTGGTGTGAGGCTATTGGAGATTTTTCTTCTGGTTTCCTCTAAAATTTTTTGACCTGGAACCAGTAGATATTCAAGACTTCCATGGCCTGAATATAAGTGAAGAGGAATCTAAAACTTGAAGGTGTGTCTGGTGCCTGCTTCATTTTCTTTATGTAAAAAAAAAATTTTTAAATTGATTTCAGAGAGGAAGGGACAGGGAGAGAGAAACATCAATGATGAGAGAATCATCGATTGGCTGCTTCCTGGGAATTGAGCTCGAAACCCAGGCATGTGCCCTTTATCAGAATCAAACCCGAACCCGAGCCCGCAGGTTGGTGTTCCATCCACTGAGCCAAACCTGTTAGGCCGTCTGCTTCATTTTCTACTCTTAAGACCTCATCTATCATCTGCAGTGAACAGACCCCAAATAATGGAGTCTTAATGAGAATTCTATAACAGGCATCTAGTCAGAAGGAAGTCACAAGGGGCCAGTGAGTCTGTTCTTGATTATAAATTGTCTTGAATTCCATTCCAGAGATGCAGAACTGCACTTGTCTGTCCTCCAAAATCACTTTCCAGGCCAGTTTGCTTTCAGCTCAGCCACTATTAGGGTTTGATGATTAATCTAGTGCCCCAAAGGAAAGGGTACTTGCTTGAGTTTGGGTATTCATGTGAGTGAGGGACTAGACCAGCCATGGGCAAACTATGGCCTGCGGGCCGGATTCGGCCCGTTCGGCTGTTCTATCCGGCCTGCGGAGCTGAAAGAGCGGAGGGTTCTCTTGCTCTCCCCTCCACTCCTTCACCAGCAGCCCAGGATGAGAGTGCCAGCGTGGTCAGGTTGCTTTTGTTCCTGTCCTCCGGTCCAGTTTAAGAACCCATGGTGGCCCTCGAGTCAAAAAGTTTGCCCACCCCTGCACTAGACCAAGAAGTATAGAGACTGCACCAACAATGCGTTTCCTGGCTTATTCTCACCTCTAAGCTGAATGTGGTCCTCACGTGGCTCCCTCTGTTTTTGTTTTTTTTTCTTAATCTCCCAGCAGAGGGGTCCCCAGGCACCAACCTCAATGCAGACTGATAGCAGGTCTGTATCATCAAGTATAATATTAGAACCAGAAGGAATCTTAAAAATGATTGTCCACATTTGCCTAGCTCTCTTGTCCCTGTTTTTGCCTCAAACGATAGTCTTTTCTTTGTTCCCATTCAGGGACCAGGGTTGGGGGTGATGCAAAGGACAACTAAGGCCGGAGCTCCTTTCTCTGCTCCGGCGTTATTGACCAGATAGGTCTTGGCATTCAGGCAAGGTCTGGTGAAGTGCTCAGGTATCCTGATCCAGACACGATGGGCTCCTTCAGCAGGCTCCAGCTTAAGTAATTTATCCTGTTGTTTCTTCTGCCATCGGCTTTGTCTTTAGTCTTAAGTTCCAAGGTTTGTGTATATAAGCAGTCGCACAGCTTTTGGTAATGTTCCTGGCATTGGCGTTTCTGTCTGGTGGCTCCTCATGTTCAAGATGCTGGAGCCTCTACACACTCGCTGAAGGAGCCCAAACACAAAGTGCAAAGAAGGGAAATGGGGTTCCTAATGTAGGCTCTTTCCTGAGCATTTTGTTTGTTTGTAAATGGAAAACAAAAGAAGATGAGAAGTCTGTGGGTCAGTTTTATTTTCCATGCCGGCCCCAGCTTACCCTCATCTGATCTCCAAGGTCAGAAGAGGCAGAGGAGGTTGGTCCAGAGAGAACAGAGAGAGCCTTTGCCAGGAATTGTCTCCTTGGACTGTAGTGTGGCTGCATGGCGGGTGTGTGTGTGGGCGGGGGGGGGGGGGGAGAGGGAGAGAAGGCATGGCGAGGACCACACTTCTTCATTCTTGGTGCCTCCGGTCTATCTTCACCTGACTACAGACTGAAAATGTTTTAGCAGCTACATCTGGACCAGCACTTCCAGTGGGCATGGGGCTGCCCTGCCCTTGTTAGAAAGGCTAAAGCTTCCGAGTCAGACAGCAGGGGCGGGGCCTGGGACAGGAGGAAGCTGCTTAAGGCAGAGGCCTGTCTGCCTGCCGTAGTGTATTTCGCCTGCTCAGTGAGTACGGCTAAGAGGGTGGGTAAGATTGAGGCTCTGGCTGCCCTGAGAAGCTGCTCTGGTATCCTCTGCCACCCAGAGCTAGGCCTGCGGTGCTTTTAGGGCAGGTCCTGAAATGTGCAGGGTTCCCAGGCAGACATGAATGTGCCTCCGTGACCACTCCCCACCCCCGCCTCTTCCTAGCCTATGCCTTCCTCCAGTTCCAGTCCATGGTGCCAAAGGAAGATAATTGTTCTTTGACTGTTCTCTGCTGCTTTGTTGTTTTTTAAAAATTTGTTTGCCACTTGGTGAAAGCCCCTGAGATGGTTTTTTCCAGTCTTGCGTAAGTTGGACCTGTGGACTCTGTAGTGAATGAGATGATCTGGACCTCATTGCCTTTTGAAGCCAGCATTAAGCTTGGCCAGTCACTTGCCCACCTCTAGGACTATTTCTGGGGCTGAGGCCACCCCTGCCAATACATAGGAAATGAGAAGTGGGCCTAGTCTTTTACCCCGTCTGTAAATCCCAGAGGTCCTTCCGCCTCCAGGGCTCTGGCTTAGCCTCATAATGAGTGATCCTGCCTTTCAGTAGCTGCTCAGCCCTGCTCAGGGAGAGTTATTTGGCTCAAGGTGAGTAGTGGTTTTTAAAACTATCTCCCCATGCCCGAGCCTGAGCGTTCCCCTCCTCCTGACTAGGTGAACTGTCTTGAGCCCCATCCTCACTTGCCTGTGCTGGCAACCAGCGGCCTGGACCATGATGTCAAGATCTGGGCACCCACAGCTGAAGCTTCTACTGAGCTTATAGGGCTAAAGGAAGTAAGTATCTGACTCCAAAAGTTCTTTCTACATATCTACGCGGAGTTTTCGTTGTCATAGGAAGGGGTAATTTGCTGCCCAGTTACTCAGAAGCACTGCTCTGACCCCTCTCCCCCCCACATGTCTGTCTGTCCCTGCCGCTCCAGGAACAGTCCGTCTGGAGGAAGGTTTGAAATGCCTCTGGCTCATGCCAGAGTGGAGGCAGGGACATTTTTTAGGAAGAATCGTTCTATTTAAAGTTTCCGCCTTCTCAGTGGATGGACCTGGGCATCCTTTCGTAACCTAATCTAGCTCCACTTCAGCTTGCCAGTTCTAGGGGACGTCTGTCTCCATTAGATGGAACAGCGGCCTGTTCTCACCAGGTCCCGGGTCCCGTTCATTACGCCCCCATGTCCCTAACGTGTTTCTGCTCCAGGTGATTAAGAAGAACAAGCGGGAGCGGGATGAGGACAGCTTGCACCACACCGACCTGTTTGACAGCCACATGCTCTGGTTCCTCATGCATCACCTGAGACAGAGACGCCATCACAGGGTAAGCTGGAGGGGGAAGCGAGCGCCAGGTCCCAGTGCTCACTTCCTCGCTGCTTTAAAGAGCCACCGGGGGGTCTCGGTTGGGCTTGTCCCCCATTCCCATCAGAGCCCTGAGGTAGCCTTGGAAGAGCCACTGGCAAAAAAGAGTGGCCTCTGCTTTTCCTCCATCGCCATTCATGTCTCCAAAAAGACAGGGTCGTGAGGGCGGGGAAGGATTTGAGAAGGAATAAGTCTCGGAGACCCTTGTTTTACTTCTCAAGCCACAGAGGCCTAGGGTAGGGCAAACAACGGCATTTAGCTTGTCTGCTTTTGTAAATAAAGTTTTATTGGAACACAGCTTTACCCATTCATTTATGTATTGCCTGTGGCTACAACAGCAGAGTTGCATAGTTAAAACAGCTATATGGCCCAAGAGTCTAAAATATTTACTGTCTGACCCTTTAAGAAAAATTCTGCTGACCTCTGGCCTAGAGTGTCTGAATTATGTAGCTAAGATCTAACAGGTTTGTCGTTCCGGGAAGTTACTGACAAGCCTTTCCCATTCCACAGCGCTGGCGAGATCCTGGGGTCGGGGCCACAGACGCAGACTCTGACGAGTCGCCCAGCTCCTCAGACACATCGGACGAGGAGGAGGGCCCTGACCGGGTGCAGTGCATGCCGTCCTGAGGCCTCGGACCCAGGAGGGGCGGGCTGGGCTGCCAACCTGATCCTGCCTGGGAGCCCTTTCCTGTCCTTAAATTCAGCCGAAACGCACTTTGGACTTTTTGCTTTAGATAAAAGGAAGAATCCCAGGAGGACAAACCAGAGAGGAGTGAACCTACAGAGTTCCTAGGAGAGGGGTTGAGCCCTGGAGGGGCTCCGTGGAAGGATGCGTAGGACTCGGTAGAAATGGCCTCTCCCCACAGCCTTTTGGGGGAGTAGGAAAGGGAGCCTATTTTGTTACCTGGTTTGGGATAGGAGTGGGGTTTCCTCTTCTTTAATCTCCCTTGTTTTTTGGGTGGGGGTTTGGGGATATAACTGGCTGTTCAGTACCAAGGAGCCAGAGTGGGGGTGTAGAAGTTCCACTCTCTCTTTGGTTTAGGTTTTTGACCTTTCCCCCCCTTTATTGTTAAAAAATCTATGACAGTTATATTATCCCCCACCCCTCCCGCTGCCCTCTCCACCCCAGGATCCGTTTTCCTGGGAAGCCCTTAGAGCCCCTACCGTCCCACACTCACTTCTCTTCCACCCACTCGTCCTCTGCGCTCATCACAGTGTTCTGCACTTGATTATGTATCCTTGACTCTCTTCTCCTCAGCCCATCGCCCCCAGTATCTGCTGAGGGAGGTCGGTGGGCAGTGGGGAGAGGGCCAGAAGTGGAGGAAGAATAGGAAGGATGTTACCTCTTCTGTTACTTAAAAAAAAAGTTGTTTGGTGGCAGCAATCTCCCTGTCCCTATCACTGTTAGAAGCCTAATTTTATATCTATTATAAATATATTAAAAAGCAAGTCAAATCTGGATGTATCATGTTAAAATTATTGAAAGTTTAAATACCTACCTATTCTCTCTGATTGCAAACAAGGGGCTTACAGGAGAGGGTGGCGGAGAGCTGTGATGGGGGGTGGGGGGGACAGCCTGCTCTCCTTGTGGCCATTGGAGACGGGGCCAATCTTGGGTTGAGAGGCCCAGGAATGGAAGGGTTCTCATGCCCTGGTTTCACCGTTTCGGGGGTGGGGACATAGGAAATTGCTTTCAGCTCTTTGCCTCAGCTCTCCTACCTCTCTCGTCGGGGGTTCCCAAGATGGCTCTTCTTCTTTTTTTTTTTTTTTTTAAATATATATTTTATTGATATTTTACAGAGAGGAAGGGAAAGGGATAGAGAATAGAGAGCTAGAAAGCTAGAAACATCGATGAGAGAGAAACATCGACCAGCTGCCTCTTGCACACCCCCTACCGGGGGATGTGCCCGCAACCAAGGTACATGCCCTTGACCGGAATCGAACCCGGGTCCCTTCAGTCCGCAGGCCGACGCTCTATCCACTGAGCCAAACCGGTTCTGGCTCAAGATGGCTCTTCTAACCACAGACTGGCTCATCCTTAAACCTGACTGAACTTTGATTTCAGAGGAGGGCCTGTCTCCCGGGACCGTGTGTGACAGAAGACACTCAGCTTTAGCTGCTGCTGCTTTTTTGTTTTTTTAAAGCCGCTTGATCCTTTATACCGTCAACCCCCACAAACAGCACTCTTGCTGATAATGGAAGAATACATACAGGATAAGACCGCCTGGGTTTACTTTATACCTTCTCCGCATCTTATCTTGGGAGTGAGGGACAGGGCATTGATCTGAGGTTTGATGAAGGGGGCTGGGCCTGGGACACTTTGCTTCTCGCTGGTCCCTGAACATGAAAGTCCCAGTTGAATTCTTGCCCTGTGCTTGCCCCGGTGCTTCTGCTGCTATTTCTTCGCACCCTCAGCCAGGAACTCCGCATCCTGCGGCAGCCACAGGGAAGAGGAAAAGGATGGAATTCCCAGACACGCCTTCCTCCTCCTCCCCTAGCAGCTCCCCCGCTGCACTTCCGGAGGCGGGGAGGCTGGTGACAGTGATCTGTGCTCCCGCTGCTCACGGGTTAGGTGACACACAGCCATGCACCGGGACGGGTTGTGTATTTTCTCTTAGTAAAGCCTCACCCCCGACTGCTGCTGGGTGGTGGTGGGCCATTCGCTTGTGATGGGCTCTCTGCTCCTCCCAATGCCCTGGCCCTGGCCCCACTGCACTTTTAGGAAGTCCAGTCTGGGCCATCCTGTCTCCAGGGCTTG
The DNA here is from genome assembly GCA_963924515.1 of Vespertilio murinus. NCBI lineage: Eukaryota > Metazoa > Chordata > Mammalia > Chiroptera > Vespertilionidae > Vespertilio > Vespertilio murinus. Next base: position 34,466,350 of record OZ004719.1, read on the forward strand.
GGGTCCAACCGGAGACTGCTGTAAGTGGGATAGGCCCCGTAGCTCGGCGACACCCAGCGGTGGGGGAGGGGAGAGGGCTGTTAGGGGTGTTTTCCTGGCCTCTGTTCCAGGCTGCAGTGAGGGATTTGGGGGTAAATACTGCTTTCCCTCCCTTTCCAGCCATTCAGAGACTCCAAAATCCTGATCATTCTTATGAGTGCTAGAATCAGTCGGATGCAGGTACAGTCAATCACCTTTATTCCAGGGTTAGAACAAGGCCGTGCACACTACACAGGAGCACAGGAACGAGCAGTCTCACAGCAATGGGGAGAGGGAGGGGAGGGGGGCAGGTTAGTCTTAGATTATTTTGCCTTACACAGAAATCACTAGACTGCTGACAATGACCCTGTCTTCCCTCTCCCCTTCTCACACTCTCCTCTCTTCAAAGGAAGGCTCCGACTCATTCTCATTCATCCTCTTCTCGGCCTCTGGCTCTCATATCACATACCCTTACCGGAAAGACAATTAACTCATGCTCACTTCCCTTTCCCAATTCTTCAGTCTTTCTCTCTCCTTCAGGGAGAAGCCAGACAGGGCTGGGGGAACGTGGGGAGGTCCTTTAAGGCAGAACGGGAGTGCTCGAGGTGTATGTGTTAAGGCAGGTGTCCGCAGCAGTGGCCAGAGGGGACAGGCAGGCAGGCAGGCAGGCTGGGCGTGGAAGGTGCTCTCCGACCCGTCTGGCTTCTCCCTCTTCCGGCAGCCACCCCTCCCCCCCCATTCAAGTTTTGCTCCCACATCCTAAAAGCTCCTAACTTAAGCTTTCTCTAAATAGTCTCTTGAGATTACATGTGAATTTAAAGTTAAAAAATAAGTTTTGTTCTGACTGTGCAGCAATCTGACTCTGCCACTCCCTTCACCGTGGCATTCCCCTCCCACCCCGCTCTGGCCTAGACAATAAGTTAATGCTGGACACCACAAGAAAGGGCAGACATGGCAGTGTGGGTTTAATATACATATATGTAGAATATATATGTACACACAGTTAGCACGGTCAGGTGGGCGGGGGCATTTGGGCAGGCAGGAGGCAGGGGTCACTGCACTTGTAGTGATTCAGGTAGGGGGCGCTCACGAGCCCAGGGCGCCCGGATGAGGGAGAGGGGTTACCACGTCCCTCCCTTCCTGGGTTGAATTGGGGGTCAGTGCAAAGGAAAACACTGTCGTTAACTTCTTCCCTTATTTCGGGAATGGGGTGTTCTAGGCCAGGGGAAGAGGGAAAGTTTCCTACATAACCACCGGGACTCTGTAGGTGGGGGCAGAATTGGAGTTAAAACGTAAGAATCTCATTCCCCAACCTCCCGAGGCTTGGGGTCAGTATGTGCAACAGTCTGAGGAGGAATAAAGGCGGGGGAAGCAGCCCCTCGGCCCCGTCTCAGGCTCAGCGGGGCGTTCTCCCAGCAGGCTCTCCAGAGCAGATGGGTGGGGCGTCTAACGCTGGGTGCTCTGCGGGGCTACGAAAGGGTCCACGGTCCTGTCACTGATCCTGGCTCATGCCCGTCCGCGGGAGCACCCAGCCCTGCTGGTCCCTGCACCTCCCACCTGAGGAGGAGCCGGAAGCGACTCCTCGGCCGGTCCAGGTGGCTTTCCTTGGCCCTCAGGTGGGGCTGGGTCGCCTCCTCTTTCCCTCCCACCCGCCTCCCGTGTCCCCCTGGCTCCTCCACGGAGGAACATGCAGGTCCCTTTTGCGCTCACACTTGAGAGGTGGGGGGAAAGGGGAGAAAGGAAATAGGAGGAATGTGCCCATTTCTATCCGCAGTTTCCCCGGATGGGAAAACTCCCCCAGCCCCAGCCTCTGACCCCCAGCCCCTCACAGGAAGAGGAGCTAGATGAGCTAGACATGTAGACAGACAGCCAGAGCGTGTGCACACACACACACACGCACACGGTAAGGGGTTAGGACCAGGTTAGTAAGTGGGTAGGTTGAGGGGGTGGGAGGTGCCTTTGCCCCCTCCCCTGGAGGCTGGGGGAGGGAGTGGTCCTGTGAAGGTCCGACCTTCCTCCTCTTCCTCCCCCTGCTCAGGCTTTCTTCGGTGGAGGAGCCAGTTTGATGATCTCTTCCTCAGAGGGCTGCCGGATGATGTCTGGGGCAGAAAGGGACACGTGCAGGGAGGGGACGTGGGAGACACAGGCAGGCCACGGAACGGCCGCCTTGTGCTCCCAGAGGGACGCAACCCCAAGGCCAGCCCTGGGAGAGGGTCAGGGGTGCCCGGCAAAGCGTGGCCTCTTACCTTTGTACTTCTTGGCGCTGGGGATGCGGGTCAGCTTGGTGTCCAGCTCGTCCTCCTCAGAGATTTTCAGAACACGGGTTCTGTAGTCAACCACCATCGTGAGCAGGTCAGGGCGGCGAGAGATCTCAAAGATGTGCTCAATGTAGGAGAGGTTGTCTGGAGCAAGGCAGGAAACGGAGGGTGCGTTAGAGCTAAGGGGTGTGTGTGTGTGTGTGTGTGTGTGTGGACACCCCCCCCCCCCCCATCAGATCAGGCCTCTGGAACCAAGACCGAGTTGCTCACGGTGGGACGGTATCAGGGGGAGGAGCACTGAGCTGAGGAAAGAAAGCTAGGGCGCCAAAGAGCAGTACAGATGACTGTTCCCAAGGAGAGCAGAGCACCCATCAGTGACGGTTCTGGATTATGGGTTTAGAATGAGGGATTTAGGTTAAATACATCTGATGGGGGGGGGGGGGTAAAATAGAAAAATAAACTGGCTTCCAAATGCTCCTCGCCACCCTGAGCTGCTTCAGAGAACTCTCCCTGAGAGCACGGGTGGGACTGGAGGGTAGGATCCAGACAGCCCGCGGCTGCTCCCGATGAGAAGGCACAGCCATGCCCGGGGGGGAGTTCCCTGACTGGCCAGTTCTACGACCTTTTCCCTGCTGCTCCTCTGCCGACCCCAGCGGGGGTAACTGGAACCTCCTCAGCCTCCCTCCGCCACAGACTCCGGCCACTCACCTCCCCCGTCCAACCCTGACCCGCAAGGCCCTGCACAGACGGCCTCCGCTTCCCTCCCGCCGCTCTGCGCACGCCCCACGCCCCGGCAAGCAGAGCGGGGCCGCTCTTCCAAACACGCCACGTACTCCCTCCTCGGGCCTGGGGTCCCTCCTCTGGATTCTGCCTTTGAAATCCCACTTGCCTCTCAGGGTGGTTTTTATACACCAATTCCTCCCCAATCCCTCCCCGGCTGTGGTCTCTAAAGGCGGATAAAATCACCCGAGCTGGTCTGGCTCACTGGTTGGTCTGTGGACGGAAAGGTCAAGGGCACACACATGCCTGGTAGGGGGAGTGCAGGAGGCAGCCCATCAATGATCGTCTCTCATTAATGTTTTCCTCTTTCTCCTTCCTTCCTCTCTGAAATCAATAAAAAAATATTTTTAAAAAGTGGATCAAGCCGAAACAGGTTTGGCTCAGTGGATAGAGCGTTAGCCTGTGGACTGAAGGGTCCCAGGTTCGATTCCGGTCAGGGGCATGTACCTTGGTTACAAGAGGCAGCTGACCGATGATTCTCTCTCATCGATGTTTCTAACTCTCTATCCCTCTCTCTTCCTCTCTGTAAAAAAATCAATAAAATATATATATTTTAAAAAATGGATAAAATCTTAGAACTTGTGGCTTTAATTTTGTCACGTTCAACTTGTGTTAATACTACATTACATAGAATAGCACCCGGAGGGCTTTTTCCCGAGGAGGACGTAGTGAAGAACGCCAAGGCCGCGGCCCCAGAGCCCCTCCACTCAGCATTTTAACTCTGTGCCGCCTTGCCCGGGAGGAGCACACGGTGTGTGTGTGGGAGCTCGGAGCTCGCTGCTACTTGCTGAGTGAACGGAGCCCAGAGAGAGGCGGCTGGCAGGGTGCCCGCGCCCCCTCCCCACCTTTGTCCAGCTTGTTGTGGCTCTCCAGGAAGCTAAACCAGGCGCTGCCCGAGGTGATCTCCTCGCTCTTCTCGCTGGGGATGTCCTCCTTGCAGGCCGACTTGAGCTGCTCCAGGTCTTCCAGGGTGATGTTGTTGGTCAGGTCCTGGAGGAGGGTCCCGTACTCGGCCATGGCTGGGGTTGGGGGGACAAAGGGAGAGGAGGCTGAGCCTGCGTGTGGAATCTGCTTCACTCACGGGCACTTCCCACTCCCTGCTCCACCCACCAGGCAAGTGCCTGGAACATGGAGGCTGGGGGGGCCGGGAGGGAATGGGGGGGGGGGAGCAGACAGAAGACAGTTGGAAGCTAGGGACCAGGCTGGAGCCTGGAGAGAAGTTACACTGCCTCTCTCCCCCCATCTTTTCTCTTCTTTACCCTTCTAACAGTAACCCTGGCAACAGCTCCCCAGACTGAGGAGGCGGTTACCATGGCAACCTGCTCTGGAGCTTCTCACCAGCTGCCTCCCAAGTCCCCCCAGAATCACCTCACCCACCTGCAACCCATAAAAAAGAACGAAACACAACAAAACACGGACCGCTGGGCTGGGCTTGCTGTGGCCGAGAGGAGTGAGCAGGGGCTGGAGTTGGCTGGTCTTGTGTTCCAGCTTCCATATTCCCCCCAGAAGCAAAGGGGTCTGTCTCTCCCTCAGCTCCCACCACCCCGCGGATGACTCATTTTGGAGGGATGCCGAGCTGCTTGGTCTAATGGTCCCCTGGCCCCTCTGCTCGGCCTCGGGTTCCGTCATTAGGGTTCAAGGCGTGGGGGCGGGGAGGGGGTAGCAAAGGGCCACCCCCACCTTTTGTGGAGCCGGCTTTCTCCCCCGATGGCCGCTGGTCCTCCAGACAGCCATGGCCCAGCCTTTGTGCTGTGCCTCCGGCCCCAGCGCCCAGGAATACCAAGCGGCCGGCGCTGGCCCCCTGCCAGCTCCCAGGCTGGCTGGGCGGCGGGGAAGGGGTTAGACGCATCGCTGGGAGGGTCTGGCAGGAAGGGGGCTGCCGCTCCTGTTTGCATCAACATCCCACTGGCACTACCTTCAGGGAGAACTCGCACGGGGGCTGGGCAAGGCCCGATCTCACCTAGGCCTTCGCCCGCCTCTCCTGGAGACCCCTGGGTGGGAGGCAGAGGGCATTCAAGCCCTCCTTCCACTCACTAAGAGGAGCTGTGGCTGACACAGGAGGATGGGTCAGACAGGAGCATGAACTTTCTGGATTTGATAAAGTATGGATCTCTAACCCTAACTGGTTTGGCTCAGTGGATAGAGCGTCGGCCTTTGGACCGGAAGGTCCCAGGTTCGATTCCAGTCAAGGGCATGTACCTTGGTTGCGGGCACATCCCCAGTGGGAGGTGTGCAGGAGGCAGCGGATCAATGTTTCTTTTTCTTTTTTTTTTAATATTTTATTGATACTTTACAGAGAGGAAGGGAGAGAGATAGAGAGCTAGAAACGTCGATGAGAGAGAAACATCCACCAGCTGCCTCTTGCACACCCCCCACCGGGGATGTGCCCGCAACCAATGTACATGCCCTTAACCGGAATCGAACCCAGGACCTTTAAGTCCGCAGGCCAATGCTCTATCCACTGAGCCAAACCGGTTTCGGCGGATCAATGTTTCTGACTCTATCCCTCTCCTCTCCTCTCTGTAAAAAATCAATAAAATATTTTTAAAAATATGGATCTCTAGTGAGTTTTAAAAGTGCCCCCCCACCCCGCGCCCCATACACAATGAGTATATATTTTATCAGGAAAAGTAAAGCATTTGTAAAATTACGTCAAACACTCTGCGGCGAGATCAGAGTGGGACGGGAGTGAACTGACCTTGTACCTGGCAGGCTACCCACCAATCACACCAGCAATGGGCCGGGAATATGGCAGACAAAAGGGGGCTGGCTGACACCCCCTGTTTTCCTTAGTTCTGGCCCGTATGCAGGGAAACTGAGGCAGAGAGGCATGGCAGAGTGAGAGGCATGGGACCAGAAGTCCCCACTCCCAGCCCCCTGCTTGCACCAGAACAAGCCTCCATGGAGGCAGGCAGTGTGACACACACACACAGTGAGCTGGGCCGCAGGGCCACCCCCCCCCCCCAACAGGCACTTGCAGGCGCGCTCGCTACACCCAGGCCCGGCCGGACAGAAGGCCCGGCACTGCCCTGCCAGGCGGGGCGGGAACAAAGCTCTCTGCCTGTCAGCACCAGGAACCGTCTCTGCCCTGAAATCTAGGTCACAGCGCAGGCGAGCCCCGCTGCCCCCTCCACTGATGATCTGAGGGGGGGGGGTGGGGGAGGGGGAAGACGGTGGGGAGGGAGTCCAGGGGGAGAACAATGCTGGAGGCAGGGGGTGAGGACTGAAAGGGAAGGGCCTGGGAAGGAGGCAGGATGCCCAAAGACCCCGACCCAGCGGCAAAGCGGGACAGGATTTAGGGTCACCTGCCTTGCTTTCACATGGAAGAAGTTTGTAGATAGAGCTGGTGGGAAAGAGTGTGAGTGTGTGTGTGTGTGTGTGTGTGTGTGTGAGAGAGAGAGAGAGAGAGAGAGAGGGAGGGAGAGTGTGTGTGAGGGGGGGGGAAAGCTGTGTGTGTGTGTGTGTGTGTGAGTGTGTGTGTGTGTGTGTGAGAGGGAGAGAGAGAGGGAGGGAGGGGGGGGGAGAGAGAGAGAGAGTGTGTGTGTATCTCCTGGGAGGAGGTAAGATTTGGGGCTTTGAATCTAAAACAGATTTTCAGGGAGGTGGGAGGGGAGGGATTAATGTGTGTGAGATACTCACCCACACTGGTGGGTAGGCGCTTTCTAAGAGTGAAACAGACACAGAGAGAAGTGGGGTGGGCGTGCGGAGAGGAGGGGGGAGTGTGTGTGTGCCGGGTTCCACGCAGATGCCCACCCCGGGGTACGGGCAGGGGTTTGGGAGCAGGCCGTGGGTGTGTGTGTGTGTGTGTGTGCGCGCGTGTGTGTGTGTCTGAAGCAGCTGAGAGCATAGCAAGAAGGAAGACTACCACAGGCCCCCATCCAGAGAAAAGAGGAAGGGGTGAGGGGCCCTAGGAATGGAGGGCGCTGGGCTGGGAGTGAGGACAGGCTGCGGGCGAGGAATCCTGGGGGAGGGGACGGGAGCGCGGTCCAGGGGAAGGTTGCTGCCTTAGCTCAGCAGTTACCATGGCAACCTCTGTTCGGGGCGCCCCCCCTCAGTTGTGAGGACAATGACACCACTGGACGGGAGGGTGTGGGGAGTGTAAGAACAGACTGACAGGCAGGAGTGAGGCTCCGTGAGGGGCAGGGAGAGGCTGAGGGGCCTCCCTCCCTGGAGAGAGCCCAGTGGAGGCAACAGCAGGACCCCAAACCGGGGTGCATGTGGAGTCCCCTTCATGGCTCAGGTCTCGCTGAGAGCTGTGCTGGGTGGTCTGGCCACGCTGGGGCCTTGCAGAGGCCCTTCTCTCTCCGTGTCTCTCTCCTCACAAGTCCCAGAGCCCTGAGGGTGTGGGGCCTCCCGCCCCCGGCGCTGAGGAGCCCTCCAGGCCGGAGCGAGCGGAGGCCGCGGGCGAGGCCATTCTTGGGACAGGATACCAGGGCAGGAACCGGGAACCGGCCAGGCTGCCAGGAAGCCAGCCCCTCCCCTCCCCGATCATTCTGTGCCTGCTCACACCTTCCTTCCTCCTTCCTTCCTTCCTTCCTTCCCCCCCTCCCCCCCTTTCCTTCCAAGCCGCCCCAGGTGGAGCCTGTCTCAGTGTCTCAGGGCCGCCCAGCCCTGACGCAGAGGGGAAGGGGCAAGAACTGTGTATACCGCCTTCCAGGGGCCGGAAGCATGGCGGGTGGGTGCCCAGGGGCAGTGGGAGGGAGGTGCAGGCCTGGGGCACCTTGAGAAGCCTAGCAAAGCGGGGTCGTGGGGTAACCACCTGTGGAGGGGGCGGCAGCACCCGGAGAACTGTGGTGCTTTCTGCCGTTAATTCGTGATTTTCCCCTCTCCCGAGCATTTGCTTCCAAACCCTCAATAAAGGAAGGAGCCCGAGGATTGGGGGTGGGAGCTGCGGCCCCCTCCCTCCCATCGGGGCGGCTGAGGCTGAGGGCAGGCTGTCCCACCGGGCAGAGGGCCGGGCCCCGCAGTGGGCAAAGGGGGGGTGGGAGGGGGGTTGTAGGCATTGTCTGTGAGCCTTGGGTGGGTTAGGGGAGAGGAAGGTGGGTCATCCAGCAGAAGGGCAGAGATGGAGAGTACAGGGCTCCTATTTTAAATTTTATCTGGCCCCCAAATTCCAGCAGCTCTGTGGTTCATCCCTAATTATTTCATTAACATCATACTCTTCCTCAACTGACTTCTTACCTTAGCTTCTATTCAGCCTGTATGTATGTGCGCGCGCATGTATGTGTATGCATGTGTGTGCATGTCTATGTGTGTGTGCATGTGTGGGGGGGGTGGAGGGGGGGCACCTTGATTCCTGTAATGGAAAACAGGGCGAGGAGACTCCAGAGCCGGCCTGGGAGTGACAGGGGCAGGACACCTGGTGGGTCAGTGTGCAGTTCAAACAGCAAAATGGGTCGCCCCTGGGCACGGGGGCCGTGCCAAGCCCGTGGCCCTGGGTCTAAGAAAGACCAGACGGAGGGAGGAGCTACTTGGCCCTGGACCAGGCAGGGCAGTGTGGCCACCTGACAGTGAGGGGGAGGGGGCTGTGCCACACTCCCCCCCACCTGGCCGCCCCTTCCCTCTCCCTGCCCTCTGTCTCTCCCCCTTCCTCCCAGCGGGCCTTCGCCCTGTCCCACCGGGTGGTGGCCATGCACGGGGAGGAGTCCGGGGCCCTGGGGCTTGCGCCCCCATCTGCGGGCTCAGCTACTCCTCTGTTTGGAAGGAGTAGCCCCCTGCTGTGGAGACAGCCAGGCTGGGGGAGGAGCCCGGGTGGGTTGGCTGCGCACACAGGGCGGATGGCCCCCATGGCGCTTCGTGGCAGAGAGAGAGAGAAAGGATGGCGGGGCAGGCAGGGCTGTGGCTCTCTTCTTCATGCCTGACCTGACGATACACACACGCGCACACGTGATGGGCACAGGTGTCGGGGAGTGAGGAAGCAGGCACCCAGGGCTGTCGGCAGCCTGGGGCATATCCGGCAATTTCCCCAACACGATGTTTAACCACAAAGGGAAGAGCAATTAAAGCTAATTGCCCCGACAGCCTGCTCCCCTCCCCATCCCCCCCCGCAGCTCCTGGGGCAACAAAACACAGATTCAGCATGTTTCCCCGACTCCCCGCGGCCTCACTGCTCCCCCATCGCCGCCTTCTGCTTTCCTCTCCCCCTTCCAGAGCCCGGTCCCCGCCACCCGGGCTCTGCCCCCGTAAGGACCGGCTCTGTCCGGGGCTCACTTCCTCCTCCCGCTCCTCCCGGAGGGGCTGCGTCTCCGTCCCTCTCACACACATTCCCTTCATTCTCTCTCTCTGACTGGGGCTCCATCCTGGGCTGACTCACCCATTCTTTCATTTTCTCCCTCTCCCCGGCTCCCACCCCTCCTCCATCCCGTGGCCATTCCGGGGCCCCAAACCAGAGCCCTGGGCTCCAAGGCGAACCAGCGGGAGTGGCCCCCGCACCCCTTCTCCCCGCATCACCAGCTCCCCCCCCCCCAGCTCCCGGCTCCCCGTCCGGCCTGGAGTCAAATGCACCCCCTCCCCACTCCCCATCTTTCCCCGGTCTTAGAGGGGGGCCATCTGAAGCCCGGGGAGCAGATGCCCAGAGGCGGCTGCTGGACGTGGGGGTCCGCTGCGGTGCCCCCGGAGCCCTGAGGGTGCGGGGGGCGGGGGGCGGGCGTGGGGCGCGGGGACGAGAGCGGTCCCCGCGCGGGGCGAGTGTGTGGGAGTCACATGGGCGTGTGTCACCGGGAGTGCCGGCGGGCTCCGGGGGCGTGTGGGTCCCCGTCAGTTTGACACGGATTGTAGGAAATTAATTAGGGGTGTGCGTTAGCTTCTTCACTCCCCTGCACCCCCAGATCCTCCCCTGCACCCCCAGATCCTCCCCTACACCCCCAGATCCTCCCCTGCATCCCCAGATCCTCCCCTGCACCCCCAGATCCTCCCCTGCACCCCCAGACCCTCCCCTGCACCCCCAGATCCTCCCCTCCCTCCGGACGGGCGGCCGCCGGCCCCACCTCCTCCCCAGGTGCAGGGGCGGCGGGGCGCGAGCCGGGAGGGGCGGCCCCGGGGGCCAGTCCGCCCCGAGGAGGAGGGGGCGCCGCCGCGGGGCGGGGAGCGGGCCCGGCGCCCCCCGGCCGGACCCAGGGCCCCGGGCGCAGCCGCCGCCCCGGGCACATGCTCGCGGCGCCCCGCGGCCGGGACGGAGCCGGGGGCCTGGCCCGCGGACCCGGGCCCACGCTCCCGCCGGCCGGGCCTCGGACCCACGTCCCCCCCGAGCCCAGACCCCCCATCCCCCGGGCCCTCCCCCCGCCGCCGCCCTCCGCGGAGCCTCTCACCGCCTGGGCTGAGCGCGCGGGGCGCGGGGCGCGGGCACTGCCTCCGGCGTCCGCCTCCCGAGCCGCGTCCGTCCGGAGCCTCCGCCTCGGCTCCCGCCGCTTCCGCCCGCGGAGCCCGAGCCGAGCCCGGCGCCGCCCCGCCCGGCCGGCGTGACGTCAGAGCCGGGGAGGGCGGGCGGGGGGCTGGGGAGGGAGGTGCGGGCGCCGGGGAGGGGGAGCCGCCTCCGCCCCGAGCCTCCAGGCCCGGGTCCCGGGCTCAGTCCTTCCCCCGGGGGCGCCCTCCTGCCCGGACGCAGCGGCTGGGACCCTGGGGCGCAGAGTGGGGTGGGGTGGGGTTTGGGGTGGGGGTTGGGGGGCTCGGAGGCCTTTGCCCCCCCCCCCCCCGGTCGGTCCTCTGAGCGGCCTGACTTGGGATCTGGAAAAACCTCTACCCCCACCCATGGGTCCTAGGTAACGGGCCTCACCCTGGAGGCCGGGGTGGGGACCAGAAGCCATCCCGGGGCCCCTTCGCCGGCCCTGGGGCCACGGATCGGAGGCCAGCCGGCCCCCGGGTGGGTGCGTGTGCTTGTTGTTGTTGTTTTACCTTTCCCAAACCGGCCACCCCGGGCCTCCCCCACCATGATGTCATCGTATTTGCCCAGGCGCTGAGCTCAGCCTGCAAATATAGACAACCTGCAGAGCCGCCCGCAGCCCGGCCCGGCGCTGCCCTCGGCCCAGGCCCCCAGGCGGCTCTCACTTCCCTTCCACCCCGGGGACTTTCCTCCCACAGGACCGAAAGGAGGAAGGAAGGAAGGAGGGGGGAAGCATCTGCCTTCCCCCCATCTCCAGCCTGAAGGATGGGCTCAGGCCTGGCCCTGGGGAGGGAGTCTGGAAGGCCGCTGGGAGGGCCCTGGCCGCCCCTCAGTGTCCCCCTGGCAGAGGCCTCTCGGAAGCCACGGGGAGGCCTTTCTGGAGTCCACGCTCCCCTGGAGGAGGCTCCCCAGCCCTTCTCTTGGCTCTGAGCCCTGTCCCCCAGCGGGCCCTGTGCTGCCCCTTGGGTGGCAGCACCCTTCATTTGCCTCTGCGTCTCACTTGTTCTGGGTGGTAGGGCCAAAACGATCCCGTTGCCGCAAGTTTGAGACTCGAAGCAGCGAAATGATTCGTCTGCCCTGGTGGAAGCCCAGGTCTCCCAGACACAAGCAGGGAGGGACCAGTCTGGTCTGGGCCGCCTCTGCTCCTTCCCCAGGCGGGTCATGCCTCTGAGCTCACTGGCACCCCTGCTGGTAGGATGGGGCACTGCGCCCGTCTCGCAGGGTTCTCAGGAGATTTAGAAATTGTCTCTAGGGACCCGCACAGATGGGGGTGTAAAATGGGACCTACGCTGAGCAGTAAGCTCTACGATAGTAATGTATTAAAGTTATGAAATGGGCACACGTTGGTTGTTACTCTCTACTTCTGCCACTGTCCCCCCAGGAACACTTTCTGGACGAGTCTGTGGAGGGAAAACTTGTCTACCTTCAGGTCTCATTCGTCCAGACTCAGAAATTCTCTGTCTGCCAGCAACAGCCTTATACAGGATCCATGAAGACTGTCTGTTAGTTATGGGCGTGTTCAGTTGCTTGGTCCCCCGTCCCCGCCAACCCTGACTCCTTGACAGCAGGCACCCCAGCCTGGGCTGTGCAGGGGAGAATGGGCGTCCTCCCTGCCGGGAACTCTAGCAGGCCCAGGCCTGGGGGGTCCTCAATGCTGTTCTTTGTCTCCTTCGCAAATAAGATGACACCAGGGTCAGGGCGTGTACAAAAATCAACGTCGCCGAAACCGGTTTGGCTCAGTGGATAGAGCGTCGGCCTGCGGACTGAAAGGTCCCATATTCCATTCCAGTCAAGGGCATGTACCCTGGTTGCGGGCACATCCCTAGTGGGGGGGTGTGCAGGAGGCAGCTGGTCGATGTTTCTCTCTCATCGATGTTTCTAACTCTCTATCCCTCTTCCTTCCTCTCTGTAAAAAAAACAAAACAAAACAAAAAAAAAAAACAATATATTTTAAAAACCCAAACAACTCGACGTCTTCTCTCCATTCTCATGACCTCCACTCGGGTCTATGTTCTCCCACCGTCACCCCAGGAATGACCACAGTCTCTGAGCCTAAGAGGTGGGCTCCAGCATCTGGTCGGTCCCTCACCTCCGCTTCCTAGAGCCACAGGGTGTGTTGCCCCTCCTCCCCGGCTCACAGGATTAAAGCCAAACACCTCTGCGGTCTTGGTCCATCACGCCCGCTCCAGGCCACCGCCACCGCTCACGTTCTCTTTTTGTCTGCCCGGTCTCCTCTGTGTCTCCCAGAGGACACACCCGTTCTCCTGGTGCTTCTGACGTTGCCACGGGCTGAGATGTCCCCTCCCCAACTCCCTTGACCCCCAATCAAACCCCATTCTTGATGTAAAGCCTAGAAAATGATTCCCTTCCCTTAGGAAGCCGGGAAGCCCACTCTGATCTCTCTCTTCGGAGCCCATCCTATTCCCTGGATCCTCCTTTTAACCGACATTTTTTAGGGACGACTTTTTATTTTTATTTTTTATAAATCTTTATTACTCAGATTATTTCAATTGTTTCTCCTTTTTCTCCCCCAAAGCTCCCTACCACCCAGTTCCCATCTCACCCTCTGCCCTTACCCCCCCCATTGTCTTCATCCATTGGTTATACGATTTCAATTGAGTCTCTCACTGCTCCCCCACCCCTTTATCCCCCTGATAATTATCAGTCCACTCCCTTTCTTTGCCCCTGATTTTACTATATTCACCAGTTTATTCTGTTCCTCAGATTTTTTTCTTCTCTTTTCCTTTTTTTCCATATATGAATTTCAAGTGGGACACTCTCTCCCATTTGTTTTTGTAGGGAAATACAACAGAGTGTTCTGTAGCAAATGGCTGCAGACTGTCCAAATGTCTCAGGACCACACGAATAGAATCTGCTCCTCCTCTGGTTCACACCGCCCCTCTGGGACACATGGCTCCTCTGGGTCACCCGGCTCCCTGGGTCACACCGCTCCTCTGGGTCACACGGCTCCCCCAGGGCACATGGCTCTCCCGGGGCACACGGCTCCCCTGGGTCCCACCGCTCCCGCAGGACACACAGCTCTCCTGGGGCACACGGCTCCCCCGGGTTAGGGACGACGTTTTGTGTGCCAGGCCCCGTGCACACAGAAAAGGCCTGGGTTCCTGCCTTCAGGGGCACCCAGTCCAGGGGGGCAGACAGACGTGTAAATGGAGGGCTGGGCTGGCAGGTGCGGAGTTCTGGAATAGAGGGGCCACAAGGCGCAGTGAGCCCGCAGGAGGGGCCTGCGGAAGGGCCACCTCTGGAAAGGTCGCACCCAGGAAGGGCCATGTGGTCTCAATCTTTTTTTTTTAAATGTATTTTATTGATTTTTTACAGAGAGGAAGGGAGATAGTCAGAAACATCGATGAGAGAGAAACATCGATCAGCTGCCTCCTGCACACCCCCCACCGGGGATGTGCCCGCAACCAAGGTACATGCCCTTGACCGGAATCGAACCTGGGACCCTTCAGTCCGCAGGCCGACACTCTATCCACTGAACCAAACAGGTTTCAGTCTTGACTTTCAAAGAAGAGCTGCAGGGAGGGTGCTATGGAGCCAAACAGAATCACGAAATTCCACCTTGCTGTGTGTTTTCCTTCAGCTGCTGTTTGCCGCCCTAGCCGGGTTGGCTCAGTGGACAGAGCCAACAGCCTGCGGACTGAAGGGTTCCAGGTTCGATTCCGGTCAAGGGCATGCACCTTGGTTGCAGGCACATCCCCGGTGGGGGGTGTGCAGGAGGCAGCTGATCGATGTTTTTCTCTCATCGATGTTTCTATCTCTATCCCTCTCCCTTCCTCTGTAAAAAAATCAATAAAACATATTTGGAAAATAAAAACAAAATAAAAACTGCTGTTCGCATGCTTGTCTTCCCAGCGCGGTTAACCAGCTGGAGCGTGGGGACAGGCTGGCACTCTGTTCTCCCGGCGCCAACAGCGGTGCCGGACACACGCCGTGTGCTCAGAAAGGCTTGCTGACTTGCAGCCGGTAAACAATCCCAGCTCCTCTGGGATAACTGCCTGACGGGAGCCGCCCCTTCCCCCCCCCCCCCCCCACACACACACACTCCGCGTCACCACCTCTAACACGGCACTCACACCCAAGGCACCCGTCTGGCTGGTTCCCTCCCGCCATAGGGGTGCGACCTCACCGGCGGCAGACACTCGTTCAGCTGCCCCAGATCCTTTATTGAGGCCTCTTGTTTGACCCAAATACATTAACAAAAGATGGCTGCCATCCAGCCCAATCACAGTGCCCTCCCTTCCTCTTGGCCAAGGATATGGGATCTGAGAAAGTGGGGGAGGAGTGTGCACAGGTGGGGGGGAACAGAGACGTGACGAGGAAGAGTGTAGGGAGGAGTGGAAGGAATAAATAGATACAGGACAACGTGGGGCAGGACCCAGAAGTCCGATGAGATAGCTGGGCTGTTGTGTAGGGAAACATAGTCCCTTTTCTCATCAAGTGAGGGGCCCGGGGTCTCAGCACACAGCATGTGGGCCCCGGGGAGCCCTGTGGCAGAAAACGAGCTAGTATCCCTGGAGGACTTCAGGGGAGGCGGGAGGGAGGCTGAGGAGAGCCGGTGGGGCACGGAGATGGTTGCCATAGCAACTAGTCGTCGTCATCATCATCATCATCGTCGTCGTCATCGTCATCATCATCCTCTGTGTTGATCTCACCCTCCAGCACGTCCTCCAGCCAGTCCTCCAGCTCCTCGGCGGAGGGCAGGTCCTCCTCGTCGTCCATCTCCATCCATATGCTGTCAGCCTGGGACACAGCGCAGATGGGGCGTGAGCTAAGCCCGACCCGGTTCTCCGGACCCGTCCTCCCACTGGGTGGGCTCTGCACATCCTTCCCCATCCTTCCGTCCCCTCCCTCCATCTGTCCGCGGCCGGGGGAGAAGGTCTAGGTTAGAACAGTGACCGCAGGCGTAGAAGGAACGGCTGGACGGGCAAGTAGGGTTTCTCCCTTCAGCCTTCCTGCCGCGCTGTGGTCGCGCTGAGCTCCTGAGACAGCCCTCTCCAGCATGCCCGTGACGCATGGCCCTGGTGGCTCTCCACGGCCTCAAGAGTCAAGTCAGAAGCTTCAGCTTCAAGGCTTTTTATAAACTGCGTTTCCAGCTCCAGCCTCAGAGATCGCTAGACTCTCAAGCTACAAAAGACTACTAGCCTTGCCGAAGCCAGTTTGGCTCAGTGGATAGAGCGTCGATCTGCGGACTGAAAGGTCCCGGGTTCGATTCCGGTCAAGGGCATGTACATTGGCTGTGGGCACATCCCCCGTAGGGAGTGTGCAAGAGGCAGCTGGTCAATGTTTCTCTCTCATCGACATTTCTAGCTCTCTATCTCTCTCCCTTCCTCTCTGTAAAATATCAATAAAAATATATTAAAAAAATTTTTTTTTAAAAACTACTAGCCTTTTCCTGATCCTAATACTCATTTTCCTACTTTTGACCTTTCATACTGACTTTTCCGTAAGCTTGGAAGTGATTTCTCATAATGTTCACTTATAGAACTCCTCTACATTGTGCAATCTCCACTTTGAATGCCACACTCCTTTTAAACCCTTTGCTGCCTGACCGGCGTGGCTCAGCGGTTGAGCATCAACCTATGAACAGGAAAGTCACAAGTTCAATTCCTGGTCAGGGCACATGCCCTGATTGCGGGTTCGGTTCCGGGTGTGGGACGTGCAGGAGGCAGCTGATCAATGATTCTCTGTCATAATTAATGCTTCTATTTTCCTCTCTTTTCTCTCTGAAATTAATCCTATATAATAAAGAGGGAATATGCAAATTGACTGTCACTCCACCACAAAGATGGCAGGGGAGGGGGGGTTTCCATAACACAAGATGGCTGTACCCACAGTGAAGTCTGAGTTCCTATAACGAGCCTTAATGAGCAATCAGAAGGGACCTGAGGCTGCACCCTCCTTCCAGTGGGGCTTGACCAGGGATCTCAGGCCATGTTCCCCATCCAGTGGGGATTGATAGGGGACCTCAAGGCATGCCCCTGCCCTGGCCTGGGCTGGGGGACCTCAGGCCATGCCCCCTGCCCTGGCGCAGGGCCAGGGGACCTGAGGCTGTGCCCCCATCTGGTGGGGCTTGACAAGGGTGGTACTGGCCGGGTCTGGGTGCAGCCCAATGGGGGAGGACCAGCCAGGTCTGGGTCTCACGCAGTTTTGAGGTGCACGTGAGTGGGCGGGGACTTGACTCTGGGACTCGTGGTAGGTGCCAGACTCTGACCAGGAGGAAGATTTTCATATACATTTTACTAATGTTTCTTCATCTCTGACACTTCTATTTAGAGAAAGGGCAAGTAGCAATATTAAAATATGTCCTCTAATTAATCCCCTTTTAATGTGCATGAATTTCGTGCACCAGACCACTAGAAAAAATACCGTATTTTTCGGACCATAAGACGCACTTTTTCTTCACCAAATATGCAGTCCCCAGGGACATGGAAGGTCCCGGGGGGCCGCTGCCGCTCTATATCTCTGACCATAAGACGCAGGCACTACTTATATTCGGACTATAAGACACAGGCACTTTTCCTCCCACTATTTGGTGAAGAAAAGGTGCGTCTTATGGTCCGAAAAATACGGTAAACAAAAATAAACACTTCTTTGATTTTCTGAAGCAGAAATCACTTTGATTTTTGTGCCTTCCTAGCTTTTTATTTGTGTCTTTCATATAGAGTTTATTAGATCTGTCCTGGTAGTGAATGAAATGCCTGCCTCCCTAGTCAGCCTGAAAAATATATGAAAACAAAGACTGGCTTATTAAGCTCAACTCCACAAACATTATCAAAGCACCTGTCATATGTGAATGGGATTTCTGCCCTCAAAGTCTCCTGGAAGGGACACGTATGGTGCACACAGAGCCACGTGGAAATCATGTTCTCAGGGCCACCGGGCTCTGAGAGCGCTAAGGAAGGAACGATTCCAAGTGAGCAATCTGGAAAGACTTCCTGGGGAAGAGGATGTTTGTGCGAGGCCTGAAAGGATGAGCAGCCGGTTCTCCCAGGTGGAGATGGCCGTGGTCAGGGTTAGGGATGGGCTGGGCATGTCTGCTTCTTCTGGGAAGACCCAGCTCCTCCTCAGCAGAGCAGAGGGCAGCCAGCTATTCTGGGAAGCAGAGCCGGGGTCAGCCGGGGATGAAGGAAGGAAACTTACATCGGTCACATTGACGACTCCTATCTGTGGGGCTGACAGGTCGATGTCAAACGTCTTCTCCCAGTACGGAACCAGCTGTGGAGAGACCACATGGGCAACTTAATGGGGTCGGGGTGAGGGTCCGCACAGGGATAAAGAACACTATCACCTGCAGGGCCTGAGGGAACAGGTAGAGCCAAGCAGTTGAAGGGTAGAAATCCGAAGGGAGAGTATGAGCAGGACCAACCAGCCGGGGATCTGGACTCCGCCCTGTTTTGATCCTGGATCTGCTTCTGAGTGACCCTGTGATTCGGGGCTACTCACTTCTTCCCCGCCCTCACTTTCCACACCTCTAAACCGAGGTAGTTAGGCCTGGTGACTGCCCATTTCCTCACATTTCTGTTTGTTCCTTCAGGTAGTTTTCAACCATGAATGCTGGGTGTTGGGGGATTAAGCTGGGAACAAAGGTGCCCCCTGAGACAGGGACCCTCGGTGCTTCGATTCTGTGATTTCGGACACCCACGTGCAGGGGTCACGTGTCCATCTGCTCCCCCAAGTACTGGTCTTCTCTAGGAGGAGTCGGCCTCTGCCCAGCTTCTGCTCCGGGAGTCATGTGGGTGGTGTCCCATGTGGCTCCTCCCGCTCCCGCTCCCCTTCTCAGGCCCTCTCCGTGCCCACAGTGCCCTGGAGCGGCAGCAGGCAGGACCTCCCAGGCCCTCCCGCGGGGAGATGGGATAGGAACTCGGAACCAAGCTCCCTCCACAACGTGCCATAGACTAGGCCCTAACTTAGGACAGCCGGGCCTGGGCAGTGGCTCTTACCAGGGGAAAGTCATCAGGGTCAATCCAGATGATGCTGAGGTCAGGGTTTTCCGTGTTATCTTGGGCCACAGCCTTGAGAGTCTCCAAGAACTCATAGCCATCTTGCAGGGAACACAAGCGAGAATAACGGGGTGGGTGGAGAGAAAAGGGACAGACGGAAGGCAGAATCCAGATCTCTTTCCTCACCTCCCCCAGCTCCACACGTCCTGCCCAGGCCACTTGCACTCGCCCAGGAATGCCTCCCCCAAACACGCCTGTCTCCCCCTTTCACCCCCCATTCGCCCAGGGCTCCCCCCTCACCGGGATCAGCTTCCTCCGCAAAGGCCACAATGTGGATTCCATCCATGTCGTCCTCCTGCAGTGGGGGAAGGAGGAGGGTCTTAGCTGTGCTCCCCGAAGCCAGAGAGCCCAGGACAGACCCTGCATCTTCCCGGAACCTGAATTTTGTGGAAACTCAGCTTCTGCATTAGGGGACTTCTTATGGGGGTGATCCTTTCCCAAGTGACACCTCCGTTCACCTCCTCTGGCAAACCCTTCAGCCCCAGAACTGTGGCTCTACCTTGTCATCTTTTTTGTTCCTTAACATATTTTTTATTGATTTCAGAGAGGAAGGGAGAAGGGAGAGAGTGATAGAAACATCACTGATGAGAGGGAATCATTGACTGACTGCCTCGTGCAGGCCCCCTACTGGGGAACCAGCCCACATCCTTGGCATGTGCCCTTGACCGGAATGGAATCCGGGACCCTTCAGTCCACAGGCTGACGCTCTATGCACTGAGCCAAACCATCTAAGGCTATCTTGTCATCTTCATCAACTTCCATGTGACACATTCTTCAGTACAAAACCCCCCAGCCTTTGCTGGTGCCATTGTCTCTCCTACAAGCGAGGCACGAGGAGCGGTAGGGTGGGAAGCTGCTGGGACTTGACTAGTCTACACCCACCTATGCTCCCCCAGGTCCCGGCCCTGTCCAGGGGTACTCACCCAGGTCTCGTACATACTCTCAGGCTTCAGTTTCCTCAGGGTCGATCTAGAACAGACAGAGGATACCCCCCGCCCCCCCAGAGTCTCCATAGCAGAGGCTGCCTGTGGGCCTTGCCTAGGGCACGGGCAGCTGGTAGCCCAGAACAAAGACATCTGGCAAAGTCCAAGCTCTGGGCACCAGACTCAGATCACGGCGTGGTTTAAACAGGTGGGAGAATGGAGGGGGAGAAGGGGACCGCAAGAGAGCCTTTTGGTAGGAAGGTAAGAAGAGCTGAGCATCTGAATATTAATTTTTCCCCCATTTATTCATTCATTCATTCATTTACTCATTCATCCAATACACTTGGGTGTCTGAGATGTTCTGAGCCCTGTGCTAGGTGCTGTGTAGATAGAGTTAAACAAAGCACACACACACTTCTGTCCTGCTAACGGGGAGATAATCTAGAGGGAGAGAGTGAGAGTGGCTCACGCCCGATGAGAGGCCACTTCCAGCTGTGAGGTTCTGTGAGAGAAGAGAGCTCTGTGTGGGTGTAGGGCAGGGTTTCTACTATAGACTTTTGGGGCCGGGTCACTCTTTGTTGTGGGGGCTGTTCTGGTAGCAACATCCCTGGCCTCTACCCACTGCATACCAGCAGCATTGCCTGCAACCGAAAACTCTCTCTAGACATTGCCCAATATCCCCTGGAGCGCAAAATCCTCGCTCTACATTGCCAGTCCCTCAGCCTGCAAAGAGCTGCTAATGTAGGGTAAGGCCTGAGAAAGCTCACCAGCCAGATCTGGATTGGAACTCAGTCCTGACCCTTGTGGCCTGTGGAACCTCTTTACTTGAGGTTGTTAAGAGGATTACACAGAAGAATACAGATAGCAAGCACCTCTCGGTTCCTGGAAGACCACAGGCACGCAATGCTCCTCACAGCGTTTATGGAGAACCTTCTATGGTCAGGGCTCAGGGCTGGTTAGGGTGCAAAACACTGTGGGAAAGAGTCAGCGTGTCTTGAGCACTGGCTCCGGAAGTGGGTTGCCTCAAGGCGAGAGAAGCCCCGGGTTAGCTGAGACTCCTCGGCCCATGTCGCAGACAGGCGCTCAGAGGCCCGCCCCGCCCTACCTCTTATGCTCCTCCACGAAGCTGACAATCTCCTCTTTGCTGTTGGGCTTGTCCGGGATGGTCACAGGCTCGTCCATGAAGGCTTCATAGAAGTCAACCTCGTTCATCTTCAGGGTCAGCTTCTTTGCCACCTTTGGGGGTGGGGGTGGGGGTGGGGGTGCAGGGTCATGGTGAGAAGCAGTGTGACAGGGGGAGCAGGGAAGGGGAAGGGAGTCAGGCTGCCATTGTGACGTTGGACAAGCGTCTCCACTTTTCTGGGCTTTGGACACGAGAGGACTGGGTTAGAGAATCGAAAGTCTTTGGGGTGGGGGAGGCCTGAGGGAGAGGTGGGAGTGTGGTGTGCGGCGGGGTAGGGGGTGGGGAGATAGGTCCCCACAGATTCTGGGAGAGGGATTGGAGGGCTGCTGAGGTGGGTGAGGGAGACCCTGTGTGTTCTGGGGGGGACTACCTTGCTGTCGAAGGTGGCGAAGAAGGGGATGTACGGATGGAACTCCTCTGCGGCGTCCTCAAAAGCCTTGTAATCTGAAGGGGGAGCAGAGTCAGCCTGGGAGAGCAGGCCGTGTCCAGGAGCCCTCTCACGCCTGTCTCCCCTCGTTCGGAGACCCTCCCGCCCTGACCCTCTGAGAGTAAGAACACATGTGATGGGGGAGGTGGCACGCTGGAGATACCCCTCTGGAACCCCCGGAGTGCGGGAGATCAGGGAGGCGGTGGGGCTGACTGTGCGAGGCGTCAGCAGATAGAAGTGGGTGGAGTGTGGGGAGGAGGAAGTCCAGGGGGGAGGACCGAGGAGTCTGAGGGGGTCACTCACGCTCTGAGTCTTTGCTCTTGAAGTAGCCAATGAGTTTGTTGTCATCCTCAATGTTCTCAAATGCCTGCAGCTCTCGTTCACCCTCAATCAGTTCCACGGGGTCCTCTAGGACCTGGAAGAGCAGGGGCATGGAAGGAAGAGAGAGCGTTTCTGTCCGCACTGGCAGGAGAGGAATGAGGATGAGGAGAAGAGGGATGGGAACAGGGAAAGGTGCTCAGGGGTGTGTGTGTGTATAAGGTTGGGTTTGCTTAAGGATAGGCATCAAGTCTTAAAGCAAGGACGTTAGGTCCAGGGTCAGGAATCCTCACGTCGAGCAGAAACTCCACCAGGGTGTCAGCAGCGAGTTCGCCGTCGTACTCAATGACTTCGTCTCCCTTGAACACATAGATGCTGTCCTCTTCAGTGAGTCCTGGGGAGCGGGCCAGGGATGAGCGTGACCCCAGCCTTCCCACCGACCCCAGAGTCCAAATTCAGGGCCAGAGCCCATTCTGTAATCCCACTGGACCCCACCACCTCCCCTCCCCTTCCCCACCTCTCTGCCCCTTAGCCCTCCACCCCTGGGTCTATGCCCTGGTTCAAGAGGCTGTCCAGGGAGAAACTGAGATCAGGTGAGGGTGTTAGGGGAGGACGTGCAAAGATTCCTCCTCTTGCCAAGATGGGTTTGGCTCAATGGATAGAGCGTTGGTTGGCCTGCGGACTCAAAGGTCCCGGGCTCGATTCCGGTCAAGGGCATGTGCCTTGGTTGCGGGCACATCCCCAGTAGGGGGTGTGCAAGAGGCAGCTGATGGATGATTCTCTCTCATCGATATTTCTAACTCTCTATCCCTCTCTCTTCCTCTCTGTAAAAAAATCAATAAAATATATTTTAAAAAAAAAAGAGAATATCTTCATAATATAGAAAAATATATTAAAAACAAAACAAGCCGAAACCAGTTTGGCTCAGTGGTAGAGCGTCGGTCTGCGGACTGAAAGGTCCCGGGTTCGATTCCGGTCAAGGGCATGTACATTGGTTGAGGGCACATCCCCGGTAGGGGGTGTGCAAGAGGCAGCTGGTTGATGTTTCTCTCTCATCGACGTTTCTAGCTCTCTATCTCTCTCCCTTCCTCTCTGTAAAATATCAATAAAATATATTTTAATAAAAGAAAACAAAACAAAACAAAAAAACAAAACAAAGATTCCTCCTCTCTCTGTCTGTCACACTAAAGAGAGATTTCATGTTACCGCCCCTGAGGACTCCGGCGGCCAGTTCGGCCCTTTAACCTCTGCTTTTACTGACTCTGAAGACTCAGTCACGGACTGCCCCACCCCCATCCATGTCTGATGGCCAGTCTCAGGCCTGTGTCGCCCCCTGGTGGCCGGTACTGTCACACCTAGCCAGGGCTCTGGAGGGGGAGGGGCGGGGAGCCGTGTTTGCCCTGACTCCCCTTTTCCCCAGCACCTAGTCCTGGGTGTAGTCATCTGAAACGCACATGAAGCAGACCGTGGCCCCCTCTTCCTGGGACTTGAGCAGGGGTCTCTATCAGGGATAAAGGAGGCCGGGTCCCTTAGCCATAACCCTTCCCATGTCAGTATGTTCTTTTTTTATTATTATTATTATTTTAAAATATATATTTTATTGATATTTTACAGAGAGGAAGGGAGAGAGATAGAGAGCTAAAAACGTCGATGAGAGAGAAACATCGACCAGCTGCCTCTTGCACACCCCCTACCGGGGATGTGCCCGCAACCAATGTACATGCCCTTGTTCGGAATCGAACCCGGGACCTTTCAGTCCGCAGACCGACGCTCTACCACTGAGCCAAACCGGTTTCGGCCATGTCAGTATGCTCTCCCCTTCAGAGCAGCAGGCGGAGTCCCAGCCCACACCAGGGCTGCCGGTCCGGCCTCCCGGCCACCGTCCCCTCCTTGCGCTCCCGCCCCGCCCTTACCTAGTTTCTTGGCGACAGCTGTGTCCTTCTCAGAGTCCACCATCCCGAAGCCAACACCCTTGTCTTCTAGGACTTGGGCTGCTAGCTGCAGGGAGGGTTGGGTTAAGGTCAGGCCCTGGAATTCATAGTGACCCCTCGTCCCCATCGCACGCTTCCAAGTGGGCCATTTGGGATGCAGGCGGTTGAGGAGTTGACCTTGACGCCGTGTAAGGGGTCCAAATACCTCCCCCCTTTCCTACAACCCCACCCTGATGCCCCTTAGCTCAGCACACGCCTGGACATCTACCGCTCGCTTGCAATGTGCTTATTACGCTGAACTCCGAAGCGCTAAGTGCGATGCACCTGCTTCCTCAGGAATGCCGAGGAATCTGGCGTTAGAGAGACCGAGGCCCTTCCCTCGCTCGGGGCTGAGCTCACGCATCCATCCTCACCGAAAGGCCTTGCCCAGTGTGGGGCGACATCCCTGGGATTCTCACAAGTGACCCACAATGGGGGGGATCTGGAGAGCAGGGGCGTAGTGGGGGTGGGGTGGGCTGGTCATGCTGCTGATGAAAGCAGAGGTCCCTGTGACCAGCACTTGTCACCCACAGAGGGAGAGAGCCAGAGCCAGAGCCAGAGGAGACACGGCTGGGCCCCCCTCATCCCGTGAACGGTCCCCCTCCCTCTCACTCTCCAGGCCGCTGCCCCTCGCTCAGCCCGCCGCGCTCTGCCCTGGGTGTGGCTCTGGGCCCAGCCCCACCTCTCACGGCCCCGGCCCCCGGAGGACAGGGAGGGAGGCAGCTGGCAGGTGGATGGCCGCGATGCTGAGCCCTCAGGATAAAAATACTCAGCTCATTAATCAGAGGAGCCCGTTCCAGCCTGGCAGGGGCACCCAGAAATGAGAGCCCGTGGGCCTGGTCCCCTGCCCTGAAGTACTCCCGGCCCGGGGTGAGCCGGGCCTCTCTGTTCGGCCGGCCGGAGAGGGGCTGCTGCCGCCGGGCCGGGCGCGGGCACAGCCGGCTGCCGGGGGACGTGCATCTCCGGACACAGGTGTTGTCTGGCAGAAGAGCCCCCACCCCTCTGAGCCCGAGGTCAGAGGTCAGCGTGGGGGCGAGGAGAACCTCCCCACAGAGAGGAGCTGGGGAAGGCGGGCGCTCTGAGCCTCTTCCGGCCACGGGAACGTTCCCACCAGAAGAGCCTGCTTCACCCAACGGCCGGCGGGAGCGAGGGAGCCGCGGAAGCGCGCGGGACGGAGCCACGTGGAGGCGGGCTGGGCTCCAGCAAGCCTTCGGCCGTGACACAGAGGGCCTGCGAGATGCTGGTGGCAGTTACTTCTATACTCAGTTCAGATCTCTTTGGGGTGCTGCTCCTAAATGTGCAGAGACGGGCATGTCCCCCCTTCCCCCTGAAGAACCTTCCTTTTCCTTCTTTGCCCCCCTTCTGAGGACACCCCAGTCCTAGCCGAACCTGGTACTACCAGGTCCTGTAGCGTGGAGGAGACACTCCTCCCCACCCCCACCTTGCCTGACTCCAGTGGTACCTTTGGGTCCCCAAGTCTCTCTTTCTCATGCGGCTGAGGCCATATGTCACTTGGGTCCTACTGGTCAAAGCAGCGCTCCTGCCACGCTGTCCCCGGCCCCAGCCCCCACCCTCAAAGGCCTGCAGGGGTGGTGGGATGGGGGGGGCTGCCCACAGGGGCTGGGCGTGCTCCCCCCCTCGCCCCCCAGGGGGGCACTCACCTCCAGGATCAGCTCCTCCATCTCGAATTGCCTCTGCGAGGCCTTGTCGTCCTCGGGCGGCTCGTGGTAGAGCAGCGCCAGCACCTCGTACTTCTTGAACACGTTCTTGTAGTTCTTGGCGTTGACGTTGACCACCCGGTCCACGCCGTCGTACTCGGGGAAGTCCAGCCCGTCCTGGCCCCGCACCCCGGGCTCGGGGGTCCCCAGCACCAGCAGCAGCAGCAGCAGCACCAGCCGAGGGCCCGGCCCGGCCCCGGCCCCCATCCCGACGGCAGCAGCGCGCATGGAGGTAGTGAGCTCGGGGCAGCTCTCCCGGTCCGAGGAGGGAAGAGGGTCCGGAGGAGGGTCCCGAAGAGGGAAGAGGTCCGCTGGGGAGGGAGGAGGGGCCCTGGGTCCTGCGGCCTGGGCTAGGGGCGCACCGTGAGGGTGGGGTGGGGAAGGAAGGGCCTAGGGCAGTGGACAGAGGACACTGCTGGGTCCCGGAGACACTGTCAACAGAGCCAAGAGAAAAAGGGTCAGAGGAGGAATAGGAGCAGGGGGCGGGGAGGGAACCCGAGCTGCCCTGAGATTGGCACCGGCCGCCCCACCTGGTCCGGTCTAAATATGTTCGCAGGATTGGCAGCGGCCGACGGGTAACCTTCTGAGGCCAGGCCAGCTCCACGAGAGTGGCTCCTCCCGCCTCCTGGCCCTCTCCCCCGGCTCCCGGCGCCTCTCCCCTCCGCCCTCCCCGCTCCCCACAATGGCCAGGGCTCCTCGCCCCCGTCCCCACACCAGCCTAGCTCATCGCCATATTAAGAAAGGAGCTAAAAATAAGAGCAGATGAGTCGAGAGGTAAATGAGACTGGGGCTGACGGCGGGGTTGGGGGAGGTAGGGGAAGCGGGGGCCAGGGGCCTCGGAGAGGAGGAAGTGGGGGGCAGAGAGGGGGATACTGTGGGTCAGAGGTGAAATCCACGAGGCAGGGGAGGGGGGACAGGCGCAGGATGAACCCTGAGTCCTAGAACCTGGCCTCCCTTCCGGGGGAAGTCGGTCCCTTGGGTCCGGTGGCGAGGAGGGCGACACCAACGCGGTCCTGGCTGCAGCAATGAGACCCCCCGCCCCCCACACACACTTCCCCTTAAAGAGCCAGGGCCGAGGATGAGGTCATTCTCTGAATAAAAGATGCAGCCTCGTCCGGGACCAGAGCCCTGGCCCAGTTCCAGGAGTTTCCTTTGCTCCCTCAGCACTCCTCACTTGGGGAGGACGGGGGCGGGGGTGGGGGGGGGCAGGGATGCTGGGCCTCGGGGCGCCTCTGCCCTGGGGAGGAGGGATGGCCCTCGGCTCCGGACTCTGCTCCTGTGGGTCTTGCTTTCCTGTGCCCAGTGGGGGGAGGAGGGTCCCCGGGCTGCTGGTGCCAAGGAAGCAGCGAAGAGCAGTCGTTCATTCATTCATTCATTCATTCATTCATGCCCATGTCTCTGACAAGGAGGGTCAGTGTAAACCAGGGGTGGGCAAAGTTTTTGACTCGAGGGCCACCATGGGTTCTTACACTGGACCGGAGGGCCGGGACAAAAGCCACCTGACCATGCTGGCACTCTCATCTTGGGCTGCTGGTGAAGGAGCGGAGGGGAGAGCAAGAGAGCCCTCGCTCTTTCGGCTCCAAGGGCCGGATAGAACAGCCGAACGGGCCGGATCCGGCCCGAGGGCCGTAGTTTGCCCACAGCTGGTATAAACACTGGTGGGGGCGGTGTGTGTGTGTGTGTGTGTGTGTGTGTGTGTGTGTGTGTGTGTGATTAAGACTGGGAAATCCCGAGCCAAGGAGGTAGGTTAATTCTGTGCACCCGAGAACCAGCCCTGGAGCCCACCTTGGGGGCGAGGGCCCGGTGGGTGAGCTCAGCTCCGCGCACCTAGGGAGGAAGGACTCTCCAGCGCGCTCACCATTGGCTGGTGCACGGAGGCACCCCCACGGCGGGGCTGGGTCAACGTCAGAAGCCCCCGTGCCCACTCCGAGAGAGCCCCGGTTTTGGAGCGGCAGTGTTTGCTCTGCGCCCAGGCGGGTGGCATGGACTGCGGCAAGAGGAGCGGACTCTCCCACGCTCCCGCGGGGCCGGCCGGCCACAGACAGTCCCGGGATCGTGGCAGCGCGAGCCCAGGAGAAACATCGGTCCCTGGTGCGGGAGAGGCCAGAGGCAGCCTCGGCTGGGCTCACAGACCGGGGACCCTCAGAGCCCATCTCCTGGCCCACGGGGTGCGGCTCATGTGCACACAGCCCCGCAGCCAGAGCGACCTGGGACGGGACAGCCCCGCAGCAGGGGATGGAGGTGGCGGCTGCTCCTGGCGGGGGCGGGGGAGAAGCATGTGCACAGGGACCCTGGGACATCAGACTTGGCCACGATGCCTCTGGCCTGCCGTGTACCCACAAGGGTGTGCAATGGGGCTACATGGTGGCCCAGGCTCGCTCCGTCTCCTCAGCTTTGCCTGCAGCTGCCAGACCGCTCACCCTGCCCGCTCCCTCTCCTCCCGTGGCTCTGCAGGCCCCCCCTGTGATTTCCAGTCGCGGCACCCCCACCCCCCCACCCCACCCCCATCCTCTGCGCTCCGGTGCTTTGCTCTCTGCTTTCTGCGCAGCGCCTTCCCTCCTCCGAGCCGAGCCCAGCTTTGGGGCTCAGCAGGCTCAGCCACCGGTGTCAGATGACCCTGAGTTGGGGCCTCTGTATTTTTAACCCACCAGACACCCGAGGCCAGGCTCTCGCTCCTGAAACCCGAGGAGCTGGCCCCTCCGTACCTCCTTCACACACACACCCCTGGCCCCTCCATCTCCCAGGGTCTGGTTCAGCCGTGTCAGCAACTGGGGGCGGGGGTGGGGTAGGGGGAGGGAAGGACCCCAGACTGATATAGCTCTGGCCCCAGGAGACCTCGTCGGAAGAGCTCGGGGAGCGCGGGTGGGGAGACCTCCGAGGCGGGAGGAGGGGAACCGAACCTTCCAATGCCCTTCTCTCTGGCCTCCCACCCGGACTCGCCCATGACCCTCGCCCACCACGATCCTGTTCTCTTGCTTGCTGGTGGTTGTGTCGATTTATGTCCCAGCCCTCATTGTAAGAGCAGTCTGAAACGTGTTGGAGGGCGCACGTTCTGGAACCAGAACCACCTCGGTTTCCTCATCGATAACGTGGGGTGGGTAAGAATGTGTTTGTTGTGAGTTCATGGGTGGTGGAAGGCCCTTGTCCCACTGCGGGCAGAGCACGCGGCCACTAAACAGGACTCCTTTGCTTTTGGCGACAGCCTGTGACCCCCCAGCTTTCCTGAGCCCCTCTCTCTGGCTCTGCACGCCGCAGGGCACAGCCAACCCTCTGCTCCAGCAGCCCGAAAGTGGACGGACCCACAGGCCCACATAGACCAACGCACAAAGCAGAGCTGTGCATGGGCGGAGAGGGAGGGAGAGCTAGGCAGGAGCGAAAGGCCCAGGCTCAGCGACCAGGGTTCGGGGACGGCCATCACCCCTGTGGAGTCTGGGGCATGAGGCAGCGGGGGCGGGCTTTGCCCGATGCAGTGGTCGGCAAACTCGTTAGTCAACAGAGCTAAATTTCAACAATACGATTGAAATTTCTTTGGAGAGCCACATTTTTTAAAACTTGAACTTCTTCCAACGCCACTTCTTCACAATAGACTCGCCCAGGCTGTGGTACTTTGTGGAAGAGCCACACTCAAGGGGCCAAAGAGCCACAGTTTGCCGACCACGGGCCTAATGTAAAGGCTCCGGGGATGCAGGGAGCGTTGTTTCAGGCTCTGTTTCAAGGCAACAGCAGAGAGAAAGGGCTGCGGGGGGGGCGGGGGGGGGGGGAGGAGATGACCTGACCAGCACAGGGTGGAGGGCAGGGATCACCAGTGCCTTCCCCGGCCCCACACCAGCCCCTCACCACACGGCCCTTCCCGAGTCATTTAACCTCTCTGACCTCAGGTGCTCCACAGATGCAGCAAGCTCTCTCCTAGCACAAAAACTCTGCTTCTCCAAGCTGCTCCGAGGAACAAACGTGGGGGCTGGCTGAGCCCACCTAACAGACTCCACGTGGTGCTGCGGTCCCCTGTCGTGTGGTCTGCTGATCTTTTACCACCCCCCATTTCTCTGATTCCAGCCGTTGGGTAGAAGAGTGACTCGAAGGGCAATGGTGCTTGATGCTGATCCCCTCCCAGCCTCAGCTGTGGCCCCTGACTGTCCCGCCTGCCTGGCTGTCACGAAGATCTAGAATGAGAGCGTCACAGTCGCCTCCACGCTCCCCAAACCTGATGCGACGCGTCCAGCCACGTGAGAGATGTTGTAAGCGTTTTACTGTCTAGACTGGTACTTGATCCAACAGGGCAAGGTCCCTCTCTGCTGGGTCCAGTCGGATGCAGACGGGGCGTCATGGCCCTCCGCCCACTCTCTCCCCTCCCCGCGGTGTGATCCGCCCAGACCCAGGATTGTCTATCTCTCTCCTCCAAGGTGATTCGTTCCAGCATCTCTCTGTCCCAACTCAGATGTCGTGCCAAATGCATACTCCCTAACCCACCCCCCCACCAGCCCATGTCCATGTGACGCTCTTCCTCTTCTGAGTTTAGTAGTAGGTCTCCCTTTCCACCCAGCCTGCGGGAGAGAAGAGACCAGGTTGACCCAGGAAAGGCAATGGGAGGCACAAGGAGAGGTGAGCAGAAGGGTAAGTGAGGACCAGGTGGGAGGCCCGAGAGTGGACCTCAGGGCACCGAGGATCGGGAGGAGCGGGATGGTGGAATCAAGGACTGACTGAAGGACTGGGGTCCACGCACAGCCCAGGCAGGGAGGAGGGAAAGAATGGCAATGGGTCTGAGGGAACCAGGTGGGATGGGAGAGCTAGTTAGGAGGCCGGTGACCACTCAGTCAGAGTGGGGTGCAGGGAGCCTCACCTCCAGGATGGTTGCGAATGGTGAGCTTCCTCATTTCATCATAGACGAAGATCAGAAGGCTGTAGGGAGTGGCACAGAACCACCAGAGGATCCTGTAGAGATAAGAACTGGTGAGTGGCCGAAACTGGTTTGGCTCAGTGGTAGAGCATCGGTCTGCGGACTGAAAGGTCCTGGCTTCGATTCCGCTCAAGGGCATGTACCTTGGCTGCGGGCACATCCCCGGTAGGGGGTGTGCAAGAGGCAGCTGGTCGATGTTTCTCTCTGATCGACGTTTCTAGCTCTCTATCTCTCTCCCTTCCTCTCTATAAAATATCAATAAAATATATTTTTTAGAAAAAGAAAAAGAACTGGTCAGTGTGGCTGGAGACAGAGGGGCCAGAGAAGGGCAGACACGGGGAACAGCGCACAGGCATTGGGTGGAGGGCTGGTCCCCACCTCTGAGGAGATCAGAGTCTGGGGATGAGAGAAGAGAGATAAATGCCACAGCAGGGGTCTAGGCAGTGTGCGTGGGGATTATCTACCAATTTTTGTGGCTGAGGGAGGCCCCCTTCGCTTTCTGAGTCCTCGAGGCCAGAGGTCGGCAAAACGCATTAGTCAACAAAAACATATTTTAAAAAATTTACTAAAGCTAAATAAAATTACAAATTCAGTTTTTCCATCTCATTAGCCATGTTTCAAAAACTCAGGTGACTACCATAGTGGACAGCACAGGCCTAGGCCAAGGTTATTTACACTTACACACACGCACACACACACGCACACACACACACACACACACACAAGCACACACACACACACACACCCACACACACACACACATTTTAAATAGATTTTTCCCCCAAGCACAGACTAATGTGAAAAACAAAAACACAGGAATGAACAAACAAGGAACCAGACAATAAGACTTTCAGGATGCCAGTTCACTTAGAGGCAAGTTAAGACGTATTTGCATACACACGACAGAATTAGCCGTGCATATTGGGTTAATTTCATGATTACTTCAGCTCCAAGCCTAGGTATCCTTGGACGACTAACCACACATCATCATCAAAAAAAGATGTCGCTCTGCCAATTTGCATGTCTGGGGGTTGCCATCACTGGCCACAGCTCCTCATCTCTCTCTAAATAAGAAGCGCTTGTCAGAGCACAGACAATTCTTTTCACAACATTGAGTGTACCCCATCTTCCCAGGCAGCCCCCGCTGGGCCTTCCCTGCTCAGGCACATAGTCCCTGGGCGCTGAGACCCTCTCCTTGCGTCCCTCCCTTACTCACTTGAGGGGGTACATTCGCAGGGCCACGTCCATGCCTGGAGTGTAGGACAGAAAAGCAGCCAGCAATGTCTCCTCCAGGATGCCAAATATCAGGACCTTGTTTCTGGGGGGAAATGCTTCATTGTATGTTGCAGTCAGGGAGGAAGGGAGGGGAGGGGAGGGGAGGGGACAACGGTGTGGCACTGTGTGCAGGTTTGGGGCGCCCTGGCCCCCCCCCCCCCCCGGAGGCGCTCACTTCATGCCCTGCTGGAAGACAGAGAGGCGGCGGGTCTTGCAGATGATGAGGTCGGCCCACTGCACGATCACGATGCTGACGAAGAAGGCCGTCTGGCAGGTGAACTCCACCACCTTCCGCTGCTCATAGGTCTGCGGGGAGGGTGGGCAGCGCCAGGAGGGGTTCAGACAACCTTGAAGGCAGTTCTGCCCTCTGCCGCCTTCCCACACCACGAGGCTGAGTGAGGTCCTTAGATTCCCAACAGCACCTCTCTCTCTCTCTCTCTCTCTCTCTCTCTCTCTCTCTCTCTCTCTCTCTCTGTCAGCACTTCTCATGCCACAGGACGAGATGACTTCCTTGCCTGACAGAGAGAGTCCTAAGTCATGGCTTCTCTATCTTCGTGTCCCTCTCTCATGCTTAGTTCAGTGCCTGGCACACAGTTTGGCTCAGGACTAAGCTAATCAGGGGGGAGGTGGAGGAGAAGAAGGTGGACTCCAAGAGCGGAGCAGAGTCAGAGAAAAGAGGTCAGGAGGAAGGCTGGGCCAGAGGACGATCTGAGTGCAGATGGGACAGGATGTCTGAGGGAGGTGCCAGACGGGAGACAGCATTCTTCCATCCCTTCACTCACACGTTCCATGTAAGGAGCTTACAGTCTAGTGGGGAAGAGAGATGTGTTATGTGAGCACCGCAGGTAAGCTGTCGAGAGAGCGATCACCCAGGGCTGTGGGAACACAGGAGAGGTGCATCTGAATGAGACGGGAAACGCCATGTGTGTAAAGGACTTGTAGATGGAACAAAGATTCTGAAGCTACACAGGACTGAACAATACTGAGAGACCAGAGATCGTGAGATGTGGTCAGAGTTGTACTTGGAAGGAGATAAAGAGCCTTAATTGATTAAGGTATTTCATGTGTCCTTGTCAACAATAATTTTTTTAAACGATGAGAAAACAAAGGCTGACAATTGGAGCCAAGTATCGAACTTGGAAAGATCAATGGGCTCCTTGTGTGCATCAGATCTCGCCACCACCCTCCTTCACTGCACCCGGCCGCCGATCACCGTACCCTCTGGTCATCGCGAGAAGATTTTAGCTCTCCCCCCCCTCCCCCCCGGGCTGCGTGTTCCCCAGGGTGAAACTCCAGGGCATCCTTCTCAGTAGCTACAATTTATTTGTAGTGTCGATGCCAAGAACTCCTTCTTCTTTGACCATTATCTTTACCTTTCCATCTCATGGGCTCTAATTTCTCAATGCCAACCCCACCTGACCCACTATGTTCTAAATTTGCTTATTTTCTGTTTCCTCCTCTGCCCCTAACTAGACTATATGCTCCACAAGACCAGTAACTTGGTCATTTTTGTTCACTACCCTATCTCCAGGGCCAAAACAGTAACTAGTACATAGAAGATGCTCGAGAAATAGTTGCTAAATGAGTGAGTGGTAATCAATGGGACGACGGGGGAGAGATATTTAGAAGCTAAGGAGCTATCCTTGCTTCTGTAATATGTGGAGTACTTCCACGGTGCACAGCTCTGAACGGGATTATCTGAAAGTCACAGCTGTGGAAGAGACACAGACCCAGACTTTATGGAGCTTATGCCTCAGGACAATTATTCTCAACCCATTTTGCATTTCCTCAGGATATCTTTGGTGTGATCTGATGTTATTTCAAATTAATTTTAATGACCTTTAATTTATTATAAATGAATACATGTCAAGCTGCATCTTGGCAGCAGGGAGATGGTATCAAGATATAAAACTTGGCCCTAACTGGCTTGGCTCAGTGGATAGAGCATCAGCCTGCAGACTCAAGGGTCCCAGGTTCAATTCCGGTCAAGGGCATGTACCTTGGTTGCGGGCACATCCCCAGTAGGGAGTGTGCAGGAGGCAGCTCATCGATGTTTTTCTCTTATGGATGATTCTATCTCTCTATCCCTCTCCCTTCCTCTCTGTAAAAAATCAATAAAATACATTTAAAAAAGATATAAAACTTGCCCAGTTGGTGTGGCTCCGTGGTTGTGGGTCAACCTATGAACCAGGAGGTCATGGTTCCATTTCTGGTCAGGGCACATGCTTTGAGTGTGGGCTTGATCCCCGGGGAGGGGGTGTGTGAGAGGCAGCTGATCATTGATTCTCTCTCACCATTGATGTTTATTTATATTTCTCTCTTCCTTTCCTTTTCTCAATGAAATCAATAAAAATATATTTTAAAAAGAAATAAAACTAACAAGGACTTGAGCTGAGGATTGTGGTGATACGGACAATGGGGACTCAGGGCAGCATTGGCCTCTGGAGCAGTGTTGGCAGCTGGAAACACGGATATCTGATGACCTCATGAGGCTCAGTGTGTGCGAGGGGAATCATTTCAACACCCCAGATTTAAAAATATATATATTTTTAATTGATTTCAGAGAGGAAGGGAGAGAAGGAGAGAGATAGTAATATCAACAATGAGAGCGAATCATTGATTGGCTGACACCTGCATCCCCAAAGTGGGATCAAGTCCACAATCAGGGCATGTGCCCTTGACCAGAATCAAACCTGGGACCCTTCAATCCACAGGCTGACGCTCTAGTCACTGAGCCAAACTGTCTAGGGCAGTGGTTGGTTTGCCGAGGTTCGCCACTCTGTTGACTCATGAGTTTGCTGACCACTTGTCCTGGGCAACACCCCCAGATTTTAACATACTTTTGAGAAACTTGCAATTCACTTGGTTGAAGGAACTATGGTGAAGTAGAAAAGTATCAGGCAGGAGATCAATCGGGAATTCTAGTCCAACTCTTCTATTAATTCATAGTAGGATTTTGAGAAAGTCACTAAGTCTTTCCAAATTCAGTGTCCTTATTTATAGTATGATGATAGTAGCCTCTGTGTTCTCTATGGTACTAAGGTTCTAGCAATAACTGGTGTCACATCTCCCACTGTCTTAAAACTTGGGACAGAAGTATCTTATATAATGAGGGAATATGCAAATATTGACCCTCACACCCTTGCACAAGATGGCTGCCCCCATGTGGTCAAAGATGGCCACTTCAAGATGGCCATCAGAGGAGGTTAGTTGTGGGTGACCAGGTCTCAGGGGAGGGCAATTAGGGGGACCAGGTCTGAAGAGGAAGAAAAATGGGGGGGGGGAATCAGGCCTGCAGGGGAGGGTAGTTGGGGGTTACTAGGCCAGCAGGGAAGGGCAATTGGGGACGGGGCAATAAGGTTGGCAGAGGAGCAGTTAGGCATCGATCAGGCTGGCAGGGGAGTTGTTAAGGGGGATCAGGCTGGCAGAAGGCAAGTGGTTGGGAGCCAGCAGTCCCAAATTGTGATAGGGATGTCCAACTATTAGTTTAGGCCTGATCACTCTGGGATCTGGCCTAAACCGACAATCAGACATCCCCTGAGGATTCCCAAATTGGAGAGGATGTAAGCTGGACTGAGGGACCTCCCTCCCCCTCCCCAGTATATGAATTTCATGCACCAGGCCTCTAGTTCACAGATTTAAAAAAAAAGCTTACTAAAATTCTTAAACATATAGTGTTGGTTTAGAGAGCTTAAGTTTGGGTCTCATTCATCTTAAGTGTTAGGAAACACTAC
This sequence comes from Vespertilio murinus, assembly GCA_963924515.1. Taxonomy (NCBI): domain Eukaryota; kingdom Metazoa; phylum Chordata; class Mammalia; order Chiroptera; family Vespertilionidae; genus Vespertilio; species Vespertilio murinus. The sequence continues at coordinate 34,501,247 of OZ004719.1, forward strand.
TATAGAGAGGAATCCTCTAAGTTTAAAAAGTTTAGAATGAGTCCTGGCTAGAAAGCTCAGTTGTTTAGAGTGTCATACTGATCTGCCAAGGTTGCGGGTTTGACTCCCAGTCAGGGTACATGCAAGAATCAACCAATGAATGCATAAATAAGTGGGACAACAAATTGATGTTTCTCTCTTTCTCTCCCCCTCTCTCTAAAATTAAAATAGCTTAGAATTACAAAGAAGGGATATACCAAGAAAATAGGTTTTTGGATTTGAAATTATATTATCTGAGCTGCCATCAAGGGAGATAGTGAAACAGGAGACAGAGAACCCAGCACTCATTTCTGGGTAATGATGGTTAGAAGACAGAAAAACAGAAATCAGACCTCAAAAGTTGACAAGACAAAGAAGACTTCCAGGAAGCCAAAAGATACAGGAAGGTAAAGAAAACAGACAGTAGGAATGAACATAAATGGAGTCATGTAAATAAAGGGGAGAATATTTGCAGACATGACTAGAGAATGAGGTTGAAAGTTACAATTCTCACGTAGGACTAGAGATAAGGCATCACCTCTCTCTGCTTCCTCCATTTTCCCACTCTTCAAAAATTTGATAAACCTGATCTTTCCTGTCACTTCTCTTCTTAAAAAAGAGTTTTTATTGATTTTTAGAGAGAGAGGAAGGGAGATGGAGAGAGAAAAAGAGAGACATTGGTGTGAAAGCGGAACATCAAAAGTTCAATCAGCTGCCTCCTGTATGCATGGGAGAATGCTCAACCAACTGAGCCACACCAGCCAGAAGGGCCCGTCACGTCTTCACTCTTACTACCTACTACTAGGTAGTCACTATCTACTACCCCTCCCCTCTTACTCACCCACTGCTGTCCATAGCTGTCCTCCAGATCATTCAAGTATCGATTTTCCCAGTTGATGCGGATGCCCAGCAGATCAATAGGCCTAAAACCATTTTCGGCCAGAATCACAAAGTACGTAAAGAATCCAGCCAGAGCCTGAATCATCCCTGTGAGCGGTAGAATCACAGAACAGGGGAACCTGGCTCAGAGAGAGACTTTAAAAGGCAGACCTCGGAAGGGGTGGTGGCTGGGACTTGCTTCTAGCCGGCTTGGTGTGTGCTGAAGATGCTTCCGGCAACCATCTGACCCCATCATTTCTGTTGGACTGACCTCCAAGGCCTGATGTGTATTTCTAAGCTCTAACCCAGTGTCATCTTTCAATCATGTAACCTTAAAATCTGAAAGGAAATGTCTTTCCTCTCCCCAATGAGTAAGTTCTGGAATCCTCCCTCCCTCTGATGTTAGAAAACTTGAAAAGTCCTCCCCTCCCTTCCTCTCTCCTCTCTCCCATCAGGCCCTTGCCTCTCCCTTACTCACAACCCCTATTCCCCATGCCTGGACCACAGCAATAACCTACTAACTACAGAGCTCTGCACTGGTCAGTCTGAACTACTATTTACATCTCTAAAGTGGAAAACAAAAGCACAAAAACGATTCAGTCGTTGTCCAGGGTCATGCAGGACGTGGTAAAATGGGGATTCAAACATAGGTGTGGCTCCTACATCTCTACTTTATCTATGTGTTTCCACCTTTAGATGTTGGGATGCCTTTCCAAGGTCTGCCTTTTGAAGTCTTTCTCTGAGCCAGGTTCCCCTGGCCTCAATCTCTTCCCTGCCCACCCCTCATTCTACTCCTGAAACACCCTGCTGCACCTGGCAACTCAAGAACAAAGACATCGAATGGTTTTCAAATGTGCTTCAAACCTGGACCGATGGCCTATAGCCTTATTTTACACTACTCCTTTATCAGGAACAAACTGGTTTATTCACCCTTCAACAACCAGACCATGTGAATTTCTCCTCTTCTCCCTGCCCCGCCTCACTTAACCACACTTGAGCTAAGCCCTATCTTTCAGCATCAAGTGTAAGTCCTGTTTCCTTCATAAAACGTTCTGACAAACCTCATGACTGGGGAGCCTGCTTGGTTTTGTACTCCTGTCTGTACTCACTCTTTTGACATTTGGAAAGATGCTATCTTATATATATTTGTTCCTTCCTGACCAGGCTTTAAGTCAAGGGCAGACCACAGATCAATGTGGTCTAACACAGTTTGTTGTTAAGAACAAACTGACTTCCCAACTGAGATGGCTCCAATGACTAGACAGGTGCAACCACTCCCCACTCCCTTCCCCCTCGTCCTGGCCGCACCAATTTGTCCATAGGCCATGGTGATGAGGCGGTTGTTCACCAGTTTGTCAGTCTTTGGATTCCGTGGGACCCTCTTCATGATGTCACTTTCAGCTGTCTCATAGGCCAGAGAGATAGCAGGGACCTGGAGAATGGAGGGTGGGAGTAACAGGGGGACACAAAATTCAGAAGGAAACACGGAAGTAATTCCAGCTCGGTCCCTGTCCCTGGACACCGATTCCTCCTCCTACTCAGTCCATCTCACAGGAATTCTGCAGCTGGGGCCCGGTTTGGTCCTCACCATGTCCGTGCCCAGGTCGATGCATAGGATGGTGATGGTGCCTAGAGGCAGGGGGATGCTGAGGATGATGAAGAACAGGAACGGGGAGATCTCAGGGATGTTACTGGTCAGGGTGTAGGCGATGGATTTCTTCAGGTTGTCAAAGATCAGGCGGCCTGGGGAGAAGGGTCAACCTTCTATGAGAAGAATAGAGAGGACACACCTCCCACAGACCAGCTCCTGGACAGAGAGACCCCTATAAAGCAGTGTCGTGGTCCATGGAAGTGTATGGAGGTCCTAGGCCTCGGTGGTCCAAATTTTGTTTATAAATTGCGTGTCTGTGAATTAGAGCCAGGGTTTATTAACATGCCATATTTATGCACTCTTTGTCCTTGGATTCAACCTGGCTTATTAAGCAGGGTTGGGCCTGGTTAACACTTAGAGGTGCTTGTGAACCCCAACACAAAAGTGGTTAGAAGATTAAGGCTGAAGTTGAAAGAGACTGGGCTTGGGTTCTGATCTCATTTTCTGCCATAACTGGCTTGTGACTTTGGTTACCCCTCACCTTCTGCCTTGTAAGGTGGCTTGATTTCTTCCCTGATGACCCTTTCAAAAACTGTAATGTCTCCCTGGACTCCTGCTTTATTTTTTTTTTCATTGCACATAGCATCCTTTACAATACTATACAATTTATTGTCTGTCTTGTCCCGCTAGAAATGAAATGACGCGAGAACAGGAATGTGTGTCTTTTGATTCCTCACGGTTGCATCCCCAGCATCTAGAATAGTACCTGGTACAACTATGGTTGGTGCTCAGAAAAATGTATTGAACTGAATATAAAATACCGGACAACGTCTGGATCATCTGAGGTCTCAATAAAATAGTAGCTATTCCTATTCTGTGGATTGTCCTATTACCGTATTTGCCGGCGTATAAGATGATTTTTTGGCCCTGAAAAATATGCCTCCAAGTGGGGGGTAGTCTTATACGGCGAGTATATAACAAACTCTGTATTTTTAGTGGAAATGTTAGGGGGTCGTCTTATACGCCCAATCGTCTTATACGCCGGCAAATACGTATTTTTCAGGGCCAAAAAATCGTCTTATACACCGGCAAATACGGTATGTAAGTTTTAGTTAGTTGCAGGCAGAAAGCAGGAAGCCTGGGAGGCAGAGTTCTGGAGTTCTCGTTTACCAACGGGTATTGTCTTCGGAATTCTCTGGGAAAGGGGTAATAATTTTGGCTCATGCAATACATTTATAGGTCAGGCTCCAATGGATCTTAGTATGTCAACATCATCCATGGAATAGGTCCCTATGGGGCCCTCCTGACATTATGGAGCATGAAGCAGTCCAGGGAGATGGCTGACTGGAGTGTATTGTGGACCTGCTTGAACCTCCACGAGAGAAGAAAGAAGACACGATAGCCCGGCCGGCGTGGCTCAGTGCTTGAGCATCGACCTATGAACCAGGAGATCATGGTTCACATCCTGATCAGGGCACATGCCTGGGTTTCGGGCTCGATCCCCAGTGTAGGGTGTGCCGAAGGCAGCCAATCAATGATTCTCTCTCATCATTGATATTTTTATCTCTCTCCCCCTCTCCTTTCCTCTCTGAAATCAATAAAATATACATATACATATACATATACATATACATATACATATACATATACATATACATATACATATACCGTATTTGCCGGCGTATAAAACGATTTTTTGGCCCTGAAAAATATGTCTCCAAGTGGGGGGTAGTCTTATACGGCGAGTATATAACAAACACTGTATTTTTAGTGGAAATGTTAGGGGGTCGTCTTAGAAGCCCAGTCGTCTTATACGGCAGCAAATACGTATTTTTCAGGGTCAAAAAATCGTCTTATACGCCGGCAAATACGGTACATATACATGAAAGAAAGAGATACTATGGTACAGTCCTAGTCTTCCTAAATAATCTGGCCTTTCCTCCAGTCTAATAAAAAAAGTGCTCCTAATTGTAATGGTTTATCTCTATACTGACATTTCTCTCTCTCTCCCCCTCTCCTTTCCTCTCTGAAATCAATAAAATATACATATACATATATGTGGAAGAAAGAAGATACTATAGTACAGTCCTAGTCGTCCTAGATAATCTGGCCTTCCCTCCAGTCTAATAAAAAAGACCTCCCGATGGTGATGGTCTAAGTACCAAATGAATCTAGTTTGCACAATTTTGTCTCACAGTGATTTTCCCCAGTCCTTTTTTTTTTTTTTTTTTTTTTTTACAATGTACAAATGAAATCAATGGCCAGATTGTAGGTACTAAATAATTAGCCATTTACATGCCATAAGCATCACTATTTCAAGAAGAACGATTTCAAATATAATAGATTTCCCCCAGTCTTTTCAGCATCATCCAAGTTGGGGGATGGGCCATGAGAAGGAGCATGGCACACCAACTCCCACGTGAGCCTGAGGGTCAGGTCCCCGCTCGGCGGCCTCACCCTCCTCCACGCCCGTGACGATGGAGGCGAAGTTGTCATCCAGCAGGATCATGTCGGCGGCCTGCTTCGACACGTCGGAGCCCGCGATGCCCATGGCGATGCCGATGTCCGCCCTCTTCAGCGCTGGGGAGTCGTTCACGCCGTCGCCCGTCACCGCCACGATGGCGCCCTGGGGGTGGGGGACAGAGGGAGCGAAATGATGACTGTCAGATTCAAGACCAGTTCCCCGAAGCAGTTTGGTTTCATCACCCCTCGCTTCTTGATTGTCGTCATGCTTGATGTAGGCCTCTTAGCCCTTCCTCCTCCTAATATATTAAAACTCTTGGCGGGGTGAGGGTGGGGGGACACCTCTCAGGGTGCCCGCCCGCTGCTGACCATCTCTGAGGTTCAGGATGGGATACTCTGGGGTCTCCTCTGGCCCAGCACGCATTCCGCTGCTCGGTGTAGGCCTGGGCTATGCCTGTGCCACGTGATTTCTGCAGATTCCCCGGCTCGGGGGCCCCCTTACCAGCCTCTGGCACCCCTCTACAATGATGAGCTTCTGCTGAGGGGAGGTCCGAGCGAACACGATCTCCGAGTGGTTCAGGAGGATGGTGTCAAGCTGCTCTGAGTTCAGATCCTTTAGCTTGGAGCCGTGCACCACAATGGCTTTGGCATCCCTGAGCAAAAAGAATTGTATTTTATTTTTAAACTATGTTTTTAATCCTCACTGGAGGATATGGGTTTGTATGACTTTTATTTATTCATTTATTACTGATTTGAAAGAGAAGGAGAGAGAGAGAGAGAGAGAGAGAGAGAGAGAGAGAGAGAGAGAGAGAAAGAGATGTATGAGAGAAACATGGACTGGTTCCCGTACATGCCCCCTCTGGGAATCGAACCCACAGCCTTTCAGTGCTTGGGACAATGGCTCTAACCAACTGAGGCACACCGGCCCGGGTGCAAAAAGAATTTTTAAAAGGTCAGTTCAGAGTGTTGAGAATTCATCAGTTGCCCCATAACCCACTTTTACCATAGCCTCCTTGGTTTTCCTTTCACCTCGGTCCCCTCACGTGTCCCCAGCCATTCACTGATCCCAGACGGACAGGCGCCATCCCCTCCCCCCTTTCCCAACCACTCCCCCGCCTCCTTCTCCATCTTTGTTTGTTCCACGTCTTCTCCAACCCACATGGTCCTTTTCCTGTCACATTCTACTTTGCACTTTGCAGACCCCGCACATCCGGCCTGCTGCAGGGCCCCTCAGGAACTTCAGTGAGCGGGACCTGGGGGTGAGGGGGCGGGGCAGGCTGATGATAGAGGAAAACATGGCAGATCTGAGTTCTTTAGGGGTCTCACCTGCTATTGACCTCGGAGATAGGGATACCGAGCCGGGCAGCAATGTCCTCTTGTGTCTCATTACCTTCTGAGATGATGCCCACACCCTTGGCAATGGCCTTGGCTGTGATGGGATGGTCCCCTGTCACCATAATCACCTGTGTTGGGAAGGGAGCGCAGAGGAGGAGAATCATCTTCCGGGAGGCCCTGGGTCCCTCCCCTTTCTCTCTCGTTCCCAAGAACCCTTGTGGCTGGGCCAGGATTACAGGTCACAAGACCATTTGGGTACAGGTTTTCCAGGAATAAGTCGGAGATTTAGGTAAATTGCTGTATTCAGAATTTCATTTAATTGCTTCAGAAGCAATCCTACTTCTTTAAGCTCAAAGACAGAAACGCCTACACGTGGGACACACGGTATTAAAGGAACCTCTGGAATAGCCCATCTGCCGAGCGCAATGCCATCAAGGCCCAGGTGCATGCTGAGCCTCACTCCTTCCTCTCCCCCCCCCCCCGCCCCGGCCTCCCTGTGCCCCCAGATTTCAGCCCATTTAGCATAGCTGTTACCAGCCCGAGCCCCATTCCCTCCCAAAGGTCAGGGGTCCGTGCTCCGTGCATTGCTCGCGTTCTCTGCTTACTGCTGGACCATTGCTTAAAGGCTCCCCCCCCCTGCCCCCGCCATGCTAGTGAGAGCTCTGTGAGGGGGGGGGGGCGGGACATAGCTATGTCGCCTTGTGAATTTCCCGCCTTAGCGCACCGCCTAACACATAGTAACCAGCAACCAACAGTGACCAAATCAAGGGATGAAAGAAGGGCTGCAGGAGGGTGGGGTGGGAACCAGGTGGAGGGGAGCTACGTGGGGGGAAAAAGAGAAGCAATTGTAATAATCTAAACAATAAAGATTTATTAAATTAAAAAAAGAAAAAGAACGAAAGAAAGGGCTGCAGCTGAAACCGGTTGGGCTCAGTGGATAGAGCGTCATCGGCCTGCAGACTGAAAGGTCCTGGGTTTGATTCCGGTCAAGGGCATGTACCTTGGTTGCGGGCACATCCCCGGTAGGAGGTGTGCAGGAGGCAGCTGGTCGATGTTTCTCTCTCATCGATGTTTCTCTCTATCCTTCTCTCTTCCTCTCTGTAAAAAGTCAATAGAATGTATTAAAAAAAAATAAAATAAAATAAAAATAAAAGAAGGGCTGCTTCTGGCACCAAAGCCCATAGTTCCCAGGGACCCGGTTTTTCAGGCTCCGAGGGAGGAAAGGGACATTGTCTGATTCTGACTGAACTATCCAACTGCTTCCGGAACAGAGGTCCTGGAAAAGGCCGTCTCTCTGCTTCCAGAGCACGGAGGTAAGCCTTCTAGTTCTCCTCTGAGCCCTCATCCTTCCACACCGGCACCCCGGCTGGCTGAAGAAGGGAGTGCGGCTAAGCTGGGGTGCCAGAGCCGGAGGAAGGTCACGCTATGAGCCGTCACCCACACGGCTGGTTTCAGCACCCCGGCTCCATGTGGGGACTGGGTCCTCACCAGGCTTGGCCCGTGGGCAAGAGATAAGGTGAGGTTCTGGGAGGGGGCTGCACAGAAGATTCCAGATGCGGCTCAGACTGAGCCCTCCGTGATGCCTTTGGGCTCACAGCGCCCAGCGCTTCCCAGTGGCTCATCAACAGTGGCCTGAGCCTGTAGGGCAGGCGTGCTTTCGTCCGGGTACGCCCCTCGCCCCTAGCCTAGGCTAACCAATCAAATGGCAGCAGTACCACCTCTGTACCAGGCACCCCGAGAGCGAGTTCCGAGGACGCAGTTTCTCAGTGAGTGGACATGCGCGCAGACAATGGAAGCCAGTTCTGCAGAGAATGGCTCCCTGTGAGGTAAAGGGCATCTGGCAGTCTCTGGGATTCGTCAAGTATTAAAAGAATTTCATGTCTAACTTCTTCCGGCTGATGGTACTTCTGATGTCCCCACACAGCGCTGCAAGCTGCCCTCTTGTTCCTTTGTACCCTGCCCCCCCCAACCCCCGCATGCATCTGAGAGCGTGCTCCAGGGTTGGCAGTGTTGCTGCAGGCTCTCCTGCAGTTCATAGAGGCGGCCAGGCTCACCGCATGGGTAGAGTCGTTACATGCTTCTGAGAGCCTCAGGTAGTGGCAAATAGATGATATATATACACACACTAATAAAAAAGAAACATGCAAATTACCGTCACTCTGCTACGCTACCAGCCAATCAGAGTGAGTATGCAAAATATCTCGAAACCATGGTGGTAGCCCTGCCCCCCACAGCTCTGGGCCTATGGGGGTCGGAGAAGTCGTGTACCAGCACCTGAGGCTGGCTGTAGCCCGGGAGATGAAGAAGCTGCCTACCCTCTGATCCCAGGCTGCAGACAGCAGCAGAAGCCTCACGTCCACCTGCCCGGTGTCCTAGGGGAGACAGAGAAACTGGGCCCCAACGCCTGAGACTGGCTGCAACCCGGGAGATGAGAAAGCTGCCTGCCCCGTGATCCTAGGCCACAGCCAGCCAGAGAAATCAGCCACACTGCATCCCAGGGAAGATGGAGAAGCTGCCCACCTCGCAGTCCTGGGCACCAGCACTCGTGGCTGTAGCCCAGGCAAAGCCACCTCCCACCAGCCCCTGGAGCTGCAGTCAGCCTGGGCACCTATGACTGACCCGAAGGAGGGAAGCCGGGATCCTAGGTGCCTGTGGTCAGCTGGAAGAGGGGATCCTGGGGCCTGAATGCATAGCAGAGGTGGTTAGGGGCAGTCAAGTCATAAGGGGAGAAGTTAGGGACAATCAGGCTGGCAGGCGAGGAGTTAGGAGTCAGCAGTTCTGGACTGTGAGAGGGATGTACGACTGTAGGTTATTCCCTGAGGGGTCCCAGGTTGGAGAGGGTATAGGCTGGGCTGAGAGACACAAACCCAGAGTACTCTCCCCTGCTCCGTGCATGAATTTCATGCACCGGGTCACTAGTGAGTGTGTGTGTGTGTGTGTGTGTGTGTGTGTGTGTGTATCAGTTATTCCAAAGACCGGGGCACGTGGCTTCTTGTAAAAGCGTGCTGCCCTGCAGATGTTACCCGACCTCTCCCAGTAGCCCCGTGCTGGCCATCAGTTTGGTATGGACCCCATTACGGAGTGGACCCCGAAAGGCTCTTCCCTGTGGGACAACCCTCCACGTGTCCACTACATGCGGTCATGGCAAGCCTTTCCCTTTCCTTACAGGAAAGGGAGGATTCAAAGTTCCCCACACAGGCTGCCAAATTCCTGTCGGCGTCGGGTCCAGAAGAAGCAAGGAATTACAACAAGACCTGTGAGCCCGTGCGCAGAGCAAGCCGCGGCTCAGAAAGCACAGAGGCCTCTGCCCGCTCCAGGCCAGCCCGGGACGTGTCCTCAGACTTTCCCGGCTCATTCTGCCTCGGGCTGTGAGGTCATCCTGGCTAAAATCACCCCCGTTGTCTCCTGTTTGGGCCTCCCTACCTGTGGGCACAATGGTTACTTCTTGCTGCAGAGATCCACGCATTCCCCGATGAGATCACTTTCAGGCACATCACAGTATGATTCCTCACCTAGCAGCCCACGTCAAGGCTCCGAAATGCAAATGAGGCCTTCTCTACGTGGCTCCCACAGTTGCTATGGCAGCATACAGAACTATGGGGGAATACCAGGATGACCTGGTCATCCTGGGTAGATGTGCTATAATGATGCCGTCTCTGCAAAGAACTTGATCACCCCAAACATCTGGCAGTCATTAGGGAATTCACTCAACATAATTTTCTACATCCATTCCTTGGCTCCCCCTCCTCCCTGGGCAATCATTGAACTTAGCAGCTAGCTCTTCTTAAATACCTCTAATGTGCCCCTGCCCCCTACTGTAACCTGCCCTCCTCCAAGTCTGGGAACCAGCATATCAGGTAGGAACAGAGACGGTGCCAATGTCACGTGCACAGGAGCTGGAGAAGCACTCTCCCAGGACGCTGGTCCTCAAACTTCTCGGCCTATTGGACTCTCTGGGCAAGTTTATAAAAATGCAGACGCCTGGGTCTCTCACCCTGAGGATTTCTAATGCAATGGGTCTGGGATGTGACCAGGGCATCAGGTTTTTACAGTTCTCTTGATGATTCTAATGTTCCATGGAAGACAGGAGTCTAGCAATAGAGGACATTTAGTTCAGCCACTGTGGAGAACAGTATGGAGTTTCCTCAAAAAACTAAACATAGATCTCCCATTTGACCCAGTAATCCTACTTCTAGGACTATATTCCAAGAATCTAGAAACACCAACCAGAAAGGATGTATGAACCCCCATGTTCACAGCAGCACAATTCACCATAGCTAAGATTTGGAAACAGCCTTAAGTGCCCATCAGCAAATGAGTGGATTAAAAACTGTGGTACATCTACACAATGGAATACTACGCTGCTGTAAAAAAGAAGGAATTGTTACCATTTGCAACAGCATGGATGGACCTGGAGAGCATTATGCTAAGTGAAATAAGCCAGTCAGAGAAAGATAAATATCACATGATCTCACTCATTTATGGGATATAATAAACAACATAAACTGATGAACAAAAATAGATCCAGAGACAGAGAAGCATCCATCAGACCGCCAAACCTCAGAGGGAAGGCAGGGGAGGGTGAGAGTAAGGGGGAGAGATCAACCAAAGGACTTGTATGCATGCATATAAGCATGACCAATGGACACAGACAACAGGGGAGTAAAGGCATGAGTGGGGAGGGGGAGTTGGGGGTAAATGGGGGGATGAGAACACATATGTAATACCTTAATCAATAAAGAAATAAAAAAAAGTAGGACATTTACTCTCAGGCTCTTAAGACGAAAAAAATTCTAAGTGGAAGGAAACAGAAAGCAATGAAAGCAGTGTTACGAAGAACTAACTCTAGCCGAAACCGGTTTGGCTCAGTGGTAGAGCATCGGTCTGCGGACTGAAAGGTCCCGGGTTCGATTGCGGACTGAAAGGTCCCGGGTTCGATTCCGGTCAAGGGCATGTACATTGGTTGCTGGCACATCCCCAGTAGGGGGTGTGCAGGAGGCTGCTGGTCGATGTTTCTCACTCATTGACGTTTCTAGCTCTCTATCTCTATCCCTTCCTCTCTGTAAACTATCAATAAAATATATATTTTTTAAAAAAGAACTAATTCTATGCAAGGCTTTCTGCTGCTGCCCGCTCCGGGGTGCTCCAGCCTCACCTTAATGCCCGCGCTGCGACACTTGCTCACGGCATCAGGCACGGCAGCGCGGGGAGGGTCGATCATGGATATGAGCCCCACGAAGCAGAGGTTGGTCATGGGGAAGTTGATTTCGTCCGTGTTAAACTTGAACCCCTTGGAGAAGGTGTTGGGCAGGTTCAGGTAGCAGAACCCTGGAGAGAGCCGGAAGGCACCGGTGGTCATTGGCGATGCGCGTCCCCCATCCCGCTCGCCCCAACAGCCTCGGGTTTTTTTCACCCCACGAACTGGAACCATTTCGACGCCGTTCTCGCAAGGGTCTTCTCCCCCAGCCCCCTCACCTAGCACGCGCTCCCCCAGACCGCCCAGTTCGAGGTAGGCACTCTGGAAGGCCTCCTTCATGTCGCTGTCCAGCGGGTACTCCTGCCCCAACAGAAGGTAAGTGGAGCAGAACTCCATGATCCTCTCCGGAGCCCCCTTCATCAGCAGCACGTGGGCCTGGGAACTGTCTTCCCGCAGGTGGATGGACATCTAGGGAGAGGAGAGGAAGCACTGGTGGAACCGCAGAGCAGGGGCGGGGTAAGGGAAAGGTTATTTTATTTTACTTTATTTTTTTAATTATTGATTTTTTTACAGAGAGGAAGAGAGAGGGATAGAGAGTCAGAAACATCGATGAGAGAATCACCGACCAGCTGCCTCCTGCACACCCCCTGCTGGGGATATGCCCCCAACCAAGGTACATGCCCCTGATCAGAATCGAACCTGGGACCTTTCAGTCCGCTGGCCGATGATGCTCTATCCACTGAGCCAAACCGGTTTCGGCTATTTTTTTTTAAAATATATATTTTATTGATTTTTTACAAAGAGGAAGGGAAAGGGATAGAGAGTTAGAAACATCAATGAGAGAGAAACATCGATCGGTTGCCTCTTGCACACCTTCTCACTGGGGATGTGCCCGCAACCAAGGTACATGAACCTGACGGGAATTGAACCCGGGACCTTTCAGTCCGCAGGCCAACACTCTATCCACTGAGCCAAACCAGCCAGGGCAAGGGAAAGGTTTTTGAGGGTGAAACAGGCAACCAATGTTATACCTCCATTTCCTTTGTGCCAGAACACGCAGCCCTTCCTCCACACAGGGCCGGCCAGCCCGCCCCGCACTGTCCGGGGGCCTCCAGCTGCTATTGTTTGCCTACCTATCTCTGTCTTCTCAGCCCCACTGGAGGCTGCCGGCCGAAGCTGGTGCCTCACTTTCCCTGCTTCCGCCCTGCCTGGAGGGCTGGAGAGAAGTGGTGGGCTGGAGAGAGTGGGGTGGGCAGAGCAGGCAGGAGAGAGAGCTTAGAGCCCACCGACCTGTGTCCTGAGCTGGCTGGAATGTCTCATGGCCTCAAGTCAACCCATCTGACTTCTCAAAACCTTAGTGTTTTTTGATGAAATGCAAAAAACATTCATGCAAAAAATGCAAAAAATGCAAAACACGAAACCCTTTAAAAACTGTGAAACACAATTCAAAAATGGGTTACTCATTCTAGTCCCCTCTCCACGCCCTCCTAAAATCATGAGAAAGACCCCTGGGAGGGGCTGGACGGTGTGGGTGGGCCGTGGGGGGTGTCAGTGTGAGGGTCAGGGTCAGCGTGGCTAGCGGGGGCAGAGAAGGGCATATGCATGGAGGCAACCTGAGGAACTGCACGCCAGGAGGAGAGAGAGGTTAGGTCAGCTCTGGTTTTGCATTTCCCCTCCATCTCCGACCTGGGAAAAGGAACTCTGCGGGCTCCTCTTAGGACCCACAGGAAATCCCTGCTCCACGGCCTGTGGTAGGGGGATTAGCACGTGGACAGAGCGTGAGCTGGTGCCGGGGCCAGATGGCACTGCCCGGAGGGTAAGGAAGGGGGGAGGCCGGTGTGTGCAACCTGGCCAAAGCCGGTCCATCGCAACTTTCAAAAACAAAACAAAACAAAACAAAACAAAACAAAACAAAACAAAACAAAAAACCCGGTTCAGTGATACTGGAAAGACGCTTGAGCAGTTGAAACGCCTTGACTTATTTAAGCAGAAGCGGCGAAGGCTTAAGAAGCTCAACTTTCTGAGCGCTGAATACATCTGTGTAGACCAGGGGTGGGCAAACTTTTTGACTCGAGGGCCACAGTGGGTTATTACACTGGACCGGAGGGCCGGAACAAAAGCAGCCTGGCCATGCGGGCACTCTCATCTCGGGCTGCTGGTGAAGGAGCGGAGGGGAGAGCAAGAGAACCCTCCGCTCTTTTGGCTCCGCAGGCCGGATAGAACAGCCGAACGGGCCGGATCCGGCCCCCGGGGCCGTAGTTTGCCCATGGCTGGTGTAGACTATTTATTGGCGATTACTGGGGATGACAGCAAGGCCTACATCAGCAGTTAACTTGGTCACAGAAAAATCACATCCTGATAGAAACTGCAGATGAAAATAGGGGGGAAATCATCTGGAAATATGAGAACAGAGAACCTTTTTTTCCTTACATGTCCATCTCAGGGAGGGAGAGGAACCGCAGGCGAAGAAATACCTTACAAACTGGAGCCTCTAACTACCCTAAAAGCAAGCTAGCGAAGGCAGTGGTCTGGGGGGGGGGGGAGGAAGCCAGAGGCTTTCCCGGGGCTCCAGCGCGCAGGCCCCTGCCAAGCTCGCCGGGCTGGGGGCTGGCGGCTGGCTGAGCACGCGGCCGCCACAGGGGAGGGTTTTGCTGTTTGATGTTCGCTGTTCAGTAGCTCAGAGACAGCACGGACGGACGTTGTCATTTGGGGCAGCGCTGCTATTTTGTTGGACATTCCGACAGCCGCGGCTGTGTTTTGCTTTTATTCTGAATCATCTAGAGGGAGAGGCACCTAATTCTTTCTGGTCAAAGGCTCTACTCAGGCCTGTCTAGCCCAAAATTCCTGTCTCGCTAGTGAGGCCACTAAATGTCAGAAAAAAAGTGGGAATAGGTTTGCAGTTTGAGCCTAAAAGACCTATCTTATTACACCGACCAAAACTGGTTTGGCTCAGTGGATAGAGTGTCGGCCTGTGGTCTGGAAAGTCCTGGGTTCGATTCCGGACAAGGGCATGTACCTTGGTTGCGGGCACATCCCCAGTGCAAGAGGCAGCTGATTGATGATTCTCTCTCATCAATGTTTCTAACACTCTATCCCTCTCTCTTCCTCTCTGTAAAAAATCAATAAAATATATATTTTTAAAAAAACAGTTGAGACAAAAAAAACAAAACCCCCAAACCCCAAAAATCTAGTTCTTTAACTCTTACTGGTTCGATGTTCAATGTGAAAATAATTGAGCTTTTAGGAATCTATCTAGCTTTTGTTATTTTATTATTTTTTGGTTATGAATATTTTAATGATTTTTTTGTGTGTGATGAAAACCTTTAAGATCTACCCTCTTAAGCAATTTTCAAATCTAAAAATATGGAACGATGAACAAATCTGCATGTCATGGGGGAGCACGCTAATCTTCTCTGTATCATTCCAGTTTTAGCATGTGTTTTGTGGGCGCCAGCACTATTCCATGTGTTTTGTGTGTTATTTTTAGAAAACATTTTCTTACGGTTTAAAAATGTTTATACATGAATTCCTGCTCTTAGTTTTATCATTTAAAAAATTATTATTTGGTATTAGTTTCAAGTATATAGAATAGTGGTTAGACAGTCCTATACTCTTTTAAAAAAAATATTTTTATTGATTCCAGAGAGGAGATGAAAGGGAGAGAGAGGTAGAAACATCAATGATGAGAGAGGATCACTGACTGGCTGCCTCCTGCACACCTCACACTGGGGATGGAGCCCACAACCTGGGCATGTGCCCTGACTGGGAATTGAACCATGATCGCCTGGTTCATAGGTCAATGCTTAACCACTGAATGACGGTGGCTGTGCAATCCTATACTTAACACAGCGTTCTCCCCAGTAAGTCTAGTGCCTACCTGGCATCATACATAGTTATTAAAATATCAATGATTATATTACCTATGCTTTGAGTATTTTGTAACTATCAACGTACTTCTTTTTTATTTATTTATTTTAAAAAATATATTTTATTGATATTTTACAGAGAAGAAGGGAGAGAGATAGAGAGCTAGAAGCGTTGATGAGAGAGAAACCAGCTGCCTCTTGCACACCCCCCACCGGGGATGTGCCCGCAACCAATGTACATGCCCCTGACCGGAATCAAACCTGGGACCTTTCAGTCCGCAGACCGACGCTCTATCCACTGAGCCGAACCGGTTTCGGCAATCAACGTACTTCTTAATCCTTCACCTTTTTCACTCAGCCCCCCTAAGTCCCCTCCCCTCTGGTAACCACCAGTCTGTTTCCATTTTATTTTATTTGTTAGATTCCAAATGTAAGTGAGATCATATGGCATTTGCTTTTCTCCGTCTCACTTATTTCACTTAACATAATACCCTCTAGGTCCATCCATGCTGTCACAAGTGGTAAGACTTCGATACATACATGTGCCACCACATGATTAAAAATTCCAATGTTTTTATCCAGTCGCCCATTAATGGGGGCTTGGGTTGCTTTCACGTCGTGGCTGTGGACAATTACGTGCATGTTCAGACACAAGCACAGCACTGACTTTTGGGAGTCTCCTTTCTGCTCTGCTACCGCACCTGAATGTCTGACCTTGACATCACGCATGAACTCTGAGAGCCCCGCTCCCCTGAGCCAATCCCAAGTGTCCCACAGAACTCAAGCCTCAGAGTTCCCGTCGTGGCAATGCCAGCACTCCCAACCCGCCACACTTCCAAGTGTGCCAGGGTTCCAACGTGGGAAAGAAATACTGGGTTTCGGCAGCGCATCGAGCTCCGCAGAGACGGCGCCGGGCCCTGGGCGGCTGTGTGCCCGCTGAGGGAGAGGAACTGAACACGGGCAAGGAGACCCTCAGAAGCCGAGAGGCAAAATGGCATCGTGTGCTTTCTTTGTGCAAACTTGCCGGGAGGAGCACAAGAAGCAGCACCCAGATGCTTCGGTCAGCGTCTCAGAGTTTCCTAAGAAGTGCTCAGAGAGGCAGAAGACCCTTGCCTGGTAAGGAGAAGGGAAAATTTGAAGACGTGGCAAAGGTGGGCAAGGCTCGCTATGAGAGAGAAATGAAAACTTATATTCCTCCTAAAGGGGAAACAAAAAAAGAAATTCAAGGATCCCAATGCACCCAAGAGGCCTCCATTGGCATTTTTCTTGTTTTTTGTTCTGAGTATCGCCCAAAAATCAAAGGAGGGCATCCTGGCCTCTCCATGGGTGACGTTGCAAAGAAACTGGGAGAGATGTGGAATCCGCTGCTGCCGACGCCAAGCGGCCTTTTGGAAAGAAGCTGCTCAGCTGGAGGAGAGATATGAAAAGGATACGGCTGCCTACCGAACTAACGGAAAGCCCGATGCCGCCCAAAAGGGAGGTGTCAAGGCTGAAAAAAGCAAGAGAAAGAAGAAAGAGGAAGAAGATGAGGAAGACGATGGGGAGGAAGAAGAGGATGAAGAAGAAGAAGATGATGATGATGATGAATACGTCGGTTCTAGTGCGGTTTTTTTTTCTTGTCTATAAAGCATTTAACCCCACTATACACAACTCACTCCTTTTAAAGACAAAAATTAAAATGTAAGGCTGTGTAAGATTTGTTTTTAAACTGTACAGCGCCTTTTTTTGTATAGTTAACACATTACCGAATGCACCTGTAGCTAGCCCTGTCCTGGTGGTATTTCCAATAGCCACTAACCCTGCCTGCTACAGCCTGGGCGCTGTTCATTGGCATGGAAATCTAAAGCAGGTTAAGTTTCCTTGTTGGTGCCCAGCACAGACTAGTTATCTATGGGGATGTTAGTTTGTTCATCTCCACTTGTCTCTGGTGCAGCTTATACGGAATAATGGTTGTTCTGTTAACTGAACACCACTCTGTAATTGCAAAAAAAAAAAGTTGCAGCCGTTTTGTTGACATTCTGAATGCTTCTAAGTAAATACAATTTTTTTTAATTTAAAAAAAAAGAAAGAAATACTGGGTTTCCCTTTCCTCCCATGGAGTGTGCTGTTAATGCCACCAGCGTCGCTCACTGGCACTCCTCCTCCTCCCTGGACGGTGGACAAAATGCTCCTGGGAGGTGAAACACACACACGCTGGGGACCCCTGATCGCTTACCCGCTTACCCGCTGGCAGCCGCTAGAACTGGGGGATGAAAAAAAAAGATGACTAATGAAATCTGGCGCCTCTGGGGAGCGTCTGGTAAGCCCAGCCTCTTCTGCTGGCTAGCCACCGAGATGCCTCCCGACAGCTGCGGGGCTGTCACGTGACGCCCACCGCCCAGCCTCCAGAAGGCCTTGATGACTCGCTCTTCCCACAGGTAGTGAGCGGGGGCTCAGCCCCTCTCCCTTCCATCACCAGCTGCTCCTTCACCTGCTTGTTACTCCTCCTCGAGGTGAGCTGCCTCCTAGTTAGGATGCTGGGTGTCCGCCCTGTCTATCCTACTGCTCAGAGGAGAGGCGGAAGACGAAACTCCTGCTTTCCCAAAAGATACCCCTCCCCACACCCCACCCCAACAGCCTCACACCCCCGCCAATCATTCTCCTACCTTCGCCGGCTCTGTACCTGGTACTTGTTGGTAGAATTAAAGGGGATCTCTGCCACCTTGGGGCTTTTCTCTCTCATCTCCCTCACGGGGCAGTAGGACTGCTCGATGAACTTGAGGAGGGCCGACTCAGAAGCGTCCCCCGCCGTTGTCCGCTGCCAGAAGGGGGTTTTGCATATAAGTCCCGGGACAAGGAGAGGGGCCGAGTGGGGAGGGGAGTGCCAGGGGAATCACTGAGAGCCAGGAAAGAGATCTTTTGGGGGGTGGGGGGGAGAGGTGGGTTATACCCTGGACACTAAGGCAACCTCCACCCCTTGGGCCTGACACCTTAGCTATCGGAACGTCCTCCTGATTGCCTTTAAAGTCAGCCCGGTTGCAGAGGCCAGCGATTCGGGCCAGGATGGGCCAGGTCTCAGAGCTCTTGTCAAACACATGCTCTGGGGAGAAAGAACAGACAGTGAGCCAGGGAGAGGGGGTTAGAGCTGGGCGCTATTTCCATCCTGTCTCTAGTCCACAACTTCACGAGACACTTTTCCTCCGCGCCTTCCTTCTCTCACTCCCTTCCAGCTGTCTTTCCTTTGTCCGCACTCACCATTCCCTCTCAGCTCACTCATCACATTCCCCCAAATCCTTCCTCTCTTGCCTCCCCCCACCCCCCACCCATGCTACTAGTCACCAAGCCGATCTTCACTCGTCTCCGACTCATATACGGTCTTATCGAACCATAAGTGGGCGACGGTCATGCGGTTCTGGGTGAGGGTGCCCGTCTTGTCCGAGCAGATGGTGGAGGTGGAGCCCAGCGTCTCCACCGCCTCCAGGTTCTTCACCAGGCAGTTCTTCTTCGCCATGCGCTGGGCGGTCAGCGTCAGGCACACCTGAGGGCGTGAAAGGTCAGAGGACAAGTGGAGAGAAGCCATTGGCTACTCACACCACATCGTGGTTTTGTAACCTGATTTGTTTTCGTTTGTTTGTTTTTTTGCTATCTTAATTTTTTGTACTCATTTCCCTTATGCCTCTATTTAGTTAAAAAACAAAACAAAAACAAAAACACAACACCTTCCATCTATGGCTACAGGAAAGGAAATTAGGGAAGTGACTTTGGGTTGTGCTTGAAGGCAGAGTTTTAAAACCAGAGTGTATTCCTTTACCAGGCATTACAGAGAATGATGATCTGACTTTCCTTGATATATTCCACTCCCCTACGATCCTTTCATCTTTTCTATCCAGCAGCCTCTTTTTCATTCAAGTTCACACCACACCTCTTTCTCAGGTTCAATCTTTCCAAGGCCCGCATTAGTTAATCTTTTATTGTGGAATAAGATGCTATGTATGGAGTGTGTGTAGAGGAGGGTGTACCGATTTATTTTTAAAAACAATAGGAAAAATTATGGAAGTGAGAAGAAATATTGTAGCACTAAAAATAAAAACTTTTTTGTTAATCTTCACCTGATGGTATTTTTTCCATTGATTTTTAGAGCGAGTGGAAAGGAGGATAGGAGGCAGAGAGAGAGAACCAGAAAGAGAGAGAAAAAGAAATGTTGATTGGTTGACTCCCACATGTGCCCCAACACAGGGTTGGGGATCAACCCTGCAACCAGGTATGTGCCTTTGATTGGGAATAGAACCCGAGATCCTTTGGGGCATGGGTTGACACTGAGCAACATGGCCAGGGCTAAATAAGGAGATTTTTGTTGACCTTAAATTATGTTGATCATATATCATCCTATCTAATAAAAGAGCAATATGCAAATTGACTGTCACTCCAATGCACAAGATGGCTGCCCCCATGTGGTCAAAGATGGTTGCCCCCATGTGGACACAAGATGGCCACCACAAGATGGCCAGCAGGGGAGGGCAGTTGGGAGGGACCAGGCCTGCAGGGGAGGGCAGTTATGGGCAAACAGGCTGACAGGGGAGCAGTTAGGCATCAATCAGGCTGGCAGAGGAGTGGTTAGGGGATGATCAGGCTGGCAGGCAGAAGTGGTTAGGGGCAATGAGGAAGGCAGGCAGGTGAGCAGTTGGGAGCCAGAAGTCCTGGATTGTGAGAGGAATGTGGACAGTTGGACATCTCTCAAGGGGTCCCAGATTAAAGAGGGTGCAGGCTAAACTGAGGGACCCCCCCACCCCAGTGCACAAATTTTGTGCACTGAGCCTCTAGTATATTCAGTAAAAGCCAGATGCATGACAAAGTTATTTTAAAAGCTAATGAATTCTTAGAATAAGTGCAGAATTCTAATTATGGGATTATGTTTTATTTACATAATATCACTACTCCCAACCACAACCCCGAATAGTACACTCATTTTTATTTTAGTTACGCTAAAGCATACCCTAAACAAGAGATCAGCAAGACAAGGGGCCCAAAGACCAGGTGATATGGCTAAGGGAAACAGGATTACTATTTCACTTCCTACCTGGAGTCTTTGAGGAAACAAAATGGTTACTGTCAAAAATCTAAAGGGTGGTTTGTAGGAGAGAGAGAATTGACCTATTTTGTATTCCTTCACCTGGGAAAACCGAGACCAAACACAGAATTATATTTCTGTTCGGCGCAATGCAATCAAACGAGAGCAGCCCAACAGTGAGATGAACAGAGACTGAAAAAGGGGGTAGGCATCCCAGGACTAGAAACACTCATCATCTCCCACGGACTTTGTGCAAGACAGTCAGCCTTGATTGGAAAGTTGGATTTCTATGGGCTTTGGAGTCCTTTCCAGTAAGATTCCACGATTCTAAACTAATCTCCCTTTATAAACTGAGCAATACATTGAGGCCTGGGAGAGAGTGATTTGGACAGGTTCACCAGCCAGGAGTGGAATGCACTCCCCGAGGTGTATAACTTAATGGTTTCTGCAATGCAACTCACTTCCTTTCTCACTGAGAAGGAAAGAAGGCACCAGGAAACATGGCGGGGGCAAATATGGAAGCTAAATGACTTCCATTAAGTAATATGGAAGCTAAATGACTTGACATCTGTCTATACGTCAGGGGCGCGCTGGGCTTGGGAGGTTGGACAGTGGAAGAGACACGAGTGGTTTGTCTGCCCCGAGGCCACCCTCTGCCCTGGCCACTCACCGTGACGGTGGCCAGCAGCCCCTCAGGCACGTTGGCCACGATGATGCCGATGAGGAAGATGACGGCCTCCAGCCAGCCGTAGCCCAAGATAATGGAGAGCGCGAAGAAAGCGACACCCAGGAAGACGGCCAGCGAGGTGATCATGTGGATGAAGTGCTCAATCTCTACAGCAATGGGAGTCTTGCCAACTCTCAGGCTTGAGGTCAGTGTGGCGATGCGGCCCATCATTGTGGCGTCTCCAGTAGAAACCACGATGCCCCGGGCTGTCCCTGTGGAGAAAGGGGGGAGTCTCAACTGGGAAGGATATTGGATTTGGTTAATACAAAAGCTGTCAGTGGTCAAACACAAGGTGGAAACTCAAGGACCTCTGAGAGGTCATCATGTTCTGTTTTCATATTTAGCTTCTACAAATAAGGGACTTCTAGTCTTAAATAATAAAAAAAAAATCTCTGAAGAGATTTCAATTCTCCAAAGATACCCAACTTTATGCCACCTGATTGTCTTCACTGTCAAGAAGGTCTACATTATACTTAATTTAAATGTCTTCTATTGTCTATATATTTTGTATTGTGCCCTCAGTAACTGAAAGTTTCCAGATCCCCAGAAATAGAGGTTACTTATCTGCTAGAGTCCTATCTTTTAAAAAAATATATATTTTATTGATTTTTTTACAGAGAAGAAGGGAGAAGGAGAATTCTAAGAGAATTAGAAACATCGATGAGAGACAAACATCTATCTGCTGCCTCTTGCACACACCCTACTGGGGATGTGCCCGCAACCAAGGTACATGCCCTTGACCGCAATCGAACCTGGGACCCTTGAGTCCGCAGGCCAATGTTCTATTCACTGAGCCAAACTGGTTAGGGCTAGAGTCCTATCTTTGTTCCACTATTTTCTTGTCCTCTAACGGTTGGACCCATTGGTTTTCAATTGGGGTCCATTTGTCCCTTAGAAGACAATGTCTAGAGACAATGTCACAACTGGGTGGGAGGGCGTTGCTACTGGCATCTCATGAGTAGAGAGCAAAGACGCTGCTAACCATCCTGCTATCCCAGGACAGGCCTCTTCTCCTCATGCAGTGAATTATTCTGCCCAAATGTCAATAGTGTTGAGGTGAGGAACCCTGCTCTGACCTGAGCCCCCTCCCTGCTTTGCTGGCTGGAGCCAGTCTGACCCCTGCTGGTTAGGATAGGCCATCACAGCTAGGCTTCTGTGCTCTTCCCTCCGCCAGCACTGCCGGAATCAGAAGGGGAGCTGGGATGTCATGCTTGGCTTCACACACACCTGCTGCAGACCACCCGCCTGCATGGCTTCAAGTGAGGGCCTGGCAAGACTCTTGACTCAAAACAATGCTTCCTGCTTTACCACAGTGGCTGAATTCCTACCATCATTAAAGTCACAGCCAGAACTGCTCAGAAAAGCAACATATCATAGAAATAGTATTTGTTTTAGAATCAGAAAGACTCAGGGTTGAAAGTTAAACTTTCTAATGTTCTGTGTGCTCTGGGGCGAGTTACTTCAATGTTGTGAGATGCAGTCTTTAAAGTGGGATGGAAGCTGTGAGAAATAAATGTGTTTTTTTTTAAAAAAAATATATATATAGTTTTTATTTACTTTTAAAGACAGGAAGGGAGAGGGATAGAGAGTTAGAAACATCAGTCAGCTGCCTCCTGCTGGGAATGTGCCCACAACCAAGATACATGCCCTTAACCGGAATTGAACCCAGGACTCTTTAGTCCGCAGGCCAACGCTCTATCCAATGAGCCAAACCAGTTAGGGCAGAAATAAATGTTTTTAAAGGAGCCTAGAAGAGGGTAAGTACATAGTAGGCACTCAAATATTAGTTTAATTCTTTTCTTCATTTAGATGATTTCGGGGTCTCCAGAGGGCAGACAAAAAGCCACACATGTAATTAGTAGGGCAGCTCTAATCTGGCAGCTCCCACAACATCTAACATGTATTTCCAAAGTCACCACCAGCTGGATGAGTCTCAGAACAGGGTCCTCCTGTACAGACAGCAGACCGGTCAGGTCAGTGTTAGGTGGAGGTTCTGGAAGGTTCCCAGTCTGGGGTACTCTCCATGTGAGTTTCAGACTGGTTGCCAGAGGCATTCGTTGAGCTTTGTGAAAGGAAAACACTAAAATAACTGAGAGGTGCTCAACGGGTTTATATTGTTGGGGGGAAGAGAGTATGGTGTCACCTATATCTATTTCGCCTATAGCTATAGGCTAGTTCAGAATTTGGTTCTTCATTTCCATTCCTTGTGCTATGGTTTCCCCGTGGTTGGCGAGAAGGGGTTTCATAACTGATCTCAACGTGTCTAGAGACAGGGTGGGTTGATGGCAACCATGGGGAAGGTAAACAAGGCCAAGCTTCCTATATCCCATAATAGCTTCTATATAATGCCAGAGATAGAGCTTCGGCCCCCCCATGAAGATGCGTGAGAACCCAAAGAGAGATGGGTACAGGCAGCCCTGTCAAGAGTCCACAGAGATGAAAGCAGAGAGGCAAAGTTCTGGGATCAAGGTTAAGGTTATGCTACTAGTGAACAGATTGCACAGGAAACCCCTTAATTGAGACCCCTCTTGACCTCAAGTTAAGAGCTCCTTCAACCTAGCTCCACCCTCCCGGCCACCTCTTGGACCCCTCTGGGCTCCTCCATTCTAGCCAGATGCTTGTCTCTCAGGTGGAATGCCACCCCCCACTTTCCCTCTTATCTGATGCGTATTCTTTGTTGATAAAAAATTTACTTTGGAAGGAGAAATTTGATGAAATTTCTTCCTACAGGTTGTGGGGAAAGCTTGCTAACTGGCATCTTTGTGTTCAATCAAATTTTTTAAAATTTATTTTGATCTATATTTTACTTTCTAGTTGGATTTTTTTGTCTTAATATTACTTTATCTTATAAGGTAATTCCAAATAAACTAATTTTATTACCAGGTAGGTCATTAGCAAGGAAGGTCTGTGTAAAGAGCATGGTCTGTGGAAACAAACTTGCTTTAGAATCCTTGACCCTCTCTCTCTTTTCTGTTGAGCTGTGCTCTTGGGTACTGCATTTACTTTCTTTAAACCTTCGTCTTTCATATGTAAATAGGGATAACGTCTATTATATAGTGTTCTGAGAACCAGAGCTATCTGTAGCACTTGACACATACTAAGCATTCAATTTATAAAACAGCTATTTCTTAGATACCCAAACACGGATTCTTAAGTATGAATGATGACTTTAAAGTGCGTCCAGAGGGTCATGCAGACCTCCTTAGGGGGAAAAGATGAAGTTGACATCATGGCATTGAGTCCATTGTTACCACTTTGGCCAGAGATACGAGGAGCTGAAGTGTGAATGGCACCTCTGGGAACTCAAATTTCCAATGCCCATATCCTCTTTCAGAAGAGTAAGAAGATAGGGTTTGCCTCAGGAGAAGAATGACTTAGCAGGGCTGAATTACTTTCCGCCCTTCTGTGCTATTTCCAGTTCATAGAGCACAGTCTGTTCACTACTCAGAATAATAACAGGCCACTTACAATGTGTTAGGCCCTGTCCTAAGCATCTTATGTATTATTCCTTTAGTCCACATAAACATCTACAGGGTAGCGACTTTTAGTATCATCACTGTACAGATGTGAATGTGATGACTTTGACCTTTTACCAAAGGTCACGCAGCTCATGAATGATGATGGAGAGCCTAGACTACTGGCCAGCTGTTACCTGCCCTGCTACCTTCAGAAGACAGAGACTTCCTGAATCCTTTCAATCTCTGCTTTTCCACGTAGGGAGTTTATCATGCAATGTTCACCTTCCACGCAGTTGGTGGAGAAGAAGCACATGTTTCGGGTCTCCAGAGGGTTCTCATGGGTGAACTCAGGGGAGCGGGTCTGGGGATTTGACTCTCCCGTCAAGGATGAGTTGTCCACCTGAGAGGGGAAGGAGTCACAAGGTGAGCACGAGGAAAACAAAGATTTATTTATAAAGATGACACAGCTATATCTGCCACCAACTCATCATTATTGATGTGCAGAGAGAAACACAGACTTACACATCAGCACCTTCTTGTCTCTGACCTCAGGTATGCACTTTGTAACTCAGTGTTTCCCAAAGAGTGGTACGCATACCCCCAGGGATATGGGAAGAGCTTGGTGGGGGTACGCGTTGCACCGGAGTTTGGTGGGGATTAGGTGCACCGTGCTTAGCTGCGCCTCATGAGTCAAGTCAAGACAGTCTTGTGAGGCGTGAGATGGGCCAGTATGCAAATAAATGTTATTTATAATATAACTTTAATTTATATTTTATTATGAATAATTTTATTTTTAGTTTATTATTATTTTGTGTATGTACCCAAAAAAGAAAAAAGAAATATATTTTGATTGTTATTAAAATACATCCTTTTTTTTTTTGACGAGGGGTACTCAGCGTTACGAAAATTATAGAAGGGGTACACATATGTCAAAAGTTTGGGAAACACTGTGTAACTTCTCAAGGTTCTAAATAAAAAGATTGTACTTTCTCTCCCTGAACCCAGGTCGCCGCAGTGCCTCCAGGCCATGCGTGGCTCTCCCTCCCCCAGCTTCCCACATCCCTCACCTTACATCCCTGTGCAGAGATGAGCCGGATGTCAGCGGGGATTCGGTCTCCACCTTTCACTTCTACCAGGTCTCCCACCACCACATTTTCTACATTGATCTGCATCTTCTCTCCATCTCGAATTACTAGAGCTTGCTGTGGGAAGATAGTACAAGGGAGGAAAGCTTTCTGCTCCTGAAATCGTACTCTTGGCCTACAATCTTCTGCTCCTGGTCTCCTTCCTCCTGGCTCCCCTTTCTCATACTGTCACTCTTAAATTTCTATTAGTAAATGTATTGGTGTAATATTGGGCCCTGACCAGGTAGTTCAGTTGGTTAGAATGTTGTCCCAATGTGCCAGGGTTGTGGCCCATACAAGAACCAACCAGCCGAGACCGGTTTGGCTCAGTGGATAGAGCATCAGCCTGCAGACTGGAAGGTCCCAGGTTCAATTCTGGTCAAGGGCATGTACCTTGGTTGCGGGCACATCCCCAGTAGGAGGTGTGCAAGAGGCAGCATTGATGATTCTCTCTCATTGATGTTTCTAATTCTCTATCCCTCTTTTTTCCTCTCTGCATAAAAGTCAATAAAATATATTAAAAACAAAAAATAAAAAGAACCAACCAATGAACAAATAAACAAGGGAAGCAACAAATCAGTGTCTGTCTCCTCTGTTTCTCTCTGTGTGTGTGTCTTTCTCAAATTAATCAATACAAATTTTTTACAGCCCTGACCGGTTTGGCTCAGTGGATCCCAGGTTTGACTCCAGTCAAGGGCATATACCTTGGTTGCTGGCGCATACCCAGTGGGGCATGTGCAGGAGGCAGCTGATCGATGTTTCTTTCTCACTGCTGTTTCTGATTCTATCTCTCTCCCTTCCTCTCTGCATAAAACCAATAAAATATATTTTTAAAAAAATTTTTTACAAAGAAAAAAACTGTATTGGGGTAACATTGATTAATTGATTATCTAATTTTCAGGTGTACAAGAATATAATTCCTGAAGGGGTCTTGGTAGATTGCAAATTCTTTAAAAAAAAAAAATATATATATATATATATATATATTATTGATTTTTTACAGAGAGGAAGAGAGAGGGACAGAGAGTCAGAAACATCAATGCGAGAGAAACACTGATCAGCCGCCTCCTGCACACCCCCATGGGGGACACGCCCACAACCAAGGCACATGCCCCTTGACCGGAATCGAACCCGGGACCCCCCAGTCCGTAGGTCGATGCTCTAGCCACTGAGCCAAACTGGTTTCGGCTAGACTGCAAATTCTTACCCATTGCTGTTTGCAGGACTCCTTGCTATGCAACTTTGATGCTTCTCCCACTAAGAGATGGGGTCTATCTCTACAAACCTACACTTGGGCTTGGCTATAGTTTGCTTTGGCCCATGGGACATTGGCAATTCTAACGCAAGGGTAGGCTTACAAGTGCTTGCACACTGAGGCTTGCCCTGACGTCAGTGGGAATCACTCTGGCGCCATACTGAGCAAGCCCAAGCTAGCCTCCCGGAGGAAGAGAGATCATAAGGAAAACGGCTTTAACTGGCCCCGGTAATCACAGCTGAGAGCTCAAACATGTGAATACGGTCATCTTATCCCATCCAGTATCAGCTAAATTCAACTCAGATCAGAACAGCCAAGCCACAGAACTGTGAGAAATAATATGTTTGTTGTTTTGAGCCACCGAGTCTTGGAGTGGTTTGTTAGGAAGCAAAAGCTAACGGATAGCTTCCCAACTCGTTCTACCGAAACATTTCCCCAGAATTCTTACCGAAGGAAGGAATTACGTTATGCTCCCGCCAAAAGGAGAGAGTGGTCCTGGGCTGTGGTGCTAGAACACCATCATGCTGCTGGGAAATCTGAGAGCCTGTGCCTTTCCCACTTCCCAGTCAGTCCTGGGCCCCCGAACCCTTTCTACTGTCAGATATTTCCAAGTACTTAATTAAAAAACACACATACACGCTTTATCTGAAAATAATCAAAGCCTTAGAAAAGTTGCAAGAATAAAAATTATACCAAAGATGCCAGTATAACCTTTACCCAGATTCACCTGTTAACATCTTATCCCATTTGCTTTGTCGTTTGTTCTTTGTTCTACATGTGGGTGTACGTGAATCTTTCCCCTGAACTATTTGAGGGTAAGTTGTATACATGATGATCTTTTATGCTACAATTTCAGTGTTCATTTCCCAAGTGTTGGATATCAAATAACCACGA
The DNA here is from genome assembly GCA_963924515.1 of Vespertilio murinus. NCBI lineage: Eukaryota > Metazoa > Chordata > Mammalia > Chiroptera > Vespertilionidae > Vespertilio > Vespertilio murinus. The sequence continues at coordinate 34,529,101 of OZ004719.1, forward strand.
TACAGTGATCAATTTCAGTGGATTTCACGCTGGCACAAGATTTTATTTAGTCTGTTTGCATTCCAGTTTTGTCCATGGACCCACTTTATCTGCTATAGCATCCTTTCTCCTCAGCACAGGCGTCAGCCTGGGGCCAGGCATCCCATTTCGTTATCATGTCTCTCTGCCCACCTTTAACCTGGACCATTTCCGCAGTTGTATTCTGTCTTTAAGGTCATTGACATTTGAAGAATCTAGCCTCCCTAGAATTTGCCCCCGCCCCCTTTTATTAAATAGAATTTTCTTATTTGAGGCTTCATATTTTGTTCATTATACATATCAAATTATACATCTAGAACAGACCGCTTCCTAGGTGATGCTGTGCCTTTCTCAGGCTACTTTGTTTTTGTTTTCCCCCACACTTATTATGTTTTCATTAACATTATAGCTGAAATCATGGAAGAAAAAAATTTTTATGAATATATATTTTTTATGAATAGATATATATTTTTTATTTTTTAATTAAGGTATTACATGTGTACCTATCTTACCATTGCCCCACCCCCACCCCACTCTCAGGCTACTTTGAAGGCCAGATAGAGGAAAACCAAAGCAAGCATCTCGCTCATCCCTAGCCTCCCTCACTGTAGGACATAATCCTCCCAGGACTTAATAACTGTGCATTTGGCCACATTCGATACCTTCTTTCCCTCGATCCTCTCACACCAGTCCTACCTGAGGCACCAAGTTCTTAAAAGACTCCATGATCCTGGAACTCTTGGCCTCCTGGATGTAGGAGAAGCAGCCAGTGATGAAGACCACAACGGCTAACACAATGCCCAGGTATAGCTGTGGGCGGGAAGGAAAGAGCTCATAAGTAGTCCCTTTTCTCTCCCCTTCGTCCTCAGAAAATTGCAAGGAGCAGAGTCCTCTCTCCGAGTGCTAGAACCCACAGGGCTCAGTCGGAGAGTCCAGGGGCCCGGGAGAGTCTGAGACAGGGCTGGTTTCCTTGGCTTCCTGGTGAGGAACCCCAGGTCCACGAAGGCCTACATTCTCTCCTATATTTATGGGGCGGGGGACGGAAAGTGAGGGAGATGGGGAGGAAAGAGAGGAAGAGACTGAAGTTCTGGGAAAGAGAGGGGGACTGCAAAGGGCTATGATGATCAGTTGGGAAGATCATCGGGAGAGAGAAAGCAAGTTTCTAGAGGGGACCATGAAGCTCGGTGAGCTGAAGCAGTAGCTTCCCAGAGAAAAGACCAGGGAAGCCAGGAGGTGGGGAGGGCTCCTTTAGAAAGTCCTGGGAGCACCAGGGATTTGGCCAGAGGGCTGCAGGAGGGCCGGGCTGCGGGGCAGAAGTGCGTCGGAGATCAGCAGGGATAGGGCTGGGCAGTAGCCGTTGAACAGACTCACGTTATCCTTGGTCGCTTGCTCATGAAAGTATAACTGGATGCTGTAGGCCACGAAGCAGAGAATGGCACCAATCCACAGGAGGATGGAGAAGCCACCAAACATTTGTTTACAGAATTTGACCCATTCTGGAGTGGTGGGGGGTGGGGTGAGTGTATTGGGCCCATTTCGAGCCAGGATTTCCTTGGCCTCTTTGGAGCTAAGGCCCTATGTGGAGAAGAAACAATGAATGGGTAGAAAATCATGAAAAAAGAAAGAAAAGGAAAACGGCTATAGCAAATGGGGAGTCTGGCTTCATAACTCCGATCTGCCATGACAGCCCTAGCAAGGGTCTAGAGACCAACAAGTTTCTCTGGAGGTCAGACTATAAGTTCTTCCTAGATAAGTGGGAATTTGATTCACAAACTTTTTTCCCCTCTATTAAGGTATTACATATGTGTCCTTATCCCCCCCATTCCACCCCTACCACTCATGCCCTCACCCACCTGGTGTCTGTGTCCATTGGTTAGGCTTATATGCATGCAAGTCCTTTGGTTGATCTCTCCCCCTTTCCCCCACCCTCCCCTACCTTCCCTCTGAGGTTTGACAGTCTGATCAATGCTTCTCTGTCTCTGGATGTGTTTTTGTTCATCAGCTTATGTTGTTCATTATATTCCATGAATGAGTGAGATCACATGATATTTATCTTTCTCTGACTGGCTTATTTCGCTTAGCATAATGCTCTCCAGGTCCATTGCAACAACATCCATGCTGTTGCAAATGGTAAGAATTCCTTCCTCTTTTTTACCGCAGCGTAGTATTCCATTGTGTAGATGTACCAGAGTTTTTTAATCCACTCTTTTGCTGATGGGTACTTGGGCTATTTTCAAATCTTAGCCATGGTAAATTGTGCTGCTATGAACACTGAGGTGCATATATCCTTTCTGACTTGTGTTTCCAGTTTCTTAAGTTATATTCCTAGAAGTGGAATCACTGGGTCAAATGGGAGTTCCATTTTTAGTTTTTTGAGGAAACTCCATACTGTTCTCCACAGTGGCTGCACTGGTCTGCATTCCCACCAGCAGTGCAGGAGAGTTCTTTTTTCTCCACATTCTTGCCAGCACTTGTCATTGGTTGATGATAGTCATTCTGACAGGTGTGAGATAGTACCTCATTGTTGTTTTGATTGGCATCTCTCAGATGATTAATGACTTTGAGCATGTTTTCATATGTCTCTTGGCCTTCCTTAGGTCCTATTTTGAAAAGTATCTATTTAGGCCCATTCCCCATTTTTTAATTGGATTGTTTATCTTCCTTTTGTTAAGTTGTATGAGTGAGCCGAAACCGGTTTAGCTCAGTGGTAGAGCGTTGGTCTGCAGACTGAAAGGTCCTGGGTTGGATTCCGGTTAGGGGCATGTACATTGGTTGCGGGTACATCCCTGGTGGGGGGTGTGTGTGTGTGTGTGCAGGAGGCAGCTGGTCGATGTTTCTCTCTCATCGACATTTCTAGCTCTCTATCCCTCTCCCTTCCTCTCTGTGAAATATCAATAAAATATATATTTTTTAAAAATTGTATGAGTGATTCACAAACTTTTTGAATACCCATCTTGAGCCTAGTACTCTGGTAAGATACCAGAGTGAATACAAATGGTCTCTATGCATGTGGAGCTCTAACCTTAGTGGGGATACTTTATAATATAGCAATAATGCACAAGGCTCATGTAATAATGGGATACAATACGGAGTGTTGATAACATATGGACTGTTCCCACTTTGCCTCTCTGGCTAAGAAATAGGAAAAAAAAACAACAACCAAAAAACCTAGTGACATACTTGAATGCATAGATTCTCACATTAGCCTTGTTAGGATTGCATACTAGAGGATTGTAAAACAAACTCTCATCCCCATCAGCTGCTCCCCAACCTTCCACTGAAAAATATATAATTTTCAAGACAAATACAATAGCTGCCTATGCTCCTCCTTGGTTCCCCGATGAAGTCTCTCCCTGAAGAAGTTCTAGACCTCAGAGGAGCCTACACTGTGAGGGCTTGTATTCAAGGTTTCTACGTTGTCATCGTGGCGATCGGAGCAGCAGCGGTAGCAATAGAACCAGTAGTAATACACGATTTTACTGTCAAACCAGTGGTTCTCAGTGTGGTCTGGGGACCCATGGGATGCCAAGACTTTTTCATGGGGTCCACATGTACGTACAATTTTCATAATAATCCCAAATTGTTGGTTGTCTTTTTCAGTCTCATTCTTTTAAAAAAATATATATATTTTTTTATTTTTTACAGAAAGGGATAGAGAGTTAGAAACATTGATGAGAGAGAATCATTGATCAGCTGCCTCTAGCATACTCCCTACTGGGGATGTGCCTGCAACCAAGATACATGCCCTTGACTGGAATTGAATCTGGGACCCTTCAGTCCACAGGCCAATGCTCTATCCACTGAGCCAAACCGGTTTCGGTTCAGTCTCATTCTCTTGAGTGTACAGTGGAATGTCCCAAAGGCTATATGATATTGCAACAGCTTGAATACCGAACATATAAGAGAACCTAGCGGTCTTCTATTAAAAAGCTAGACATCAAAGGGGCTTGCAAAAATGTAAAATGCCACTACATTTTAATTTAGGAAGACAGTTATTTGTCTTAAAATTATTACTTATTCTAATACACACATGATGGGCCTACTCTCATTTAAAAAATGAATTAGAAAATAGTTTTAAATTTCTCCACTTTAATTTCTAACAGGATAGTTATCGATGGTGTGGCCCGCAGAAGCAAAGCTCTCTGGGTCCTTTGATAACTGAGTGTCAAAGGGTCCCGGGGACAAAGGTGTGAGAAGTGCTGCTCTAAACCATGCTTTCACCCCCAAATCGGATGCTGAGCTCTTTCGGGGGAGGGGGGAGAGAATTGCCATTATCATCCTTTGCCACGTGTGTGGCCTGTGAAACCCGTCTGCGTGCAGGTTAAGGGTAAGAGCGTAGGTTTTGGGTTTTGTCCTGGTTGCCTCCCCGGGGGAGTGCCTTCACCCACCTTTGCCAGGTCCACGGAGTACTTGGTGCTCAGCTGTTCCAAGGTTAATTTGTGATCGTTCTGGGAAGACAGCAGAGTTATTGAGGGAGAGGTGGTGACGCTCGGGCATTTCCGGGGGAGGGGGAGAAACCCTTGGGGGAAGAGGGGTGGCTGGGGCCTGTGGGTGAGATGTTAAAAGGCTGAGGGTTGAGAACATTTTCAGAAGCCGTTCAGTCAGCATCCATTCTGGGTTTTCTCACCATGACCAGTTCCTTCTTCAGTTCATCTAGATCTATCTTCTTCTGCTGCTTCTTCGTCACCTTTTTTTGATCCTTGTCTGGCTCCACTTTAGCTGTTGGGCTGGGTTGCTGCTCATGAGGAGCCACTGGTCCCTTTCCCCCCTCAAGTGCCATAGCTGTCCCTGGATTCAGCTGACCCAGTTCACCTGATGGGAAGGAAGCAGAGACAGGCAGTAGGGGAGCAGAGAGGGAGAAGGGGGTGAGGGGCGAGAGTGACAGGGATGATGGCGTGAGGGAGTGGAGAAGGGAGGAGACAGCAGCGAGAAGAACAAACTGGTGGGGAGAAAAGGAGGGAGCAAAGAGAAAGTGGAATGGAGAAGGCGGGCAGTGAAGACGTGAAGGGAAAGGGGAGTGAGGAGAGGACCAAAGAGAAGACTGAGAGAGGAAGGCCAAGGCCAGAGGGGAGACTAGAGGGTGAGGCAGGCAGAGATGGGAGGAGGAACAGGGAGGGAGGGTGTGAGAAGAGGCTGGGGCCCAGGAGCGTTACCTAGAGGCAAAAGGGTGAGGACTTGGAGTTGAGGAGATGAAGGTAAGAGCCTGGGGGAAGAATAGGTGGATGGTAGCTAGTTCCTAAGTGATGAAGATGCCTCAGGGACCTGAGCAGGTGGGAAATGCAGTGGGGAGTGAGGGGCCAGCTGGGCTTCAGGGCATGCTGGGAGCCCCTAGTCCAGGCCCTGTGGTTGCCGCGGCAACAGCCTAGGTTTGCCATCACAAAGGCTTCATGAAAGCTCTAACTGAGCTCTGGAAGTCTCCGTCTCTGTGTGAGCACACCGTGACTGAGGCCCAGTCTCCAGCGGCATTGTCTCAGCTCTAAGAGATCAGATAGCAGGATAGGTCAGATTTTGCTTGGGCTTCTGTTGTTGTTAATTCCCACCCAGGGATATTTTTCCATTGAAGTTTAGGGAGATTGGGAGGGGGAGAGACAGAGTGGGAGAGGGAGAGACAGAACCAGAGAGAAACAACAATGTGAGGGAGGCACATTGCTTGGTTGCCTCCCACACGTGCCCGACCAGGGGCCCGGGATGGAGCCTGCAACTGAAGTATGTGCCCTTGACCGAATTGAACCCAGGGCCTTTCAGTTCATGGGCCAGTGCTCTAGCCACTGAACCAAAATGGCTAGGGACTTGCTTGGGCTTTTAAATTAGTTCTGAGCCTGAATCCTGGCTGGTCTGCTTGCTGGTTGTGTGGCTTTGAAAATCACCATTTGTGTGTGCTATGTTTGAAGATCTATTAGGGTAAAGATGCTAGCATCGCTGTTAGCAACCCATGTGCTTCAGAATTACTTTTAAAAACTCTGATATTCTTACCCAATCATTCTTGCAGCTCAATGTCACAACCAACATATCATGTTTTATAAAAATACAGAGAGAATTTTGATATGGGATTGATTCTTAAAATTTTTTTTCAATTAGTTGACATTCAATATTATATTAGTTTCAGATGTACAGCATAGTGATTAGATAATTATATAATTTACAAAGTGAGCCCCTCATAAGTCTTACACCCACCTGACACCATACATAGTTACTACAATACTAGACGCCCGGTGCATAAATTCATGCACTGGCGGGGTTCCCTCAGCCTGGCTGGCAATTGAGGCTTGAGTCAGGGGGCCAGCCAGAGGAAGGGACCCCAGGAGGTTGGCCAGCTGGTTGGGGGGCTGGCCAGCCAGGGGGAGGGGCTGTGGGAGGTTGGCTGTGGGAGTGCACTGACCACCAGGGGGCAGCTCCTGCATTGAGTGTCTGCCCCCTGGTGGTCAGTGTGCATCATAGCGACTGGTCAACCGGTTGGTCAGTCTTAATGGTCACTTAGGTATATATATATAATTGACTATATTCCTGAGCTGCACTTTATAACATGGCAATTTTATAACTGCCAATTTGTACTTCTTAATCCCTCCACCTTTTCATCCAGCTCCTCAACCCCACTCCCTTCTGGTAACCATCAGTTTGTTCTCTGTATCGATCTATGAGTTTGTTTCTGTTTTGTTTGCTCATTTATTTTGTTTTTAGATTCCACATTTAAGTGAAATCATCTGGCATTTGTCTTTTTCTGTTTGATTTATTTCACCTACCATAATATTCTCCAGGTCCATCTATGTTGTCGCAAACAGTAAGGTTTTATTCTGTTTCATGGTTGAGACTACAATGTTCCATTGTGTGTATATATAACCACCTCTTCTTTATCCATTTGTCTTGTGATTGGGACACTTAATCAATTTATACTTACATTAATTATTAATAGGTATGCAGTTATTTTAGTCTCTGCTCACTTGTATGTTGATGGCTTTCTGTAGTGTTATGTTTGGAGTCCTTTCCCTAGACTTTTTGTTTATCACTTGTAGATTTTTGGTTTGTGGTTACCATGTGCTTCATATATGCTAAGTAATGTTTATAGCGGTCTATTTTTTTTTAGCAGTCTATTTTAAGTTGATGGTTGCTTAAGTTTGAACACATTCTAAAGTCACTACCATTTTTCCGCTCCCTCCATGTTATGCTTTTGCCATTAATTTTACTGTGTGTGTGTGTGTGTGTGTGTGTGTGTGTGTGTGCGCGTGCTGGCTGGTATGTATCCCTGAATTTACTGTTGCAATTAAACACAATCTTCCTACTTTTGCCTTTTAAATTTTGTACTAGCTTTAGTGGTGGTTGGTCCACTGCTTTATGATGTATTTTCCTTTTTCAGTGAGTATTTTTTGTGTGTGATATTTATTAAATTTTTATTTTTTATTTTATTTTATTTAAAAAAAATATATTTTATTTATTTTTTACAGAGAGGAAGAGAGAGGGATAGAGAGTTAGAAATATCGATGAGAGAGAAACATCGATCAGCTGCCTCTTGCACACCCCCTACAGGGGATGTGCCCGCAATCAAGGTACGGCAATGCCCTTGACCGGAATCAAACTCGGGACCTTTCAGTCCACAGGCCAACGCTCTATCCACTGCGCCAAACCGACCTCGGCCGATATTTATTAAAATTTTAGAGAGGGGGGGAGGGAGAGAAAGGGGGGGGGGAGGGGGAAAGGAGGGGAGAGAGAGAGAGAGAGAGAGAGAGAGAGAGACTGGTTGGCTCCCATATGCTCCCCAACCACCTGCAAGTGGCTATGCTGTGAGCTAGGCCGCTGCCTCTGGTGCCTGGCTTTCCATGACTGAGCGAGACGGACAGGGCACCCTGAGGCCAGCCCTGCTTGTCCGGGGTGTGTGGACTTTTTAGAGATTTTAGGTCACCATTTGATTGCTGGTCAGGGTACATGCCCGGATTGCAGGCTCAATCCCCAGTGGGGGGCATGCAGGAGGCAGCTGATTGATGTCTCCCTCTTGTTAATATTTCTATCTCTCTATTCCTCTCCCTTACCATCTCTGCAATCAATAAAAATATATTTAAAATTTTTGTTTTCTTGAATAAATACTATGTGTCACACATGCTAAATCTGGAATGTAATTTGCCTTGGTACGGCTATAAATAGAAGCTCTTTGTACTGTATTTTCCATCTCACTACTATTTAGAGATACATTTGAGTTTTTAAAAATTGATAAAATGTGAAATTTTACACATTGTATCCTGTAACTTTAAACTCTTTGCTTGTAGGATTTTGTTGTTGTTGTTGTCGTCACTATTGCTTTGCTTTGATTGACTTCCTTGGATTTTTTGATCTATTTAATCACGTTGTTTACCCTCCAAAATAGGTTTTTACTTTTCCTAGTTTATTTCTTTAGTTAGACTATTTAAATATAAACTCCTTATCCAGGATTTCAAAGGTGGTGCTCATGCTTTTGTTGCGCTGGGACAGGTCGGTAAGCGAGGACAAGTGGCATTGGGAAACTGAGGCCGGTTGCTGAACAAACCGACAGAGCAGTTTACAGCAGATGCAGAAGGCCACCTCCCTAGAGAGACATCAAAGCCTCGGTTGCATTGCAGCTCCAGGCCCAGAGAAGCAGCAAAAAAACTAGGTGGCCATGCCAGGACCAGCTGCAGTGACTAAGGACCTCCTGCCCTGACCCCGGCCAATCAGCGGAGACCAGGATCCTGAGAGAGCACGGCCGGAAAAGCTGGTGGATATTCTCCTGAGGCCTCCCTGAGAAAACCTTAAAACCGAGGCCCTGGCTTGCGCTTTCCCTCTGGGGAGCACACCCTGGACACCCCCTTTTCCTTCTCCCACTGCTCCCCCCACAGGCACTGCATCTCCTAAACTCTAAGGGATCCCAGAGCCTGACAATCAGGAAGCAATGGGCAGTAGCCGCAAATCCCAGGCAAACCCTGAGCCCTCTTTTCTGTGACTTCCTGGTGAGCTAAAGCGGCCCCAGCCGGCCTCTGCTGTTGCTGCTTCCACCCTGAGGGGTGCTGGCTGTCGCTGTCCCTAGCTTTAGTAAATGCCCCCTCGTAGTCACCTGGACCCACCCGAGCTGTGAAATGATTCCGGCACGAAGTCAGGAACCCACACACTGCCGGGATCGGTTTGGCTCAGTGGATAGAGCGTCGGCCTGCGGACTGAAAGGTGCCGGGTTCAATTCCTTTCAAGGGCATGTACCTTGGTTGCGGGCACATCCCCAGTAGGGGGTGTGCAGTAGGCAGATGATCGATGATTCTCTCTCATCGATGTTTCCAACTATCCCTCTCTTTCTCTCTGTGAAAAATCAATAATAAAAAAAAAAAGAACCCACACACTGCCGAAACCGGTTTGGCTCAGTGGATAGAGCGTCGGCCTGCGGGCTGAAAGGTCCCAGGTTCGATTCCAATCAAGGGCATGTACCTTGGTTGCGGCCACAACCCCGGTGGGGGGTGTGTAGGAGGCAGCCAGTCGATGTTTCTCTCTCATCGATGTTTCTAACTCTCTATCCCTCTCTCTTCCTCTCTGTAAAAAAAAAAAAATCAATAAAATATATTTAAAAAGAAAAAGAAAGAAAGAACTCACACACTGCAGGCTGGCGCGAGGCAGATCCGCTCAGGGCCAGATCTTCTGGCCGGTCACAGTCCCTGCCTGCCACTGTTATTAGTGCTCCAGACTCAGCACATCCCTTCCTCTCTCCTCGGAACAGGATTACACCTTCTTGCATGCTCCTTCCTCGAACACTGAAATCAGCAATAGATGTTGAATTTTACTGATAACCTCTTCATCATTTTTTGAAATGATCATTTTTCTAGTGAAGGTTAGTTGTCAATTTTCTGTATAATGCATTATTCTTTAAAAAAATATATTTTTGATTTATTTTAGAGATGAAGGGAGAGGAAGAAAGAGATAGAAACATCAATGATGAGAGGGAATCGTTGATTGGCTGCCTCCTAAACGTTGGACGCGAGCCTGCAACCCAGCTACATGCCCTTGACTGGAATAAAACCTGGGACCCTTTGGTTTGCAGGCCAATGCTCTATCCACTGAGCCAAACTGGCCAGGGCTAATGCACTATTCTTGCATTCCACTATCTAGTGGTAGCAAAGTTATACATATTTTAATATTTATTTATTAAAATTTACCTTTTAAAAAAAATATATATTTTATTGATATTTTACAGAGAGGAAGGGAGAGAGATAGAGAGCTAGAAACGTCGATGAGAGAGAAACATCGACCAGCTGCCTCTTGCACACCCCCTACCGGGGATGTGCCCGCAACCAAGGTACATGCCCTTGACCAGAATCGAACCCGGGACCTTTCAGTACGCAGGCTGACGCTCTACCACTGAGCCACACCGGTTTCGGCAAAATTTATCTTTATTGTTGAAAGTATTACAGATATTCCCCTCCCTCCCATTGACCCTCTTCTCCCTGTTCCCACTCCCTCCCCAGACATACCCCACACTATTGTTGTCCATCAGCTATGCATATGTGCATGTAAGTTCTCCGGTTAATCTCTTCTCTCTAAAATACGCCAGTCTGTTGCATGCTTCAGTGTCTCTGGATATATTGTGTTAACTAGTTTATTTTGTTCATTAGATTCCACATGAGTGAGATCATGTGGTACTTGTTTTTTTCTGCTTGGCTTCTTTCGCTTAGCGTAACACTCTCCAGGTCCCTCTAAGCTGTCTCACAGGGTAAGAGATCCTTCTTTTCTTACAGCTGCACAGCACTCCATTGTGCACATGTACCAGTTTTTTTTAATCCAGGCCTTCACCGTCCTATTGTCTGTGTTCATAGGTAAAATCTTTGGTTAATCTCTTCCCACCCCACTGCCCCCTTTTCCTCTGAAATTCATCAGTCTGTTCCATGCTTTCATGCCTCTGATTTCATTGTATTCACGTTTATTTTGTTCATTAGATTTCTTATTTGTTTATTTTACTTTTAGATTCAATTGTTGATACATATTTGTTGCTATTTTATTGTTCACATTTTTTTATTCTTTCTCCTCCTCTTCCTCCTCCTCCTCCTCCACCACCCCACCACCACCATCTTCTTCAAGAAACCCTTCAACAGTACATTTAATACTGGTTTTGAGGTGGTGAACTCCTTTAGCTTTTTCTTGTTTGGGAAGCTCTTTATCTAACCTTCAATTCTAAATGAGAACTTTGCTGGGTAGAGTAATCTGCTATCATCACTTTGAATATTTCTTGCCACTCCTTTCTGGCCTGCAAAGTTTCTGTTGAGAAATCAGCTGACAGTGGTATGGGCATTCCCTTATAAGTAACTAACTGCTTTTCTTTTTCTGCTCTTAAGATTCTCTCTTTGTCTTTAACCCTTGGCATTTTTTTTTAAAAAATATATTTTATTGATATTTTACAGAGAGGAAGGGAGAGAGATAGAGTGCCAGAAACGTCGATGAGAGAGAAACATCGACCAGCCGCCTCTTGCACACCCCCTACCGGGGATGTGCCCGCAACCAATGTACATGCCCTTGGCCGGAATCGAACCCGGGACCTTTCAGTCCGCAGACCGACGCTCTACCACTGAGCCAAACCGACCTCGGCTGGGCCAAACCGACCTCGGCGGCATTTTAATTATAAGGTATTTTGGTGTGGACCTCTTTGGGTTCCTCTTGTTTGGGATTCTCTGCGCTTCCTGATTTGTAAGTCTAATTCTTTCACCAGGTTAGGGAAGTTTTCTGTCATTATTTCTTCAAATAGATTTAATATATATATATATAGTTTATTGATATTTTACAGAGAGGAAGGGAGAGAGATAGAGAGCTAGAAACGTCAATGAGAGAGAAACATCGACCAGCTGCCTCTTGCACACCCCCTACTGGGGATGTTCCTGCAACTAATGTACATGCCCTTGATCAGAATCAAACCTGGGACCTTTCAGTCTGCAGACCGACGCTCTACCACTGAGCCAAACCGGTTTCGGCTCAAATAGATTTTCAATATCTTGCTCTCTCTTCTCCTCTGGCTACCCCTAATGTGAATGTTGGTATGCTTTAAGTTGTTCTGGAGGCTCCCTACACTATCTTCATATTTTTTTATTCCTTTTTTCTCTTTTGATTGGGTGTGTTTTTTGCTTCCTTATATTCCAAATCATTAATTTGATTCTCTGAGTCCTCTACTTCATTATTGAATCCCTGTAAGTTATTCTTTATTTCAGTTAGTGTATCCTTAACTTCTGATTGGTCTTTTTTTTTCTCTCATGTCTTTGACATTCTAAGATCCTTGAAAGTCTCATGAAGATCCTTTTATAACCTTTTAACCATGGTTTTGAATTCTGTATCCTATAGTTTACTTGCTTCCATCTCTTTCATTTGTAACATGTTTCTTTGTCTCTATGTTTTGGCTGCTTCCTTGTATTTGTTTCTATGTGTTAGGCAGAGCTGCTATGTCTCCTGGAATTGGTACGGTGGCCTTGTGTAGTAGTTGTCCTGTAGGGTCTCAGCCTCCCAGTCACCCGAATTGGGCACTCTAATTGCACCCCTGTGTGGGCTGTTTGCAAAGTCTTGTAGTTGAGCCTTGATTACTACTGGCATCACTGTGATGAATTGGCCGCTAGGCCAATTAGCTGTGAGGACCAACTGTGACTACAATGGGAGAGCTGCTATGCAGAAGACACACCTATGGAGCAGGACTTGCTTCAGTGGGGCTTTGGTGCTCACTGAGTCTGCCCCTTGAGTGTGTCACTTATAGATGTGTAGAACTGTAATCTGGTGTGGTCTGAAATTCCACTGGGTGCACTGGCTCTAGGGCAGGGGTGGGCAAACTTTTTGACTCGAGGGCCACAATGGGTTCTTAAACTGGACCGGAGGGCCGGAACAAAAGCAACCTGACCATGCTGGCACTCTCATCTTGGGCTGCTGGTGAAGGAGCGGAGGGGAGAGCAAGAGAACCCTCCACTCTTTCGGCTCCGCGGGCCAGATAGAATAGCCGTAGTTTGCCCATGGCTGCTCTAGGGCCACCCAGCAGGAGCTACAGAGAGATATGCAGATGGCTGCTATTTACTATTTGTATTGGGGTTGGGAGTGCCCAGGTGAGGCCCAGCTGGGGAGCAAGGCAGGCTGGTGCTAGTGCTGGGTCTTGGCCTTTTGTTGGTAGGTTTGGGGCATCTTGTCCCCAGCTGCAGCTTGTTTGAGAGATTTTAGCAAAATCTGAAGCCTGAGCCAGGACAGGCCATTCATACGGAAAAGCTGCTGCGAACAGCTTGGGTAAGGCTGCAAATAGGATGGGGCAGCATCTCATGGAATCCCCAGGGTGGAGCAAACAGTACGATCCAGGCTGATGGAGACTCAGATATGGCTGCCAGTCTCTCCTATGACGGGGGAGGTCCCAGCAGGAACAATGACCCTCTCCCAGTACCCCCATCTAGGAGGAAGCCACCCCCAAGTTCCTGCCTGGATGCCAGACAATCCAGTTTCTCCCTCTATGTGTCTGGGTCTCCCAAAGCCCTGAGAGTCTTGTAAGTACATGTGCTGGCCCTTTAAATGGAGCACCTGGTTCTCCAACAGCCTTCTCGTCACTCAGCCACAATACCCACTGTTTTTCTACAGCCTGTAGTTGTAGGGATTTCTCTTCCCAGCTCTGGAACCCTGGTCTGGGGGTTTGTTGTGGGGCTGGGACCCCTTGCTCCTCATGGACAGCCTCCACAGAGATGATCTCCCTGCTGATTAAAAAAATGGCACACATGGCCGAAAACGCTTTGGCTCAGTGGATAGAGCGTCGGTCTGCGGACTGAAAGGTCCCGGGTTCAGTTCCGGTCAAGGACATGTACTTTGGTTGCGGGCACATCCCCAGTAGGGGGTGTGCAAGAGGCAGCTGGTCGATGTTTCTCTCTCATCGATGTTTCTGACTTTCTATCCCTCTCCCTTCATCTCTGTAAAAAAATCAATAAAATATATATTTTTTAAAAATGGCACACAGACCAGCCCATTCTGCACCTCCGCCCCTCCTAACACTCTCAATGTGTTTTCTTCTTTACTTCTCTACGTATAGGACCTCCCTTCAGCCAGCTTTCAGGCAATTCAGAACGATGGTTGTTCTGACGTGCAAGCTGCCCGTTGCCTTCACTAGCAGAAAGAGGTGGACAAGGAGTCCGGAAGGCCGGTCAACCTTGGGGCTCTGGCAAGGGTCAGAGCCATGCATCCGCTGTCCAGTTAAGACAAAGGGAGCTGAAGCAACTTCCACCTTTTAGTCCCACGTAAATCCTTGCTGATGGGCTATCATGGAACTATCACTGGAATTGCCTGCCGAAGGGCTCTGGGTGGATCCCAAACCTGAACAAAAGGGATGGCAAGGCCAGAGCAGAGCCAAGCCCTTCCTTGGGCTTCCACCTGGCCCCCAATTTCCAAATTAGTGTTTCTTGTCTTGTCTCTTTCATTTGTGTGCAGCCTCCTCCAAAGCCCGAACCCTGAACCCGAATCCTGAACCACATGGGACGTGGGGCACTCGCAGTTCTGTCTGTATTTAGTTGTAATTCTGATGTGAATCAGTTGTGGGAGGTGGTGAGTACAGGCATTTACCTGCACCACCCTCTTGGTTTGTTCCTCTATCTCTGTATCTACCTAAATTTGAGGTAATAACTATTTGTGAATAAAAATAAAGAGAATGGTTAAAGAAATGCAGGGTGCTGTTTTATTTGGGGTGGCCTGTGAGGGCCTTTCTGAAGAGTCGTGTTTAAGGAGCAGCCCACATGCAGTGAAGAAGGCAGGCCTATGGATAGGTAGGGAAACATGTTCCTGGCAGAGGGACCATCAAGATAGAAGGCCCCTGAGCCCTGACTGGTGTGGCTCAGTTGGCTGAGCATCATCCCATGCACATGGTTTGATTCCCGGTCAGGGTACATACCTAAGTTATGGGCTCGGTTCCCCGTGGGGAGAGTGCAGGGGGCAGCAGAAAGATTTCTCTCATATCAATGTTTCTCTCTCTCAAATCAATAAAGAGATTTTTTTTTTAAGAGAAGACCCTGAGCTGGCATTAAATGAGACATATAAATAAAGGTTTGGTACAGTTACGTCACAAAGTGAGCTGCCATTACTGCTACCACATCTATTGCTACAGTAATAACCGTCACTACAGCTGTTGTAATAAAGAAGGACCAAGAACTGGCTTCTGCCAAAACCAGTTTGGCTCAGCGGTAGAGCGTCGGTCTGCGGACTGAAAGGTCCCGGGTTCGATTCCGGTCAAGGGCATGTACCTTGGTTGCGGGCACATCCCCTGTTGGGGGTGTGCAAGAGGCAGCTGGTCGATGTTTCTCTCTCAACGACGTTTCTAGCTTTCTATCTCTCTCCCTTCCTCTCTGTAAAAATATCAATAAAATATATTTTTTAAAAAAGAAGAAGAAGAACTGGCTTCTGACTGCTAGCCCAAGACCCTGGCATATGGCTATAAGTGTGGGTGCCTTCCTCTCTCCCATCCCCGTGGGACCCAGAGGAATGCACGTTACCCCTCCACCCCTCCTTCTCCGCACACAAGTATCTTCCTCCTTCCCATCATAGCATATACGTGAAGGTTTCTTTAAACACACGCGCGCGCATACACACACACACACACACACACACACACACACACACTCCAGCACAACTAGGGGCATGTGGAGCCCAGAGGCCTTTGAGGGGCCCCTCTTCATCCCCTGGTGTTTCTGGCTTTTACCCAAGCCTCTCCCCGAAACTGCTAGCCATTCTTTTAACCACCTGAAGCCCTCTCCCATACACTGGACCAAATGAAACAATAAAGCTTTTTGCAGAAAAAAAAAATGTTCTTACTGATTTCAGAGAGAAACGTTGATGGAATCAGCTGCCTCCTGCATGCCCCCTTCTGGGGGATCAGGCTGCAACCTGGGCGTGTGCTCTGATCCTGAATAGAACCAGTGACCTCCTGGTGCCTGGGCTGACCCTCGACCAACTGAGCCACGCTGGCCAGGGCCACGAAGGTTTCTGAAATCTGCTGCACGGTGAGCCTCAAGGATTGCATCCACTTTTCCCTCCATTCCCCAAAGACAGCGCCCAACTACAGTGTACGGTAGCCGGTATACGATAGACTGTCAGTTGGTGCTGGCACTCGGAGCCCCTCAGCCCACCATCTCCTCCCCCCACCTCCTCAGACTGAGAGCGGCCTGATTTTGAGCTGAAACGAAAAGCAGAGTGGCTACAAGTATTTGGATCCCCCGTAGACTCCGAGGTCCTTTCCTGTTCTGGACAACCCTTTGTGATTCTTGGGGTGGGTTCAGCAACGAGGAAGGAGGTTCTGCTATATTTTCTTCTATATCATTTTGCAACATAACTTCTTCCCCTCTAGCTTTCTCCACTGATATCTGCTCCCAGATTATGTCCCTCCAATCCCTGTCCCCTGCCCTCTCTTTATTTCTTTCTCTCTAAGCCACGTCCTGCTTCAGCACACTTTTCAATACCACAGTTTGGGAGAGAGGAAAGTATTACCTATTATAGAATTATCGAAGGGATTTCTTTTTTCATAAAGAAACGCATCTTTATTATTTTCAAGTACATATGTAGTGCCTCAAACTAATGTCTTATAAAAGTCACCAAGTAAAGGTCTTGCAGATGTCTCTTTAACAAATATATGAGAATTAATGATAAGTAGCCCAATACACTCACAACTTCTAAGTGGCGATTCCTAAAGTGCTTGAAAAGGATTGTTTTAGGTAATCTAAATATGCCACCCTTAGCAATATTGTTTATGCTCTTAACTGACTAAACAATTGCCTTGTGTATTCATTGTACAGAGAGAAACTTTTGTCCAGTCAATAAATCTCCACTAAATCAGGCCCAAATTTTACGTGGTTTCCCCACTCAGCTTTCCAAGCCCAAGGCAATGACGCTTATTTCAAGGCACTTCCGGTAAAGTAGAACTCCCCTGTAATGATATCACAGACCCTGGGAGGGGGCTTATGGGCTTGGTCTAGACTAGAGTCTGCTTTTGATGCTTCCTTCCTTTCTGCCTCAGGCCTTCCGTTTCCCTTAGGTGTCTGTCACTTGCTGTGTTTCATCTAGGTGTCTCTGCAGGGCGTGCCCCGTGCTCTCTAAGCCGGCCTTACAGAATGGGCAGAGCTGCCTGCAGAAACGCTAGGTCTAGGAGGAGACGGGGGAAGGGAAGGAACGGTATCTCCCGGAGGAACAGGAAACCAGCTGTGGGCACAAGGGGAAGTGGCACAAGGAACATCAGACGAAGGGCATTTGCCAGGGAGGAACAGGCCCGCTGACCGCGAGGCCAAACGCAGGTCCCTGGTGCGTTCCCTCCGGCCCAGAGGGCCGACCGTGTTCATGACCTAAGCTGATTCTGCATGCCCCTTGAAGACAGGAAGGCTCCGGGAACCCCCCCCCCCCCCCAACTCCAGCTGTTGGCCAGGGAGCTCCTGGCTTGGCAGTGCCTAGGAACAGGGCAGGTTCGTCAGCGTGGGAGGGGCAGGAAATGATCGGGCAGCCACCCCTCCCAGAACAGTGTGGCGCTTCTGAGTCCTTAGCATCCAAAGGGCAGGTGTCCCCGGGTGCGGGTGATTGAGACCTGGAGCATCGGCGATGCGATGCCCGGGCCCCACGGACCAAACAGACCACCAAGCAAGGTCAGTGGGCCTCTGGGTGGGGCATCTCAGAGAAACTCCCGATTGCCTGCGGGCCCTGCCTCTGCTGCTACTCTGATGACACTGAACTTGGTCTGCGGGCGGGGCTCTAAAAGCTTGGGGCACAGAGCTGGAGCCCAGGCGCCTACCTGGAGATGCCAGATGTCAAAGGCACTGATCTCACTCCTTTCCCCTCCCCGTCTGCCTCCGCCCCCACCCCCTGACCTCTCACTGCCTGCGGCCGCCCAGTCTCCGCCAGGGGTTCCTAACTAGCGGGGACTGGGAGCCAGGCCCGCTTCCCAACCAGCTTCCCTTTCTGGCCTCGACAGGCGGGACCATTTGTGATTTCTGGGCCAGACGGGGCAGCAGGGGGGCAGAGTTGGGCAGGAAGCAAAAGAGGGGTGAAGGGGGGACGTGGGATGCGGCCGGTGACCCGAGACCGTTTCCTTCCTCCTGGTCACACGTGTTCCTGCCTTTGGAAGTTGGTCTGTTCTAGGGAGAGGCGGGGGCGGGGGGATAGGGAACGGGGAGGCTGGAGTAACCTTCAGCTTCTCCTAAAAACAGACAACACGGTGGAGGGGGATGGACCGGGGTCTGGGGGGGGAGTGTCTAATCTGACCGTTCAGAGTTAGGTCTCTGGGGCAATCACCCCAAGCTTATTCACCCCCCGCCCCAAACCCCCATTTAGCCTACTAAATTGCCTCATTCTTTCTCCCCGCATCTTCCCCTAAGACCGCCTCTCCCCATCACCATCCCTGCAGCTCCTCCAGGACACCCCATCTTCCCCGTCCCGGCTCTTCTTTCCAGGGTGCTCAGTAGTACGTCTCCTTCTCCACCCAGCCTGTGGGAGAGATTTGGGGGCGGGGGTTGCAAGGTGAGCGTAAAGAGAGGAGAGGGGCCAGGTGGCTAGGGGCCGGGGGCAGGGGCCGAGGTAAGTGACCGTGGACAGGTGAAAGGGAGGGGAGGAAACCCAGGGAGCTGGGGCCTTAGATGCCTGCCCTTGGCCCAGTAGAGGGAGGGCATGGAGTAGCGGGGGGTAAAAATGCAGATCCCTGCAGTGGCTGTTCAGGTGACAAAGGAGTTTCTAGAGCGGCAGCCACCCGGTGCTGCTGAGCAGAGATGTGGGCATAGGGTGGGCAGCTCTTGCAATTTTTTTTTTTAGAAGTCAGAAATTTCGATTTTAGTCGAAACCGGTTTGGCTCAGTGGTAGAGCGTCGGTCTGCGGACTGAAGGGTCCCAGGTTCGATTCCTGTCGGGGGCATGTACATTGGTTGCGGGCACATCCCCGTTAGGGGGTGTGCAAGAGGCAGCTGGTCGATGTCTCTCTCTCATCGATGTTTCTAACTCTCTGTCCCTCTACCTTCCTCTCTGTGAAAAATCAATAAAATATATTAAAAAAAAAAGAAATTTCGATTTTATGTGGGAGCGCCCCGGTTTTAAATACTGGGCAATTAAAAAAAGCACACGCCTGCGCAAGAGAGGGCAGGCCAGAGCCAGCATCCTCCGCGGACTGTCTTTGGCTTGTTGGCCATCCGGTTCACCCTCCAGAAAGGGATCAACATGCTTGTTGGGGAAAAACCCCCCGTGGCTGAGGCCTGGGAGTCAGGAGGCCTTGGTTCTGGTGTCAGCTGTGCTTCATGGCCCTGAACACATAACTCCCCTCCCTGTGTCTGTGACACGTGTGTGTGTGTGTGGGGGGGGGGGGTACAGATGGCCCAGGACCTTTCTAATTCTGACGTTCTGTGACTCCGGGTGGAAGGTGCGAGGCCTCAGAGACCAACTGCATGTTAGGGGGGGACCAGACTCTGAGAGAAAGAGGGTGCGGAGAACAGAGTCAACAACAGTCAGGGCTCCGGGACCTGGGACCCCAGCATCTGCGGGCTCTGCGGTTGGGATGGCGTTTGGGTGGGGTCAGCAGCGGTTGCATCTCCTGGGGGTTGGGGTGAGGTGCTTACCGCCGGGGTATCGCCTCAGGATGAGCTTCCGGACCTCGTCGTAGATGAAGATGAGGAGGCTGTAGGGGACCGCACAGAACCACCAGGTGACCCTGCAAGCGGCAGAGGGCAGTGTTAGGAACCTCAGAGGCTGGCACAGCAAGGAGGGCTGGAATGGGCCGGAACGTGGATCCTAGAAGGTGCCCTTTTAGTTTTTACGTGTTTGTTTGTTTGTGAGAGAGGAAGGGGGAGAGGGGGAGAGAGATTAGTGGTTCCACTTATTTACGCATTCACTGGTTGACTCTTGTATGCGTCCTGACCTGGGATGGAACCCGCAACCTTGGCGCATGGGGCCAGCTGAGCGCCCAGCCAGGCTAGAAGCCGCCTTTTTAAAGAAACACTCACTTGAGCGGGTACATACGGAGGGCCACACCCATGCCCGGGCAGTAGGACAGAAAGGCAGCCAGCGCTGTCTCTTCCAGGAGCCCGAAAATCAAAATCTTGTTCCTGGAAAGGCAAAGAAAGGGGGGTTAGGCAGCATCTGGAGGGAGGGCAGGGAGGGAGAGACCAGGGCCCCCTGGTGGTGGAGGGGAGAGAGGCAAGAGGAAATGGGGGGGGTCATCAGTTCCTCTTCCTGTGCCCTCTGCCGGCACCCCAGGCGGTGTGTAACCCCGGAATGATCTTTCATTGTTATGCTCAGTGATGTTTCCCTCACTGTGGTCTCTAGCGCATGAACTCATTCATTAGATAAATCGTTTTTATGTGTCGGGTGAGGTGCTCTGTCCTGGAGACACCACGGGCAACACGAGCTTCCTCCTGGAGGCTCGGGGCCTGCCCTCAGGCAGCTGCACTCTTGTCCTTGCCCCCGGGGAGCGGTCTGTGGATGTGCCATCTCCCCAGCAAGATGCCAGGCAAGCTGCTTCCGTCCAGGCCCCCCCCCCTCCCCTACGTCTCCCGCACCCGCAGGGCCTCCTGCAGCCCCTGGGAGCCGGGGGTTGTAGATAGTCAACAAGGAAGGGAACATTCTCAGGGGGAAGGCTCGTTGGGGAGACGGTGATTAAGGCAGGTGTACTGTGTCTGAGCTGAAAAGCAACGCGGGAAGAGGCTCCGAGGGCAGTTGCTGGAGCCGGTCAGTGGCATCTCGTCTATGGCTGCCGCTCACCGGCTCTTGGCGGTAAGCGACGCCTCTTGACTTCTCTGAGCCTCGTGCTCCTTCCGTGTAAGATGGAGACGCTACCTTTTGTCATAGGGCTGCTGGGGAAGGCATGAAAAGCTCTAGAACACCGACGGTGCTCAGTCCTCTGATTGCCCCGCCTGCCCTCACCGTGTGCACGTCTTCTCTTTCTGGCTTAAGCCAGTGGTTCCCTCCCTAAGGACCCCTCATTTTTCTTCCAGAAAGGCCACGTTTTTAAAAATTAATTGTTGTCTCGCAAGCTGCATTTGTTAATAATTAGTGACTGTGTTTCCCCGCTTAAAATTCATTAGACATCCCAGCTTCCACACAGAACCAGGCTGATGCGACCGCTACATTCATGCCTAGGCCTCTGCCAAACCCAGGCCTTCTCACTGGGAGTGCTGGATCTCCACGGAGCTTGGGAACAATGGAAATCGGCCTCTGAGGGCCCGGGGGCGGGGCTGCCGTTTAGCCAGTGGCCTTCACCTTCCCCGGCCCCCACGCACTCGCTGCTCAGTAAGTCCCAGCCCAGAGCTCCGTGTGCCGTGTGGCGTGTGCCGTGTGGCGGTCTACCCCTGCTCCTGTCCCCTCACCGCACGGTCCCCTCGGTCTCCTCGTGTTTCTGCGCCCCGGGGCCGCCCCCCCCCCCCCCCCTTCACGGCACCTTTACTCATCACGGACAGACGGCTCACATTCTCTCCCCAGGATCTAAATGCCACTGGCCTCGCCAAGGTTCTGGCTTCCTTATTACATCCCTCTTACCGGGAAGCTGTGACAAAGCTCACTTGGGGGACTGCGCTCATCTTTTCCAAAGGAAACAGAGCAGGAGCGATGCCTCAGCACTTACTGCTCTCCCCTCCTGTGCTGCAGCCAGAGAGCCAGGCCGGGCAGGTGAGCCGCCCGCCCGGGTAGCGGCCACGAGCCTGCGGTCAGAGCTGCCCTGCATGGGCCCTCGCTGCGGGGCAGCCCAGCCCGTCATGTCGTGTATGTGGCGGGGGGGGGGGGGGTCTCACCCACAAACTGAAAACAACACTCCCTCAGAGAACCTCTGTGAGTGAGACAATGGCTTTGACCACTTACCTCAGTGGCGGGCACGTGGGAACTCACACCACATGAAGACATTGAACCTGACCCGGGCGGCTCAGAACCCCCCCCCCCAAGGACAACACCATCACCACAGGACAAGCGCTGTGAGCTAGAGCCACCGTGAGGGTGGGGGGCACCGGAGACCCTGCACTGAAGCTGCACAAAGGGTGGTGTGGTGTCACTGGAGTACAGGAGGGAGGGAGGGAGGGAGGAAATAAAAAAGAAGGAAGGAGCCCTTAGCAAAGTCCATTTTAGGAACAAAATAAAACTCATCAGAAATAGTCATTGATAGATCCTCCCTTCCCCCAGCTGATGGACAGAGAATGATGTAAACTCCACCTGCAGCCGGACATGCCTGAGCACCTAGCCAGCACCCTATATGGACTGTACATTGAACCACCAATCAGCACCTGCCAAACACCCTAAGCTCCCCCCCCCCATTCCTAAGTCCCTAGGTCCCTAATCATGTGCCTTACATGAAGCCACCAGTCAGCGTGTGCTGAGTGCCCTACGCCCCACCCCCTCTCTTTCCTCCCCTTAAAGGGCCTGCACCGGGCCCTCGCCCTCTTTCCCCTCTGGAAGCAGCCGGCAGCGGCTCTCCTCCAATAAAGCCTGTGCCTGGTCCCGGTCCCCGGCCTCTGCTCCATCTTTCAGCCACATCACTCCTCGTCTCCTCGGTTAAAAACGTGGCCATGGCTATGCAGCTGGGTGGCCCAAGCCTTTGCCCCAGCTGAGAGGGACCTCCCGGAGGTGGTGCGCATGGCCTGGGGGAGGTGGAGGGGGACGCCCCGGGCGGGGGGGGGTGCAGGGGTCGCTCACTTCATGCCCTGCTGGAAGACGGAGTTCCGCCGGGTCTTGCAGATGATGAGGTCGGCCCACTGCACCACCACGATGCTGGCGAAGAAGGCCGTGTGGCAGGTGAACTCCACCACCTTCCGCTGCTCGTAGGTCTGCGGGGGGCGGGCAGGGAGCAGCAGCGTGAGAGGCGCCGGCAGGACCGGGTGCAGCGCCCGCCCTTCGGGGCCGCTGTCAGACCCTGGGCACCCGGTCCCCACCGAGCCCCCTGGCCACCCCCTCCCCGGTCAGCCACACCGGCCACCTCTGCCAGGCGTGCAGACCTTCCTCCCGTGCACACGTGTCCGCTCACCCACTCCTGCCCGTAGCTGTCCTCCAGGTCATTGGTGGACCGGTCATCCCAGTCCAGGCGGATCCCCAGCAGCCGGGACGGCAGGAACCCGTTCTCAGCCAGGATCACGAAGTAGGTGAAGAAGCCGCCCAGGGCCTGGATCATCCCTGGGGTCGTGGGCAGGGCCAGGGTCAGGGCAGGAAGCCGGAGGGGCCAGCACCCACAGGCCAGCGGTGTCTGTTGTCCCTGACCCTGGGGGAAGCGTCCCCCCCACCCACCACCCCGTCCTGGGCTCCCAAAGCCGGGGCAGGCATCCTCGGGGGGCCCCCTCCCGAGCCCAGGGCCCCGGCGCACCGATCTGCCCGTAGGCCATGCTGATGAGCCTCTCGTTCACCAGCTTGTCGGTCTGCGGGTTCCGCGGCTGCCGCTTCATGATGTCGCTCTCCGCGGCCTCGTAGGCCAGGGAGATGGCGGGGACCTGCGGGGGGCGGAGATGGGGGACACACAGGGCGTGGGAGGGAGCCTGGGGCTGCCCCCTCTTCAGCCAGCACGGCCTGGCCAGCCGCCCCGGGTCCTTCTCCTCCCACCTGCCGCCCCCGGTGCCCACGCCTCCAGCCCGTGGCCTCACCATGTCCGTGCCCAGGTCGATGCAGAGGATGGTGACGGTGCCCAGCGGCAGGGGGATGTTGACGATGATGAAGAACAGGAAGGGCGTGATCTCGGGGATGTTGCTGGTCAGGGTGTAGGCGATGGATTTCTTCAGGTTGTCGAAGATGAGGCGGCCTGGGGGGGTGGCGAGAGCACGGGGCAGCTCAGGGGGGCCCTCCCCGCCCCTGGCCCCCCGGTGTGGTCGCCTGGCTTTCTGGGGGGGGGGGGAGGATGTGTGTGAGGGAGGCCAGCGCTCCCCCCCCATGCCTGGAAGCCCGAGTTGGCTCCGGGGTCGGTCGGCCACAGGGCCCGGGACGCAGGTGCGCGGGCGGCCGCGGCCTCACCCTCCTCCACGCCCGTGACGATGGAGGCGAAGTTGTCGTCCAGCAGGATCATGTCGGCGGCCTGCTTCGACACGTCGGAGCCCGAGATGCCCATGGCGATGCCGATGTCCGCCTTCTTCAGCGCCGGGGAGTCGTTCACGCCGTCGCCCGTCACCGCCACGATGGCGCCCTGGGGTGGGGGACAGCCAGGCTGCAGGGGCCGCTCCCCCGCCGGCCCGTCTGTCCACCCGCCCGCCCGCCCGCCCGCCGGGCCGCCCGCTCACCTGCCGCTGGCAGCCCTCCACGATGATGAGCTTCTGCTGCGGGGACGTGCGCGCGAACACGATCTCCGTGTGGTTCCTGAGGATCTCGTCCAGCTGCTCCGACGTCATGTCCTTGAGGTCGCCCCCGTGCACCACGCACGCCTTGGCCTCTCTGGAGGGCGGGCAGAGTGCGGTCCCGCCTCACCCCGAGGCCTCTCCCGACTGCCTGCCGGGCTCCGGTCTCCCCCAGACCCACCCCCTCCTGCTGGTGGCCTCTCTCTCTCTCTCTCTCTCTCTCTCTCTCTCTCTCTCTCAGTGATCCTTGCTATGGACGTAATCATAGTCCAGTTTCCTGGGTTTGCACTCACTCCCGCACACGTATTTCCTTGCTAGAGCCACGCTGCGTGTAGACAGCATCTTCATTTTGCAGTCGGGAAAATGGAGGCTCAGGAAGGCAAGGGGACATGTCCAAGGTCACACACATACACGGTGACACAGCTCAGACACACCCAGGGAAGGCCAGCAAAGGTCCCGGAGGCGCTAGTGGGGCTGCGGCACCCGTGGGAGGAGTGGGTGCCCGGGGCAGGGCGCCCTGCAGGGGCCTCACCTGGGGTTGACTTGGCTGACGGGGATGTTGAGGCGGGCTGCGATGTCCTCCACCGTTTCGTTGCCCTCCGATATGATGCCCACGCCTTTGGCGATGGCCTTGGCTGTGATGGGGTGGTCCCCGGTCACCATGATCACCTGGCGGGGAGGAGAGAGGACGAGAGAGAAAGAGCGGGAAGCAGCATTAAGCCTGGGCCCCCACCTTGCCAGCTTATTCCTTTCCCAAAGTCAGGAAAAGGCAGACGGGAGCTCACAGATCCCAGCTAACACAATGGGAGTGGAAGTGTGTGTGTGAGTGTGTGTGTGTGTGTGTGTGTGTGTGTGTGAGTGTGTGTGTGAGTGTGTGTGAGAGTATGTGTGTGAGTGTGTGTGTGAGAGTGTGTGTGAGAGTCTGTGTGTGAGTGTGTGTGTATGTGTGAGTGTGTGTGTGTGTGTGTGTGTGTGTGAGTATGTGTATGAGTGTGTGAGTGTGTGTGAGTGTGTGTGAGTGACTGTGTGAGTATGTGTGTGTGAGTGTGTGAGGTCCAGGGTTTGATTCCGGTCAAGTCCTCATCCTCCTTGACTCCTCTCAGGCATTTGCCATTGCTCACCACCCTCCTTAAAAATGAACCCTCCCGCTGATACTGGTTTGACTCAGTGGTAGAGCGTCGGTCTGCGGACTGAAAGGTCCCGGGTTCAATTCTGGTCAAGGGCATGTACATTGGTTGCGGGCACATCCCCGGTGGGGGGTGTGCAAGAGGCGGCTGGTCGATGTTTCTCTCTCATCGACGTTTCTAGCTCTCTATCTCTCTCCCTTCCTCTCTGTGAAATATCAATAAAATATATATTTTTTAAAAATGAACCCTCCCATGGCTTCCGTGGACCCTTTGTTCCTGGTTCCTCTCCACCCTCTTCATGCACTTTCCCCCCCTCCCCACGGAGGCAGCCAAGGCGAGTAGCAGTGGCTTAGGAGTCAGAAGGCTACCTTGCCCAGCTCTGGGACCTTAGACAAGGGCCTTCACTGAGCCCCAGCACACCGAGAAGATGAGTTCTACCCTTCACGTAGGTCACGCAGAGTGTGACACTGTGAATGCCCAGCAAATGTTAGCTGTGTCTTAGCGCCCTCTCCCCTCCGTCACTGGTTCCTATTCCTGTACGCGCCCCTAAATGTTGGTGTGGTCCAGGGCTTCATTCTCCTCCTCTTTCTTGACCTGCTCTTCTCATGGGCAATGCGAAGCAGTCCAATTTGTAATTACCCCGAGTTTAAATGGATCAACTCTCCGGTTCCGGCCCTCTTTCTTGAGCTCTAACCCACATTCCAACTTTCTCTGGCGCATCTCTCCCTGGGTGTCTTATAGATTCTTTAAAAATAAAAAAAATAAAAAAATAAAAATATATATATATATATATATATTATTGATATTTTACAGAGAGGAAGGGAGAGAGATAGAGAGCTAGAAACATCGATGAGAGAGAAACATCGACCAGCTGCCTCTTGCACACCCCCTACCGGGGATGTGCCCGCAACCAATGTACATGCTCCTGACCGGAATCGAACCTGGGACCTTTCAGTCTGCAGACCAACGCTCTATCCACTGAGCCAAACCGGTTTCGGCTTTATAGATTCTTTGAATGGAAGGTCAAATTGAGCTCATTCTCTCTACTTCCACCACCACCACGCCTGCTGCTCTACTCCCGGCTTAGACACTATCCCTCTTCCATGCAGGCCGTGTCTCCCGTGTCTTCCTCTCCTCCCATATCCAGTTTCCTCACCAAGCTCTCACAAGGTTCCTTGAATGTAACGACCCCCTTTTGTCTCTGCCCTTGTTCGGGTCACTGTCCCTTGCCTGAACCACTGCAGTCTCTTCTTGCCTGTCTCCCTGACTTCAGTTCTTCTCCAAATCTTCTCCTTCCTCCATCTGGAAGCTAGAGTGTCCAGTGACGCCTGTGGCTCTCTGTGGACCCCGGATAAAGCTCAAGTCTGGCATAAAGTCCTTCCAACTGGCCCCGTCTCAGTCTCAATTCCCAGTGCTCCTCTGCCACCTCTCTCTGCAGCCCACGCAAATGCCCGGGACAGTCTAACCACCGAGTACACGCTGTTCCCTGCTCTTGACCTGCCTTCCTCTCCCTGCGGCCTTACAAAATACTTGTCAACCTTCAAGGCCCAGATCAGATATCATGCCCTCTATAAAACATTGTCCAATTCCCTGAGGCAGAATTAACTGCTCCCTGCCGTGGCTCCCCACGGAGGGACTTCCCCAGGCCTCTGTGATGGTTCTGATCGTGGCAAGAGGCAGACGAAGGAGCAGGCCATGCTGGATATAGCCAGCCCACTTCTCACCTGCAGATTCATTTGGGGAAAGCTACGTCCGCAACTCTAAGTCTCAGCTGGTTTTATTTTGAAATGGGGAAAGTGAAGCCTACCTCAGAGACAGAGTGGAAGGGGGTTCAGAAACCATGCACAGACAGATATATGCAGACTAGTCAGTCCTCTGGTGTGATGGCTGAGAAGCAGCAGACTGCCTTGGTTCAAATCCTGGCCCTACCACTTGTGGACTGTGTGTTCCTAGGCATGCTACTTGTGCCATGGCCCCTCTGTGTGAAAAAGGGAAAATATTAGTGTCTACTTATAGGGCTGTTATGAAGATTGAGTGAGAGGTTGCAGGTTTCGTGCCTGGTTCATACAAAGTCTTACAAAAACAATTGGCTGCTTTTGTTATGAGAGTATCTGACCGATAGTCAGTGCTCAACTGCCCTAACTATTGTGATTGCCCTGTGATTAACCAATTGTAAAGGCATTCGTTCCCCCTGAGAGGCCGTGAACTCCGGCGCTCAGGCTGTGTCTTACTCATCTTTGAATCCCCAGTGCCTGGCGCACCTGACCCTCCGGAGACAGGTGGAGTGGGACTCACTGGGCCATAGGGGAGATGCTGAGGGAAAGAGGAGGAAGCAATGGTACCTTACTGGCGAGCCACTAGGTTAAGGGGGGGCGTTAAAGTGCTGTATCTCTCTTTCTCTGTGTGTGTTTGTTAATCCTCACCATGATTATTTTCTCCATTGCTTTTCAGAGGAGTGGAAAGGAGGAAGGGAGGTAAGCAGCAGGGAGAGAGAGAGAGAAACATTGATATGGGAGAGATACATTGACTGGTTGCCTCTCATTTACACCCTGACTGAGGGCAGGGAGCGAACTTGCAGGCCAGTTACATGCCCTTGACCGGGAATCAAACTTGTAGACCCTTTGTTGCATGGGCCGACACACCAACCACTGAACACCAGCCTGGGCTAAATGCTGTATCTTTGTGTGTGTGGGTGTGGGTGTTTTTTGTTTTGTTTTGTTTTTAAGTGAGATATCTCTGAAACAGGAACGTAAGCTCCAAGACGGAAGAAGGGATTCATGTCGGTTTGTTTCTTGATCTCCAGCACCTTGAGCAGTGCCTGGTACATAGTTGGTAAAGGACAAACGTTTGTTAAATGCCGCACCCAGGAGGGAGGGGCCGCTGAGAAGCCATTGCAGCGGGACCAGGAAACACGGGAGGGGGTGCTCAGGGGCATGGGTGCTGGAGCCCGTCCGCAGGGCCCTGGGGGGCCAGGGAGTGGATGCAGACTGGGGCCTGCTAACCCCATCCCAAACGGCGAGGGACAGTGGGCAGTAGTTGGGAGGGGCAGGACACCACGTGCCCAAGATAGGGCGCCTATCAGCTTGCCATCGGAACAGAACGAGGCATGCCAGGGAGGGAGAGGTTGGGCGCGGGAGACCGGGCACTCTGGGCACGGGGGACAGGAAGGGAGAGCTCTCCGAGGCAGGGCCGGCCTTTCCTTGCCGATTGGTCAGTGAGGACAAGCTCGCCAGGGGCTTGGGTGTCCCCAGGCCAATAGCCCCTGCGGTCTCTTGACTTGCAGAAGGTGGAAGGGAGGGGAATAGGAGGGGGAGGGGGAGACGCGAGGCCAGTACCTTGATGCCTGCACTCCGGCACTTGCCCACAGCGTCCGGCACAGCAGCCCGTGGCGGGTCGATCATGGACATGAGCCCCACGAAGCACAGCTTCTCCGTGGGGAAGTTCAGTTCCTCTGTGTCGAATTTGAAGCCACGAGGATACTTTCCGGAGGGCAGATTCAGTTGGCAGAACCCTGAAGGGGGAAGGGAGGGGTGGGAGGCGGCAGAAGGGAGGACTGAGAGCAGCCAGGTGGCTGCCGGAACACCCCCATAGCTCCTCCTCCCCGGGAAGCCACAGAGGCGTGGGGATCCCGCTCAGCCCCGCTCCCCGCTCCGGGCCCCTCACCCAGCACTCGCTCGCCAAGGCCTCCCAGCTCCATGTAGGCGTTCTGGAAGGCGTCCTGCATCTCCTTGTCCAGCGGGATCTCCTTGCCCTGCACCAGGATGGTGGAGCACCGGTCCAGGATGCGCTCCGGGGCCCCCTTCATCACCAGCACGTGGCTCTGGGGGCTGTCTTCTCGCTCGTGGATGGACAGCTGGAGAGAGGGTGGGCAGGGGCAGAGGGGG
This sequence comes from Vespertilio murinus, assembly GCA_963924515.1. Taxonomy (NCBI): domain Eukaryota; kingdom Metazoa; phylum Chordata; class Mammalia; order Chiroptera; family Vespertilionidae; genus Vespertilio; species Vespertilio murinus. The sequence goes on from OZ004719.1 coordinate 34,558,347, forward strand.
CCATAATTGCCTTATTAGCCTCCATGCCCAGCCCGGGGGCCTGGCCCAGCGCAGAGGCTGGTAAGAAGCCCTCCCTCAATAAAACGAGCTCTGACTCACCCGCCCTTGACGGCCCAGGGACAGCTTTTGTGTGTGGAGGGCTGTTTGAAGCAAAAGTCCCAACCCTGTAACCCGAGAGTCCCCTTCCTAGGACAGGCATTGACTCAGCAAATGTCTCTTAAGATCACTTAAGACAGGCCTTGTGCCTGGGCTAGATCCGTGGTCGGCTCTTGGGCCCCTGGAGTGTGGCTCTTCCACAAAAATACCACGGCCTTGGGGAGTCTATGTTGAAGAAGTGGCCTTAGAAGAAGTTTAAGTTAAAAAAATTTGGCTCTCCAAAGAAATTTCAATTGTTGTGCTGTTGATATTTGGCTCTGTGGACTGATGAGTTTGCCGACCACTGGTAGATGGCTGTGTTGTCAGCATTCCCCACCACTAAACTGGCCTCGGTGGGGCTTCACCCACACGGGATGCAGCTGAGACTGTGTCAGGGGCATTTCCCCGGTGCCTGCTGGTGGAGGGATACGCTACGGGAACTTCAGAAATATGTTTCCACTGAGTGTGATGGAAGGGTTGAGAGACTGGGGCCAGAGGATGGGGATCTCTTGGGAGAAGAGTCAAGAGTAGCCGTGGGCAAGCTACGGCCCGCGGGCCGGATCCAGCCCATTCGGCTGTTCTATCCGGCCCGAGGAGCCGAAAGAAAAGAGGGTTCTCTTTCTCTCCTCTCCGCTCCTTCACCAGCAGCCCAAGATGAGAGTGCCAGCATGGTCAGGTTGCTTTTGTTCCGGCCCTCCGGTCCAGTGTAAGAACCCATTGTGGCCCTCGAGTCAAAAAGTTTGCCCACCCCTGGTCAAGAGGGTGGGGGGAATGAAGGAACGAAGGTTGGGAGCTGAGGCGTGATGGTGAGCAGACATGAGGTCACCGGGGTCACCTGGGGAATCAGGCAGGGGTGAGAGGACACGACGCCTGGATGCCTCCCCTTCTCATGGTGATGACTCCCCTTGGCTTTGTGCACCCCCTCACCCCGTCCCTCCAGTTCCCCCGGCCCCGTTCCCTGACCAGACCTGGTACTTGTTGGTGGAGTTGAAAGGAATCTCCGCCACCTTGGGGTTCCTGTCCCTCATCTTCCTCACGGAGCCGCAGGACAGCTCAATGCACTTGAGCAGAGCGGACTCAGAGGCGTCTCCCGCTGTGTCTCGCTGCCAGGAGAGAAGTCAGTGTTCCGGTGGGGCCGGAGGAGGATGGAGGACCGAGAGGAGAGGCCACCACAGGGCATGAGGGGAAGCTGGGCATCAGCACAGGGCACCCCTTACCTTAGACACAGAGATGTTCTCCTGCCCACCCTTGAAGACGGCACGGTTGCAGAGGCCGGCAATCCGGGACAGGGCCGTCCACGTGGCAGATCGCTTGTCAAACGTGGCCCCTGGGAGGACGTGAGGGAGAACCAGGGGCTTGCTTCCCCTTGAGAGCTCTTACCTCTCCCCACCCACTCCCCCACCCAGTGTCCCCGACATCTGCCAGACCCCTTCACCCCTCTGGGCTTGCCCAATCACCAGACTGGTCTTCGGTGGTGTCGGCCTCGTGGATCTGGTTGTCGAACCACATGTGGGCGACGGTCATGCGGTTCTGGGTGAGGGTGCCCGTCTTGTCGGAGCAGATGGTGGAGGTGGAGCCCAGCGTCTCCACCGCCTCCAGGTTCTTCACCAGGCAGTTCTTCCGGGCCATGCGCTTGGCGGTCAGCGTCAGGCACACCTGGAAGAAGGAGAGGAGGACACAGAGACGGCCAAGCCTGAGCCAGCGATGTCTACGGCCTCCCCCAAGAGCATGGTCTCTGTCCCTCACCCCTTGATCCCACTCCACAAACATGAGGGGGACGTAGGTGTGAGCAGCTGAACCGAGACCATGGGTGTGTGTTTAGGGGAAATGTACGGGTGGAAGACATTTGTCCAGAGCTCCCGAGAGGGCCAGAGCAGAGCTGGGCGAAGGGGCGAGAGTCCCCCACACAGAACGGGCAGTGGAAACTGGGATCACGGATGGGTGTGAGGAGGAGAGCAAAGAGCTGAGGCCGGAGACTCAGTTTGGGGGAGAAGGAGAGGACCCCGATGGGGACAGAGGAGAGGAGAACCAAGGTAGTGACCCGTCACAGGCCTCGGTGGAGGAGGGGACCCCGGCAGGTGGACAGAAGGGCTCCTTTCGGCAGCAGAGCTGGGCATAGGAGCTGAGAAAAGGCCTCTGGCTTCGCCAGGTGGTCGCTGGTGACCTTTGAGAGAGCGTTTACAGAGAGTGCTGGCCAGGACCAGGTCTGGGCCACGGGGACAGATGAGCAGCGCGCGGGTGGTGAGAAGAGGTGACGATGACAAGCTGTGGGAGAGAGACTGCCTGCCAGAGTATAGCCACCCGGAGGTTTTTCAGACCCAGCCTCTGGGCCGGGTGTCACATGACCTTTTTCAGACTCACCCTCGGAGCCAGGTATTAAACCAGAATCTGATATGTGATTTGAAGAGCTGGCGGTGAAAACATTGCCGAGGAGCCATACGCCTCCATCACGGCTGAGGAAAAGGGTAGCAAGACCCATCCCTGGCCAACTCACCGTGACGGTGGCCAGCAGCCCCTCAGGCACGTTGGCCACGATGATGCCGATGAGGAAGATGACGGCCTCCAGCCAGCTGTAGCCCAGGATGAGGGACAGCACAAAGAAGGAGATGCCCAGGAACACGGCCACCCCTGTGATCAGCTGGATGAAGTGCTCAATCTCCATGGCAATAGGGGTCCGCCCAACCTCCAGGCCCGAGGCCAGCGTGGCTATGCGGCCCATCACCGTCCGGTCGCCGGTGGCAATCACGATGCCCCTGGCAGTGCCTGCAGCACAGGGAGAGACACCAGGCTGGGTGCCTTGGGTCCCGGGATCTGTGTCCTGTCCTACTTCCTGAGGGAGGAAATCCATCCCAGGGTGAATGGACCAACTCCCGGAGTGTCAGTAGAGTGTACCTCCCTGGGCTCTCTCTTCTTCATTAAAAAAAAAAAAAAATATATATATATATATATATATATATATATATATATATATATATGTATATATATTTCTTTATTGATTTCAGAGAGGAAGGAAGGAGAGAGAGACAGAAACATCAATGATGAGAGAGACTCATTGACTGGCTGCCTCCTGCACACCCGCTACTGAGGATCGAGCCCGCAACCCAGGCATATGCCCTTGGTCAGAATCAAACCTGGGACCTTTCAGTCCGCAGGCTGACGCTCTATCCACTGAGCAACACCGGCTAGGGCAATGGCCTCTCTCTTCTTGCCCACATGTACTTACTCTCTCTTCCAACCCCCAGCTCAGTGCAACAGCACATTATTTCTCTTACACTTGGGCCGGTGGGAAAGGCTTGCAAATAAACTTGAAGTTCAAATGGAGGAGATTCAATAAATGAAACAAAAGTACTGCCTGCAGCTCTTCAGGAAAACCAGTCTCCTACATGTCACCCCCACGTGTGCTATGAACACAAAGTGCGACACTTAGGATGGATTTTCCATGGAGTCGCAAGATTTTCTTTCTCAACTTTAGGCATGACTCCCATAAAAGAAGCCAGGCCATTACTGACCCTCAAGTAGACACTTAAGGGGCCTATAGGGGAGGAGGGATGGGGCAGTGGGAAGAGCATGCATGTTGGAGTCAGCCAAACCTGAGCTTGAATCCTTGTTTGAGTTCCTACCTAGGGGTTGTTTTAACAATGAAATCAGACGGTGCTGCAATACCTAGACCAGTGCCTAGCACAGGGGTGGGCAAACTTTTTGACTCATGGGCCACAATGGGTTCTTAAACTGGACCGAGGGCCGCAACAAAAGCAACCTGACCATGCTGGCACTCTCATCTTGGGCTGCTGGGGAAGGAGCGGAGGGGAGAGCAAGAGAACCCTCCGCTCTTTCGGCTCCGCGGGCCGGACAGAACAGCCGAACAGGCCGGATCCGGCCCACGGGCCGTAGTTTGCCCACGGCTGGGCCCTAGCACATAGTAGACACTCATCAAATGTTAGTTCCATTCATTCCTATCCTTTCTTCAAGGCCAAGTTTAGAGAAAGCAATGGAAATATTTTACTAAGCATGTTTAACATTTGGGGGGGGGGGGAGGGAGTAGAGCAAACTTCAGAATCTCAGTACATTAAAAAGTTAGGAAACTTAAGGTGTGGTGATTTTCATTATAACTCCAAGTTGCTGAAAGAGAGGAGAAGCCCAGAAAAACGCACCCACTGAAGAGAAATGACAGATACAAAGAGAGAGGTGTGGCTCACAGGGAAGGTCTTCTGTGGCTCATGATCTGTGGCATAGTTGGGCCTCTTCTTCCCACCAGCTCTTGCCCTCTCCGCCCTCTCAGGGTCAGCCCTGACTCTTTGGCCTTTGGTCATCTCTAGCACCCAGAACAGGGATGGGGCAGCCTGGGCAGCCTGGGCATGACGATTTCTCTCAGTGAAGCACAGCCCTGGCTACAGCCTGAGGGGGAGCCCAAGCATCCTCTTGGCTTGGAAGCCTTCCTGCCCCTCCCCCGGTCTGGGGCTCTGGTCAAAGCAAGAGCCAGAGGTGGAGGCAGCAAGTCCCAAACTCAGGAACAACTGAAGCCTTCCGTCAAGCCAACGACACTCGAGAGTCAAGGCTGGCCTGGGACATGTGTGCATGTTGAGCGTGTCATGTGTGTGCATGTGTGTATGATGTGTGAGTGTCAGAGTGTGTAAATGTGAGTGTGTGTGGTAGGGGTGGGGGGATTTGGCCAAGGCCTAAAGGCTTTGGAATCCACTCAGTGTTACGGTGGACAGAGCAGAGATCTTTCTGTGGGGAGGTAACTTTTCCTTGGAGTTGTGCCATCGCAGCCAATACCCTGCTCTCTGGAGGGGTCGGGGGTGATTATTTCTGTCATCTTCAGGGATCCCCATCCCAGGTCCTCAGGTCCCTCCTCTATAGCAGGGTTTTTGATGAGTGAGTGCAGCCACAGCCCCCAATCCTGCCGGGGGCTCAGGATTCAGACTCCTCCCTCCGTGGGGGCTGGGACGAGGGGCCCCACCCGCTGGCCTCTCACCTTCCACACAGTTGGTGGAGAAGAAACAGATGTTGCGGGTCTCCAGGGGGTTCTCGTGGGTGAACTCGGGGGAGCGGGTCTGGGGCTCTGACTCCCCAGTTAGGGATGAGTTGTCCACCTGCGGAGGAAGCGGGGAGGGTGTAGTCATCAGCCTGGCAGACGCACTTGTGCACACACAGCTGTCTTCCGACTCCAACTGCACGCCATCCCCATGACGCGGGGGATAAAACTACACTTGTCCTCATTACATATTTATAGCGCCGCTCAGCTATTGTCCCTGCGCTGGTTTGGGATCCTAGCTCTTGCGGAATTCGAACGTGACCTTGGGCTTCAGTAACCATCCACTGATCTGTAAAATGGGGGATGTAGTAAGAATCTATTCCATGCACAACTACAGGGGTGCCATCGGCACTGTAGTCTGTGAAAATGGCTCTGCCGAGTGTGGCCATTTTCAAATGGCCCTGCATGATTACCATCTGACATTTCTTGGATCACATGATCTCACGCATCTAGAGGAAATAATGAACAACATAAACTGATGAACAAAAACAGACTCAGAGAAAGAGAAGCGATCAGACTCTCAAACCTCAGAGGGAAAGTAGGGGAGGGTGGGGGTAAGGGGGAGAGATCATCCAAAGGACTTGTGTGCATGCATATGGGCCTAGCCAGTGGCCATGGGCTACAGGAGGGTGGGGGCATATGTGGGGAGGGGTTTGGGATGGGAACGGGGGATGAGGACAATTATGTGATACCATAATCATTAAATAGATTTTTTTTTAATCTGACAATAGCGAGGGCTCAATACAAGGTGGCTGTGAAGTCAATATCAAAGACATACCTAGGCACAGAGCAGTCACCACACACAGATACACGGAGACAACGCCTAACACTATCGGGCGCAGCTGGGAGGTATGGGGTAGGTGTTGGCCTTTGGATCTGGCTCTTCCAGTCTTCAAACCTCTACCTGGGCTCCTCTCGGCTCTCCACAGCCTTCTCCTCAGACCCAGGCAGCTGCTCTGGCCCGGCCTCCTCACCTTACAGCCATGAGAAGAGATGATCCGGAGGTCGGCAGGTACACGGTCTCCACCCTTCACCTCCACCAGGTCGCCCACCACCACTTCCTCCGCGTTGATCTGCATCTTCTCACCCTCCCGCACGACGAGGGCTTGCTGTGGGGAGGCCACGGGTACCTCATGAAGTCTCTACCCCTACTTTTCTCTCCTACTGCTTCCCCCCGCCCCATCTCCTCTAACCCCACTAAGGAGGGCGAGAAGACCTTAGCAGCAAAACTAGGTCCTGGGGTGGAGACCTAAGAGACTTTTTGTCCAAGCCTCCATCTCAGAACACAAGGTTGAGAAGGGATGAGCTGGACCCGCCCCAGAAACCTTCTGTCCCAGCCCAGAGCCCAGGCTGGCCATCTCTCTACCTGCGGAACCATGTTCTTGAAGGAATCCATGATCTTGGAGCTCTTGGCCTCTTGGTAGTAGGAGAAGCAGCCGGTGACGATGACCACAGCTGCCAGCACCACGCCCAGATAGAGCTGGCAAGGAGACAGGGTTTGAGAGACCTGCCCGTCTCTCAACCCTAAGGCGGCAACTGCCAATGGGACAAGCTGCCTTTTTCTTTTTCTTTTTTCTTTTTAAATTTATTTATTAAGGTATTATATGTGTACATAGCTTACCATTGCCCCCCCCCACCTCCCATTCATGCCCTCCCTCCCCAGAGTTCTGTGTTCGTTGGTTGTACTTATATGCATGCATAGCAGTCCTTCGGTTGTTCTCCTATCTCCCCCCAGGTCTCCTTCCCCTCCCCGGTGTCGTTTGACAATCTGCTTGTTTTATGGTGACTATCTCAGGACCCCATGAATAGAATCCGCTCCTCCTCTGGTTCACACCGCCCCTCCCCCCGGGTCCCACTGCTTCCCCGGAGCACGTGGCTCTCCCGGGGCACATGTCTCCCCCGGGACACATGGCTCTCCTGGGACACACGGTCCCCCAAGCTACCTTCTTCTGTGACTGGAAGTGCAAATGATGGAGGAAAAGCCCTTCTCTCTGATTCCCCTCTCCAGTCTTCCAGTCCCCAACCCCCTGAGGCTGGAAGGCGTGGTTAGAGCCTTAAGGGAGTTCCCAGGACTGGGTCTTCTCCAGGGTGTGAAGACTGAGGGACGGCAGAGAAGCCCTCGTAAGTGGAAAGGAACAGCGAGGGGCTTTCTCCTTCCTGAGTGGTTGTGTGTCTCTGTGTGTTGGGGGTGCATATAGGTATGCATAGAAGCCTCACCCCTTTCCAGCCTACAGAGCACTGTCACGTGAGGGCCTTGGTCCCTGCCCCCCAGCTAGACGGGAGACTCGGGGTCGGAGGGCAGAGTCAGGGGCGGGCCCCGGGGTCAGGCCGTCCGGCTCACATTGTCGTTGGATGGCTCATCCTCCATGGCAGCCTGGATGCCGTAGGCCAGGAAGCAGAGGATGGCCCCGATCCACAGCAGGATGGAGAAGCCCCCGAAGAGCTGGCGGCAGAACTTGACCCACTCGGGGGTTGTCGGGGGCGGGGTGAGGGCGTTGGGCCCATCCCGGGCCAGAATGTCCTGGGCCCGCTGGTTGGTGAGGCCCTGAGGGAGGCGAGGAGAAGGGGTGGTTTGCATCCAGAACCAATCCGGCCCCTCACCCCTTCCCTCCGGCTCGTCGTCGGCAGGGAGTAGGGCCCGGTGGAGAGGAAACCCCACCTGGTTGGAAGGGCGGAGGCCCCAGGAGAGGCCTCGGGAAGGAGGTGGGGGCAGCAATGGGTGTCAGAGGACCTGATGGTGAGGAGGGCTTTAGTGCGGCCCCTTCCCTGGTCATCACTGGATCCAGACACACTCGGGGCCACAGTAACCTCCTCTGGAGGCAGCCTGGCTGAGGCCAACTGGGAAGTCTTCCCAATCGGTTCCTCGACTCCCCACCCCCCAACTCTCTTCCTCCAGATTCCCCCCCTCACCAAGGAACTTTTGTGTTTATTGCACCTAGGATTTCAGAAGAGTCCTACATTAGCCGAAACCGGTTTGGCTCAGTGGATAGAGTGTCGGCCTGCGGACTGAAAGTTCCCAGGTTCGATTCCGGTCAAGGGCATGTACCTTGCTTGTGGGCACATCCCTGGAATGGGGTGTGCAGGAGGCAGCTGGTCGATGTCTCTCTCTCATAGACGTTTCTAGCTCTCTATCTCTCTCCCTTCCTCTCTGTAAAATATCAATAAAATATATATTTTTTTAAAAAAGAGGAAGAAGAAGAGCCCTACATTAATGACGACCAGCGTCGCTCAGCTTCAGCAATCACCCATCGCTTTCCCCAGACAGCCTGGCCCGGCCCTGGCCCCCCCGCCCCCCGGGCCCGGGCTGCCTCAGACGCCTCCCTCTGCAGCCATTACACCCGAGGTGCGATTCCAGAGCTGCGCCGCCGCCTCGTGGAGATCTAGGCATGCCTCTTGGCCACTAGACTTTGATATCCTTGAAGGCAGAGGACACTTTTTACTTATCTTTCTATCTGTCCACCCAGTTATTTAATACATGGGTACGAATGCTGGGCTCTGTGGTCAGCTCTGTCAAGAGATGGACGAGACCCACAGAGTCCTTGCTTTGCGGAGCTTATGATCTAGGGAGGTGACGCGCGATAGATTTTACTGCCCGAGAGTGGACGTGTGGCTTAGGGAAATGAGGTGAAGCAATGGGGGCCACAGACTTTCCAAAAGGGCAATCATGGAGGGCCTGCAGGAGGAGGCCACGCCACCATATTGTTCATTAATAATGCTTTTCTTTTTCAAAGCGATGGGCTTGGCAATCTGACCGTGCTGCTTGCTATGGATGTGACCTTGGGAAGCTGCGCTCCTCTGAGCCTCCTGGCTCTAGGCAAGAGGTCCACAGCACCTGTCTGTCTCTCCAGGTTGCAAGGATTAGAAACATGTATGCAAAACGCACATATATAGTAGGGCCCCAACACGCCACTGTCAGAATAGTAATAGGTCACTCCACGATTTCATGTATGTCAGTATCATAAGAGGTCATGCATCACGGAAGAGAGAGAGCGCCCCGCTGGAGGCCCCTGGGGCCTGGGTCCCCAGGATCCTGGCTTTCAAAGGTGGGTACAGCCAAAACCGGTTTGGCTCCGTGGATAGAGCGTCGGCCTGCGGACTGAAAGGTCCCAGGTTCAATTCCAGTCAAGGGCATGTACCTTGGTTGCGGGTGCATCCTCAGTGGGAGTGTGCAAGAGGCAGCTGGTCGATGATTCTCTCATTGATGTTTCTAACTCTCTATCCCACTCTCTTCCTCTCTGTGAAAAATCAATAAAATATATTTTAAAAAAATAAAAATAAATTAAAGGTTAGGGTCCACAGGAAAAGGGCTCAAGACTAGGAAGCAGGGCACCTGGGTTCTTGTTCTGACTCTGCCACCAGTTAGTCACCGGGCCTCGGTTTCCCCATCTGTGAACCGGGCTGGATCACGGGCGGACAGGCCCTGGCAGCTGATGCGGCCGCCGCCGCGCGGTCCTCTCCCCTCTGCGGAGTCCTCCCAGCCCCTCCACGCACCTTGGACAGGTCCACCTGGTACTTGCGGCCCAGCTCATCCAGGGACAGCTTGTGGTCATCCTGGGGGTGGGAAGGGACTTCTGTGAGGAGGGAGGCTCAGCGTGTGTGTTTAGAACGTACGTGAGGCCAGCGAGAGGCCCAGAGGGAGGGCAGGGAGCGTGGGGGGGGGGGGGGAGGAGGGAGGATGGCGGGGGGGAGGGGGGCAGAGGGAAGATGGGGTGAAGGAAGCTGGGGGCATGAGCGTCTCTGAGTGCAGCAGGCTGCGGGACACTCTCCTGACGTGGGTCCCCAAGCCGGGTGCTGGGGCTCACCATGGCCACCTCCTTCTTCAGCTCGTCCAGCTCCCTCTCCTTCTGCTTCTTCTTGCCGCCTCCATTCTCGGCGGTGGTGGCTGCAGGCGAGGACTCGCGGCCGGCCTGCGGGAGGAAGGGGAGCCAGAGCGTCAGGAGGACACCCACCTGGCAGCAGGGAGCCAGGCCCTGGGGCGTGGGGGGGCGGCGGGCTCCAAGCAGTGATGCTCCAGGGGTGGAAACGGGGGTGAGGGCGGAGGGAACCCCTTTGTATGCGCACTCTTAGCTGGTGGTAGTTGGACTTGGGAGGAAAAGTCTAAAACTGAACTTCTCTGCCGAAACCGGTGTGGCTCAGTGGATAGAGCGTCGGCCTGCGGACTGAAGGGTCCCGGGTTCGATTCTGGTCAAGGGCACGTACCTTGGTTTCGGGCACATCCCCGGTAGGGGGTGTGCAGGCAGGAGGCAGCTGATGGATGTTTCTCTCTCATCGACGTTTCTCACTCTCTATCCCTCTCCCTTCCTCTCAGTAAAAACTCAATAATATATATATTAAAATAATAATAATAATAATAATAATAATAAATAAAACTGAACTTCTCGTGGCTCCTAGGCCCAGGCATTCTCGGGGTCTCGTGTGAAATCGGAGAAACGTTTTACCGGCGCCTCGTGAGGCCGCCACATTCCCTTTCCCCTCGGCACCTGAGTCTCCACCAGGCGGCCCGTGTCTCCCGGGATCCCGGGGTGGGGGTGGGGGTGAGGGTGGGGGTAACGTCCCCCCTTGGAGGGCAGGTGTCGGGACACGCTTTTCCATGCTGTGGTGTGGTTTGTTTTGTTTTGTTTTTCTGTAGGAAGCGGTCCCTGGTGGGCCTTTTGGCTAAGGTGTTTGCCTTTTTAGGAAGTGCGCTGCGTTTTTAAAGTCACCTTTCCTTTTAGAGACGTTTTAGGTTCACGGCAAAACTGAGCAGAAAGTACAGAGCGTTTCCCATGTATCCCTGCGCCCAGTGTGGTCTCCCCCACCCCTGCCCCCAGTGTGTGTGGTCTCCCCCCACCCCTGTCCCCAGTGTGGTCTCCCCCCACCCCTGTCCCCAGTGTGTGTGGTCTCCCCCCACCCCTTCCCCCAGTGTGGTCTCCCCCACCCCTGTCCCCAGTGTGGTCTCCCCCACCCCTGTCCCCAGTGTGGTCTCCCCCACCCCTGTCCTCAGTGTGGTCCCCCCCACCCCTGTGCCCAGTGTGGTCCCCCCCACCCCTGTCCCCAGTGTGGTCCCCCCCCACCCCTGCCCCCACCAGAGTGGCTCACTGTTTCAGTCTGTGAGTCCCCGAGGGCGCGTGCTCGCAGGTGCACATCCTAGAAGTGTGTAGCTGTCTGGACAAACGTGCGGTGACGTGTATCCAGCTCACGGCACCACCCAGAGTGGTTTCTCGGCCTCAGAGACCCCGGGGGGCTGAGAGAGAGCCGCGGTGTCCGTCAGTGAGGACAATGCTTCCCAGGACGGCCAGTTGCCTCGATCGTGGGGGAATCCACCCTGGACAGGGAGGCGTCTGCCCGGGGGCATCAGGGTGAGGGGGGGTGGGCAGCGAGAGTGGGCAGCCTGGTCCCACGGACGCCAGAGTTCGCATCACCTCCGTGTGAAATGTCAGTGAGACTGAAGCAGTTCTGGGGCCGGTGGGTGGGGGGAGATGGGGTGAAGGGTGCGGGCCGGGAGGGCTGCCCCCCCTCCCCAGGCAGGTGACTTAGGGGAGTCCATTGGATGAGATGAAATGCTTTGGATTCACAAACTCCGTCCTTGGCGGGAAGGGCTGAGGAGTGGCTGGAAGGGAATGGCCGGGCGGCCGGTCTCCCTGTGGCCCTGGGAGCTGGTGAGGCCCCTGGAGCTCCAGGCGCAGGAGGAGGGAGGGGAGGAGGGAGGAGGGGTGCACAGAGCAGGGTGCCCCGGGGCGGAGGAGCAGAGCCTGGGGCTCCTGCACATTCACATGTAACTGAAGTCCAAGAAGCTCTGAATGCAACAGGTGGTTTTTAAATAATTGCCAGCCCTCGGGCGGGCGGGCATTGGGCATGGGGGGGGGGGTTCGAGCCCACGCAGCACCCCTTCCCTCCGCGCCGCCCCCTCCTTCTGGCTCCGAGCTTGGCACACCGGCCCCGCCCCCCCCATCCCCCTGCCCTGGCAAGGATCTCGGCCTGGTTGCCAGGAGGCTGTGGAGATCTGGGGCCAGCGGGCTGCCCGGGCCAGAAGAGAGAGAGGAAGCAAGGACCCCCTCTCCCCCCCCCCCACCTCCCCAGCCCGTTCCTCCCTCCCCCACCCACCAGTCCCCGGCAGGGCCTTGAATGCCCGCGGAGAACAGAGAGTTCTTTCTGAGGGAGCCAGGGGCTGGGGCGGAGGGGGAAGCTGGCAGTCGGCCACGGCCCCCCCCCCCCGCCTCCCGTGGCAGCTGGAGGGTGGGCTGTGGGCTGCCTCCCCCCACGCTGCCCTTCCTCCGCTCCCACGCTGCCCTCCCCAGCCATGGTGATGGGGGGCGGGCCTGGCTCCGGAGGGAGGCTCGGGGCAGAGGGGCAGAGAGGAGGTGGACCCCGGCGCGAGGACGTGGGCAGGGGGTGCCTTTGGCCCTTCTTTGTCCTCAGGAGTGTCCTGGCGGTTGACCTCGGGGCTCCAGCCCCAAGTTCCCCCCCCCCCTCACCCACCCTCAGTCCAGGCAGAACGGGATCAGCTCCCTGACTTGCCGCTCAGGGCAGCAGGGGAGGGAACGTCCATGTTGGGGGGGGTGGGGGTGGGGGAAGGGGGGAGGGGGCCACAGTCCCCACGCAGCTAGGGTCCCTGAAGAAGTCAAGGTCAAATGGCTTTGCAAGCAGGACCTCTTGTGCTGGGTGCCCCCTGTTTTAAGGGGAAGCCACGGAGAGGGCCTGGGTGGGGAGCCGGGGGTGGGTCGCTGCCTCTCCTCGGAGGTCCTGCACCCCAGCTGGGACCCCCTTTTCTTCCCTCGGGGACCAGGAGATGCCAAGGCAGCCTGTCTTCTCACGGTTGTCACCGAGTCCTCATGGAGCCCCACCGCAGAGAGGGCTCCTCACAGACTCCACACACACACACACACACACACACACACACACACACGCCCTGGCACCGGTGCCCACGCAGGCTTGGAGGCCTGTACGCTCTCAGATTTGCCTCTGAGGCCCACACGCAGGTGCTCACCCATGAATGTGTCTCAGTGCCAGCCCACGGAGAGCAGGCACGTGTGCGCATGTGCGCGCAAGCCCACACACACACACATACACACACACACACACACACACACACACACACACACACACACACTCGTTCTATTTATGGTTCCCACCCTAGCTCAGGAACCCTGGCGTCCAAGCTTAGAGTTTTTCCAGCTGCTAAACTCGGTGCAATAACAAGTCCTTGCCTGACCCGTCCGGGGCCCAGAGACGGCTGGTCCCATGGGCCCCTCTGCCCTCTGCCCCCACGCTCCCCGTGCCCTTTCCCTCTGTGCCCGGCGTCGTTGCACAAAAGCGCAAGGATTTCATTTCCAAGTAGCCAAGCCCGGTGCTTGCCCCCACCCCCCGCCAGGCTGTTAACCTTCCCTGCGGCATGCCCAGGGCGGCAGCGTGTCCCTGGCAGGAGACGGGGCAGGAGATGGGCAGGCAGCTTTCACCAGCCTCTGGGAAAGTCCTCCCAGCCCAGGGCCAGAGAGCGGAGGGGTGCTGGCCTGGGGCCTGGAGACGCCCCCTCCCTCCCTCCCCCTCCCCAGCTGTCCGGAGCTCAGGCGCCTGCCCTGGTGTCCGCGCCGCCTGGTGACTCAGAGCAGTTGCCCCTCTTCCACCCCAGATGGGACCTGCACCCTCTCAGGCCGGCCTCCCCGGGAAAGGAAGGTTTGCAGGAGCCGGGAGGCGGGAGGCAGGAGGACCGACAGCGCCAGATACCGCCCCCCCCCCCTTCCCCGGGAGGCGGGATGTGGTGAGGGGGGGGTAAGGGGGAGCAGTGCCAAAAATGGACAGAGAGGCGATGCAGGCGCCCTGGAGGGAGAGCCGGGCGCTGGGGCTCCTCAGGGGTGGCGTGCAGAAGAGGCGCGCTCCTGGGCATGTGAGCAGTGTCTGTGTGTGTGACCAGTGGTCTGTGTGTGTGAGCAGTGTCTGTGTGTGTGAGCAGTGATCTCTGTGTATGTGAGCAGTGTCTGTGTGTGTGAGCAGTGGTCTGTGTGTGTGAGCAGTGTCTGTGTGTGAGCAGTGTCTGTGTGTGTGAGCAGTGGTCTGTGTGTGTGAGTCTGTGTGTGTGAGCAGTGGTCTGTGTGTGTGAGCAGTGGGTCTGTCTGTGTGTGTGACCAGTGGTCTGTGTGTGTGAGCAGTGGGTCTGTCTGTGTGTGTGAGCAGTGGTCTGTGTGTGTGAGTCTGTGTGTGTGAGCAGTGGTCTGTGTGTGTGAGCAGTGGTCTGTGTGTGTGAGTCTGTGTGTGTGAGCAGTGGTCTGTGTGTGTGAGCAGTGGGTCTGTCTGTGTGTGTGAGCAGTGGTCTGTGCGTGTGACCAGTGGTCTGTGTGTGAGCAGTGTCTGTGTGTGAGCAGTGTCTGTGTGTGTGAGCAGTGGTCTGTGCGTGTGAGCAGTGGTCTGTGCGTGTGACCAGTGGTCTGTGCGTGTGACCAGTGGTCTGTGTGTGAGCAGTGTCTGTGCGTGTGAGCAGTGGTCTGTCCGTGTGAGCAGTGTCTGTGTGTGTGAGCAGTGGTCTGTGTGTGTGAGCAGTGGTCTGTGTGTGTGTGAGCAGTGGTCTGTGTGTGAGCAGTGTCTGTGTGTGTGACCAGTGTCTGTGACCAGTGGTCTGTGTGTGAGCAGTGGTCTGTGTGTGAACAGTGGTCTGTGTGTGAGCAATGGTCTGTGTGTGAGCAGTATCTGTGTGTGGGTGAGCAGTGTCTGTGTGTGTGAGCAGTGTCTGTGTGTGTGACCAGTGGTCTGTGTGTGACCAGTGGTCTGTGTGTGTGAGCAGTGCCTGTGTGTGAGCAGTGATCTCTGTGTGTGTGAGCAGTGTCTGTGAGTGTGAGCAGTGGTCTTTGCGCACCTTTGCACTGTGAGTCCCAAGTTCAAGCCACCCAGCCGGCCAGCTCCTCTCTGCCCCTCCCTCCGAGTCCCATCCGCCTCGCTTTCCCTCTAGCCTCAGCCTCCAGAGAGCCCGTCTCTTCCCGGAGCCAGCCCGGCTCTGGGGATACTCACCCCGCGGCCCATCTTGGGGCAGAGGCGGAGGGGCGCAGGCCGGGGAGGGGAGCGGAGACTCCACAGGCCTCTCCGCAGTCGGTCGGGGACAGCCGGACCAGCGGCCAGACGGACGGCCAGCACCGGGGTAGCTTTAAATAGTCCCTCTCCCCCTCCCCCGCCCTCCCCTCCTCTGGAAAGAAACGTTTGTTGAAACAGGATCCCCGAGGGCTCCTCCCCTCCCGCCCCTACAGCAACTGGCGTGGCTGTCGGTAGGTCCTACTGCGTGCTCCCCTCCGCTGCCCCTCCCCTCGGCCTGCCCGGAGGCAGTGCTGGGGAGCCAGGGGGTGGGGGTGGGAATGCACCCCTGGGGCCTGGCGGGGGGAGCATCCCCCAGCATCCCCGGAACCCGAAGGCACAGGGTGCACCTTCCTTGTGATAAGGAAACTCGGGCACAAGGCACAAGGAGATGAAACACTACAAACGGCTAGAGCCAGAAGCCAGGTCCCCCAGCCTCCTCCCAGCCCCCCCCCCCACCCCCCGAGAAACGGGCTGTTCCCCCTGCAGTTGGAGGAAGTGAGTGGCCTCGAACCCAAGCCGGGCCCTGCCCTTGTAAGCGGAGCCCCAGGGAAGGACCCATGAGAGCCAAAGGGGCCCCAGGTCCGAAGTGGGGAGAGGGGGGGGGGTGTCGCCCCGCTGAAAGGGTGGGAAGGGGTATCGGTAACCTCTTGCCAGCTAGCGGGGGCGGAGAGGAGGCGACCAGGGTGGGACCAGCTGACCGCGGGGTCTTTTTTAAAAAAAATGTATTTTATTGATATTTTACAGAGAGGAAGGGAGAGAGAGAGAGAGCTAGAAACGTCAATGAGAGAGAATCATCAATCAGCTGCCTCTTGCACGCCCCCCACCGGGGATGTGCCCGCAACCAATGTACATGCCTTTGGCCGGAATCGAACCCGGGACCTTTCAGTCCGCAGGCTGACGCTCTGTCCACTGAGCCAAATCGGTTTGCCGCTCCTTTGCTCAGAGACGAGGAGTGAGGGGCCAGGGGGGCAGGGAGAGCAGAGGGCAGCGGGGAGAACCGACCCCTGCCTCCTCCGGAAGTCGTCGGGGGAAGGACTGTCCCCGGGCCCCGGTTTCTATGGCCACACGGAGGGGGTGAAGGAGGCCCTCGGACTGGGGGCAGGTCTGAGCATCCTGAGCCCCGGAGGCCGGGGGGGCAGGAGGGCAGGGACGGGGCCTCAGGTGCCGCCGGCTGGGCTGGTCCGCCCGTCCCCGGCCCCCAGGAAGCTCCGAGCGGGGGGATTACCGGCCTGTCCCCCCACAGATCCGTCTGAGGGCACAGGGCTCAAGTCTGGATCCCCCCCAGAGCGGGGCACCCCCCAGTAAGGGGTCAGAAGGTCACCCCCGCTTTCGCCTCCCTCATTCACCTCCTGGCTGGCCAGTGCGAGGTGAGTGGGGGGGGGGTGGAGGGGGCAGCCACCTTCGCTCTCTGGGCCCCTCAGCGGACCTTGAATGTGGGCCTGGGACGCAGGAACCCGCCCCACCCAGGCCCCTGTGTACGGAGGGGGGGGGAGCGGGGGGGGCTGAGGTGCAGCGAGGAGCTGTGGTTACACACAGGGAGGCTGTCTCCTCGTCCCTGGGGGCAGTGGCCGCAGGGCGAGGACGCTCAGCACGGGCAGCTGGAGGACAGCCTTGTCCCGCTCAGGGAGGACGGAGGGTGAGTCGGGAGTTAGGACGCTCCTGTTCCTTAGCTCTGGGCTGGGGTTCGGGGCTGGGGTTCTGGGCTGGGCTTCTGGGCTGGGGTTCGGGGCTGCCTTCCGCCTCGGCAAGCACAGGGGTGAGAGGTGTGTGGGCGTCAGCGCTGGGCTCTCCTGGGCTCTCCTGGGCTCTGCTCCCCCTCCCTCAGCCCGCTGGCTCCTCCCGGAGCCGCCAGCCTTCCCGGCCCTGGCTCCGGGCCCCGGGGCCGGGCCCAGCACCGGAAAGACTGTGCCCTTCCTGTGCCCATACAGCCTGGCAGCTCCCTGCCTGTCTGCACCGGGGCCAGCGCACAGCCCCAAGGGCACCGCTGCCCCCACACGGGGGCCGGACGACAGATGACGGGCCCCCGGGGCCTCTTCCTCCCCCTCGGGCCCCCGAGCACCCTCCCTGCCCAGGTCAGGGGGGAGGCCCTGGGGGGACCGTGGACCGGACTCCAGGGCACCGATGGGTGCAGACGCCTGGTCCTCTGACCTGGGAGCCTGGGTGGGCTCCGGCTTCCTGTGAACACGGTCGCTGGTGCCGGTCTGGCTCGAGGCCCTCGCAGTGAGGAATGAAGACTTGAAAGTAGGAGGTGGGGAGTCAGGGGCCTGGTCTGGGGCGCGGGTCTGGAAGGCACAGGGCAGAGAGGGGGTCAGCAAAGGGCGGGATGGGGGTCCTGAACCCAGCCGGCGGTTGGCCTGGGGAAATCTGGGAGGTAGGGGTGTGTGTGTGTGTGTGTGTGTGTGTGTGTGTGTGTGTGTGCATGCGCGTGAGGGGGGGTGTTTGAAAGAGAGACAGAATAGTACATGGGCACACGACTGTACGTGTACCCAGGTGTGTGCTAGCTCATGACCGAGGGGCATCGCTGTATGGGATGTGTGTGGGGAAGAGGCCTGGGAACGCACCACATGGTAATTCCACCGAGCCTTTTTTTATTTTTTTTAATCCACATCGGAGGGTATTTTTCCAATGCTTTTTAGAGAGAGTGGAAGAGAGAGGGAAAGACGAGGAGAAACATCCTTGCGCGAGAGAAACATCACTTGGTTGCCTCCTGCATGAGCAACCGAGGGCCATGCCCTTGACCGGAATCAAACCCGGAACCCTTCGGTCCGCAGGCCGGTGCTCTAGCCACTGAGCCACACCGGCGCGGGCGCACAATGGCCATTCCAGAGGAGACGCTCCTCGGACAGGAGAGGCCACAGTCCTGGGAAGTGTCGGCCTGCTGAACACCAGCTGTGTGTGCAGCGGGGTGAGTGCCTGCGGCCCGCCAGGGGCCGTGGGGGCGGGCCGGGCCCCTGTGGGTGTACGTGAGAGTCCATGGGAGAGTGCGCCGGGGACGCGGGAGGGGGCGGCTCAGCGGCAGATGGGCTCTCAAGGTCTCCAAGAAACAGCCCCGTTTCCTAAGTGACCGGCCTCCTGGGGCCTCCGGCCCAGACTTGAAGGTTGTTTCAAGATCATAAAAGAGAGAGGGGGAGGGGGAGAGGGAGGGCAGGAGCACTGGAGCCTCTATCCCCCCCTCCCTCCCTCCTCCCGCCCCTCACCCCACTTCTTTGCTTCCGTCCCGATTTGGGCCAAGCTCCCCAGCCCTGCTGGGTCCCTCCCTCCTCCCTGCGGCCAGCCCGCCCTGGGCAGCCTCCCCTCCCCCCTCCCCTCCAACCTCCCCCCTCCCCTCCCCTCCTCCCTCCCTCCTTCCCCTTTCTCTCCTTCAGGGCCTGTGGTCTTGTCACAGTGGCCAGGCTCCGGGGTCTTTGGGGGTGTGGCGGGCATTTTTTTCTTCCAGGGGGAGGCTGTCTCGGGGTGATAGGATGGACAGGGGTGTTGGGCAGGCCGGGGGCGGCCATGACAAGTGTCCCACAAAGGTGCCTCTGACACCCTTGCTCTCCGGCCCTCTCTCCTCCCACGTGGGAAGACTGCAGTGGCCTCGTGGCGGGAAGGCTGGGGGTGGCTGCTCAGGGCCCCAGGGTGGCTGTTCAAGTCCCAAGGCTTCCTCAGTTTCCCCACTGGACCCCAGGGATGGCGGGAGGGGGGGGGGAGTGCGGAGTTCTCCCTCTTGACTCGGCTCCTCTGCTTTCTTTCTGGTCCTCCTTTTCAATCCACTCAAAATAGATTCTAGAGCCCTCCGCCTCTGCCTCTTATTGCTTCTGTCTGCTTCACTCTTCCCCCCAGATTGTCCTTATAATTTCTTATTGTCCATGCCACTTTAGAAAGGATTAGAAAACAGAGAGGAGAAAAGAGGAGAATTTCCCTCAGCCTCTCTGCCTACTTCTTATTGAGAACATTGTTAAAGGTGAATTTTAAAGATTGATCAGAGAGAGAGAGAGAGAGAGAGACATCGATGTGAGAGGGATCAGTTGCCTCCTGCACATGCCCTGACTAGGGATCACACCTGCAGCCTGGGTATGTGCCCAGACAGGGAATCAAACAGCCACCTTCTGGTGTGAGGGACAGGACGATGCTCCAAGCAACTGAGCCCCACTGATCAGGGCTTTTTAAGTTTTTTATGTATTGATTTTGAGAGAGAGAGAGAGAGAGAGAGAGACCGAGTTTCCCCGAAAATAAGACCTACTTCATGGAAAAAGAATACATCCCCTGAAAATAAGACCTAATGCATCTTTGGGAGCAAACATTAATATAAGACACTGTCTTATTTTAGGGGAAACAGGGTATTATCCTACTTGTGTATGCATTCATTGGTTGATTCTTATATGTGGTCTGACAGGGGATTGAACTCACAACCTTGGTGTATCAGGATGACACTCCAACCGACTGAGCTACTCGGCCAGGCCCAGTCCTCCTCCTTTTGTCCCCTGTGGCTCTCCGGGTGGGTGAGCTCCACGTTCGCGTCCCACCCGGACATGCAGGCAGAAGTCTAAGGGGGAAGAAAAAGATGTTCAGGGCCCGTGTCAACCCTGACGGGAAGGCCGAGGGCTGTCTGGGCCTCTGCCTTCCCACCCACACCGCTGCGGCCCCCCACGCCCTGTACGGTGGCCCTGGTGGGCCATTCGCCAGCTCAGCGACGTGGAAGGCACCCTCGCTCTGGCCTTCGGGCTCTGCGTGAATCCTGAGCGCAGAGTTAGAAAATCTCGGAGGTCCCTTGGCAGCTCAGACGATCCCCAAATCCCAGCTACGTCCTCCCCAGCGCATGTCTCAGCCAGGGCCACAGTCCTCTTTACTCAAGAACCGCCTGTGGCCGAAACTGGTTTGGCTCAGTGGATAGAGCGTCGGTCTGCAGACTGAAAGGTCCCAGGTTCGATTCCGGTCAAGGGCATGTACCTTGGTTGTGGGCAGATCCCCAGTAGTGGGTGTGCAGGAGGCAGCTGATCGGTGATTCTCTCTCATCAATGTTTCTAACTCTCTGTCCCTCTGTAAAAAATCAATAAAATATATATATATATTTTAAAAAGAACCACCTGTTGGAGACCTGGGTTCAGAGGCCAGCCAAGGGGGAGGTCCTCCTATTGTATGTGTTGGTATAGCCACAGAAATGAGTCCCACCCCTGGGGCTTTCTACCTCTGGGCACCAAAGCCAGGAGGGGCTCAGATGGGGCAGAGACCACCTGCTTCCTCCCAGGAGCCCTGATGGAGGACCGGGATGGAGGACTGTGAGGGAGGCCGGGGCCGGGAGGGGGCTAGGAGCCTGCTGTTCGGCGGCTGCGTTTGATCAGCAAATACCAGGTGGGTCCGTTGCCAGCGAGGCTTTGGGCTGGAAAAGTAGGTCGGTGGTGGGGAGGCTGGTTCCTGGGCCCTGCTGAGTGGGGGGCAGGGGTCATAGCTGGGCCCTCCAGGGCGCCAATTTGCCTTTGATCCCATCTGGGCAGGGAGGCAGCGCTGCAGCCCCCCGAGGCAGGTTTGCTTTGGCCCGAGATCTGACCCAGCCTCTGGCCCAGAGCACCCTCCTCCCCGCGCCCCTGTCAAGAGGAGGCCTGGCGCGGCCCCCGAGCTGCCTCCTCCTTCCACTCCGCGTCTCCCTTACCAGCCCCCTCCACCTGACCCCACACACATGGCTCTGCCTGCCGGCCCGTTCCCCGTGCTGTTCCAGGCCCCCGCCGGCTCCCACACTCCAGCTCTCTCTGGGCTCCAGAGAGCTCAGTCCCCTCTGTGCCTCGGTTTCCCTGCAAGCCCAGGATCGCTTCCCTCTCGTGCTCCCATTGGGGTGCTCTCTGCATGGCTCCTGGGAAACGCGCGCGGGCACTGGCAGGCCCAGTCAGCGGCGCCCGCTCCGGGCCGGGCCGCGGCCGCACTCAGGCCTCCTCCAGCCTCGGTTGAGCACCTACTGTGTGCCAGTGCGAGGTCCTGGAGAGACTTTCAACCAAGGCAGCCCATGTCTTCGGTCAGAACCTCATGCCCTTTGGTATCCTGTCCCTCCACCCCACCCGCTGGCGTGGTCTCCCCACGCTTCTCCCAGCCCCCGGGACTCTTTCTCTTTCCTCCGTCACTCCCCCCACCCCCACCCCCACCCTCTCGGGCACTGCTTTTTAAAAATAGGTTTTTTTAAAAAGAAGAGTTTATTGATTTTTAGAGAGGGGGGAAGGGAAGGGAGAGGGAGAGAAGGAGAGCAACATCGATGTGAGAGCACAACCTCCGGCGGCTGCCTCCTGCACGCCCCGGCTGGGATCCGGCCGGCAGCCCGGGCCCGGGCCGCTGACCAGGCATCAGCCCGGCAGCCTGTGGGGCACCGGAAGACGCCCAACCTACTGAGCCGCCCTGGGCAGGGCGCCCCGCTTCTCCGTCTCCCTTCCTGCTGAGTGACGCCGGGGGCCTGGCCCTGCCTCCCACCTGGGCGATCCTCCCACCCGAAGGATGAGGGAGCAAAGGCCGGGCCAGGAAGTGCTGGAAACAGCCGTGGGCCGGGCTGCAGAGGGCGGTGGCCGGCCGTATGGGACCTGCGGTAGCGCTAACTAGCCGAGCGAGCCAAATGGGTCGCTTACCTCTCTCGGTGAAGTGAAGGAATTGGACTGGGGAGGGTTCTCAGTGCCAGCTTTATGTTAATGCCCACGCAGGAGGTCACCCCCAGGGATCACGATTCAATTGGTCTGAAGTGGGATCTAGACATCGGTGTCTTTTCAAAGCTCCCCGGAGCCCGGCTGGTGTGGCTTAGTGGTTGAGCATGAACCTTTGAACCAGGAGGTCATGGTTTGAATCCTGGTCAGGGCACATGCCTGGTTTGGGGCTCAATCCCCAGTAGGGAGGATGCAGGAGGCAGCCGATCAATGATTCTCTCTCATCACTGATGTTTCTCTCTCTCTCCCTCCCTCCTCTCTCCCTCCCTCCCTCCCTCTCTGAAATCAATAAAATAAACATATAAAAACAAATAAATAAAAATAAAAGCTCCCCTGATGACTGGACGTGGAGGCAAAGCTGAGAAGCCTGCATGGATCGTCTCGCCGATCTCTAGCCGCTCAGAGCTCCCAGGTGCTGGGCGCCATGCTGAGGATGTTAGTTCTTCCCACGTGTCACCTGGTTTGGTCCTCCTCACAGGTCTAGGTCACAGACGGGCAACGGAGACGCAGAGGCCCCCACTGCTCCCCCGGGGAGGGGCTGCAGGCCACGCAGCGGGTAACCAGGCCGGTGCGGGCCACGCTGGGCTCCTGGTCCTGGACCCCAGCCCCGCAGCGCTAGACGCAGCTGGGAACACGAAGCTTTATTCCATGCTCCTGGATCCTCGCTGGCCTCCTGCCTCACCACCTCAGTTCTAGGTTTGCTCTGCCCAGTCCCTTCTCCCCGGGACACCCCGCTCAGAGCGGGTTCCCACGGCACCGATGCCCCGAGCTCGGCACCCACCTGGAGTGGGCAGTCTGCTCACCTGGATGCCCCTCCATCCAGCTGCCGGGCCAGCCCCCCGTCGCTCCCCCGGGCCCGGCCCCTCTCAGGAGGGTGGCCGTGAAGTCAGGGTGCTCGGCTACCACTCGCTGGACAGAGTTTTGCTCTAAGCTTTGGTTTTCTTTTCTTTTCTTTTTTTCTATCCTCACCCGAGGATATTGTCCTGTTGGTTTTTAGAGAGAGTGAAAGACAGAGAGAACTATCGACGTGAGAGAAACACAGCGATCGCTCGCCCCCTGCAGGAGCCCCCGCCGGGGCTGGGGAGGAGCCTGCAACCAAGCTACGTGCCCTTGGACAGGGACCGAACCCGGGACCCTTGGGTCCAAAGGCCGACGCTCTACCCATTGAGCCAAACCAGCCGGGGCAGAGCTTTGGTTTTCTTAACGGCTCCACCTCATAGGGCTGTTTTGGGAACGCCAGGCATGTTAGCTATGTTTCCTGCCCTTGGTTTTCAGTGGACCGGCCTTGGGGCAGCTGTCCGTCTCAGCTGACGCTGACCTCCAGCGCCCTGCCCCCCCCCTCTCGCCCCCCTCCCTCCGGCCTAGCACAGGTGGTTTCTGGGGGAGGGAAGGTGCGAGCTCGGACACAGGAGAAGCTGTGAGCTGAGGGTGGAAGTGAGCAGTGCGGGGACACACTCCGGAGGGGGAAACAGTGTCGCCATGGAGGCCATCCGCTGTGGGGGAGAGAGTCCCGCTTCCCTCCTCCCTCGCTCTCTCGCTCACTCGCCTGCTCAAGTGCTTGGCAAGTGTCCGGTGGAGCTTCTACTGGGCCAGGCCCCCGGCTGGGCGAGGGGGCCGAGCCCTAAAAGAGCTGCAAGTGGCCTTGAGCCGCTGGCCACTGCCACGCGGGTGGGAGGCGCAGATGGGATAAACAGGCCGGGGGGGAGGACTTCGCAGGTGGGAGCACAATCAAAGGGCCGAGGACGGAGGCCGGGCGCTCGGCTCCCAGCTGCAGCGGACGCGGCCCGCTCTCTCCCACGGCGAGTTCCTTCACCCCCGGCGTCCCATCTGTTTCTTTGTTGTTGTAGCCTTTATTTCTGGCCTTGTTTTCCCTTCCCTTTCCCCACAGAGAGCCTCTGGGAAAATTCCGCCCTTGTTTCGGTTGGACCAGGGAAAAGGGGGAATTGTCTACTCCTTCCGCCAGGCCGGCCACGGGGGGCCCGGGCCTGGAGCGGCCAGGTGCGGGGCTGCGGGGCTGGCAGGAGGGGGGCCTGGGTGACCCCGGGCCGGGAAGGGGGGCCAGCAGGACCCGAGTGGGGCTGCGATGGCTGTGTGCCCTTCTACTCTCTCCCCAAGTTCTCCCCAAGTGTCCTTGTCCTCTGTTCCAACTGGAGGGCAGAGTGAAGACCCCCCCTTCCACCTCAGGAAACCCCGGGAGCCAGTTTCTCTTTCCCTCCCCGGGTGCTCTGCCAGGCTGGGACCCCAGAGTTGGGAGTGAGCATGTGTGAAGTCCCCCCTTGTCCCTGTCTGCACCAGACACACAACCCTCACTGCTCCCCCTTTCCTGGGCCTCCCGCACTGCACTCACCCACCCCACAGGTCTGTGCGGCCTCCACCGTGCGCTAGGAGCTGGAGACACACGGGCGGGAGAAGACAGTTATTTCAAGAGGTTGCATATGCACTGGGATCTGTGTGTGTGTGTGTGTGTGTGTGTGAGAGAGAGAGAGAGAGAGAGAGATATCACATATTTGCATATGTGAGTAAGAGTGTGCAGGCTAGGGAAGCAGGAGGAAGCAGAACGTTAGGAGCTCACGTTAGGGAGTTAAACAGCTGGTCCTTGCACGTGGGTGCTGCCACCTCCTCGTCAGGTGACCTGGGTAAGTGAGTCATCTCTCTGAGCCTCCCTCTCCCATCTGCAAAGCGGGTGACAACCCAGCTCCCTGGGGGCTGGCGGGGGACCGCGCGTGGGGGCGGGGAGTGCTCAGGGCAGAGCTGGGGTTCAGTGTGAGTGCGGAGTGCTCAACGCAGAGCTGGGGTTCAGTGTGAGCGCGGAGTGCTCAGGGCAGAGCTGGGGTTCAGTGTGAGCGCGGAGTGCTCAGGGCAGAGCTGGGGTTCAGTGTGAGTGCGTGCGCCGCTTCCTCCACGCCTTGCTGGGAGCCGGGCGTGGTTAGACTTGCAAATGGCCTGCTCTTTGCACCTGTCTCTTGCTCAATCTCTGTCCGGGAGGCAGCCACCTGGCGCTAACCGCCTCCAGCCCGCAAACCTCTGTCTAGCTAAGGCCATCTCCTGTCCCCCATGTGTGCCTGCCCCAGCCCAGGCTCCCTGGCTGCGGAAGGCATGGTTTCACACGGTGGGAGATGCCTCGGCCCACGCCACCCCCGGCACCTCTGCGCCATCAGCTAGCTCCCTGTCAGCCGCTGGCGCTGGAGGAGAGGGATGGGGGGGTGGGGCCCAGAGGCCCAGCCCCAAGACTGAGTAACAGGACCGTGTCTGTGGGGGAGGGGCTCCAGCGTACGTCCATATCGTGGGGTGAGTGGCAGCTGCCGCTGGTCCTGGGCATAGAGGTGGCAGGGCCTCCTGGGAGTCAGGGCCAGGCTGTGCCAAGGCCAGCAATGGCATGGCGGCTCCTCTGTTCTTTCCTAGCTGTGCCACACCCTGGGCATGGGGTCTGAGACCTTGGGAAGGAGTGTGGGCTTGGCCAGGGCTAAGGGAGCCCGCACACACACACACACACACACACACACACACACACACAGTCCGCCATGAGGGCACGGGTGCCCGGCGAGGTCCAGCGTGCCTGTACGTGGGGGAGAGGGCTCCGTGGCCCTCGGAGCGTGTCTGTGTGTGTGTCTTGGTGTGCGCCCTAGTCCCCAAGGGTGCAGCTGTCTGGGTGCTTCGCTGCGTGCGTTGGTTGTCAGGGTGAAGGCGGGTTTTTGTTCCGCCTCCGTCTGGGCTTGAGGCTCACAGCGAGTCGGCGGAGAGAACGCCTCCTTAGGGAGGGCGGGAAGACAGCTCATCCTGGCAGCTCGGGTCCGGCTTTCTAAACACAAACAAATCACAGGACATTCTGTGTGGGGTCCTTAACTCCCACTGCGCTGGGTTTAAAAGAGAGAGGGAGAGAGAGAGCTGAGTACTGTGTGTGTGTTCATGGCATTTCTGTTTGTCTGATGTCGGGTGCATGTGCGCGCGCGCGTGTGTGTGTGTGTGTGTGTGTGTGTGTGTGCGCGCGCGCCTGTTTCTCTGATGTGCTTGCCACTCTGTAAAGCGTGTTCTGTCAACAGCGGGGCGTGTGCCTGTGTGTGCGGGGCCCGGGTCAGCCCTTAGGGAGCCGTGTAACATGGGCTGGAGCACAGGCTCCTCCACGCTCTGACCATGCCGGGCCCACATTCCTGAGCTTCTGTGCACCGCAGCTTTCTCCCGCGAATAAGAATAGCACTGACCTCAGCGGGCTCTGGGAGGATTAAATGAGATCATGTTATGTGCCTGGCACGGGCCAGAGGACCTTAACGGGCCTTCTCCGAGTGTGCCTCTCGGAGAGCCACGTCTCTCGGTTGTGACATCTCAGCCAGACAATAAACTCCCTTAGAGCAGGGCGTGGGGCTTATTAAAATAAATATTTTACTTGTTTAGTTGTTGTTGTCTTTAACCTTCACCCGAGGATATTTACCCATTCATTTTTAGAAAAAGTGAAAGGGACTGGGAGAGACACACAGAGAGAAGCATTGATTTGAGAGAGACATATTGATGGGTTGCCTCCTACACATGCCCGGACCAGGAGCCTGCAACCAAGGTTGCAGATGTGGGTCTTTGGGGGCAACCAACCTTTGACCAGAATTGAACCTGGGACCCTTTAGTCTGAGGGCCAATGCTCTATCCACTGAGTCAAACCAGCTAGCGCAGGGCAAGGGTCTTAATTATCCTATATAATCCTATATAATAAAGAGGTAATATGCAAATTGACCCTCACATCACAAGATGGCCCCTCCCACATTGTCACAAGATGTCCGCCCCCGTGTTGTCATAAGATGGCCGACAAGGGAGGGCAGTTGGGGGTGACCAGGCCTGCAGGGGAGGGCAATTGGGGGTGATCGGGCCAGCAGGGGAGCAGTTAAGTGTCAACTATGCTGGCAGGGGAGCGGTTAGGTGTCAATCAGGCTGGCAGGCAGAGTGGTTAGGGGCAATCAGGCAGCCAGGCAGGTGAGTGGTTAGGAGCCAGCAGTCCCAGATTGTGAGAGGGATGTCCAAGGGGTCCCAGATTGGAGAGGGTGCAGGCTGGGCTGAGGGACAACCCCCCCCTGCCCAGTGCATGAATTTTGTGCACAGGGCCTCTAGTCTTTAATAATACCCAGGACACTTTAGTGCCACCTGAGTGCCCTCTACAATGCCATCTTGTGGGGAAATGATCACATGTTCATGGGGAACACAGGCTGGCCTGAGCCTCAGGGCGAGTCTGCTGTCCTCTTTTCCCTGCTCACCCCGTCTTCTCCAGCCCGCCCCCCCGCCCCCCCGCCACACACACACACACACACACACACACACACACACACGCACGCGCGCACACGCAGGCATCAGCAAGATGCTGGGCGAGCCTGTGTGGGTTTTTTTATGGGCCAGACCGGCAGGATACCGGAGGGCTCTGCAGTCTACACCACATACCCCTCCCTGTCTGCGTGTGGGTGTCCCGTGTGTGTGTTTGTGCGTTGCTCTGTGTAGGCGACATCTTTCTGTTACGAAACTCCTTCGTGTTATCCCGAGGGCTCGTGTCTGTCAGTGTGTGTGACAAGCCTCCTGCCTGGGGCTTGCTCTCCTCCCCCAGTTTTCCAAGTTACATAAGCAGCGGAGGGGCCAGTCAGGCCTGGGCCACGGGCTCCCCCTGCTGGCGGCCTCTGGAGCTCACAGTCTAGGTAGGAGAAGCAACTGGAAAAAGCTGCATTCCCCCCTGGGTTTCACCCAGACTGAAGACACCAGCCTTGCCCTCGATACCTACTCGCCCTCAGCTCCTTGAGTGTCCCCTCCTTGAGGGTTGGTTGTTACTTAGCGTGGGACGTCTCCCTGGTACGACTGTGAGTTCCTGAGTGCAGGGGCCATGCTGGGCTGTTTACCACGCATCTCCCAGCCGTAGTTGGTAAATGAGGGAGCTTATAGGGTGGAGAAAATGGAGTGTGGAGATGTGGGTCTTCGGGGGTATATCCATCCGAGCTTCTCATACTGTACTCATACTGTAGCAGTGGGGAATTGTAACACCCCCCCCCCCCCCCGCCTCCCGTTCTATTGACGTTGTTTCTGTAAATGCTGACTTGGACTAATATGTCGCTTGTAGATAAACAGCATCCTGGATAATTAAAGGCTAATATGCAAATTGTCCCCTCGACTGGGAGTTCCACTGGGAGTTCGCCTGCGGCCCCACCCCCCCAGCCTCGCCCCCAATCGCCCAACCCACCTGATCAGGCCCGGCCAGCCGGATCCCACCCCTGTAAGAATCTGTGCACGGGGCCTCTAGTGTTTGTCTAAGAATCTAGGAACTAACTTCAGCAGATGCAGACTCTGACCTCCAGACACCCCACTTCCGGGAGGGTTGTTGACCTTCACATGTAGAACCACGTGGAGGAAGAACCGGGATGACACACACCAGACCTCCCTCGACCAGTTTCAAGATCTTTATCGGGATGGACTCTCCTCGATTTCCTTGTTCCACTTTGCCTCTTCCTCCTTACAAACACCCCGCCCTTCACTGAGGGGGGAGACCGGCTTTGTGACAAGCGTCCCCCATTTCCTCAGGTGACCAGCACTTTGAATGAAACCACGTTCCCTTTCACCAGGATTTGTCTCGCGAGTTTTTTTGTTTTTGTTTTTTTGTTTTTTTGTGGTGGCAGGCAGCAGAACTTGGGTGTCGGTTACAATACCTTGGTCACTTTAAAAGCTCTGTGGTCTTGGCTTTTTAAAAAAAATATATCTTATTGATTTTTTTTTTTTTTACAGAGAGGCAGAGAGAAGGATGGAGAGTTAAGAAACATCCATGCGAGAGAATCACTGATCAGCTGCCTCCTGCACGCCCCCTACTGGGGATGTGCCCGCAACCAAGGTACATGCCCTTGACTGGAATCGAACCCGGGACCTTTCAGTCCGCAGGCTGACGCTCTAGCCACTGAGCCAACCCGGTTTCGGCTGGCCTTGGCTTCTGATCTGTTAAATGATACAATCCGGTGAACATGCTATAAAGACTAGAAAGAATATCTGTGATGAAAAAAAGGAAGAACTAAACCTGACAAGCTCAGGTGAGGCCAGCACGGCAGGCCGTATGAACTCAGGGACCGAGAGTGACCACCTGGGATGGCCTGAGCGTAACCACTCCTAGCTAAACTCGGGTCAAGGTGGGCCGTCCCTTCCTAGGCCTGTAGCTTCCTTGACAAAGACCAGCTTTGAACCTGACTGAGGCCATTGTCTGCTTGCATCTGTGATAACTTACCTTTGGAATGTCTGGGTAACGTGTATCAGGACACAATGCGCCAGGGCAAAGCCACAGAGCCCTCATTGTTGTTGCTATCGTGTTAACTGCTGACTGCTAACTATCCTGTCCCCACCTATGCACAATAAGTATGTGTCTATATCGTTTTACTTCTTTATCCAATCACAGGGTTTTCCCGCTTTACTTCCTCCCGCCTCCCTCATCTATCACCCACGGAGTTCATGTAACCCACTCCTGTCTCCTCCTTTAAGGGTAATTTGTAAAACTGGGTAAAAACCCGCCACCCTCCGGGGCAGTATCCCAGTACACAGAGATTCTGCTTCCCAGCAGTAGTCCACAGTTTGGCTCAAATAAACTCATAAAAATTCTCTATAATTTCTTCAAAAAATATATTGGCGACATTTCTTCTTACGCTGACATGTCCAAAAGGGCCTTGCGGTGTAGGCCTCCGGGGAATGGAATCTGTGATGAGAGTTACGGATCAGGGTCCGTCCACCCGGCCCAGCAAGGCCAAACACGGAGCGCCGAGATCGGCAGTGGGCAAATACTGGCTGTTTTGACTGGGAATGGTGCCACCCAGGAGAACTGGAGGTCAACGCTCACAAGCCCAAACTGCCTGGTGGTGTGTGGGCTACAGATGTCCTAGGCCAGTGGTCGGCAAACTCATTAGTCAACAGAGCCGAATGTCAACCGGACGACGACCGAAATTCCTTTTGAGAGCCGACAACCGACTTCTGCGCGTGGGCCACGGAGTTTCAGTGGCACTGCACGTGCGCACACGCAGGTGGTATCTCGTGGAAGAGCCACACTCAAGGGGCCAAAGAGCCGCCTGTGGCTCTCGAGCCGTAGTTTGCCGACCACTGACGAGACACCATGGGTTAGGGGTTCGGTGTCCTGCTGGTGGGAGTTTGGTCAGAGGTGAGGTAGGGGTAATAAATAATTTTTTTCCGGGTTTTCAGGGCAGTTCTGAGGGCGGAAGTCCCTGAGTCTGGTTCCATGGGAAAGTAGCTGAGGAGTCATCCCTTTACCGTCCAGATGCTATCTTCAGCCTGTGGAGGTCCAGACCCTGTGATCATCTGTCAGCTCCGGGCTGCTATCTCCTGCTGCCTGGGGGTGGGGTGGGGTGGGGAGGGGTTGCTGATTATGGGGGCTGGGTGAGGGCCGTCTGGCTATCTCTGAGGGATCTGAGATAGATAGATGGATTCTAGAGCTAGGATTTAAAGCTAAACTTAATCAAAGTCTTAAGGACCCGGGGTTTCATGAGGAAGAGGAGGGCTGACAACATCTCTCAAGCAGTGAGCAAGGCATTCAGCCACTCCGCTCCTGAATAAAGGAAGTGGTTTGCCTCTCAGCACTTCCTGTGTCTTTTGGTTTTCAGAGCTCAGCCCGGCCTGTGCACGGATTTAGGTGAAATGTCTGGGGAGACCAGGCTGTGGGAGAAAATGGGGAGCCTGCACCCTGCTCTCGTCCAGGAAGCATTGGGAGAGGAGGGCTGGACCTCTGAGACCCCCTGGGGGGGGTTCCAGCATTCTGCCTCAGTTTCTCTGGTTTGCCTGAGTGTGGCATCAGCTGGGCCCCTCCTGAGCCAGCTACTGTACTGGGCTTGGGACCAGGAAGTCCAGGAAGGTCTGGTCTGGCCAGTGCCACGTCCCCTCTCAGGTTTGCTTCCTCCTTCACTGGAGGGGTGGGGGAGGGGGGGCAGCTGGGGGTTTAGAGTGAAGATGCTAGTGAGCTGGGGCCACCTCCTCCCACAGCCTTGCCTTTGCAGGTCTGGGTTTCCTTCTCCCATTCTGTCCCCGCCCTCCCTGCCCCTCCCCACCTTTCCCAGTGGGGAAGACAGGCCCCCTAGGAAAGGGGCCTCTTCCATTCTCCCACCCACAGCGCAGAGCAAAACCCACCTCTCCTCATTGGAAACCAAGACGCCTTCACCCAAACCCCAGGCCCACCCTTCCCTTAAGTCTAGATTAAACCTCTTAGCAAGCAAGTAAAACATTATATATATATTTGATTTTTTACAGAGAGGAAGGGAGAGTGAGAGTTAGAAACATCGATGAGAGAGAAACATCGATCAGCTGCCTCCTGCACACCCCCCACTAGGGCCACAACCAAGGTACGTGCCCTTGACCCGGATGGAACCTGGGACCCTTCAGCCCGCAGGCGGACGCTCTATCCACCGAGCCAAGGCTTGCCAAGCAATTTTATTTTTTAAAAAAATATATATTTTATTGATATTTTACAGAGAGGAAGGGAGAGAAATAGAGAGCCAGAAACGTCGATGAGAGAGAAATATCGATCAGCTGTATTCTGCACCCTCCCCACCGGGGATGTGCCCACAACCAATGTACATGCCCTTGACCTGGATGGAACCCGGGACCTTTCAGTCCGCAGACCGACGCTCTACCGCTGAGCCAAACCGGTTTCGGCTTGGCAAGCAATGTTAACGATAATTCAAAAACACCTTGTTATGGGCCAAGCACCTTATGGACGTTATTCCAATGAACCGTCACAAACACACGTTGCGGGGGATGCCAATTTGCCCACAAGAAAACTGGGATAAAAGGAGGCTAGGCGAGCAGACCGGGGTCACCAGGAAGTGAAGCGCCCCCCTCCCCCCCATGCCACCCCGGGGCTGGCAAACTGGTCTCCAGCGCCCTTCGGCCCGGATCCCCCTGCTTCCGGACCCCCCCCCCGGTCCCGCCCAGTCCCGCCCTGTCCACCCAGCGGGGTTGGCGGCCGGGCCCAGCGGCCCAGAGCAAACAACCGGGTTCGAGCGCGTGGCCAGTCACCCCACCACCCGGGGCGCCCGCACCCCGCGCCAGGGAAGGCTGGCAGGTGCGGGCGGAGGCTCCGGGCGCCGGGCGGGGCGGCCGCGGGGCGGGGGCGGGACAAAGGCCGGGTGGGCGGGGCCTGGGCCGAGGTGGGCGGGGCCTGGCCGGGCCGGAGTGGGCGGGGCCAGCGCGGGGTCAAGGCGGAGCTGAGGTCGAGGTTCAGGACCCCGGTCCTCGCGGAGCCCGGAGCAGGACCCGGTAGGGCCTGGGACACCGTCAGCGCGGAGCCCGGAGCAGAGCCGAGGCCCGAGGTCGGGGGTCCGGGCGCATCCGGGGTCGGGGGGTCGCAGCGGGGCTGGGGACCGGGCCGGGCGCTGGGGGTGGGGTGGGGGTGGAGGGGCGGGAGAGCGGGGCTGGGGGTGGAGGGGCGGGAGAGCGGGGCCGGGGAGGCGGGAGCCCGGGGCCGGGCCGGGGCGGGGCGGGCCGGGCGGGAACGGCTTCCCGAGCCTCGGAGGAGGGAGGGGGTGCGGGGGGAGGGACGCGGGGGCCGGAGGGAGGAGGAGGGAGGAGGGAGGAGGGGACTTAGCGGCGCCCTCTCCGCTCAGCCCGCTCCGAGCACCCACGCTCCGCGGCCCCGCTCGGCGCCCCCAGCCCGGGCATGCGCCCCCTGAGCTCCGGGCCCCCCAGAGCTCACGCCGCCGCCCGGAGCCCCCGAGAGCCGGCCGCGCAGGATGGGCGCCCCCGGTGCCACGCCGCCGCCGCCGCCGCCGCCGCTGCTGCTGCTGCTGTTGGGTAAGCCCGGCCGGGGCCCTCGGCCCAGCCCCGCTCGCTCGGCAGGTGCCTGCCCGCCCTGGCGCCCAGCCCGGCAGCCTCCCCAAGGTTTTGGAGGCCCCTGCACCCCACTTCCTCGTCTGGGGCGCCTGCAGAGCGCCCGGGGTGCTCAGATCCCAGGGTCGCTGCGCCTAAATGCTGGGCCTCCCCCCCCCCTCCGCCTCCCACTCCGCTCAGGCCCAGCCCGGTGCCCGCGGTGCGTGGGCAGCGTCTGCCGGTCTTCGTAATTGCCCCGGGCTGGCTGGAGGCCCAGGGCCGCCCTGCCCTGATCTTTGAAGCGAGGCTCCCCTAATTGCCCTCTGAGGTTGCACCCTCCGTCGCCCCTCCCAGGTTGGGCGTCGTTCCCTCACCTCCAGCCTGGGCAGGGTCCCTCTGCCCCGCTTCCCCGCTCGGAGGGCAGGCTCGGTGGCCTCCCACTGGCGGGCACACGCAGTGAGTCCCAGCTGCCCGCCCCAGGAGAAGCGGGGCTCCGTGGAGGCCGTGCACCCCGCTTCTGTCTGGGGGGTGTCCGCGGTGGGGGGCTGGGTTGTTTTGGACCCTGTAGGCCAGTGGTTCTCAACCTTCCCGACTCTGTGACCCTTTAATACAGCCCCTCATGGGGTGGTGACCCCCAACCATAACATTATTTCCGTTGCTGCCTCATAGCTGTAATCTCGCTGCTGTTAATGAATCGTAATGTAAACATCTGTGTTTTCCGATGGTCTCAGGCGACCCCCACAGGTTGAGAACCGCTGCTGTAGGTGATCCCGGGAGGAGCATGGCATCGGGACAGAGAGACTGACTGTCTCTGCGGAGAGTTCAGGGGACTGGAGCCCCTAAAATATGAGCCCAGTGTGGGGGGTGAGGGTGGGGGTGACGGTGAGGGTGGGGGGAGTCTGGCCGCCAGGATTCGGAGCTGCCATGGCCCAGGCGCAGGCGGACAGCACCGCTGCCCAGAGCTCCACCGTGGCACCACGCAGGCTCCCTCCCTGCGTGACTCCGGGCCCCGGGGGAACAGAGCGAGCCCTGGGTGGGAGGCAGGAGGCTGTCCCCGTGCCGGTTGCCTAGCACGTGGCCCGTGTTCCCCAGTGGGCAGAGGGGAGGGGAGGCGCGCAGGGAGGTGGCTGCGATGCGCAGAGAGGAGAGAGCCTGCGGGCTCGCGCAGGCGTCGGGAAGATGAGGGAAATGGAGTGATTTGCCCAGAGAACAGACACGTCTAAGTGAGTGTTGGGTCTGAGATTTGAACCCAGGTCTGCCTGACTGCGGAGCAAGTGTCTGCTCTGTCCCCCCCCCCTCTGCTGACGGAGAAGGGAGCTGGCTGGGGAGAGCCCTGCCCGGGGCCGGCTCCCTGGGGCTGCAGGTGTTTCCCGTGGGGATCTCCGGCCCAGCAGTGGGGAGCCGGGAGGGCCGGAGGGCCCTCTGAGCAGAGTCTGCCTGGAGGCCATGGAGGTGGAGGCTGGGGCGGGTGGACGCCAGGGAAGGTGTCAGCTCGTCCCCCTTTGTAAAGCACCCCGGCAGGGTCCTCCTGAGTCGCACTGTCGGAGCGGAAACTGCTCGCTCTCCCTAGTGTGGACACTGAGGCCTGGGAGGTGAGGGGACACGCCCGGGGCACAGAGCTGGGGTGAGGCGTGGGCTGAGTCCCAGGCTGCTCCCGAGCCTTAGAGCGACCACAGCTCTCCGGGCGACCAGCTGGGAGTCAGGGGGCGTGCTTGGGAGGAGCTGGAGGGCGGGGTTTGACGCGGACTCAGCCCCTGCCCTGCGGATGCCCCTGGGAGGGACCGTCTGGTTGGCGAGGGCGTCCTTTGGGCCTTGCTTGCCTGGAGCTCCCCATCTTCCTCCCTGGCCTTGTTCCTCTGCAGGACAGGTGCAGTCTCGGTCCAGGGACATTGGGTCTCGGCCAAGGCTTCTGCCCTACCTTTCCCATGGGTCTGCCCCAGCCTCCTCACCTGCTGCGGTCCCGTGATCTTACCTCGTGGGGCTAGGATGGAAGGAAAGGAGGAGGAAGCTGAACCCTCCAAGCTCCCAGGAGTATCTGCTAGGGCCTTGTGGGGTGGCTCAGTTGGTTCGAGTGTGGCCCCGATAAGCCAAGGTTGTGGGTTCTATCCCTGGTCAGGGCACATACAAGAATCAACCCATGAATGCATTAATAGGCGGGACAACAGATTGCTGTTTCTCTCTCTCTCTCTGTCTCTTATCTCTCTGTCTCACTCTCTCTCCCCCTTCCTTTCTCTCTAAAAGCAATGAATAAAGATAAAAAGAATGTTTTGGCCTCTCCTAGGAGAGAAAAGTGGGAAGGGACCACTGGGATTTCCTGTCTCTCTATGGAAAGGGAGCCATATATAAGTGAATGCACATCCTATGCAAATGAAGGCTTTTGTGAGGGAGTTGGGGTGGCGGGGGCATTGTGCATCAGCTGGACCAGCCTCTAAGATTGGCAGGCGCTGGGGTGGGGGTGGGGCAGAGCTGGCTCTTGCCCCATCAGCCTCAGCTGCGGCCCTGTGGGGTGGGAGGAGCAGTGAGCTCATGGCACAGCTGGGGGGGGGGGCGGGGGGCATTGTGTGAGAAACGGCTGGGTCTGTGCCCTGACCAGCTTGGGCCGCTGGCTCCATTGTCCGGGGTCCCCTGGCCCAGGTGACATAGCGAGCCAGCCAGCCCCTCTCAGACAAAGGGGGGGCATGTGGCCTCAGCACCTCTTGGCCAGAGGCTCTGCCGACCGGGCCAGAGCTGGAGCCCCAGGCGGGGAGTGAGGGGTGGGGTGGGGGGGTCAAGGTGGAGCTGGAATCAGGAAGTGTTAAAAACGGGGTGATGCTGAAACCGGTTTGGCTCAGTGGTAGAGCGTTGGTCTGAGGACTGAAGGGTCCTGGGTTCGATTCCGGTCAAGGGCATTACCTTGATTGCGGGCACATCCCCAGTGGGGGGTGTGCAGGAGGCAGCTGGTGGATGATTCTCTCTCATCGATGTTTCTGACTCACTGTCCCTCTCTCTTCCTCTCTGTAAAAAATCAATAAAATATATTTAAAAAACAAAAACACACACACAAAAAAAACGGGGTGGTGGTGGTGGGGGGAGATGTCCATTCTTCCCGTAGACACTCTGCTTCTGCCTCCCAGAAACGGGGTATTTCTGGGTTCTGAGACAAGCCTGGCCGTGCCATCAGTTCTGTGCCACCCAGGTGTCTTCTTTCCCTGCCCTCGGCACACGGTCCACGCGGCTTACCCCCTTTCCCCACGTGGGTGGGGCCGAGGATGGTGCTGGCAGGGGGTGGGGGTGGGGTGGTTCCTGGGGATGCAGGCATTCCCACCTCCCTCCTTCTTCCCGCAGGAGTCGGGTGCTGCGCCCGGCAGGTGCTGGTGCCCCAGGGCCCGCTGTACCGCGTGGCTGGCACGGCCATCTCCATCCCCTGCAACGTCACTGAGTACGAGGGCCCCTCCCGGCAGGACTTTGAGTGGTTCCTGTACAGGCCCGAGAACCCCGACGTCTCCGTGGGCATCGTCAGCACCAGGGACACCGGCTTCTCCTACGCCGTGTTCCGGCCCCGGGTGGCGGCCGGGGAGGTGCGGGTGCAGCGCGTGCGGGACGACGCGGCGGTGCTCACCATCGCGCGCCTGCAGGCCCAGGACGCCGGCGTGTACGAGTGCTACACCCCGTCCACCGACGCCCGCTTCCTGGGCAGCTACAGCGGCAAGGTGGAGCTGAGAGGTACTGGGCCCGGGGAGGTGGTGGGTGGGGGGCAGGAAGAGAGGCAGAAAGGCAGGGCTGGGAGCAGTTTACGAATCGCCCCTTGGGCTTTGCAGCTGAGGAGCGGAGGCCCACAGAGGTTAGGGGCCTCGCACAGCATCGCCCACCAACCCGGTGGGGCAGTGGCTGCCCCCCAGCCCCCTGCTCTTCCTGCATCGCACTGCCTCCTGGGACGGGGGAAGCATCCGTAACGTCTGACCCCTTCCCCGTTCCCCGTTCCCTGCCCGTCTGGATCTGCTCCGTTCCTGAGGCCTCTAGATCCCAGATCTGGAGGAGGTGGGGTAGGAGGAGTGAGGCCACGTGGCATGCCCGCGCTCTTAAGATTCTTTGTCTTGGGAGAAGGAAGACAGACAAGAGCCACTTTTCTGAGTATTTCAAACAGGGCTCAGCCCCAAGCAGAAGGGTGAGCAGGCAGCGGGCCGGTTCTGACCCTCAGCCTCAGTGGGTGTTTATTGAGCGCCTGTTGTGTGCCCAGCACTGTGCTTGGCACCGCTGAGCTACAGAGGAAGCGAGAAACAGATCCCCGCGGTCTGAACGCGCTGCG
This sequence comes from Vespertilio murinus, assembly GCA_963924515.1. Taxonomy (NCBI): domain Eukaryota; kingdom Metazoa; phylum Chordata; class Mammalia; order Chiroptera; family Vespertilionidae; genus Vespertilio; species Vespertilio murinus. The sequence continues at coordinate 34,595,296 of OZ004719.1, forward strand.
GGTGGGACACAGCGACCAGGGCTGCGGGCTCCGGCCCTCCCTCACGCCAGCTGTTCTCCCCAGTTCTTCCAGATGCGCTGCAGGTGTCTGCGGCCTCCCTCGGGCCCCGAGGCCGGCAGGCGCCCGCGACCCCCTCCCGCCTGACGGTGCACGAGGGGCAGGAGCTGGCCCTGGGCTGTCTGGCGCGGACGAGCACGCAGCAGCACACGCACCTGGCCGTGTCCTTTGGCCGCGCGGCGCCCGAGGCCCCCGTGGGGCGGGCCACGCTGCAGGAGGTGGTGGGGCTGCGGCCGGACCTGGCCGTGGAGGCCGGCGCCCCCTACGCCGCGCGGCTGGCCGCCGGGGAGCTGGGGCTGGCCAAGGAGGGCGCCGAGCGGTACCGCATGGTGCTGGGCGGCGCCCAGGCCGAGGACGCCGGCACCTACCACTGCACGGCCGCCGAGTGGATCCAGGATCCCGACGGCAGCTGGGCCCAGATCGTGGAGAAGAGGGCCGTGCTGGCCCACGTGGACGTGCAGACGCTGTGTGAGTGAGGGGGGGAGCCGGGGGCTGGCTCCACGGGCCCCGGGGACCCTCGCCGGCCCTCGTCCGGCCAGGAGCCCGCCTTCCCGGGAGTGAGCGGTGCTGTGGGCGTCGCCGCCCTCCGTGCCCAGGATGGCTCTTCTGCGCTCAGCGTTGGAGTGGAGCCGGGAGGGCTGTGGCTGAGGGGTGGCCAGGCCCCCGGGCGGGGAGACGGTCACCCTCCGGGAGGGTCAGACGGGTGGCCTCGAAGCAGCTGCTGTCAGGGAACGGCGGTTGGGGCGTCGGGTGCCCTGAGCCCCCTCCTGCCCCCGTGACGCCGCTCCCCGTCCCGTTTCAGCCAGCCAGCTGGCGGTGGCGGTGGGGCCCGGGGAGCGGCGCGTCGGCCCCGGGGAGCCCCTGGAGCTGCTGTGCAACGTGTCGGGGGCGCTGCCCCCGCCGGGCCACCACGCCACCTACTCCGTGGGCTGGGAGATGGCCCCTGCCGGGGCTCCCGGGCCTGGCCGCCTGGTGGCCCAGCTGGACACAGAGGGTGTGGGCAGCCTGGGCTCTGGCTACGAGGACCGGCACATCGCCATGGAGAAGGTGGCGTCCAGAACCTACCGGCTGCGCATGGAGGCCGCCCAGCCCGGCGACTCGGGCACCTACCGCTGCCTCGCCAAGGCCTACGTGCGCGGGTCCGGGGCCCGGCTCCGAGAGGCGGCCAGCGCGCGCTCCCGGCCGCTCCCCGTGCACGTGCGGGAGGAAGGTGAGGGGCGAGCTGGGGTGCAGGTCCCCTTTCCTTCCGCTCCCGTCCAAGCCTCCCTCCCTCCCTCCCTCACTGCCTCCCTGCCCGAGTCTCACTCCTTCTGAGGTCATGGGGACCCCTAAACTTCCTGGGGAGCTGCTTGGATAGCGGCCCTGCCCGCATGCCCCGACCCGTGGCCTCTGATGCCCGGTCTCTGTGCAGGCGTGGTGCTGGAGGCGGTGGCGTGGCTGGCAGGGGGCGCCGTGTACCGCGGGGAGACGGCCTCGCTGCTCTGCAACATCTCGGTGCGGGGCGGCCCCGCGGGGCTGCGGCTGGCCACCAGCTGGTGGGTGGAGCGGCCCGAGGACCCGGAGCTGAGCTCTGCCCCTGCCCAGCTGGTGGGTGGCATGGGCCAGGACGGCGTGGCGAAGCTGGGCGTCAGGCCCGGGGGAGGCCCCGTCAGCGTGGAGCTGGTGGGGCCCCGCAGCCACCGGCTGAGGCTGCACGGCCTGGGGCCCGAGGACGAAGGCGTGTACCACTGCGCCCCCAGCGCCTGGGTGCAGCACGCCGACCTCAGCTGGTACCAGGTGGGCAGTGCCCGCTCGGGGCCTGTCACAGTCTACCCCTACCTGCACGGTGAGTGCCTCCCACCCCACCCCTCCCTCCGCCTCACCACCTTCCTCCAGCCCCACCGCTTCTCCCCCTTTCCACCTGACCCTCCTACTGCCCTCCCTCCCCCCTTCCCACCCGGCCCTCCTACTGTTCTCCCTCCTCCCTTCCCACCTGGCCCTCCTACTGTTCTCCCTCCTCCCTTCCCACCTGGCCCTCCTACTGCTCTCCCTCCTCCCTTCCCACCTGACCCTCCTATTGCTCTCCCTCCCCCCTTCCCACCTGACCCTCCTACTGCTCTCCCTCCTCCCTTCCCACCTGACCCTCCTATTGCTCTCCCTCCCCCCTTCCCACCTGACCCTCCTACTGCTCTTCCTCCTCCCTTCCCACCTGACCCTCCTACCACCCTCCCTCCTCCTCCCCGCATCGCTTCCCCCAGTGCCCTCTGCCCAGGCCCCGTGGTGGAGGCAGGGAGGGCAGGGAGGGCAGGGAGTGGGCGGGGGGGGGGCTGTCTGTTTGGGGAGGAGGGGCAGTCAGCTTGGTAAAGAAGGCGCTGGGGCTTCAGGGAGACAGTGTGTATGTGTGCGGGGGGCAGCGGCACCCCAGGCTGAGCCGTTCTCTCTCTCTCACCCAGCCCGGGACACCCTGCTCATGCCCCTGCTGGTGGGGGCAGCCGTGGCCCTCGTCACGGGCGCCGCCATCCTGAGCACCATCACCTGCTGCTTCATGAAGAGGCTGCGGAAACGATGAGCCCTGCCCGGCCCAGTGAGGGTGAGGGAAATCCGGCCTGGCCTTCCTGTGCCCCGAGAGCCGCTTGCCCCTGGCCTCCTCCTCCCCTCCCCCCTCCCCGAGAGGAGCCAGCTCACAGCTCTCCGTAGGACTGTGAACTCCCGGGTGAGGTTGGAGGGGACACCCCGGAACCCCCCCTAACCCATTGCACCCTTTTTCTCCAGGTGTCGCAGGTGTTGACTGTCTTCCAGCCCAGCTCCAAGCCCACCTCCGGTCGCCCGACACCCTCTCCCTCCGGCCGCTCTTCCTTTAATTTATTTGACCTGCCCCCGCTCTCGGGGGGCCTGGCCTCCACCCCCCCCTCCTTCCTCTGCCGGCTCCGGGTTCCACCTCTCACCAGCCTGCAGGGAGGCCTTCCTTCCCCGCTCGTTTTTCTAAGACGTGAATAAACTGGTTTTATAAAACCCAGGCGTGGCGTGTCTCCCTGCATCACGCTGTGAGAGCCTGGGGGTGGCGGGTTGCTGGGGGCCGACAACCTATTCTGGATGCCCAGGCCTCTTCCCACCAGACACCATCTGGCCGCCGTGGGCTGTGCCGCCCACCCGGGAAGGGACACCTGGGTCCCAACTGCTGCCAATTCCTATCGGGGCTCCTGCTCAGGAAGGGGGGACCCCTCTCCCAGCGTCTCCTGGGTGGTAGGGCACAGGCTTCCTGGGGCCAGTGCCCGTCTGGGTTCCTGGAGGCGCCTGCACTCTCATTCTGACTCCTCCCACGGGCCCTGGGCCCTGCGGATGTCCTGGGACCTCCATGGTTCTGTCTGCCAGCAGCAGAACAGAAACCCCGGGCCCAGCTGGCGCCGCTCGGCTTGAGCACCAACCTATGGACCCGGAGGTCGGTTTGATTCCTGGTCAGGGCACATGCCCTGGTTTCGGGCTCCATCCCCTGTATGGGGTGTGCAGGAGGTGGCCGGTCAATGATTCTCTCATCATTTCTAACTCTCCCTCTCCCTCCCTCTCAGAAATCAATAAAGAAGAAGCCCCAGGCCCTAACCGGTTTGGCTCAGTGGATAGAGTGTGGGCCTGTGGACTGAAGGGTCCCAGGTTCGATTCCAGTCAAGGGCATGTACCTTGGTTGCAGGCACATCCCCAGTGGGGGGTGTGCAGGAGGCAGCTGATCGATGTTTCTCATTGATGTTTCTAACTCTCTATCCCTCTCTGTAAAAAATCAATAAAATATATCTTTAAAAAAACAAAACAAAACCACAAACAGCCCCAGAACACAGCACTGCTTGGGCGGCAGGTACACAGCAGCCAAGGGAGGTACATAGCCCCTGCAGGTACCCGCCCCCGAGCCTGCAGGCACCCCCAGACCTTGCCTCACCCTCTGTCTAAGGCAGGCGTGGGCAAACTTTTTGACTCGAGGGCCACCATGGGTTCTTACACTGGACCGGAGGGCCGGAACAAAAGCAACCTGACCATGCTGGCACTCTCACCTTGGGCTGCTGGTGAAGGAGCGGAGGGGAGAGCAAGAGAACCCTCCACTCTTTCGGCTCCACGGGCCGGATAGAACAGCCGGACGGGCCGGATCCGGCCCGAGGGCTGTAGTTTGCCCAGGGCTGGGCTAAGGGGTCTTTAATCTGAGCATTCTTACTACATTGCACTGCAAGGAGCACAGTCTACTCTTTAAAAAAAAAATCATGTAATTTTTTCTCAGTCTCTCATTTCAGTTATTTAAACATTTATTGAGCATTACCAAGTGCTTTTTTACAGATGGGGAAACTGAGGCCCAGAGAGTGAGGTGACTCACCCAGAGTCACAGAGCTAATCAGTGCCAGTGTCAGGCCTAGACCTACGTCTCCTGGCTCCTTGCGCGGTGCCCAGCGGTGCCGAGGGGCGAGGACAGGTATGGCGGGTCTCAGTGCCTTCCACCCGCCCCAGTGTCTGCCCTTTCAATTGCAATGGGCTAACTACTCTGTGTGTGTGTGTGTGTGTGTGTGTGTGTGTGTGTGTGTGTGTACCTACCACACCCTCCTGTCCAGACTCCAGCTTTTTCATGGAATTAAACCCATCCTGCGCCCCAACGTTTGTTCTCCTGTTGGCGCCAGGGTTCCAGGGTCTCATCTCTGATGGACGCTGGCTCAGGTGGTCCTGTGACCTGCAACCTCCTTTCTGAGTAGACCTGAACTGGTGTGGACTTCCCGGACCCACATTTCTGCTTCCAGGAGGCACAGGACCCCGGCTTCCCAGTCTGGACTGGAGCAGACGGTGGGGTGTCCCCCAGACTTTCATTCAAGGACAGGCGAGGGGGTGGCCAGTGTCGGAGAGCATGCCCGCTGGGCACACACTGCTCTCTCAGGCCAGCCTTGGGCCCCGGGAGCTCTCCTTCTCCACCTGCCATTGCTCTTCCCTCACCATCCTGGGGGCTGCCCTTGGAGCCTGGGATGGCGCAGGAAGGGGGTGGCTGTGGCATGGGAATGGCCCTGCAGGGGCTCCCGTCCCAGCTGGGCAGAGGCAGGCCACAGACTCAGCCAGATATGGGATGCCTCCCTTCCCTGACATTCTCTCCCACATTTAATTCTATAAGGATGTATCTGGTGTGTTCGTTGTAGCATCGTTGCTGTGAGCATTTTTTGCCCAAAACATTTTCAATGCATAACTAACTGGCCAGAGATGGATAAAATAACTCTTTGACAGTTTGGGGTGTTTTTGTATTTGTTGGTTTGTTTTCATTTTTCCATTGACAAACCAATCACCTTCAGCAGCGTAATGTATTTAAGGTAGTTGTTATTCTGGTTTCATTTCTCCATTCATAAAGTTCTTGCAGTACCACCATTTTCAAATTACATATAAATCTGTTTTCAATGTTATCTACTCTGACGAGTAGACGGATGCTGGTCTTATAATAGCTAGCATTTCAGCCCTAGCTGGTTTGGCTCTGTGGATAGAGCGTAGGCCTACAGACTGAAGGATCTCCCATTCAGTTCTGGTCAAGGGCACATGCCTGAGTTGTGGATTCGATCCCCAGAAGGGGGTGTGCAGGAGGCAGCTGATCAATGACTCTTTCATCATTGATGTTTCTCTCCTTCCCACTTCCTCTCTGGAATCCATAAAAATATATTTTTTAAAAAATAGCATTTTTTCCAGATGACTGAAATATAGTAGCAATCATACTTTGGTAAAGACTGCTGTTTGAATTTTAACTCCTCTAGTCTGTCTCTTGCACCTGGTTAAACAAAATATTTATCTCAGGTTTCAGGTGGAGACCTGGAGGCTAAGGCAATTTTCCCTTGCCTGGGACCAGGAGCACAGGACATTGATTCCCACTGACTCAGTAGCTTCAGGAATAGAAACTGTAGATAACCTTTAGAGATAACCTTTAGAGATTAACCACTGAGTTCTGCTTCCCAAAATAGAGCCACATTTCAATGTCCAGCAGGATGTGACTGGGAAAAACCCTGCAGGCTGACCCGTCTTTAGAATGTAGTTTTTAGAATTTAGAATTTAGAACAAAGGAAAAGTCCTGTGGTCTGAGCCTTTAAAAGGGACTGCCCACCCCTGAAACAATGCGGTGTGTGGAGTCCATCTGCGTGTGGTGCTCTTGCGGCCGTCCTGGCCAGTTCAATAAATCCTTGCCTGCTTTTTTTTTTTAATCAATCATCAGCCTCTGGTGGTCTTATTTTGAACCCAGACCCCACAACAGACGAGGATTTGTCCCCAAAGTTGGTTTCTTACTTTGAAAGTCACCACCTTGGGAGGAGAAAGAGAAGCCAAGGTTCCTCTTTGAAGGCGCAGAGTGGGACCCACACTTCCCACAGAACTAAGACGAGTCGTTACACACAACCTCAAGGTGAGATCGGTGGCCTGCGCAGCGCTGCCACGGGCTGCACCCTTTTAAAATGCACTCAGACACCTTGTATGTTGCAACCAAGTCTTTTATTTTCTCCATCACCACGTTTCCTCTACGCCCTTTCATCTCCTCCTTTTTAATGGCAGAATTGGTAAATCAGTTAGGTGGCGAAAATGTTTGTGGCCAAAATGCTTGCAGCAAAGAAGCTACTGTCAAAGTAAGAACGCCCGGGGGTTCCCTCCTTGGCCGCTTCCTGCTGCAGCTCCCCACCTCCTCCCCAGGAATCCCCTCAGGGCCGAAACTGCCTCCTCCTATCTGAACTGCCTACTCAGCTTCCCCAAACATCTCTCTGCTTGTCACTCCTGGGCCCAGAGTTAAACCCGTCAGCCTGGGTTTCAGGGTTCCCCTTCCCCACACACAAGACTCCACCCTTTATAGCTCAGTCTCCACCCCAAGACCCCCCAGCTTCTCCTCAGCTCGTATGCCCTCCTCCAGGTCTTCACTTAGAGCAGCGGCCCTCACGCTGTGCTCCCATCCCGGCCGTGTCAGCGTGACCTGGGCCTTGTCTGGCAGGAACGGGTGTGGTCTCCACCCCGGCCGGGCTGAGTCAGAAGCCCCGGGAGTGGGGCCACAGTCAGTGTCCACTGCCCTCAGGTGACTCCGATGCACACTCAGGGTTACAGCCGCTGCTTAGACGTCCTCGGGGCTTGCTCACGCCCTAGCTTCCAGGTAACCAACCCTTCTGCCCCGCCCAGGGAGGCTGCCCGGGCTCTCAGTTTGAAACAGCTGCCATGGGAACAGTTCTATTTCCCGGGTGCACTATATTCCGATAGGAAATGGGCTTCCCATGTGCCCAGCTCAGCGTCCCACACCCTAAGGACACCCGACGAATGGTATGAGCGACTCCTTCTCGCTAATTCTGCTTTCCCGAGGGCCCCTGTGTCCCAGGCCTGGTGAACTCCCCTCAATCTCTCCCTGGCCCTCTTCCTCCTCACAACCCCTCTCTGTCCTCACTTAGGTGTTTATGGAATTTCACTCCTTTCCCAGGACCCCAGCTCAGGTAGCTCCCTGCTAGCTTCCCTGTGCAACAAAGTCATTCACCCCTGCTGAGCCCGCGTCCTCCCAGGCAGCCTGCCACAGGGGTAGGGGTGGGGCTGGGAGGGCAGCCTCCTCACCTCTGCCCACCTCCACCCAGCTTTCTCTCCGGGGGCAGCGGGGCCGCTGGATCCGGTGTGCCAAGCACAGGGAAGCAGACCGAGGAGGTGAGTGGGGACTAAAATCCAGCCCGCATTCTGTGCCCGGGCCGCTCACCCTGGTTTGGGGAGGTGCCCGCCTGGAGGAAAAGGGAGGCTTTTTAGAATTTGTACAAAGGTGCTCACTGGGGCAGCAGCAGCCCTGAGGGTACCACCTGCCTGCCGGTCCTTTTACCGATCCACTAGCTGTCTCTCTGTCCGCCTCTGTCTTCCCATCCAATCCACATAAGTCCATCCTTCTGTCCACCCACCCACCCAGGAGCAGATGCGAAGGTCGAACACGACAGGCGGGTAAGCTCACTCATCCCTGCCCTCCGTTCTCTTGATAATCGGGATGCCTCCTTCCACACTGGATCCTGGACTCGAGATTCTGAGGGGCCCCTCCGGCCTTAGCACGCCCCCAGGCCCCTCACCGGCCTCCTCCACCCCCGATCTCCAGCGCCCCAGGTACCCGCGTCTGATCCCGCCTCAGGGGTCTGCAAACTGGTCACACCTTAGACTCGCTCTCCGGGAGCGGCAGGCGGCCACTCTTCCCCGTGCCAGCCCCGGCCTCGCCCGCTGCCTCCTCGCCGGCTGCCCCCTCCCGCGCCCCCTCTTCCTCCACTCGCTCGTCCAGCCGGCTGGGAATAGACCAGTAGAGATGGGCATCCAGGCGGGCCTCGGCCTCAGCCAGCTCCCGGGCACTGCAGGAGGGCGTGGGCACCTCAAAAGTCTGGTGGAAGCTGGCATAGTCCACCTCGTAGAAGCCGTCCTCCAGGGTCAGCACTGACGTGAAGCGGTGGCCCCACAGCACCTCGTCCACCAGGTAGGAGCTCCGGGCCTGGCACGTCATTCCTGGGGGAGAGGGCATGGGTCAGGGGGATCCCAGCCCCGGGCTTCCCTCTCCTGCCTCTCACCCCATGACCTTATTCCCAGCACCTTGCCTATATCCCTCCCCAACCCCAACCCCCTTTTGGTCCGGCCCACTTTTCACCCTTTCCCGACTCCTGAACTCGCTCAGTTCTCTCATCTCTCATTCATTTGTACAACCCTCTTCATCGCCAACCCAGATGCCAATCAGAGAAGCTTAGCCTTAAAATTGACCTTGGGGATCATCCTAGTCCCGTGGTCGGCAAACTGCGGCTCTTGAGCCACAGGCGGCTCTTTGGCCCCTTGAGTGCGGCTCTTCCACAAAATGCCACCGGCCTGGGCGAGTCTGTTTTGAAGAAGTGGCGTTATAGGAAGTTTAAGTTTAAAAAATGTGGCTCTCCAAAGAAATTTCAATCGTTGTGCTGTTGCTATTTGGCTCTGTGGACTGATGAGTTTGCCGACCACTGATCTAGTTAGTCCAAAGCCCCTCTCCATATAGGGTCTCCCACTGGAGCATTCCCAATTGGGGGGCCTCTGGCTTGTACTCAGTTCCCCCCCAGAACTGAGAGCTCACCACCTCGCAAGGTGTCCGCTCCTCTGCGTGGTGGATGTAACATCGAGCTACAATCTGCCTCCCCGGATTGTCCCCCTTTGGTTTCCTTCCTCTGCCGAATGACACCCCTTCGAGTGTCTGAAAGAGGTTCCGTCTCACCTTCTCTTCTTCAGGCTGACCGCCCTGTCACCATGGCTCATGTGGCCGGGACTTCCAAAATTTTACCTTCTTGACTGTCAACCAGAAGGGCCAGGGAGGACTCTATGACAAGGAGTCCAACTGAGGCCTCATCCTTGCATAAGAGAGGGCTTAGCACTGCTCTCTTCTGGCTGCGATGCTCTAGCCCAGTGGTTGGCAAACCTCGGCACGTGAGCCACATGTGGCTCGAGAGCCGCAGTTTGCCGACCTCGGCTCTAGCCGGTAGGGCCCACGATTACATCAGCGCGTTGGAAGCTGCAGCACGTTGCTCTGACATTAAGCCTGTGGCCAACGCAAGCCCCCGTTCCTTTTCACCAGAGCGCTTCCATGCTGTGCTTACATAAGTGATTTTTTTTAAAGTCTAAATGTAGACTTTTATATTTACTCCTTTTAAATGTCATCTTGTTGGATGTTGGCTCATTATTCTTGTTTTTTCAAAAGCGTTTTGGATCCTGACTCTCACACTCACACTAACAGCATCCTTCCTCGTTTTGTGGCTCTAGAAGTCAGACCAGCTCCGTCCCTGTCTTCTCCTCCCCACCCCCTGGCCCTGGGCCACGTCCTGTCCTCCCTCGTGGGTGGGCACACCCTAGGGCAGTGGTTCTCCTCCCCCCCCCCCGGGTCTCTCCGACCCACCTCAGCCCAGGTGCACCTCAGAACAAGGGGCACAGCGTGACACCCGCTAACCAGAGCCTGGCTGTCACCAGGGCAGGCCCGCACGGAGGCACTTCAGGGTCACGGCAGCCTCCCTCCCTGAGGAAGGCGGGGGAGGAAGCGTCCAGAGAGGGAGGAGAAGAGGCTACGGGGACAGAGGGGCTGAGAGGAGAGAGGGAGGGGCTGGGCACATGGGGAGAACAGGGAAGGGCAGGCACATCCTTGTAAGGGAAGGGGCTGCCTCAGGTCCTGGCAAAGCAGAGCTGAGGGATAGAGAGAAAAGGGGGAGGGGTGAGTGGGGATGGGATGGAGAGAGCTAGGTGGTTAGGAAGAAAAGGGGAGCTGAAACCGGTTTGGCTCAGTGGATAGAGCATCCGTCTGCGGACTGAAAGATCCTGGGTTCGATTTCGGTCAAGGGCATGTGCATTGGTTATGGGCACATCCCCGGTGGGGGGTGTGCAGGAGGCAGCTGGTGGATGTTTCTCTCTCATCGATGTTTCTAGCTCTCTCTTCCTCTCTGTAAAAAATCAATAAAAAATATTTTTGAAGAAGAAGAAGAAGAAAAAGAAGGAGGAGAAGGAGGAGGAGAAGGAGAAGAAGGAGAAGAAAGGAGGAGGAGGAGAAGGAGAAGAAAGGAGGAGGAGGAGAAGGAGAAGAGAAGGAGAAGAAAGGAGGAGGAGGAGGAAGAAGAGGAGGAGGAGGAGGAGAAAAGGGGAACAGGAGGCAGAGGTGTGGGTAGAGGATCAGCTTGAAGGGCCAGGAAGAGGCTTGAGGGTGAGGCTTGTGGGAGAAGCCGAAGCTCTGACAACAGTGGCGGGAGCCACGTGGGCCCTTGGTCATCCGCCTGCAATTCTCTACGCCTCCTCCGGCCCGGAGACCTCAAGTCCCCCAGGGCCTCACCGGCTGCCTCCCCCCCCCCCTTCTCCTCCCTGCTTCCAGGGCCGGAGCTGGAGGCACTGCCGTCACAGGGGCGCGCCAGTCCTCCTGGGGAGCCACCAGCAATGCTGAGGGCATCTATTTCCCTTGTCGGTGGAAGCTGAGAATTTTTGATGGATGGGGAAATGGAGGCAGCAGTGAGACCAGGTATCCACCTCCCGTTAAAGGCCAGCCTCGGCCGGCCTCACTCAGGCCATGGAAAAACCCTCACCACCAAATCCCAGGGGCCTGGGCGGGACTCTCAGAAGGCACAGCCCGGGCACCCCACCTTCCAGCCTGTCCACCTGACCGCCCCGGCTGCAGACCACCTGCTTCACCTCCGGCGGGCAGACTCCCCTGAACCGCGGGCACCACCGCACGTGGCCTCGGGGGGGCGCTCGCTGCGCTGGGGTGGACTTGTGGGCGCCGCAGGGCGGAGGAGCCCTGCGGGTGGCGGCGACCCTCGTCCTCTCTCTCCCGGTCCCCAGCGGCACAGCTCTCCGCCGGGCCCCGGGGGTCTCCCCCAGCTTCTCCTGGCTCCCCATTGGGGTCACTCCGCTAGCTCGCCCTTCGCCACCGAGGTCCCCCACCTCACCCTATTCTCCCCTCCACCCGCCTTCGGGCCGCACCCCTCCCGGCCCCGGCCTCACCCCTCCCGGCCCCGCCCCTCCCGGCCTCGCCCCGCCCCGGCCCGGCCCCACCCCTCCCGGCCCCTCCCGGCCCCGCCCCTCCCGGCCTCACCCCTCCCGGCCCCACCCCCAGGCCCCGCCCGCCCCGCCCCGCCCCGCCCCGCCCCGGGCCGCACCCGTGGCCTCCACCATGCCCTCCAGGATCACCACGATCTCGAAGTCGTCCCTCTCGAGCGCGCGGCGCGAGGCCTCCCAGAAGGGGCTGGCGGCGTCGATCTCGTGGCTGATGACCAGCGGCGAGACGAGGAAGAGGCGGTCGTCGCCCGTGTCGAAGCCCACGCTCAGGTCGGTCTGGTGCAGCGGGATGAACTCGCCCTCCTGCGTCTGGCGCGAGCGGATGAGCTTGGCGCGGATGGAGGCCTCCACGATGTGCGAGGAGCGCAGGTCGCCCACGCGGAACATGAGGCAGAGGCGGCTGTCGCGCAGGGCCACCACGGCGTGCGAGGAGAAGACGAGCGTGGCGGCGCGCCGGTTGGGCTGCGAGATCTTGACGAACATGCAGCCCACCATGAAGGCGTTCACCATGGAGCCCAGGATGGCCTGCAGCAGCAGCAGCACGATGCCCTCGGGGCACTGGTCGGTGATGACGCGGTGGCCGTAGCCGATGGTGGTCTCCGTCTCGATGGAGAAGAGGAAGGCGGCCACGAAGCCGTTGAGGTTGTGGACGCAGGGCGTCCAGGCCGCGTCCCCCAGGTGCTCCAGGTCGCCGCGGCCGTAGGCGATGAGCCACCAGATGGCGCCGAAGAAGAGCCAGGTGAGCGCGTAGGCCAGCACGAAGAAGAGCAGGCTGAGGCGCCACCGCAGGTCCACCAGCGTGGTGAACAGGTCCGTCAGGTAGCGGTACGTCTCGCCCGCGTGGCCCTGCTGCACGTTGCACCGCCCGTCCTTCTCCACGTAGCGCTGCCGGCCGCGCCCGCGGCGGGGCGGCTCCCCGGCGCCCGGCGAGAAGGCGGCGTGGTCCTGCGCCATGGCCCCGGCCCCGGGGGTGGGGCGGCCGGGCGGCCGGGCGGGCGGGTCAGCGCCCCAGCGCGCGCGGGGCTCCGCGCCGCCGTCCAACGCCGCCTCCCGGGAGCGTCCCGGCTCCTGCGGGCACTTAGAGAGGGACCGGGTTAACCCGTGAACCGGCCACGGAGGGGCAGGGACAACCGGGCTGGGTTCTGCCTGTCCTCCCTCCCTCTCTTCCTCCCTCCCTCCCTCTCTTTCTTCCTCCCTCCCTCCCTCCCTCCCTCCCTTCCTTCCTTCCTTCCTTCCTTCCTTCCTTCCTTCCTTCCTTCCTTTTCTCCCTCCCTCCCTTCCTTCCTTCCTTCCTTCCTTCCTTCCTTCCTTCTTCCTTTCTTCCCTTCCTTCCTTCCTTCCCTCCCTTCCTCCTTCTCTCTCTCCCTTCCTTTTCTCCCTCCCTTCCTTCCTTTCTTCCTTCCTTCCTTCCTTCCTTCCTTCCTTCTTCCTTTCTTCCTTTCCTTCCTTCCTTCCCTCCCTTCCTCCTTCTCTCTCTCCCTTCCTTTTCTCCCTTCCTTCCTTCCTTCCTTCCTTCCTTCCTTCCTTCCTTCTTCCTTTCTTCCCTTCCTTCCTTCCTTCCCTCCCTTCCTCCTTCTCTCCCTCCCTTCCTTTTCTCCCTTCCTTCCTTCCTTCCTTCCTTCCTTCCTTCCTCCCTCCCTCCCTTCCTTTTATCCCTCTCTTCCTTCCTTCCTTTCTTCCTCCCTCCCTCCCTTCCTTCCTTCCTTCCTTTTCTCCCTCCCTCCCTCCCTTCCTTCCTTCCTTCCTTCCTTCCTTCTTCCCTTCCTTCCTTCTTCCCTTCCTTCCTTCCTTCCTTCCTTCCTTCCTTCCTTCCTTCCTCCTTCCCTCCCTCCCTCTCTTCCTTCCTCCCTTCCTTCTCTCCCTCCCTCTCTTCCTTCCCTTCCTCTCTCTCTCACCTTCCTTCCTTCTTCCCTCCCTCCCTCACCTTCCTTCCTTCCTTCCTTCTTTCCTTCCTTCCTTCCTTCCTTCCTTCCTTCCTTCCTTCCTTCCTTCCAAAATATATTTTTATTGACTTCAGAGATGAAGGGAGAGGGAGAGGGAGAGAGAGACATCAATGAATGAGAGCAAATTGTTGACCAGTTGCTTCCTGCACACCCTGAACTGGAGAGGGAGCCGGAAACCCAGGCCTGTGCCCTGATGGAGGGTGGGGGAGGGAGGGACCATGACCTTCTGACTCATAGGTCGGTACTCAGCCACTGAGCCTCGGCTGGCCTGGCCCTTCCTGCTTCTTGGCCTCAGTCTCCACATCAGTAGAATGGGGACAGTACGTACAACCCTCGCTGCTCCCCCAGCTCACAGAACCATGAGGCTCAAACGGGGTGGCACTACCCAAGTGTGAGGGCTATTTCCAGGGGAAGGCGGTGCCGAGATCTGGGCCCTCCTCCGCCTCTGACCAGGGTGTGCAGCGCTCCGGGGCATCCCAGGGGGGGGGGGGGGGAGTGGGAGGCCCAGGCCGGGGAGCAGGGTCCTGGTACCATTAGACCGTAGCCGCCTTGGGGGCAGGGCTTAATCCTCCTCAACCTTTCTCATCCGGGGCACACAGAGGCCAATTGCTAAAATTCTGCGGCACACCGGAATTTTTTTCTGACAGAAAAATAGGCACAGTTCTGATTCATTCACACCGCACGGCTGTTGCTGGGTTGGCTGTTGTCATTTTTAATTGGACAATCTAAGGGCAAAGCCGTCAGTGCTCCTGAGTAAAGAGTTGAAGGTTTCGTTTTAAGAATTCGGCGTCGCTGAAACCGGTTTGGCTCAGTGGATAGAGCGTCGGCCTGCGGACTGAAAGGTCCCAGGTTCGATTCCGGTCAAGGGCATGTACCTTGGTTGCAGGCACATCCCCTGTGGGGGGGGTGTAGGAGGCGGCTGATTGATGTTTCTCTCTCATCAATGTTTCTAGCTCTCTATCTCTCTCCCTTCCTCTCTGTAAAGAATCAATAAAATATATTTTTTTAAAAAGAAAGAAAGAATTCGGCGTGCCCTGGCATCTGGGTTGAAAATCGCTGCTCTGGCCCAAACCGGTTTGGCTCAGTGGACAGAGTCAGCCTGCCGACTGAAAGGTCCCGGGTTCGATTCCGGTCAAGGGCATATACCCTGGTTGCGGGCATATCCCCAGTAGGGTGTGTGCAAGAGGCAGCTGGTCAATGTTTCTAACTCTCTATCCCTCTCTCTTCCTCTCTGTAAAAATTCAATAAAATATATTTTTAAAAATTTTTTTGAAAAAAAGAAAGAAAACCGCTGCTCTGCTGCACCTGCTCCCCAGCTACTGTCAGGCCGGGCCCACGTCTCCGTCTCCACAATTCAGCCCGGCGGCCAGCCACACCCAGGCTCTTCGGAGGGTCACCTCGGACGGCACAGAAAGTCCTGCCAGTTCCTTCCTCCCGGGACCTTCTACACGCTGACAGGAGAGTGGGGCCGCGAAAGCAGGGGACCTCTCCGTGGGCGGGGCTGGAAATCCCCCCTGGAACCCCCCTGACACCGCCATGCCCACTGCCACTGTGGAATAAGCCCGTTCTCCGCGGCGGGGACAGCCTGGAAGTGGGCAAGGACACGCTGTCCTCAGATCCCGGGCACCTGGAGCACCAAGTTCCCCGGAGCCAGGCCTGCCTCCCTCTGCTCTCCTGTGCTGCAGGGGGTGTAACCAATCAGGGCCGGGAACACTGAGCACCCACATCCCCCCTCCCCTCCAGTTCTTTCCCACAACAGCCTACCTCCCACTGACTGTCCTAACAACCCCCCCTCTTCCCCCTCTCCCTCGCTCCAAAGCTCACACTCCACCTGACTGTGCCTCAGATTCTTGCTCTGGAAGGAGCTCTCTGAGCTGCGATCCGCCCTGAGAGATCCAGGGCCTCCCGCAGGGCCCGGGGAGATGAGAGACGAGAACCATTGAGAGATGAGAACCATGCGAGGAAAGGCTCAGAGTGAGGATGGAGACTTTTCAATCGGCCTTGCTTCCTGGGAACATCCTATGCCCCCACCCACTTCAGGGAAACCTGAGCAGCCCCGGGGTGGGGTTCGGAGGGGAGGCGTGTGGCATGAGGATCACAGGTGGCCTGTATGCTTGCCCAGGTCCCGAGGAGAAACAGCCTGGATATGTAACCCCAAACCCAGCGCTCCAGAATTTAAGGTCCGGAGTGAGGTGCTCCGCAGCTAGACCTCTGGAGGCCGTGTGTTTGTGCGTGTGCGTGTGCGTGTGTGTGTGTGTTGGGACAGGAGGAGAAACCAACACAAGGTGTCTTGAGTGTAGGACACCCCAATTCTATTTTCCAGGAGTCAGGGGACACAGGGTCTGGGAGCCCCAGTGCCATGGCAGATTAGGGTCTCCCCCGCCCCCAACAACGGGCTCCCCTTTCCTTCCCCCAGCCCAGGATGCCCCCAGGAGGTGACCTCTAAGCCCTGGCGGCTCACAGACCCAGCTCCTACAGACAAGTGCGGGATCCCACACGTTCTAGCTTCAGGGGGGCTTCAAGTGTCCTATCTGACCCCCCCGCTGGCCTGGACCTCTCAGCCCAGGGGAGGGGAAGGAACCCCAGAGTGATCACCCCAGAACTCTCGCTCTCCTTTGCCCGGGGATCTAGGTGAGCCTTCCTTTGGCGGTGTCCCTCTCCTTTCCTGCCTTCCTGAGTGGGCTGCGTGCTCCTCGGGGGGGAAGGAACCGTGGGGACTTGGACCCACAGGTAATAATTTACCCCAGGATCGGAGACTTGGCTTCTGTACCTTCCTTCCAAAGAGTCTTGTTCCTCCAGCCTGCTCCTTCTCAGTGTTCGTGCAAACCCTGACCCTTTTCCACATTTTCCTGCATCTCGCTTTCTCCCCTCTCCCCCCCCCCACCCCTCCACCCACGGGGAAGTGCTCGCCAGCAAGGAGGCTTAATTTTTGGAAGGAGATCTGGTGGAAAAACTCCCTCAGGAACCAGCTCTTCCCAAACCCCCACTTGCCATGGAAATAGGGGCCCAGCCCCCTCCCCCCGCAACTCAACTCACGGTCGGTGGAGAGGAGAGCAGCGGGCAGCCGAGACCCCTGGAGGGAGGCGTCCATGCCCCTGGCACGGCCCCACCCCGTCCCCTCGGAGGGCGAGGGCCAGCGAGGACACCGCTGTTCCTCCTCAACGTAGCGGCCGCTCCGCCTAGGACTCGCTATCTGTGTCATACCCACTTCCCAGGCTCCCCTGCTCCGCTCCTGTTTCCACAGCAACCAGTCTGGCGACAGCTCTAGAGCATCCCCCTCCCCTCCCCGGTCCTGGGTACCACTCGAGGCTGAGGCACACGCCATCGTTATTTTTAGCCCGAGTCCCTCCTCTTGGACAGCTCAGAGCTTGGCTTCTCACCCCCTCAGGAGAGGAGAAGAAAGAGAAGGGGGAAAGCTGGCTGGCGCGCCTGCTCTTTCCCGGGAAGGTCCTTGCTCCGGGAAAGCACAGGCCCTGGCGCGGCGGCGGGAGTGGGGTGCTGGGTCTCCTGGGGACGCAAAGGGCCGGTGGGAGCCGGCAGCAGCACTGCTCTCGCTCGGGGCAGGCCCGGCATCACAGTCTGTTTCTGGAGAGGCCACCGCGATCCAGACAGAGAGCTCCCGGAACCAGATCCAGCCAAGGAAGGGGCGCCGGGTCAGGGGCTCTAACCTTTGTTACTAATTTGCGATGTGGCCCGTAGGTGTCCCTTCCCCTCCCCTCCCCGCCCTCCCCTCCCCTCCCCTCCCCTCCCTCCCCTCCCCTCCCCTCCCCGGGCCACAGGTGTCCCCTCTCTCACTGGTGACGGCCTTCCCGCCTGCTTCCCAGGGGTGCAGCCCCAATGAGGCAATCAGATACACAGGCCTTTGAAGTTAATTCTGTTAGAAAGTCTAGCAAGGATTCAGACGTCCAACCGGGAGAAAAGGCTAGGTCGGGGCTCACTAAGTAGTCATCCAGCAGACGTTTACGGAGCCCAAGTGCCAAGAAACGTGCTAGGTGGGGTTGGTTACAGAAGTTCGTGTCTCTCCCTAGAACAGCGCCTGGCCCACAGGGGAGACAGACACCACCATGCACGATACTAACACGGCTGCTGTCATTTGTTGGGCGTCAGTTATGAAGTAGATCCATAGCTCACTGAAGAACCCTGTGAGATACCCAATGAGATAAGCATTATTTGCTTCATTTCTAAACGAGAAAGGTAAATCTGAGAAAGGGTGAGTGATTTACCACACGTCACAGAGTTTGGATAAGGGCAGAGATGATCGTCAAACTCACACACCTGTGCCACCCCTCCCATGCTAGTCTCACAAAGCTACACTGCCTCAATAATGTAATATCGGTGGCATATCAATATAAGTGGTTACTATGTTTATATATGTGAATGGGCAGGTAGGCACATTCTACATAAAAAAATTCTTATAAGTCGATCATAACTGTATAGAAATAACTGTAGGAATACTGATTCAAACAAGGAAAATTTTTGGAGAAATGGATATACCTCAGTGTTCATTTTCTCCAGCGAAATAATTAAAAGCAGAGAGTAGTATACGAACACTAGGTATTGTTGTTATTAGTATTATTAATCTGTTCTCCAGATTTCTTTATAAAAAATATATTTTATTATTTTTTTTACAGAGAGGAAGAGAGAGGGATAGAAAGTTAGAAACATCGATGAGAGAGACACATCGACCAGGTGCCTTCTGCACACTCCCCACTGGGGATGTGCCTGCAACCAAGGTACATGTCCTTGACCGGAATCGAACCTGGGACCTTTCAGTCTGCAGGCTGACGCCCTATCCACTGAGCCAAACCGGTTTCAACTTTAAAAAATATATATTAAAAAAAATTGATTTCAGAGAGGAAGGGACAGGGAGAGAGGGATAGAAACGTCAATGATGAGAGAGAATCGTTGATTGGCTGCCTCCTGCATGCCCCATACAGGGGATTGAGTGCATAACCTGGGTGTGTGCCCTGACCGGAATTGAACCGTGACCTCCTGGTTCATAGGTCAACACTCAACCCCTGAGCCACGCCAGCCAGCTTATTCTCCAGATTTCTATAAGAGGAGCAGAAAGAGATAGAAATGGACATCAGAGGACTTAAAGTTCCTGGAATGAACTGGCAAGATGGGAAAGATGGCACTAAATAACATCCTCTCTGGAGGCAGGGACTGGGTTCAAATCCCAAAGCGGTCCACTACCAACTGGGTGACTTTGAGCAAGTTACTTCACCTCTCTAAACAGTCGCTTCACCCAAGATGTGAAAATAACAATGCTATCCATCCCTTGGGGTTATCATGAGGATTATGTGAGGCAATGCCCGGCACATTGCAAATACTCAGTAAATTCTTGCTATGATACCTCTTCCTCCTCCTCCTGGTCAGGATCCTCCCCATCCCAGGCATCTCCTGAGAGCCCCACCCATCCTGTGCTGTCTTCCTCCGTTGTGGTACTACCCAGGGAGACCTGCAGGGGGCGCTCCTGGCACATGGCCCTCCTCTCCCCAGCCCTCTGCTGGTGTTTCTGGTTCCAAGTGGAAATATCGAGTTTTCGGCTGAGATTGGCATCAGGAGGGCTGTTAAAGCCCCAGTCAACATCCCCGTCTCCTGGGCCTGGCCCTGTCACCTGAGCCTTGGGACTGCTAGCCTGCTCCTCTCTGTCCTGCCAAGCGGCCGCTCATGTTGGTTCCACTGTGCCAGCAGCTGGGAGAGAAGAAACCAAACTCCTGGGCAAGAACGCATTTGCATAGAACTGGCCCCATTTCCTGGAGGGGGACAGCACAGGGCTGGCAGGGCCTTCCAGGAGGAGGACCAGCCAGTCCCTGCCTCAGTCCGGGCTGCCCTGGGTCTGGCCTCGTGGACAGGGAAGGGGCCTACTACCCACTCCCTGCTTTACTGACCCTGTAGGTCCTGGACTTTACCCGGCATCTAACCTCAATTCCTGTCCACCACCGAGCTTGACCACAGGGAGGGGAAAATAGCTTTCCCGGGTACCCCAGGATTCAGAAAAATGGGTGAGGCCTCAGCTTTCAGATATTACGAGGTACAGAAAGCAACTTCACAAGGAGTCAGTGAAATAGGTCAGTGGAGCTGTGCTGATGGGAACCTGGGGTTGGAACTGGAGAATGCTGCGGGCAGGAGGGGCACGACTGGGGCCACATTGCTGGTGTGTGAAGAACCTCGGTACAAACCCCTCTCAGCAGACGCGTTCCTCATGATGGCATGGAGCTTGGAGAGCAGGTGGTACTTTTGGGTAATAATAATAATAATAATAATAATAACGGGAATCCCTCTAGCAGACACAGCTCTGAACCATGGTGCAAGAACTGGCAAGCAGAGGAGAGATCAACCAAAGGACTTGTATGCATGCATATAAGCCTAACCAATGGACACAGACACGAGGGGGTGAGGGCATGAGTGGGGGTGAGGTGGGGGAGCTATGGGGGGATAAGGACATATATGTAATACCTTAATCAGAAAAAGAAAAAGAACTGGTGAGCAAAATGCAGCTCAGTTCTCAATTTACCCCTCAGTGGGTACCTTTGAGCAGCCCACACACTTTACGCTGTGTGTGGCAGTCCTGGCATCAACCAATCGGGGAAGCTTCCTTGAGTGAGATCATGAGACTTCTTGGGTAGAAGCTCAAAGGTGGGGGAGGAAGCATTATGGGGGAACAGGAGATGGTTGAGGATATGAGATGCGTGGAGCAGGGAGGCTGACATGGTAGGTTATAACAATTCCTTTTTTAAGTATACTTTTATTAGTTTCAGAGAAGAAGGGAGAGAGAAAAACATCAGTGATGAGAGAGAATCATTGATTGGCTGCCTCCTGCACGCCCCACACAGGGGATTGAGACCACAACCGGGCATGTACCCTGACTTGGAATCAAATCGTGGTCTCCTGGTTCATAGGTCAACGCTTAATCACTGAGCCATGCCAGCCGGGCTACAACAATTTCTATAGATTCAAAGGAGATAAGACCTTAGGAAACGCTGAACAGAGGGAGGGTGTGGGGAAGCCCTGAGTGTGGCTGGAGGTTAGAGGAAATGGAAGAAGCACAGGCCATCCCAGGACGGAGGGTGCCCTGTGGGGCCACTGAGGCCTCGGGGCTTGCTGGCCTGGGGGCTGTTTTCAGCAGAGCTAGAGGGTGAGAAGACTTCTCGTACACGGGCCTATCTTGCTTTATAGAATTGGGTGGAAGTGGACCAAAATGTAAAAGTCATGGCATTGGTGCCCGGCCAGAGTGGCTCAGTTGGTTGAGTGTCATCCTGTGCACCAAAAGGTTTCTGGTTCAATTCCTGGTCAGGGCACATATCTGAGTTGGGGGTGGGGGTGGGGGGTGTTGGGGCATCTCTCACATCAATATTTCTCTCACTCTCTTTTTCTCCCTTCCTCTCTCTAAGCATATATATATCGTCACCTAGGAAGTGTGGCTCAGTGGTTTAGCATCAACCTATGACCCAGGAAGTGACGGTTTGATTCTAGGTCAGGGCACTTGCTCAGGGCTGGATCCTCAGTGTGGGGCATACAGGAGGCAGCCAATCAATGATTCTCTCTAATTAATATTTCTATCTCTCTCTCCCTCTTCCTTCCTCTCTGAAACCAATAAGATATATATATTTTTAGCCGAAACCAGTTTGGCTCAATGGATAGAGCGTCGACCTGTGGACTTGAATCTGGTCAAGGGCATGTGGTTGTGGGCACATCCCCAGTAGGGGTGTGCAAGAGGCAGCTGATTGATGATTCTCATCGATGTTTCTAACTATCCCTCTCTCTTCCTCTCTGTAAAAAATCAATAAAATATATATATATATATATATATATATATATATATATATATATATATATTTAAAGTCATGGCATTGGAGGTGGTCCAGAATTAGGCCTCACTTTACAGGTAAGGGATGGGTCCCAAGCACTTTATAGGCAAGGGATGGGCTCTGAGAGAACAGACAGGACTCAGACTCAGGCCTTCCAGGACCTGGCCCTTCATTTATTTCCTGTTGCCTCCCTCCTACCTCGGTGCACTGTGTGTTAATGACATTTTATCTATTGGACTCAATTGAAAAGGTACTAGAGGAACCACTTATTGAAGAAATTCTGGAAGGAATCCTTTAGTAATGTGATTAAGTATGGCCTCATTTATATCTTACCAATGTGAGTGTGTAGAGATGGCATTTACTGAAAGGAGGTATGAGGAAATAATGATCTTTAGTGACTGTGGGCTCAGCCACAGGGATTTCTCCTCTGTGGGCTGAATCGCACGACTCTGAAGTGCCCCCTGTCCATGAGAATTGTTCAGCCTTGTGGGTCTCTTGGGATTCTGGAGTGAGCCTTGTTAGTGTCTCTAGCATGTCAAACTCAAAGGCTAGCACAGATCAAATAAATGAGGCATGTGGCCCGAGGGCCACGAGTTTGACATGCTTGTGCTCTTCTTTCCGGTCAACTCCTCTGACTGTGACTATTCTGAGCCTCTTCATACCTCCTGACCCAAATCTCCCACCCTGCCTTCTGTCCACACCTGCTCTTCCCAGCAGAAGCCCCTCATCCTGCTGCCCACTCATAGCTTCTCCTTCCAGAACAGACTGCTCACTCCTGGGCTCGGAGGGAACCTTGACTCATCACGGAGAAGGTGCTAGGAGAGGTGAGGCTAACATTGGGAGGAGTGGGTCTGATAGGAGCAATCAGGAATAAGAAAGACACAACTTGCTAAACTGGGAGAAGAGGAGGGAGTTCTCAAAGAAAGACGGTTCCCCCAATGGCCATCTTGTATGGAGGACACTGGACATCACAACCATGGCAAGTTTTCTATACCAACACATACGCTTACAATGAAGAGTATGCTTAAGCCATGCAGATTCACTCAATATTTACTGACACACACACACACACACACACACACACACACACACACGTGGGTTCAAGTTCCAAATTTAACACTTTCCAGCTATGTTACCATAGACAAGACATGTATCACTCAAGTAATATATTCAAGTTGCACAGTAAACATTCACAAATACTAATTTCCTAAAGCCTTTATCATTGATGCCCTATTGAGACCCTGGTGACTACACTAGGACTTCTCTTTTGTAGAAAGACCTAAACATTAAGAATTGGCATTTGATATGCACAAAGGAATCCACATGACAGATCTATGTATATTTGTTATAAAACATAATTTAAGAATAAAAACTCAAATCACTCTTTAAGAAAATATTTTTTATTGATTTCAGAGAGGAAGGGAGAGGGAGAGAGAATCATTGATCAGCTGCTTCCTGCACACCCCACACTGGGGATTGAGGCTGCAACCCGGGCATGTGCCCTGACAGGGAATCAAATCGTGACCTCCTGGTTCACAGGGCGACACTCCACCCCTGAGCCACGCTGGCCAGGCTTACTCACTCTTTTTACATTAGAGCATTTCAGTGCCATTCAATCTATCTGCGTGTTTTTCACAATTGCACACCCTGCTGTTCTAGAACATCTAAACTCTTTCCAATTGCCCAGTCCCATCCCCACCTTGAGTTTTAATAAATGACAGCTCTGATCTATAGAAAAACTAAAAAACAAAACAAAAAAAACATTTGAAATGAAATTCCCCAGAGAATTCTACTTCACTACAACCATCTCTCTCAGCTCCATATTCTCTCCCCTCTCAGAGGAGAACCCTAAGTCTTGAGCCGAGGAGTTTGAACCCTGACCAGAAAGCAAGGGGCAGTTAGGGTTTTGATACAAAGGTATAGGGACTGACATGATGAATTCAGGTTGCCTCTTCCTTTGAGACTCAAATGAAGGGTGAAGGGTGGGGTTAGGTTCCTGGGTTGCTAGTGACCTTCCAGAACCTGGTAGTAATCTTGGTGGGAAGTGACGGTGTCCTGGACCACAGCCGCGATGATGAGGTAAAGAGAAGGGAGCAGGATTTAGGTGATGTAGAAAGTAGAGGCATTGGTTAGATTGGGGAGATGAGGTGAGAAGGCTGAAGGAGCCAGGATCACTGCCACGTTTCCCCTGGATTCCCACCATCTTGCTCATCTCCTGGTCAATCTCTCTAATTCTGCCAGGGCTTTGTCTCCCACTCCCACCCCAGAACCTGCCATTGCTCTCCACCGCCTTCGGGAGCTTAGAGCTGACCGTGAACGGTCCCCGCTCTGTATTTACTCCCGGTCTTCCCCTGGGCCCATGCCTGTGGCCCATACCTTCCTCCCTTCCTTAGGTGGCGCTACCTGACATGTACATTTACTCATCAGAGGGCTTTTAGAGGCTGCACTGAGCTAAAATTTGAAGTTTCTTTATTGTTGTTCCCCCTCCCCCCAAAAAAATGTGTATCAACTCAATATGGTAATGTTGGTTACTGATTAGTAGTTAAATATCTATGATGAACGAAAATGGGGAGATAATTATTTTGGGACATTGTAAATAAAAATCCCTCAAAACATGAATTCAGGGGTGGCGAGGTGAAAAAAATAACAAAACTCCAAGACACAGACATCAAACAATACAGGGATGACCAGAGGGAAAGGGGGGGGGGGCAGGTGTAAGTGGGTAAAGGAGGGATACCTGGTGATGGAAGGAGACATGACTTTGGGTAGGGAACATAGAATACAAGTATTATACAGACGATGTAGTAGAGAATTGTACACTTGAAACCTATACAATTTTATTAACCAATGTTACCTCAATAAACTCGATAAAAAAACAGAAAAACAAAGCCCACACAGGAGAACACCATGAATCCAGATGGTGAAAGAAGCCGGCAATGAAAAGGTTGAGCACCACCACCACCCTGTCTAGTCCAACGGACCGGTGTGTTGCGGCATTATCCCAAGCAGACTTGCATTCTGCGGTCCCCCCCCAACCCCCCAAGGGTTTTGCGAATGCAGTTCCCTCCGCCCTAAATGCCATCACCTCCCAGTCTTCCGCATTCTTTAGGTGTCACCCGGTCCTCTTAGGCCTGCTGGGACCCCTAAGGAGAGTGGTATCTCCCTGTCCCCCCCCAAAGGGGGATGTCAGCGCCCCATCTCTCCACCCTGGCCCAGCTGCGGCAGGGGGGGGGGGGGGAGGTGTTCTGCGCATCCGGCATCCAGGACCACACCCGGTGCTGAGAGCCAGAGAGCGGCCAGGACCCTGGGCGGAAAGCCGGGGTCCCCGGCGCGCACCCCTCGTGCGCCCCTCGGGGCAGCCCTGAATTCATTTCCACCTCCATAACCCGGCCGGGCTCCCGCTCCGTTCCCCACGCGGACACGACCGCCTCCTTCCTTCTCTCCCGCTGTCACCTTGCCAGCGCCGCCTCTATCACCGGGCGGATCGCCTCCCGGCCGCCTTTCCCCCGGGCCCGTCTGGCTTTCAGTCTTTGGGTGTCGCGCTCCGCTCCGGCGTCTGGGCCCGGCTCCCTCGCTCCCTCCGCCCCGCCCCCCCCCCGCGCCCCTCCAATCCCGGCCGCGCGGGCCTGGCGCTCCACGCTCCCATTGGCTGGTCTGGAGCCCCCTCCCGCCCGGCCCGCCCGGTCCCCCTCCGGGCCCTCCATTCACACAAAGTTTGGCTCCCGAGCCGCGGAGGGAGGGGGCGGCCCGGACCGGCCCAGCTCTGCCCCCAGCGGCCCGACCCCGGCCCCGGCCCCTGGACCAGCCCTTATCTGATCCCAGCTCCGGTTTAAGAGTCCGGCCCGGCCGTCGCGCAGCTCCGTCCTCACGCCCGCCCGCCCGCCCCGTCTGTCCGTCCGTCCGTCCGTCCCGCTGCGCATCTGAAGGACCGACCGCTCAGCACGGACCCAAGGTAAGCCGCGGCCCTGATGAGGGAGGGCTGCTGGCCGGGGTGCTGTCCACCTCCCTCTCCATAGCAAGACCCTCCGCCCCTGCCCTGGCTGGTCTCTGTGGTATGACCCTGCTCCTCAGCACCCCCCCCCCCCTTTAGGCGGCCATATAGGGGACCCCCTGCAAAGGGCTCCTAGAAGATAAGCCAACGTGGTCACCTCAGCCCTTCAGGCCAAGGAAGGGGCTCTCCCGGCGCCCCTTCCCACTGGGCAGACCTGCAGTTACATCACAGCCCCTCCAACAAGTATAACCCCGCACCTCCACCCTGGCCCTCTGGACAGCGCCCCCTCTTCCCAGGACAGCACCCCCTCTTCCCAGGGCCCTCAGGTTACTCCCACCCCCGTGCCCTGCCTCTGTCCCCTGCCCCCTACCCCCTACCCCCTATCCCCTACCCCCACAGGGACAGCACATAGCGACACCCACTCAGCACGATGGGGAGAAAGACATGTAAGGCTTAGGTGGGGGAACCTCAGAACCTGCTCTGCCTGGGCCCCTGCCCACCCGTCTCTCCCCTCCATTCTGACTTGCCATCCACTTCAGCCACAACCCTGTCATCGCTGCTCCTCTCCCTCCGCGCTTCCCACGGAGACCCCAGGAGGGAAGCCGCAGCCGCCCCAGCCTTCCGGAGGGAGAGGGCGGGCTGGGCTGGGACATTCACCTTCAGACGGAGATGCCCTTCCCATCCATCCCCGCTCCCCGGCACTCACCAAGGGCACCGGTGTTAGGAAAGAAACGAGGGAACTTCCTGATCCGGGGAGGAGAGCTCAGGCCTGGGATGGACAAGAGTGGAAGCGGCCGCTCTGATGGTGGGGTTCGTTCTTGGTAATGAGGCGCCCCGGCGGAGTGAGGGAGATGGGGAACTGGGGCTGCCGAAGAGGCGGGTACAAATTCAGACCCAAAGAAGGTCAAAGCTTAGGGCAGACCAACGCAAATTGTGGCTAAAGCTTTTTGGCCGGTCTGCCTTAGCTGTGGGGTTTGAATCCCACCTTCCCCTTTGCCTCCCCCCCCCCCCCCCACACACACACACCCGGGACGCTTTTAGGCAGTTCTGGATGAGGGAGAAGATGACGGGAGACTTGGGGCCCTTCTGTGAGGACGGCTGCTTGCTTAGGGGTGCTGAGGAGGCCTGGAGTGGGTGCCTAGACCAGCCTGCCGAGGGGCCAGCAGCCACCGCTGGGTTTCATTTAGTTTCATCCCCCAACCCTTTCCCATCTCCAAAGATTTCTGAACACGGTCCTGGCACGATGGAGGGCGCCATCCTGTGCGAGGGGCAGGCCTCTCCGCTCCTAAGGGTGTAGGCCGGGTGTGGGGGACCAAGTGCAGAAGGAGGCAGGTGTCCTGGCTCGGAGCTGGTTTTCCGCGGAGGAGGAAATGAGGAAGGAGAGGGAGGGAAGGCACCACCCCAGGCAGCAGGGCCGGGGCTGGTCTTCCGAGGCAGTAGGCATGGCCTAGGCAGTGCCAACCCCCCCCACCCCCTCAGCCCTTTGGTGGTGGTGGCGAGGGAGGGAGAGAGGGGGTGTAGGGGGGGGGTGATCTGGGCCAGTCCAGCCTCCCAAAGCCCTTGCCAACCTGGGTCCTGAAAGGAGCTGCTGTTTTCTGAGCCATCCCCAGCCCCCACCCGGAGCCCGTGCAGCCAACTTGTCTCAGTGGGTATCAGATGGCAACGACTCCCCGAGTGGAGGGGGGAGGCTGGACTGTGGGTCCAGTCCTCCTGTGGTTCTGATGCCGAATCCCACTGCTGACCCCTGCCCTCCCCGAGGAAACGCGTTGTCTGTCTCCAGCATCACCCCCACACCCAGTACGTTAGTGTGGGAGGGTCGTTGCCTGCCCTCTGGCATCCCCTTCTCCGCCCTGTGCCCGGTTGAATGGCACCGTGCCCCTCTGAGCGCGGTTATAGCGCTAGCTCCCTTGGACTGGGCTACAAGGGAAGCGTCTTACAGAAGACCCAGAAGTCTTTTCCACAGGGACCAGAGAGGCTGGGACAGCAGGGTCTGAGTGCGCTCAGATGTCCCCTGGGGTCACCCAGGGGGCGGCGGTGGGGTAAGGGGCTCGGGGCTCTGGGGGGGGGGTGAGTTGTGCAGGAACACGCACTTCCTCCTTAGAGAAAGGCCCTCTGGGTCCCCTAGCGAAATGTGCCCAAGATGGAAGATGGGCTGGGCCCCGGGCAGCGGTGGGAGGAAGAGAGACATCGGGCAGTGGAGCACCTCAACTTTCCTGCCAAGAGTTATTTAGGACGGAAGACAAAACCTCCCCTCTCCCTCCCCTCCCTGGCCTAGATTCTCCTCTTGCCTGACTGGTCAGTGTTACTGTCCAGCCCAGGCCAAGCTGTCTGTCCAGGACAGCGGTGAGGCCCTGGGAGGGGCGAGAGGAGAGACTGTACGAGGCACACACGGCTGAGATGAGACAGCAGACAGTTGGAGAGAAGGAGGGGTTGGCACCCCGGTGTGTCAGCCCCGGCGGAGGGGGGCTGCTGGGCCAGGCCGTGGGAAGCAGAGCTTTTGGTGTTTACACGTCACCTCGCGCGGCCACAGGCCGAGTGCAATGCTAATCTTCCTTCATTCGAGTTTGACATGTGTGTTGGCACCGTTCTTCACGGAGACGGTGCATCTCGGGGGCCCCTCTTCGTCCCCTCCCCCACCAGAACCTTGAAAGGGCAAAGAGAAAGGGATTGTGGGAAAAACTCTCCCGTGGGTGTCTGCTAGCTTGGAGCTGCATTTGAGGTGGTGGGGAGGCGGGCGGGGCTGGCTCTGGAATGTGGGGGAGAAGGAGGCACTGAGCGAGCTGTGTGGTTTGCAGAGAGAGGTTGGAGAAGCGGGACCCTGAGAGACCCGAATTAACACGCCGGGCCTCCAAAACGAGTGCCATAGGGAGGGTGTGTGTGTAAGGCCATCGGCTCCCCTTCCAATGGCAGGGGACCGGGCATGGCGGGAGGCTGCAGCTGGAAGGACGTGGGTTAGAGTTCAGGAAGCACGTCTCATACAAGGAAAGAAATCTAAAATAAAGATTGGGAAAGAAAGGGAGACCTCCTTCTGGACCAAAACCAACCAACCAACCAACCAACCAGACAAACACACCAAAAAATCCCCAAACGAGAAAGCCCGTGGTGAGGACTCCTGAGCGGCGCCGTGAAGCCCAGAGAGACACAGGGGGTTACGGTGCAGCCAGGGGGACGGCACCTCACGCCCAGGGCGGCTCCCTCCCATCCTGGCTGTGCCTGGCAGGCAGTCGGCACCGCTTAAGACACAGCCTTGGAGTCAGACTTCCTGGGTTCGGATCCTGGCTTCAGCACTTAGCTACACAAGTGTCCTCATCCTAAGCGATGGGCTAATACAATAGGTGAGGAGTGAAGGAGTTGGTGTTTGTAAAGGGCTTGGAATGGCGCTTAGCCTGGAGAAAGGGCTCTGGCTCTCTCTGTCCTTTTTGCTGGCTCGGGGGCTTTGCCCCAGCCCTTGTCTGGGGGTTTTCTGAGGTTCTACATCCCCATCACTCCACCGTTCTAGAGTTTGGGAAGGTGGGAGCATTTTCATGTAGTCTAACGTGGGAGAATTTTCATGCAGTCCCTGAACACGCCTGGTCTAAGATGAGGTTCCCGTCCTTATTCCAAGAGGTTGACCAGCCATGGGCCTGGGTCCCCACCCCCATATCCCTCCCCTATACCCCCAATGTTTTCACCAAGCAGATGTCCTGTCCTCAACTCAGGTCTAATAACATCTGTTGAACTTCTTCCCCAGTCTCTTTCCCCATTCTGAGCAACTTCTCTCCCTCAGCTTCTCTCTATCCACCTCTCACCCCTGACCCTGTGTGACCTTGCCTGTTCCTCTCCCTGCCGAGGTTTGCCCCTCGCCTTCTCTCCGGTGTGTGCTCACTCCTCTTCCTCTGTCAGCCTGTCCCCTCATCAGCCCGATGCCACGTAATGACCTCCCTACCTTCAGCCAGTCCCCTCCTGACTCCTCCCACAGAGCCGCCACTGACGTCATCACCGGGAGCATCCGTTTTATCTCGCTCCTTTCCTCCTAGCTATCGTGTTGGTTCTCAGATCATAGCCTTTAAGATACTTCAGTAAGCCTTTCCCCACAGTCCTCTCCAACACCCCCATTTCTGGGGACTGCTCCATTCAGACCTTGTTCTGGGGCAGTGGTTGGCACACTCATTAGTCAACAGAGCCAAATATCCACGGCACAACGGTTGGAATTTCTTTGGAGAGCCAGATTTTTTAAACTTAAACTTCTTCTAACGCCACTTCTTCAAAATAGGCTCACTCAGGCCGTGGTACTTTGTGGAAGAGCCACACTCAAGAGGCCAAAGAGCCCCATGTGGCTCACGAGCCACAGTTTGCCGACCACAGTTCTAGGGGAATATACTGGTACTCAATGGCAATGCTGAGCCATTCCCCTCCTGCCAATCTCCATTCCTCTGTGTCCCTATCGGCTCTGCCATCAGGTACCCCCTCCTCCTCAGCACCCTGCTTGTCCCTTGCCCCTGTGTCTGTAACTTTGCCCACGATACCCAATGCAGCGGTGATGTCGGAGGGGACATCCTGTCCCCCTCATTACACGGGGGCTCGTCTAGGGTTAGGCCTCTGTCTGTGTCAGATAGCAGGCTCCCTGGAACAAAGGCCTCTCTTTCTGCCTCAGACCCTTGGCCCCAGCGTGCCTGCTGACCAGCTTGGCTCTAACTAGGAAACCTTTCTGATTGCTGATTCCGGGGGGAGGACCCAGACCTTAGGGGCCATGGAGTTTTGGAGCAGGATATATGTAAGACCCTGAACCTCAAACACTGTCCCGTGGAGGCAGCATCATCTGGAGATTATAAGCATCAGACCCAAGAAGCCCCAATTTCCAGCCCTTTAGGCCCCAATGCAAACATCCATGTGGATGTTCAGGCCCCTCAGAGCCTTTGTCTCTCACCAGGGAGGTGAGCTCTGCAGGTTTACAAAGTAGACCAAGGGCCAAGGTCAGAGCCCCGTTGTCTTGAGCACCCCTCTGAGCAGGGGCTTGCAAGCTGGGAGACATACAGGGAAATGGGATGTAGCCCTGACATCTTAGTCTTACATTACCCCTGGGACTGTCCCCTCATCTCTACCTTTACCACGGGACCTCAGCACATACCTCCTCCCCACATCCAAATCTCCCTGTTTGACCCTCTGATAAAAACTTTAAAAAAAAAAAAAGACACAGCCTGGCCAGCCTGGCTCAGGGGTTGAGCGTTGACCTATGAACCAGGAGGTCATGGTTCAATTCCCAGGCAGGGCACATGCCTGGGCTGTGGGCTCCATCCCCAGTGCAGCCAATCAATGATTCTCTCTCATCATTGGTGTTTCTCTCTCTCTCTCTCTCCCTCTCCCTTCCTCTCTGAAATCAATGATGTGAAAGTCACAGGGAACTGCCAAGCAGAGAGGGCCAGTATGTCTGAGCCTACACTGTGCTTTTCGAACTTTTTGACCTCAGGACCCTTTCACACTCTTAAAACCTATGGAGGATATTAAAGAGCTTTTGCTCATGTGGGTTATAGCTACTGATATGTTAGAAATAAGAACTGAGGCTGTAGCTGGTTTGGCTCAGTGGATAGAGCGTCGGTATGCAGACTGAAGGGTCACGGGTTTGAGTCCCGCACATGCCCGGGTTACGGGCTTGGTCCCCAGGAAGGGAAGTGCAGGAGGCAGCCACTCAATGATTCTCTCTCATCATTGATGTTTCTATCGCTCTCCCTCTCCCTTCCTCTCTGAAATCAATAAAAATATATATTTAAAAAAATAAAAATAAAAAGCATGTTGTAAAAAAAATAAGAACGGAGGAGAATTAAATAGCTATTAATTTAAAAATAACAACAAAACCATTGCACGCCAATGTAAATGCCGTTTTTAATGAAAATAGCCATATTTTTTTAAAAAGTTCAGTCAGAGTGGCATTGTTTCACATTTTCACAACTCTTTAAGGTCTGGCTTAATAGAAGACAGTTGGCTTCTCGTGTCTGCATCTTAATTCAACATGTCGCAGTATCACATGTCATGTAGCTTCTGGAAAACTCTGAACACTCATGAGAGAGTAAGTGAAGAAAGCAAACATCACAGCATTGCTGTGAAGATAGGTCTGACCTCAGAGAGCTTGGAAAGGGTCTCGGGAGCCTCCCGGGCTGCAGACTGCACTGGGGAATTACTAGTCGAGAGGCAACTTGGACAACCTGGCTGGTCTCCCCCAGCCCCCCGTGGCCTTTCGAACGTTTTCTCTCGGGGTGGATCCCGGGGCCATGGGTAGTCATGTGGGTTCCGGAGTCAGACTGCCTTCCTGAGCTTGGATCTCAATGTTACCACGCACTCGCTGTGTGACCTTGGGCAAATTATTAACATCTCTGTGCTTCAGTTTCCTCATCTGTAAACGAGGGCTTTAAAAAACCGCCTTCTTTGTAGAGCTGCTGAGAACTAAATGACAGAACACTAGAAAAGGGCTTAGCAGAGTGCGCAATAACGTGAGCTCTTATCCAACCCTTATCCCCGGGGCACTGCCATGGGCCCGGAGAGCAGGGAGCTACCAGGAGATTCTACATCCCAGACGGGGCTTCTTGGCCAGAGAGGGAACGTACGTACTTGTGGCAGGTCCAGGGAGTCACCGGGGCTGTGGGCCCTGAGCCCCGAGTTCTAACGCTGAGCCCTGTGCTCTTCCATCAGACTTTTCCGGGTTGGGGTGTGGGGGAGAGAGCAGGCGGGAAAAGGGGGACAGGGAAAGAAGCAGACCTTACCTTCCCCCCAGCAATTCAGGTGAGCCAGTCAGGGCCCATGGGATACGTCGGGAGCCTTGAGGGCAGAGAGCGGGGGACTTCCTGACCTCACGGCCACCTGAAGGGGAGAGAGCCAGAGACGAGCTTAAGCCCAGAGATGTTGCTGTCTTGCCTGCGGGGACAGTTCTGCGAAGTGGCCCCCCCTCTCTCCTGGGGGTCCTAGGCCCTAGGACAGAGGAGGCTGTGACTGGGCAAGGCTACCTCTCCTGTGGTGCCCCAGCCCTGCAGGGCACCGTCTGCCCTCAGCGGTCCCCCCTCCAGACCCACTCCTTCCCGGGCTGAGGCGATCCTGGGGTGCGGAGGGGCTGGGGTCCCACAGGAGAAGAGGTTGAGGCAGATGGGGAGACAGACAGATATACTTGGGGGAAGAGCCAGTCCTGGCTCGTTCGCCCTAAGCTGGCTGCAGGCACCCCACCTTCCTTAGAAACCCAGCCCCCCTCCACCCCCACGCATACACTTTCTGGAGGCTCAGCTCCCACCCGAAGCCCCCAGGCTGACAACTCTGAGACGTGGTGGGCTCAGGCTTGAGGTCCTGCTGTCTGCTGCTCGTTTTTCCCCTGCCCACAGAATTCCCGTGGATAAAGGGTAAAACTGAGGCAAAGAGTGGGCGGCCTGGATGCCCACCGCTTCTCTCCGGAGCCTGCCTGGAACCGGGGGCCTCCCCCGGCCCTCCCCCATCCCGTCCCCGTCCCCGCAGCTTTTCCACTTGGAAGATCCGCTCTGGCAGGGGGCAGGTTTGGGGACTCTGGTCCAGCCTCCCTGCCCTGTCTCCTGGGTAGTGCCCCCGCCCCCCCAACCCCTGCGGGCTAAGACCAGTTCAGTGCCAGCCCTGGCCCCCCCCCCTGCCTCCCCTGGCGTGGCCAGCAGCCCCCACCTCCCGCCCTGGGCTGTGGGACAGGGAGAGGGCTGAGGGGCTGGCTCTGCATACTAATGCCCTGCCCATTGTCAAAGCCCCTTTGTGCCCCAGAGCTCCATTGAGGCGGCTCAGGGGCGGGCACAATGGGGGCTCTGTCCCCAAGTTCCCCCCGAACAGTCACCTGCTTTCAGAGCCTCCCCGCCCCACCACCCCCCACACGCCCCAGTGTCCGGAGGGCCCAGAGAGCCTGGGGGAGTGGGCCCCGGGCTGGGTGGGGGGAAGGGTAGGAAGTCCCCACCCCCACCCCCAGGCGGGGGAAACTGGGCACTTGGAGGGGAGAGGCCCGGCTGGCAGGGCCAGGGCAGCGTGCGGATGGGGCTGGAGCGCAGGTTCTGTGCGGCCAGGAGGAGAAGGGACGCAGCCTGCCCGCTCCTCGCGCCTCGCTCCGCCGTGCCCAGCTGGGCCTGGCTGCTGCCCCCCCCCCCTCCACCCGCCGCAGGGCTCATATATGCAGGGGCACACAGGCACACACTCATCTATGCAGCCCCACACATGGCACGGGGCAGGGGGTGGGGGGCGACGTGCCCAGACACAGCAGCTGCCCCAGGCCCACAGACCCGCATGCCCGCCGCCTTCCACTCGCAGATGCCCCTGCACGCCCCCACCCACCCCTCCTTTCCCCCTGTACCCCCGCCGCCAGCCTCAGCCAGCTCAGCACCACTCCGCACCCCCCCCCCCCATGCCCTCTCTGGCCCCTGCTGCTCCAACACAGGTTATAACAAGTTTGCACTTGTTGTGACCTCAAGAATGTGGCCCTGGGGCGGGGAATGTCCCGCTGCCCCAAACCCACTTGCTTATTCGTTAACCACAGACACGGCCTCTGCCGAGCTCTGGGCACCGGGCCCCCATCTGACCGCGGAGGGAGGAGCTGGGTGGGCCAGGGCCCGTCCCCACCCCCGGCGGAGCTAAGCGTGCAGGAGGCGCCTGCGCATGGCCGGACCCTGGCTGCCACAGCGCAGGCCCGGGACCACCCCGGCACGGGCCCCGTGCATGTGCCTATGTCAGCCCCTCATGGCCTGTGAGGTGGGTGGACAGTGGTCATGTCCCCTGTGAGAGATGACACGATGTGTCCAGGTGGAAAGCCTGGAATGAGAGCGGAAATTCCTCGCCTCTGGGTGGTTTTGGGTGATTTGTGAGGGTCATTAACTGCTTTTTGGCTTCACTCAGATGACCCCCCGTGGAGTTCTCACGGAGCTGTCTTTACCCACCTTTCTTGGGAAGGAGTGGGGGGCATGGCGGGGAGGTGGGATGGGAGAATAGATACAGAACAGGTAACTAGGATTCTAGGTCTAGAAAGAACCTCAGAAGGTCACCTTGACCCTCCCACTGTCTGTGGGCAGGGTGAGCCTAGACCTCTTCGCTCCTGATCTCCCCCTGCCCACTCCTCTCCAGACTGGGGTGGCTGGGGAGAAAGCCCCACTGCCCCCTTTTTAAAAAATATATATATTTTATTGATTTTTTACAGAGAGGAAGGGAGAGGGATAGAGAGCTAGAAACATCGACGAGAGAAACACCGACCAGCTGACTCTTGCACACCCTCTACGGGGGATGTGCCCGCAACCAAGGTAGATGCCCTTGACTGGAATCGAACCTGGGACCTTTCAATCTGCAGGCTGATGCTCTATCCACTGAGCTAAACCAGTTTCGGCCCCACTGCCTTCCTGCTGGGGCTGAGGAGCCTGCGACCTCTACTGAGCACATGGCCTTCGTGATGCCTGGCTCTGACCCTCCCTGCCAGCATCCCATGTCTGTGTAAGGTTCCGTAGGGGTATCTCTGCCTCTCCCACCATTCTGGTCTGGGCGTCTTCTGGAAGCCCAGAGCAGGTGCCCTAGAAAGGGAGCTAGATGGAGGGCCGACCAGGACCCCAAGATTTGAAGGCTGCTTGCACCACGCTGTGCGGGACCTGGGGTGGTGGATGGGGTCACAGCGGCAGAAATTCCGCCAGGGGTGGGGGTGGGGTGGGGGGGGGGAGAGCTAAGCTGATATTGGTTTGCTTATCTGCTAACTCTATCGAGCACTGAGCTGAGCTTGGGGGTGTTTTTTTCATCAGAATGGCACACACGCTGGCGGGGCCTTTCCCTCCTAGCCCCGCTCCTCACCTGCCATGCTCCCTCTGTGGCCGCAAGACTTTGCTGAAGCCACCTCATCCAGAACGCACCGCCCCCACCCTCAGACCCTGGTGCGGTTCTTCTGCCTCCAATTGCCCCTTCCAATGCCCCTGTTGGAGAAAGAGCCCGCCTGAGCTGTAACCCCAGCCTCTCCCACTGCATGTGGGCATTGGCTGCCGAGGGAGGGAGGACAGGGGGAGTCACCTCTGAGTCTATTCGGCCTCCAGTCAGTGTCTTCATGCCACCCCTACCCCATCCTTCTCTTAAAACAAGGAAACCAGATAAAGAATAAGTAGAAAGTTGGGGAGGGGGTAGACTCCTACCAGGGTGACCCGCCTTGGAATACTCTGTGTGAGGGTCAGAGGGTATTCCCCACACATGAACCAGGAGCCCTGAGAAGGAAAGGAAGTTGAGAGAACCCCTATCAGGGAAGGTGGCTCAGTTTCCTGAACATGCTTCCTGAGTATAAGGTCCCTGTGGGTCTCTAGCTCCACCAAGGGTAAAAATCAGAATTAACTGCTTAGGCAGCAGCAGGTAGATTTTGGCATAACAGAAAGGTCAAGGCAAAGGGAAAGGATGAAAAGAGAACTCACAGTCCCTGATGAGAAAGAGAGGTGTCAAAGGCTGGTGGTTAGGCAGGGAGGGTAGGGAGGGGTTAGTTCCAAGGCTCAGAGCCCTTGGGGGCCGTGGGATTTCCAGCTGTCTCCAAGAAGTCTCCTGCCCATTTCCACACTCTCAGGCGAGAGCATCATCGAATCTGCCCCCTCTCTATGGGCCAGCTACTTGCCATTTTTTCATGATCTAGATGGCGTGTTTCCGGGCCAGCTGCTACCGGGGGGAGGAGGGTTCCTGATACCTGCTGATGGGTGGGGCCCATTGGACACCGCCTGGGCTGTGGCTGTGGCTGGACAGGGGAAGAGTTCAATGGATAATGTTCCAAGGTTGGCTCCCCACCACCTGGCCCTTCAGCACCCCAGGGCCAAGAAAGGATCTTGTAGGAAGAGGGAGGTTGGGGCGAGGAAGAAGGCCAAGGCTATTGCCCTGATCCTGATTAAAGTCACATGTGCTACTAGCTGGCTGTGGGGTCGTGGGCAAGTTACCCAGCTTTTCAGACCTGGGCTGCTCCTTCCGTGAAGGGAGGGCCTGACTGGGAGGGCCACAGGTGCCTCCCGGCATGGATGCTCTATGACAGAGCGCTGGCTAGGTGAAAAGCATGGGCTTCTGTTGAAGCAGACCCGGGTTCAACTTCCTAGTGGTCTTTCTGTCGTTTCTGAGTCTGGTTTCCACACCAACAATGTGAGGGGAATGGCACTCCCCACCCCCCGGGGAGGACAGGATGATGTGGTGCACAAACTCCCAGCACAAGGCCGGCTCACTGTAGGGCCTGCGGTGGGGAAGTCCCTGGTACGGTGGCAGCACAGAGGAGGGGCCTCACATCCTACTGGGGGGTGGGCACCCGGAAGGGCTTCCCAAAGGAAGTGACATCTTAGCTGAGGCCTAAAGTGGGTGTAGAAATTAACCAAGCAAGGTGAGAAGAGGAAGAGAGCTCCATGGAAGAGGCTCTGTCATTTGCCAAGAACTGTTATTGGTAAGAGAAAGCAGAGCCTGGTCGAGAGCTGAGAGAAGCTTAGTGAGCCGGAGGACAGTGTTGTGAGGGGCGGGCAGAGGCTGGAGAACACACGCACTGGAGAGGCAGCAGAGGTCAGGTTAGAATGGCCTCTGTCCCACCTACAATCCTAGGGGCTTCACAGCTGGGGCCCCTTTGCTTCCCCTCCATCTGCCTTTGCCTACTCCTCTTTCTCCTTTTCTCCCAAGTCTCAGTCCTCCTGTCCTTGGTCGCCGGGCACAAAGAACCACTGGGCTCCTCAGAAGGACCTCATTGGTCCAGGGAGAAGCTCAAGTCCAAAGCTGTCCTACTCTGGAACAGGTTTTGGCCCCTGCCTGAAGGTTCTGCCTCTCTCACACTGTGAAAGAGGGATTTAGCTCCCACAGAAGACTGGATTTCTGGCATTGAGGCCCTACTGTTAAGTATTGTGCCTTGGTTTTCCCATCTGGACCCCTCATTAGAGAGCTGGGAGAGGGCAGTGTGGAGTGAGGACTGAGGGAAACTAGAGAAAAGATGGCTCTTCAGCTTGGAGTAAAGGCTGACGGGGAGACCAAATTGGTGCCCCCAACTGTTGGAGGTTGACACTTCAATCGGAAGCTTGGAAGGAGAACTTCCTAGGGAGGAAGCATGTTACACACCAAAAAGGGGCCAAGGGAGGAAAAAGGAATGTAGACCAACCCTTCAGGTTCTTTTAGGCAAACATATACATACAGGAACTTCATTCATTGAATAAAAAATAAAATAAAATTGGCTAAAGCTCTGTAGTAGGCACCGAGGAGGATACAAAAATGAAGAAAACATAGGTTAAGAACCAGTTCAGAAAAGATTCTATTTGGGAAGATGGGAAAGGAGTGGGAAGATTAATTTACTCCTATGGGAGCTGCTCCTGAGGGTCCTTCCACACTGGGGAGTGACTCTCCTGCCTCCCCCCTACACTATGTGTTGGACCCCCACCAACGACCCAAACCCTCCCTCTCCCCTCCCCCCCTAGCCAGTGAAACATATAGGATCACAGAGAAGAAAGTGTATAGAGGAGAGGTCTTGATCTGGGATCTAGTCTGCCTGCGTCTCCTCTCACAGGTAAGGAACCCCACTAGTCCCAGGACCCTAAGGAGCAGGTCCCATCAGCTTGGCCCCTCTCTGGTTTCTCAGATTCTGGTAGCATATCTGGTGACAGCTCAGTGGCTCACTGGCCTCCACCCCAAAAACCTTATCTCCCGAGGCCTGGCCATACAGGGCTTTGAGAAGCCTGCCAGCTGCCTGGAGCCACCGAGGCTGGGGACAAGAAGGAGGGCACGGGCCAAAGGGCAGTGGCTGAGGAACTTAGCTCCAGGCAGCTCCCCTCACTGTGTACCACTAAGCAGGGGGGTGGGGTGGGTGGGTGGAGGAGTTTTGAAGGGGGCCTCCTCTGGGGAAATATAGGGAGGTAGAACGAAGCATAGGGAGTTGGAAGCCTCCTCCAATTCTGGAGCTATGGTAAATCCTACCCACAAATCACTGTTCCCCTAGAGAAAGGAGAAATAAGGCATCATCAATCCCATCATAAGCAAAGGCCTGTGTGGAAAAGCAATGTGACGAAGATCACGGGACTTGAGGCAGAGGTTCTGGCTCAGCTGTTAAATGACTGTCAGCAGGTTACCTGTCTGAGCCCTTGTTTCTCTAATTTAGTAGATACTTTCCTTCCCCTGCAAAGTAGGATAATAGTAATATCATATATTTGTCTAAGGGCCTTGCAGATTTCACATACTTTATCTCCCGTAACCCGGACCACAATGGAAGGTTTTATTTCCTCCTTAGGTGAAGAAACTGAGCCCCAGAGAGATTAAGAGATTGACTGAAGTTCCCAGAGCTGGTAAATGACACAGACCGGGAGGGCAAATAGTGGGAAAGAAAAACAGATAGGGACGTTGGCTGTGACCCAGACATGCCAGGATAACAAACAGGCTTCATCTGTTAGGCCAACTCCATTTGACTGAAAATGGTGCTCCGTATCACCACGTTGGGAAAGATTCTGAGGCGAGAAACAAAGTGCTGTGGTGGACCAGTGATCTCTGTACGGACAAGGGAAGGCTTAGTGGTGGCCCATATGCTGTCTGTTAGACATTCCTAGCCCGAAATCAGAGCAGGGATTTCAAATCCAAGTCTTTTTTCTTTTCTTTTTTTAAAAATATGTTTTTTTTAAAATCTTAGAGCAGAAGGGGGAGGGATAGGGATAGAAACATCAATGAGAGAGAGAGAGACATTGACTGGCTGCCTCCTGCCTGGTTCCTACTAGGGATCGAACCCCTGCATGTGCCCTGAATAGGACCAGAACCAGAGACCTCTCAGTTCATGGGTCGACACGGCACTCAACCACTGAGCCACAGCGGCTGGGCCCAAGTCCTTTTTTAGTAATAATCAATTAAGCTAAGTTAAAACTAAGATGTAGTCTCTGCCCTATAAGAGCTCATAATCTTTTGAGAAGGACAAAGGTACTATCTTGATGATGTGGCAAAATGTCCTAGCAACATAGAGGAAGAGGAAGTCCTTGTGGAGGGCATTCGGGCAAAGGGAACTGCATAAGCAAAGGCCTGGGGCATGCAAGTGGAGTGCAGCCATGTTGGAAGAACAAATGGAAGTATCAGAGGAGAGGCTGTGAAAATTAGGGTGGGATCCGATGGAGGGGGGTTCTATGCCAGGAGTTGGGCTTCATTACAAAAGCTGAGGAACTCATTAAAGGATTTGAAGCCAGAGCAGTGGGAAAGGCCTTATGGCAGCCGAGGTGGGTGGAGGTGAGGGAGGTGAGGCGGGAGCAGGAAGAGCAGATCATTGCAACATGTCAGGGGACAGAGAATATGAGGCTGCACGAGGGAAGCCTCCAAGGAGGTGGAGAGGAGCCCTTAGAGGCAGAATTGATAAGACCTAGTGACCAAGTTGATGAAGGGCAAGACAGAAAGCCGGGGCACTGAATGGATGGTGATGCTGTGAACAAGAGGGAAGCAGAAGAGATCTGAAGAGACAGGTCATGAGTCTGAACATTAAAGCTGGGATGACTCACGTAGAGGGAGCCTGTCAGTACTTGGACAGACAGGCAGAGGTGAGGTGGAATCCACAGGAGGGGCTGAAACAGCTGAGGAAGGGAGGTAGAATGGTTAGAGATGAGAGCCAAGGGGAGCTTCCTAAGAAATACCAACAGGTAAGGGTCAGAGCAGAGAGATTGATAAAAAATAAGAGACGGGCTGTGGCCAGTGTGGCTCAGTTGGTTGAATGTTGTCCTGTGCAGCTAAAGGTCACTGGTTTGATTCCCATTCAGGGCACATGCCCAGGTTGCGGGCTCTGCATGCAGGAGGCAGCTGATGGAGAAACATCAATGTCTGTCTGTCTGTCTGTCTCTCCTCCCTCCCTTTCTCTTTTTCTAAAACGTCAATAAAAACATATTTAAATTAAAAAGTAATAGCAAGGGAACCTAGAAGATAAGGTCAGAGAGTGCCACTGAGACCCTCCTCATAGTTAGTGCTGCACAAAGCTCTTACATGTATGCTCTCTATGCATTCTCCCAATGCCATTGTGGAGAAAGTATTATTAGGTCCTTCTTGCAAACAAAGGAAGTGGGAACTTAGTGATTTGCCCCAAATCACGCAGCCTAGAAGTGGCAGGGCTATGCAATGTCTATCCAACTTCTACAAAATCAGTGGAGTCCTCACATCACAGGATGAGCCAAATAAAAGTGTCAAGAACAGACGGGTTGGTCATGAGTTTCAAATGCCATAAAGAGTCTGCTGGGACCAAGGACTGAGAAAACAACCTTGGATTTAATGACTGGAAGGTCAGCTGTGACCTTGGAGAGAGCTCTGTGCTGCTCAACTGCCACCCAGCCTGGCTGTGTGCATCAAGTGGAATTATTTCCGATGTGCTTTGTAGACTGCAGAGCCTCATATTCTACAAGTGGCTGGCGCTCCTATTTTTACTGTCATTAAGTGTTAGCAGATTGAACCATGTGATACTGCTGACTGGGATGCGAGTTTTTATACTGGCAATTTTATATGGTTCGACCTAATAGTACTCGTAAAAGGAGTAGGCTGGGGTGGGGGAGTCTGTGAGAAGGCAAGCTACAGAGCCAAGGCCTGCCCTGTGGGGCTGGGGAGCCCTGCCCCCTGGTGGCAGGGAGGCAAATCTTCAGAGCTGGGCAGAGAGGGGCAGTTACCTGATGAAGCTTCAAGTCCGTGGGAGCTTCCTTCATCTCCTGGGTACCCCAGCCCCCATCTGTAATCTTACCAGCCTCCTCTGCTGTAAGCTCCAGGGGGCTCTGTCCGGAAGAACACTTCTAATCTCTAAACTGGTATGAGCCCCTCCATCAGTATCTTTGGGGATCCGCTGGATATAGATTCCCTCTGCGGAGAGTCTCAGGAGCTGAGGCCAGAGGACGAGTGGTTAGAGGGCCAGGGAAGGCTGGCACATGAACAAGAGAGCCTGAACAGACATGTTGGTCATCTCGCCTTGTTTCCACCTCACTCAGCCCAGACCCTCCAAGGTCTCCCCGTGTCCTTGGGAACCCTTCAGTGTCTCGTGTCTTACTGAGAACAATAGAATAACAATGCCAATAGACGTTGTTACTATTCATGCCGTTGTGTCCAGCTATATCATAGCACTGATACAGATTGTTCTAGCTCTTGAGTGGAGGTAAGGAGGGATGGTTAACATCGGGTAGACGTTCTTCTGAGGTGAGAACCCAGGTGGGGCCAGGCCAGAGGCTCAGAACTGCCAGAGCTGGGGCAGGCGGGGGGGGGGGGGGGGGGAGACAGTGGTGCATCCTTTGTCCTAAGCTGAACTCTGCCCGGTGACAAGCGCCTCACACGGGCCCGGATGTGCAGCCCGCTGCCCCAGACAGCCGGTAGGAGCAGACACCGTGGCCCAGGGATGACTCGGGGTGGGGTTTGCTGTGAGTGGGGTGGAGGGAGTGGGCAGATGCATCAAAGAGGCAGTGCTCATGTGCCAGGAAGTCATCCTCTCTCTCTCTCTGCTGGGGACGGGGTGGGGGAGGGGTTCCTGAGATGCCCCTCTGGGCAATTCTCTGAAGGCACTGCCGGGATTGGGGCAGAGGAAGGGGCAGTGGTCCTGGTCAGCCCAGACAGGTAGGCGTGGTTTCTGGACATCAGAAGAGAACATCTGACATGGCCCCATCGCTGGGTCCCTCCCTCGCATGGCTGGAAAACACACAGGGGGATCCAAAGGGCCAGATAGAGGTCACGGCTCCCAGGAAATGCTCTGAAGGCTTTTATCCTTTCTTTTGATCAGACTATGAGAACTTTCCAAACGTTGACACAAGGGAAGAAAAGCCTATTCTTCCCCGGGCCAGCGCCGTGGTGTCAGGCCGGGGCCAGAGGACGGGAGGGAAGGGGATGGAGAGCTGAGGGTCGGGGCAGAGGCTCAGTGACTCAGCTGGCCAGGCGGCCCTGGACACACACGCTGCCCTGTTCCCCCACCTCAAGATGTGTGTGTGCCTCTGGCTTTGTTTCTGTTTGTTTACTTCTCCTCAGGGCAGGACAGGAGGGAGATTAATGAAGAAAGACATCAAGTTTGGAAAGAACCCCAAACCCAACTCCATTCATCTCCCAACCTGGAGGCTTACATAATGCTGCAGCTTTTCTTCCTGCCCTCCTCCCAGACCCTCCTTCTCACTTCTTCCTCCCTCTCTCGCTGAGAACACTGGAAACCCCAGAAATGCTTCTTTTCAGTCTGCGATGCAAGCTGACCTCCTTCTGGAGGCTTCTAAGGTTGCTATTCAAGTTGGGCTCCATATCCAAAAAGGAGATACATGGGTGGTGAGAGGAGGCTGAGTTTCCTCTCTCCAGTGAGGCCAGTGGGAAGGATGGGACCAAACCACAGAGGGCGGGCCCCAGGCCGGGCAGACAGTTTTATTTTTCATTAAAAAAAAAAAAGTTTTTATTGATTTCAGAGAGAGAGAGAGAGGGAGAGGGAAAGAGATAGAAACATCAATGACGAGAGAGAACCATTGATCGGCTACCTCCTATACATCTCCCTCTGGAGATCGAGCCCATAACCCAGGCATGTGGCCTGACTGGGAATCAAACCGTAATCTTCTGGTTCATGGGTCGAAACTCAACCACTGAGACACACCAGCCCAGCTGGGCATAGAGTTTTAAAGCAGGAAGTGACCTTCATAATCCTTGAACAATGTCTCCCAAACTGACCCAGAAACTCATTCTGAAAGGCAGAGGAGAGGGAATTACACTCCAAAGGATACAGTGGTGCGCCATAAACTGGACATCTTTAAACCTGTTTTGCGCCGAAACCGGTTTGGCTCAGTGGTAGAGCATCGTCTGTGGAGTGAAGGGTCCCAGGTTCGATTCCGGTCAAGGGCATGTACATTGGTTGTGGGCACATCCCCGGTAGGGGGTGTGCAAGAGGCAGCTGGTCGATGTTTCTCTCATCGACGTTTCTAGCTCTCTATTTCTCTCTTTCTTCCTCTCTGTAAAATATCAATTATATATATATATGTGTGTGTGTGTGTGTGTATATATATATATATATATATATATATATATATATATATACCTGTTTTGCCTCACAAAGTATGCAATTTTTTAATTCTACTCCATCATATGTCATTTAATATTAAAATAACCCTTCAGTAACAGCATCTTTGAGTAAAACTGACATTTCTGAAAAACACGTGAAATTGAATCCCGTGGCTTTGAGCATGGCACACTGGTTTGAGGCATGCGAAACTAACACAATGCCCTTTACCCGCAAGGAAGGAAACAAGGCTTGTGGGGTTCAGAGACTTGCCCAAGGTCACTGCTAGTCCCCGGCAGGGTTGAGGTTGGCTCCTGACTCTCTTGCTTCTTAGTCCAGCCCACTCTCCGCCAGGCAATGCTGCCTCTTAGCTCCTGGCAGGGTCCTCAAACATCCTCGTGCCTGATTCTCTCACTCCATCTCGAGTGTTATGCTGGGCATGAACCTTGCTCAGAGGTCTGAGGTGAGGGCGGGCTCAGAGACCATCGACCTCAGCTTCTGAGGCTGACGGCGCTGCAGACTCCTCTGTTTGCGCACAGGGCTCTCCCACCATCCAGCATTTGAGCAGGGTGGGCAGACACTGGCACAGAGAATGAGCTGGGGCATCGGTTTCTATCCACCTATTCATTACCTGTACTACACCGTGATTGGTTCAGAAATACTTTCAGCCTGAAACAGTTGGACTAGTTAATAATTATAGTGAAAACTGCCTATCTGACCCTATTCCCAAGTTCCTAGGTTGAAGGCTGTTTGCTAGAGGGAAGAATTAGGGAGAATAGGAGGCTGCAAGGCTTAGAATGCCTCTATTGATGCAGACAGCTGGATGGAGATACAGCTTGGTACAGGATTTGAAGGTCAGAGTTGTGATTAGATGGATAGCATACTATTCCTCCGTATCACCATCTTCTAAAAATCAGCTCTCCAGGATGCGATACAGGAGACTGAAGAAACTAGAAGAAGCAAAGTCCAGAAAAATGTGTAGCAGGGAATGAAAAGACAAAGCGGAAGCTGGAAGGGAGGACAGAAGGGGGAAACACTTCAGTAGCAGCATGCACTATCAGAGGGGGCGAGCTGGGCAGCACAGATGACAGGAGAGATGAGAAGGGAGCTGGGAGCTGAGCCCAAGGGAGGGAAACCGGGAGGATAAAGACATGCCATGCAAACCCAGGAG
The DNA here is from genome assembly GCA_963924515.1 of Vespertilio murinus. Taxonomy (NCBI): domain Eukaryota; kingdom Metazoa; phylum Chordata; class Mammalia; order Chiroptera; family Vespertilionidae; genus Vespertilio; species Vespertilio murinus. Next base: position 34,639,691 of record OZ004719.1, read on the forward strand.
GAGGAACTCGGGATAAAGCAATGGCAAAACCTCACCACAGCCGTCAGACAGCCTGGCGTCATTGGCATGGAGCTTTTATACCGGGCTGGCTCCGGCTCACCTCCCTGTGCGCTGGGGGTCACCTCTGGCTGTTGAGGGCTGGATTTGCTCAGCGAAGGCAAATTCACCACAGGACTCACCTGAAGGTGCAGTAAGGGACTTTGGAACGCAGTCAGAACCAGGTACGAATCTGGCTCTGCTACTTAAATTGTGCACGTGGGCTCTCAGAACCTGTTTCATCAGTAATCAGGAGGAGAAAAACTGGTCTGCAGTTGTTGCAGCAATGAAGTATGAAGTGCTGGTCTAAAGCAGACATCATCAACGGCACTTCCCGCCTTCTCTCTCATGCCCCCTGGCTGGCCTGGATCTTCTCCGCTACCCCTTTGCTCACACTGCTCCCTTCCCTGGAAGGGCCTTCTCTCTGACCCCTAAGCCCAACCTCCAAGGGCCCAAATCTCGCTTATCCTTCAGGCCCAGGCCCATTGCCACTTTTCTCTATAAAGTCTTCCCCGCTTGAGACAGATATGCAGGAAAAGCTCAACTCCTGGTAGTTACCATATTTCCTGGTATAAATGGTGGGTTGTCTGGGGAATTATATGAATTAGCTTTAAAAAAAATCACCTACAACCTTGCCCAGTGCCTAGCACAAAATAGGGGTTCAACGAAGGCAGGCTAATTTCCTTCCCAGCCCTGTCCCCTTAAAGCTAGATGCCACCTTTCCCTTTGCAAACTTCCCTAGCACTTCTACAGCACTTAGCACTTCATGCCCTTTTATGGCTGCCTCCCTTATTAGATTAGAAGGTCCTCAAGGTCAGAATCTATGTCTAACTCACCCCCATACTCGTGTCTTGTTTAGAATCTGGCACCCAGTGGGTGCTGAGAAATGTATGAACACACAGCTGAAACTGCATGGGTCTTTCTGCGCCATAGGAAACGTCATTACAGATGAGAGCATTTGGCTCATTTGTATAGCTATGAGTGTTGATAATTAATTATTGGGGTGCCCTGTGTATAAAGAAAAAGAGAAAACATAAGAAAAATCAAGAGAAGACACACACACACAAAAAGGGAATGAGAAGGCCCCAGAGTGAGAGAAGCCCTGGACTAGAGGGAAGTTCGATTCGTCCTGCCCAGGACAAGGGCTCCCACACCTCCTTGCCCTGGTCCTAGAGGGAGGTGAAGGCCATCCTCAGCTCTCTTATTGGCCCCTACAGCTGGAGTTGTTTGGGAGCCCCTTCTGCTCATTCATTCACTCACAAAACACTTCTTGAGCACCTACTATGTGTCATACATTGTGTGAATCATACATCAGGCTAATCAAAACGGACACATGAATCCTCATTTCAGTATGCTTCTCTGTAGTAGAGGATGTGCCAAATAGATGTGCCATAAACAGTGCAGCTCGATATACAGTTGACCCTTGAACTATGACTGGAAGCCTTACTGATAACATAAACAGCCAACTTACACATATTTTGTATATATATTATATACTGTATTTTTACAAGAAAATAAGCTAGGGAAAAGAAAATGTTAATATATCATAAAAGAAATTACATTTACAGTATTTACTGAAAAACATGTATAAGTAAACCTATGCGATTCAACTCCTTGTTCAAGGGTCAACTGTATTTCTTCTTTTTTTCCTCACCTGAAGATATTTTTCCATTGCTTTTCAGAGAGAGTGGAAGGGAGGGAGGAGAGTGGGGGGCAGGGAGAAAGGGACATTGACGAGAAGGACACATCAACTGGTTGCCTCCTGCAAGTGCCTGACTCAGGGGCAGGAGTAAACTTGCAACCCAGGCACATGCCCTTGACCAGGAATTAAAACGGCAACCATTCAGTGCAAGGACCAATACTCTAACCATCGAGCAACACGACCAGGGCAGATTTCATTTTTTTACAAAATCTTTATTTTGTTGAAAGCATTACATATGTCCCTTTCCCCACATTGACCCCCTTTAGCCTGTCCCCACCCCCCACCCAGAACTTCACCACACTATTGTCTATGTCCATGGGTTATTCATATATGCGTACAAGTTCGTTGGTTGGTCACTTCCCACTCATCCACCCTCCCCTTGAGATTCCACAGATTGTTAGATTTCCTTTTTTACAGCTGAGTAGTATTCCATTGTGTAAATGTACCACAGTTTTTATTTTTAATCTACTCATCCACCTATGGACACGTGGGCTGCTTCCAAATCTTTGCTATTGTAAGTAATGCTGCAATGAACACGGAGTGCAAACTCTCCTTTGAATTAGTGTTTCATGTGTCTTTGGATATATTCCTAAAAGTGGAACTCTGGGTCCATGGGATGTTTTAAAGTAGGAATGTGACCCTTGAACACGACCTTGCTTAGTAAATCCATGCTGGGCTGGAGGTGAGGAGAGAGAAGACAAACTCCTTTTTTGATGGTCAGGGGAAATTTAAAGGGGTAACTAACTCTTGAGTTTTGCAAGGTAAACAGGTCATCAGATAGGCATGAAACGGGGCGATGTGAAAGCAGGTCCAGAGGCAGAAAGGAGGAAAGTGATGCTCTTTCAGGGCTGGAGCCCAGGGCCCAGGAAGAACAGTGGTAAAGCCAAAAGTACAGCCTGAATCCAGAAGGCCTTGGATGTGTGCTGAGACTTGCAGCTTATCCTAAAAGCAGGGGAGCGCCTTGGGTCACTTTTAGTCACGAGGCATCAGAGCAGTCCTGTACCCGGAAAGATTGATACACCCATTCATTCTGGAGAACAAATGACTCACCAGCTCTCAGGTAAAGAAAGTGAGCTCTGGGTTATCCACGTGCAAGAAGCAGTAGGTGTGGATGGTGTTTGCTGAGGGAACATGCTAGATATCACTGCAGGCACGGCTGGCCTTTGTTTCAAGGAGAGTCATTCATTTTTTAGAGGAGAAAGAATTAATGTCTCCATTTCTGTGTCTTCAGAATTCTTCAGATCTCTCTGGCATCTGACAGGGACGGTTTTGGGGAGACGGCGCCCTCTAGAGGACAGGGTATGGGTGTTTCGGGTGGGACAGTAACCCCATTTCCAGAGCTTTGGCCTGCTCCCTTCCCAGGGGTCTGGCCAGCTGGGAGTGGAGTGTAGCTGATTATTTGCTTCTGACTCTTTGCACCGCTGAGAACAAAGCTGCTTGGCTGTGGGTGGTGGCACAACAGCTGGCGGCCGCAGATGAAAGCTGGAGGAGGCAGATCTAAAGGCTGGCAGCAGCAGGCACAAAGCTGGAGGTGGCAATCACAACAGCTTTAGCCATAGCCCAGATCTCCAGTGCCCACAAGTCAGTAGCCTTAACACCAGCCTCTCTAGAAGCTCCAGGCTCTGTCTCCTCTGTCTCAGCTGTGATCACCCATACAGGGTACCACAGAGGCGCCTCCTGAAAACACAGACCCGTAAGAATGAACCTGGGGAACACAGAAGCAGTTGCTATGACAAAGTTCTGGACCAGGAACCAGATCAACTCTACCATCAACCTACTTGGGGCAAATCTCTCTGAGCCTTAATTTCTTTTTTTTCTTTTTTTAAAAAATTTATTTATTTTTTTTATTAAGGTATTATATGTGTACATAGCTTACCATTCCCCCCCCCCCCCCCCAATCATGCCTTCCCTCCCAAGAGTTCTGAGGCCTTTCCTACTTACCTCATGGTGGGGGGTGGATCAAATGACATATTTTATAAATCATAAAGTGATCTGTAATCAGAAGCTATTATTTTGGGAATAGGCAAAGCTTTCCTTGAGTTCCAGGAGCTTCCATTCCCCCAGATATGTAGAATCTATGCTCAGCACAAACAAAGCTGGACTTGGATAAAGAATCCTCAAATGTCACCATAGGAAGTGGTGGGCAGAGATGGGCAGGCATCCTGATCCTCCACGAGTGGAAGCTTAAAGACAATCTTTCAATCTCCCGACCAAAGCTTTCATCTCCTCTAAAGAATCTCTGTAAAGCACTCCGCTAACGTATCCTCGAACATCTCCAGGAATAGTGCCGTCACCACCTTTTGAGAAGCTCTTTCCATATCTGGGTGCACGGATTATTGGAGTTCTGTGTCATATCCATATAGAACCTTTCCCCTGTGGGTTGAACCCGCTGCTTCTGTTGTTTCTCTTGGAGCTCAAAGAAAAGTCCAAACCCGTTCACACAAAATATTGCACACAGTCATCATGTTCCTCAGATAATTTATTTTCCCAATTAAACTTCTATTTCCTTCAACCATTTCGTATACGATGGGTTCTGAATCCTCTCCTATCCTGACTGTCCCTTGACACCTGATAGAGCAGGTGTGGGATAAACAGAGCAGAGCAGAATCACTTCCTTACTCTAGATACTTTAATAAAATAAAAGTGGCCTAAGATTGCATTGCTTTTCTGGCAACCAAAACACATAGGTAGTTCATACATGATTATTTTCTGCCAACATTTATTTCCATGGTTCTGCTTTCCAGTCCAGAACTTGCTCAGATAATTTTGGACACGGATATGCAACCCAACATTTATCCTTTTTGTTAGGTTTGGCCCACTCATCTGTCTTCTTTGGGATCCTAATTCTGCCCCGACTTTGCATTTGAGATCTGCCCCAGCCTTGTGCCATCTACATGACTGATGGCCACGTGTAAAAGGGCAAGTCCAAAGATAAAGTGTTCCGGTGTATCACCAGAAAACTGGCTCCAGGCTATCATAATGCACTCACCAGCACCACTTGATTTTTTAACTCACCTACTAGCATACTGTTCATTTTTCTCTGTCATATCTCCAAGGACATAATGAGAGATTATAGGAACTCTAAGAGTATAAAAAATCTTGCTTAGACACGCTTTACCTATCGCATTTATCTGATTTCCAATCTGATATAGAAGGAAATTAGGTTAGTTTGATGTGACTTTTTCTTAGTAACCCATGGTTACTAAGCCTACTGATAACTGCCTTTCCTCTACCCTAGCCAAGTACTCACAATCTTAGTACTTCATCTAGAACAGGGGTGGGCAAACTTTTTGACTCGAGGGCCACAATGGGTTCTTAAACTGGACTGGAGGGCCGGAACAAAAGCAACCTGACCATGCTGACACTCTCATCTTGGGCTGCTGGTGAAGGAGCGAAGGGGAGGCAAGAGAACCCTCCGCTCTTTTGGCTCCTCGGGCTGGATAGGACAGCCAACGGCCCGCGGGCCATAGTTTGCCCACGGCTGATCTAGAATCTTGTCTAGGATCAGTATCTCATCTGTTTGTCTGTAGTTTGTGAAATGTACCTCATTTTTCTTTTTTAAATACAAATTTTGTTGTTGATTTCAGAGAGGGAGAGATAAAAACAATGATGAGAATCATTGATTGGCTGCCTCCTGCACACCTTCTACTGGGGGATCAAGTCTGCAATATGGGCATGTGCCCTAAGTGGGATTGAACCGTGATCTAGTTTACAGGTCAATGCTCAACCAATGAGCCACACTGGCCAACAGCCCCCCCCGCCCCCCGGTTTTCTTATTGAAAATTAAAATTATGTTCACTCACCCATAGCTTTCCACCACTTGCTAAGTTCCTAAAAATCTCTTATAGAGGTTTCACATCTTTTTGAGATCCTGAGGATCAAATGAGAAGGCATACTAATGTATAAACTTTAAAATATATAGATTTAGGCATTGTGGAGATTGTTTCTTTTAAAAAAATATTTTTTATTGATTTTTACAGAGAGGGAGAAGGGAGAGTTAGAAACATTGATGAGAAACATCGGTCAGCTGCCTTCTACATGTCCCCACTGGGGATTGAGCCTGCAACCAAGGTACAAGTCCTTGACTGGAATCAAACTTGGGACCCTTCAATCCGAGGGTCAACACTCTATCCACTGAGCCAACCCAGTTTGAGCGTGACTGTTTACTATACTACTACTACTAAGTACTGAATGGGACTTTATTGGGGACTCTACATAATTCTTCAAACTTCAAAATTATAAAGCTTTCCTTTTGCTCCATAGTAGCTAAGCATGTTGAGGAAGTGGATAACATGCAGGTCTGGCTGAGAAGTGTCACTTGGGCAAAAATTCCAAGTGAGTGGGGGCTGGTGAAATGGGCTCCTGGTTGCCGCTGAACACTCTGGGATTCCCTCCATTGTAATCTCTAATTTAGTGCCTACTTGGGTGGATACATGAATGGACCCAAGTAATTGGTCCTCAAGGCATAAGACCATGGAGAAGATAGAGTAGTGTGAAGAATGATAAAACGCAATGGCTCAGATTCCTCAGAGAGAAGAATGTGATGAGCTCTTCTGTTCTCTAAGGACCAAACTCTGCAGAGACCACTCTCTCATTCCAGATCTGCTTATCAGCTTCAGAGTCAAAGGGTTCATGTGATTAAAAAATTCTCTCTCCCTCTCTGAAATCAATAAAATGAATTTTTAAAAATTCTTTCTCTGGAAAAAAGCACGTTAGTTTAGGGGCTGGAAAAGCACGTTAGTTTAGGGGCAAGTGTGCCATATGCCTTAAATTGAGTGAGCTGTCTTCTATTTCAGAGCCTGTCCCACTTTCTACTATTGGGACATACAGTAATCCGGAATTAAGCTTGTGCAGACATAGCCACTCACACACACTCTTAATCCTCCTACTTCGCTCAGTCAAGGCATTTTGCCACCTCCAATCTGGCATTTCTCCCAGTCCTTGGGAAACTGGATTGTTGCTTCTCCTCCACCATCGCTTATTTCTTCTACTCTTCCTGTCTTGCCTGTGCTCTTCCTGATACTACCCCAAACCCCAGCCCAGCCAGTTCACCAGATGATGCAAATAGGTGGTGATGATACTAATAATTAATACATAGTGAAATGAGCTTGGTGCTTAGAAAACATCTCTAAGGGTAGAAGAATGGGCAGTTTCTGCTATTTTCTGAGCCAGATGAATATCTTACTATCAACACTGTCTATTGATTTGGGGCTAAGTAAAAAAAAAAAAAAAAAAGGAGATTAAGGTATGCGTGTGTTAAGAGGGATTGGCCTGCAAGGATCTCAACAGAGTAGTTGTTCTTGCTGATGTTATTCATGAGGGTGAGGAGGGATTTCAAAATTAGAGATCTCCACAGAATTGGTTTTGTGATGGAGACTAGTAGAGGCCCTCTTTACTCTGGCCCCATCTTCAAGGAACTGTGAACTTAATACTCTTTCCTCTTTGCCTTTCCAAAGAATTACAAATATCAGATTGTATTGTAATTATTTGCTTACTGAACACATCTTTCTCACTAGACTGTGAGTTCTTGGAGAGCAAGGATGATGTTGTTTTCATCCTTGACTTACCAGCATCCTGCACAGTGCCTGCCTGGCATATAGCAAGTGCTCAATAAATATTTGCTAATAAGACAACAAATCGCCGAGGCCGGTTTGGCTCAGTGGCAGAGCGTCGGTCTGCGGACTGAAAGGTCCCAGGTTCGATTCTGGTCAAGGGCATGTGCATTGGTTGTGGGCACATCCCCGGTGGGGGGTGTGCAGGAGGCAGCTGGTCGATATTTCTCTCTCATCGACGTTTCTGGCTCTCTATCTCTCTCCTTTCCTCTCTGTAAAGTATCAATAAAATATATATATATATATAAAAAAAGACAACAAATGAGTGGTATCAAATGAATGTTACTTCTTCCTTCCTATGGGGTGGTGGCTAGGAGTTGGCTGGATTTCTGCAATAACCTCCATTATACTGTCTTGCTCCCTCCAGATGACATCAGTTGCCAAGGTATATTACAGTCAGACCACTCAGACAGAAAGCCGGCCCCTCATGGGCCCAGGGATACGACGGCGAAGAGTTCTGACAAAAGATGGCCGCAGCAATGTGAGGATGGAGCACATTGCCGACAAGCGCTTCCTCTACCTCAAGGACCTGTGGACGACCTTCATCGACATGCAGTGGCGTTACAAGCTTCTGCTCTTCTCTGCGACTTTTGCAGGCACCTGGTTCCTCTTTGGCGTGGTGTGGTATCTGGTCGCTGTGGCCCATGGGGACCTGCTGGAGCTGGGCCCCCCAGCGAACCACACCCCCTGTGTGGTACAGGTGCACACCCTCACCGGGGCCTTCCTCTTCTCCCTTGAATCCCAGACCACCATTGGCTATGGCTTCCGCTACATCAGTGAGGAGTGCCCACTGGCCATCGTACTTCTGATTGCCCAGCTAGTGCTCACCACCATCCTGGAAATCTTCATCACAGGCACCTTCCTGGCAAAGATTGCTCGGCCCAAGAAGCGGGCTGAGACCATCCGTTTCAGCCAGCATGCGGTTGTAGCTGCCCACAACGGGAAGCCTTGCCTTATGATTCGAGTTGCCAATATGCGGAAGAGCCTTCTCATTGGCTGCCAGGTGACAGGCAAACTGCTTCAGACCCACCAGACCAAGGAGGGCGAGAACATCCGGCTTAACCAGGTCAATGTGACTTTTCAAGTAGACACGGCCTCTGACAGCCCCTTCCTCATTCTACCCCTTACCTTCTACCATGTGGTAGATGAGACCAGTCCCTTAAAAGACCTCCCCCTTCGCAGCGGTGAGGGCGACTTCGAGCTGGTGCTGATCCTAAGTGGGACAGTGGAATCCACCAGTGCCACCTGCCAAGTGCGTACTTCCTACCTGCCAGAGGAGATCCTTTGGGGCTATGAGTTCACACCTGCCATCTCGCTGTCAGCCAGTGGCAAATACATAGCGGACTTCAGCCTTTTTGACCAAGTTGTGAAAGTGGCCCCTCCTACTGGCCTACGTGATAGCACTGTATGCTATGGAGACCCTGAAAAGCTCAAGCTGGAGGAGTCATTCAGGGAACAAGCCGAGAAGGAGGGCAGTGCCCTTAGCGTGCGCATCAGCAACGTCTGATACCTTGGTCTCCCAACTCCCTATCCCTCTAGTGTTGCTTCCTTTTTTGCACTCTGGGTGAGGATATTACCCAGGCCTACTGAAGAGCTCCAGAAGCACCCGTTCTCCACTCGCTCTCCTTCAACCCAGTGGCCTGTGGGTAGTCGAGGCCAACTGGAGTCTGATTTTTCCTCCCACTGTCCCCTTTCACCTTACTCCACTTCCACTGCATTATTACAGCCCCGCCCCCCCCAAAGCCAGGATGGGGGTTGCAGGGGGGGGGGAGAGGGAAGATTAAGCTGAAAGGCTTAGAGGCTTCTGGCATGCTTGGAGACTCACATGAGAAGGACCATGCAGTTGGATGGACAGATTCCCCCTGACCTACCATCACCAGCAGAAATTTTGTTGGTCATTTGAGGCTGCAGTCTCCTCCTTCTCTAACTTTTATCTTACAAGTTCTCTAAGGCAATACTCTGATGGTCCTTTTAAGGCCAGTGTCCTCAGAAATATAGGAATCCGGAATCAATTTATAATGGGGTCTCCACCAACCTGGTGAAAGAAGTCATGGTTTTTCCTGGTGAATTTCTGTTGGCAACTACTGACTTAACCTAGGACTTTGGTCACAACTGTTTTTTTCGCTTTTTCTAGTTTCTAAAGTGGACCATCAGGGTACCCAGCTATTTCATAGATACCTCTGCTTCCAGGGAATTGGGATGACCCAGGAGATAGAAAAATTATAGTCACAACCACCACCTGCACACGTCCTGGATTCTGAACTCTTCAGTGTGGAGTGACCACTGCAAGCTATTGTCCAAATCCTTGAACCTGTCCTTCAGGTAGCCCTAAGAGGATTGGTTTCTCTGTGTCCTATGAATGGGATGCCCCGCACCAGTATGTTCCCCTGAAAAGGGCCAGTGCTAGACTCCATGGTAGGTCTGGAAATGGTGTTCCAAATTACACTGTCCTTGGCTTCTCTTCTTTTTTTTTTTTTTTTTTTTTAAATATATTTTATTGATATTTTACAGAGAGGAAGGGAGAGAGATAGAGAGCTAGAAACGTCGATGAGAGAGAAACATCGACCAGCCGCCTCTTGCACACCCCCTACTGGGGATGCGCCCGCAGCCAAGGTACATGCCCTTGACCGGAATCGAACCCGGGACCCTTCAGTCCGCAGACCGACGCTCTACCACTGAGCCAAACCGGTTTCGGCCTTGGCTTCTCTTCTTTCCAGCCCAACCCACTCTTCCCTTAACCCCAACACTTCAGAGGGAGGGAGAATGCAAGAGCCTCCCTCTCTTAACACTGATGTTTGACGAAAACTAGACTCACAGAGCAGAGTTCCCAGGAAAGTTAAACCAACCAGACCAGGTAGGATGAGTAAATGATCAGATTTCCAGACTGTTTATAGACCCTCTGGGAATTGGGGATGCTTTGTTAAGGTTTGGACAGAAGCACAACTCGAGCTGGCAGAGTTACCCCTCCCAGTTCCCTTCTGAAAAGTGCCAACTATTTCATTAGGTAATGCTGGGAAAGAAGGAAATTACACCTCCTGATTAAATAACCACGGTCTCCCTCAGTCATTCCTGAGACTTATTATAAAATGAGAATCGATCTCATTTTTACTTTCCTGTGCCATGAGGCCAGCTTCAGGCAAGTTAAAAGGCACACTTTCAGAGATCAGACTCAGGCCATTCCTTGTTTCCTGCTGGGAACTGTGGCGGGGGTCAGGAAGGGCATATGGGCATCAGAACTTTTTCCAATACCCCAAGTCCCAAAAGTGCTTCCTTGTCTCATTTAGGACAAAGGAGCCCCACCCCCAACCCCAATGGTTTGGTATAGAGTCCCTGTAGGAATCAAATGGCAGTTTTTTTTAAGATGGACTCAGCCAATTGTTACAAGCTCTACACTTCTATGGAATATGTACATACACATATGTGCAGAGCCTTGCAGAAAAACTCAAAAATTTTGAGGTGGACTTATGGTCACCAGTTACTACAACTACACAAGATTCTCTTATATTGATCTCTTCTTGAACTCTAATTATACCTTAAAAATGAAGACCCTTTGTTCTCCATTTACTGTAATCCCCCGCTACTCCCTTGTTCTTAAAAAAGAACCAGAAAAACTTGAAAGTCTAAGCAGAACAGAAGGCAAAGAGCCAGTTTCTGGGCTCTCAACTTAATTCAATGCTAGACTTACAGCTTTCTTCCAATGAATGGGCAAGGACAAAAAGTACTACAGCTTGTATATATATATATATGTCTTCTTATCCATTAGCAAGTTAGCCTCCACCCAGTTTCCCCTGCACACAGCTGCTTCCCTTCTGCGGGAATCACTCTCTTCCCACCCCCTGATGTCTATTCTAAGCCCCCAGACTCTCCTCTCATTGGATAACAAAATGAGAATATTTTCTGACTTTTTGATTCTCCTCTATGATCCCAGACTTTGCTGTAAATTGCACTTTAAATCATACTGTCCTTTTAATACAACCTGCTTTATTCTCCCATAAGCCCCCCTCCTCTGCCCTCCAGAACAACGCCCCCATGGTCAACCCTAAATGGTCCTTAGACTATAGCCCCATCTCCTCTGAGCTGAAATCCTCTTTAGGCTTTAGAAGCAGCCAGGTCTGGTGAGAAATGAGGCCCTGAGCCACATCAACCACGGACCTGGCATGTCAGGAGAGCACTGGGCACAGATGTTAAGGGGGCAGATTTTAGAAGGTGGGCAAAACAACTGATGAGACAAGAACAAAAGATGAGAAAGTGCACTATTGAGGAACTTAGTGAAATTGATGAAACCCTTGAGTTTCACGTGAGCTAGCAAACAAGAGGCAGGTGGAGGCTCAGGAAATTATATCATATATGATATATATGAAAGGTTTATCTAGAGAAACAGATCATATATATATGTATATAGAGAGATGTATGTATATAGCACCAAATATATTGAATGTACAGAAAGGAAATGTTCAGAGATTTTAGCACGGAACAAATATCTTGCTTTGGTTTTGAGGTAGGGCTCCCCAGATTTCCAAAGCTTAACAGTGATGCTAGTTTTAATATGAAAGTCATCTGAAGAAGGCTTTCAGATGCGATTATGGCAGAGTGATGCAAGATTCTTTTCAGAAATAAGAGGCATCCTTTGAGGCTTCAGATAAAGCCTGTGTTGCTTATAGGACCAGGGAGACAGGAGGAAAAGGGAGATACTCCATCTATAGAAGTCTAGGAGAATCCCTACTTATATTGTGTGCTCCTATCCCCGGAAGTGTCCTGTCTTTGTGCACTTTTAAAATTTTTAAATAAAAGCATCCTTCTGTTTCCCTCTCTTGACGTACAATGAATTTCCTCTTTTTCCACAAGGGTGGGGGCAAATGCAGCTCCAGTCCCCGGAGGCCATGGCTCTTCAACTGCGAAGCGGAACCCTTTGGTGTGTGGAGGCGCTAGAGGAGCCTTGACCCTAGAACCTAACGACCGGCATGAAAGAGGTGCTGGGTCCAAAATATCCCAAAGGCAGAGGCTCGCCCTCCAGGTGGCTATGAGAAGCCCAGAGAGAATGCTGCCTGTGCTGGAGGTATCCCGAGTCCCAGGCCTGGCATTTGGGCACGGGGGCAGAGTGCTTTGGCTCTGATGCTTCTGTATGAAAATGAGTGGGGTACCAGCTGCCCTAGGGGATGGCACGAGAGGCTTCTGAGATCCCTACTCTGTGCTTCACCTCGTCACTCCCTCAATCTGTCAGCTAATAAGACCACCCTGGGATTTCCGTAAGACTTTAGCAGGGAAAGGAAGACAGTTTTACTAGTGCTACCAGCCAGGAACACCGCCCCCTCCCCACGGCTGCCACCCTGGTGCTTTACCTGTGCTATTTAACATAACTTATTTGTGAAGTAACACACGAAGTTTGCGGTCAAGTTAGCATGGGCCTCCAGGCTCAGTAATGGCCAACTCTACTGAAGCAAAAGTATCTAGGGATAGATTTTCCATCCATTGCACTCAAGACCGAAGAAGGTCAAATTTACCTAGAAAAGAGATATGTGAGATTTTTTGGCTTATTTTTGTCTGCTCAGAACAAGCTACTAAATAAAATGGATGAATCTCTGTTCTTCACTCCAGCTTCTTTTGGAAATCCAAACCAATCTGTGATTAAGGCCTGAACTCACAGGCCTACCCGGAAAGAAGACTGAATGTGGCTGTGCGGGAAGAGCTTATAATCACGTGGCCACACCTACTCCCTTCGTTGCTAACATCCATTCCCTCATTAACTTTAGGGTCCTTTAGTAAGTACCTTTCAAATTCAGTTTTTAAAGGACAAGATTTTTTTAAGACCCAGAAATCTGAAAGTTGGCTCAGCTTAATCCAGGGAAGTCAAGTTGCTTTGGGTCCTGGGCACTGTCCCTTTGCCAGTGAACACATGCCCAATTTCCCGTCCATGTTACCATAGACATTCCTCAAGGTTCTATAAGCCCATTCAATTAATTGTTGGGTATTTCTTCCCCCCACTCTCAAAGAAATGGATTTCCCTCCTATTCATATCTGTCACTAACCTGGTTCAATATCTAGTTTTAAATTCTGACAAAAGCAACAGATACCAGTCACTGACTCTTGTTCCTCAGAAATGGAAAGGCCGAGGAGAAAATTGGGACTCCTGTCATCATCAATAAAATACTCATCTACAGTTGGAAAACACTAGTTAACGGATGAGTCATTGGACATATGTGATATATAAGATACATGAAATACAGTCCCTTAAAGTTTAAGAAACTTACAAATTTGTGAGGAGGGCCAGCTAAAATAACAAGTAGCATACACTAAGGGCCAGATATACCATTAACAACATGTTCCAAATAGTGAGATCTCTATGTAAAACATTTCACAGGGACAGGTACTAGGCAAGAGATGGTATCAATCTAATCTGGTTAGAACACATTTGATACAAGAGTCAAGAAAAATCAGCAAATACTGAGTTTCTGTTAGGTGGAAGTATCATTCAAGTAATAAAGAAATAAAAGACATGATACACACCATAAAGGGATGTACAATCATATTAGAATTTGCACCTGCTTCTATGGAACGATCCCTACTGCTTGCCAACCCCCAACCTTGGTAACGTTTACTATGCCCATCTTAGACCAATCCCATTAAAAGCTATGATTACACCCTGTATTCCTCTTTCATAGTTCTTACCACAGCTGCAATTTTATGTTACTTGTAAATTTATTTGCCTGATGTTTGTTTTGCTCAGACATTAAATGCCATGTGACTGGAATTCATGTCAGTATTTGATCACCATGAACCTAGTGACCAAGGTGACCAAGCCCAGCTCTTAGCACAGCACCTGCCATGTATGATGTTCAACAAAAGCAGCAAAAGAGGAGGGAGGGAAGGAACCTGCCTAAAGTTCACACAACTAGTATATCACAGAGTTAGTATATTTGTTAAACAATCATAAAAGATTCATATATTTCATAAGGCCTGGCATACATAATCAGCTGTTAAAAAAATAGAACAGACAATAACACCACTGTTTGGGAGAGAGATAATTTCCACTTGTTAAGGTCTGGGAAGAGCTTACGGAGGAGTTGAGGTTGGAGGTTAGCATTAAAGGACAAATAGTATTTAAATAAACAAAGAGAAGTACAATTCGTTGTAGGTTGTACAGCATGAGCAAAAGTACTGTAGGAAAAAAGCACATTAATGGGTGGTTAATAAACCTAGAATTAAGGGTTTTATAGGTGAGTAAGTTGAAAAGGTAGGATAATGGAAGGATTAAATGTCAGGTTACATAGGTTATTATTTTTTCATAGGCAGCCGGGAGATACTGAAGATTTTTGAGAAAGGACAGAGTCTAATTAAAGTGGTGACTGTGCATATCAATCTGGCAGTAGAATCTAGAGCCAGGAGACACTAAACCAGTTAAGAGACTTGCAAAAGATTGGGGAGGGAAAGGTCCTTGTCACAGATCCTGCAATCCTACAGGTATCCAATCATTAAACTCAGTTGTGGAAGGCCTGGACTAAGGATGCTGAGCATAAAAATTAAAAATAGATTCAAAATAAATTACAAAGTAGGAAATGTAAGTAAAAAAGAGAGATTTAATCAGTTGGGACATATTTTGTATGTAAACAGATGGCACACTCAAAGGGCTAACTGGACATGGCTTAATGAAGGGATTATTTACAAAGGTGTGGCGAGGGTTAATAAACCAAAAAAGGAATAGTGAAGCATCCAGGGACTCACAACAGTAAGAAGCCTTTGCCTGTTTTAAACCTAAAGAGACAGTTATAGGAAGAGTGAGAGCTGTAGCCAAGGAAGAGAGGTATAGTTGCAGCGGAAGCCATGGCCTTAGGTAGGGGAACTCAGCCCCTGATAAAGATCTGCTAGTGCCCCTCACTGATTGACCTGTACTACTAGGAAGCCTATGTGATGCTGCCCACAGAGGTTAGCCGCAGAGCACAGACAGGGCAAAGGATGGAGAGTAGATCTGAAGAGCTAAGAGAGCATATACAGCAGTGACCAAGGTCAAGGTCCTGGCTAAGGGATGAGCTATCCATGTCGCTGCTTTCCCTAGCCATTCACTCTAAATGAACGGAAGCCTAGAGGCAGGCAGTGAAAGGTGGAATTAGGAAGAGCCAATGAACAGTTAAGCATATGAAAAAATGTAGCTTTTTTCAGGGAGATGTAAGAAAATAGAATTCCTAAGCCCAATGCAATAAAGCTCAGTCTGGGGTCCTTAGACTCTGTGAACGTCTCTTCCCCATAAATAGTAATGAGAATCAAGCTGCCCTGCCCAATTTAATTGGATTCCAGTCTCCATTCCCACTACTATCCACAACTCACATCTTTAGACTTCAGGGATCCCAAATTTAGTTTTTGATTGTTTCCTTATCTGCCCAAATTAGGTGTCTCCCAGCTCTTTATTAAGTCAGCTCTCTAGAGACAAATTGGCTGAGCCTTTCTGCCACACCACCCACACCAACCTAGCCAGTGGAACCCTTACTTATGTCCCCCTCAGCCATCTCCTTCCCATATCCTCTACTTCGGGGACTAAGCCTCATATTTCTGGCAGAGGAACTCAATAAATCAGAGTCACAGAGAAACTATCAAAAAGATTCAGATAAGAGATCAGTAAGAGGAGGCAGAGAAGAAAATCAGAATTCACCAACAACATTTTATTTGCAGGTTAGCTAATAGTGATTAAGACTAGTCTGGGGGGTGGGGGAGTATAGTCTGGGCCAGAAAAGCCTGCTTTTCAATCCCAGCTCTGTCAGTAGTTCATTATGTGACTTAGGATCATTACTTAGCATCTATAAGCCTTAATTTCTTCATTTGTAAAGGTCAAAATATCTATCATACACTTTAAGTAATCAGCACAATGCCTGGCACATTGCAAATAATTCTTCAACAAAGCTGGCTATTAGAAATCATCATCACCATTATTATTCTTTAAATGGTGATGTCGTGTCCTCATATATATATATATATATATATATATATATATATATGGCTATTATAATGCAAAAAAATGATTAAAAGTAATTATTGATATAGGGCATAGAACTACATGAAGGCACATAAAAGGGCAGAGGTATAAGAATATGAATATGAAATATATGGTTCTCCCAAAGTGTAAATTGTATGATGGATGAGTGGAGAGTATTCCTGCGAGCTGCATGCTCAGACTCGATAGAATATTCTATTCTCTGTATCCCGGTTTAGAAGACTTGCCCCAGGAAACAGGATGCCTGTAAAATCAAGTAAATCAGTTTTATATTTACTGAACATTTGCCATCTGCCTGAGACGGCAATGAATAATTGGAAAATTAAGGATAAGATATAATTCCTAACCTCAAAACTCCTACAATCTCATTGACAGGGTCATGAATACAATCTAAAGCAAATTATGAAATTCTACAGTCTATAATAAAAGTGTAATATGCAAATTGACCAAATGGCCCAACAGCAGAATGACCATCTGGACAATCAAGCTGACACCCACTGGCTCCAGGCCAGCCAGGGCAGGTGCGATGCAATTGGTTGGGGGCCCAGCCAACCACCCATGATGCCTTGCAAAGGGAGGCCCAGGCTACTCCATGGTGGTGCTGTGGTAGGTGGGCAGGGCCTACATCTTTGGGGGAATCGATCTTGGGGCTCCAAGACTGTGAGAGGGCACAGGATGGGCTTTAGGACAACCCGCCCCAGCCCTGCCGCCCAGTGCACCAATTATAGTAGACAGTAAGTGGAATAAATGCCCACAGAAGGGAAACAGCTAAAGGATTAAAGTCCTTAGTGAGAAATTCATAGAAAGAAGGGTTGAAGTGGGTGGGTGAAGGGGGCAGAATTTGAACTAGGTAAAGGACATTTCAGAGAAAAAGACTGGGAGTTGGGAGCACTTCAAGGACGCCACTCTAGAAGTATTCTGGTAACAGGAACATGTGCTAGATGCAGAGGTACAGCAAAGGACAAAATAATCTCTTGATCTCAAAGAATTCAAAGAGTCCTGATGGAAAACTAGGAAGGCAAAGTACAAAAAAATCAGTTATCACAAAACAATGTGACAAATACTACAGTGAAGGCTGGTCATTCCAAAATGGAGTTCTGGAGCACTGGGACAGCAGGCACTGGACAAGACTCTTATGTGGCAGGGCAGGATGGGCTGTGTAAATGATTTTCTAGAGCTTAGAGCCCCTCTGCCCTTGGCCATCTACCCTTTAGACAATATTACCTGCCTGAGAGCCAGGATATGCCTTTAGGAGGCAACGCTTGAGTCGAGGTCTGAAGGATTAAGTAGTGATGGGGAGCCAAGACGGGTTTGGCTCAGTGGACCTGCGGACTGAAGGGTCCCCGGTTCGATTCCGGTCAGGGTACCGGCACACCCCCGGTGGAGGTGTGTGCAGGAGGCAACTGGTAGATGTTTCTTTCTCATCCATGTTTCTAGCTCTCTATCCTTCTCTCTTAAAAAAAAAAAGTCAATAATATATATATATATATATATATATATATATATATATATATATTTTATTGATATTTTACAGAGAGGAAGGAAGAGAGAGAGCGAGCGAGCTAGAAACGTCAATGAGAGAGAAACATCGACCAGCTGCCTCCTGCACACCCCCTACTGGAGATGTGCCCGCAATCAACGTACATGCCCTTGACCGGAATCGAACCTGGGACCCTTCAGTCCGCAGACTGACGCTCTACCACTGAGCCAAACCGGTTTCGGCTATATATATATATATATATATATATATATATTTTTTTTTTTAAAGTAGTGAGGGGGGGGGGGAGAGGGGAGTGAAGGGGGAGGCAATCTTGGTAGAAAGAATAGCCAATACAGTAGCGCCTAAGAGCCTGACAGTTTAGGAAGGTCCTTCCCACCCTTCCATCTAGGGTTGCCTAAGTTCGAATTTAGGGGAAAAAAACCTGATAATTTCGAACTACTTATAAATATGTCCAAATATTGCGCGGGACGTACGCTCCGGGCTCCCTTCAACCCCTCCCGGTCCTGGGGCTCACAAACCCCGCGGAGCCGCGGGCGGGCGGAGGAAACACGAGGAACTAGCACAGGTTTAACGCCCCCTCACTCCATCTTCCACGCTCTGGTTTCCTGCCCCGGCCCCGGAATTCAGCTCACAGCTCGCTCCTCTCCAGAGGCCTCGCTCCGCCGACTGAAATCAGGGCGCAAAGAGAGGAGGGCTCACTCACACCAGAAACACCAACTCCGGGCCGCCCGGCGCGAGCGCATAGCCGGGCGAGCGGAAGTCTCCTTTCCCCCAGGACCAGAAGTCCAGCCCCTTCCGGAGGAGGGCCTAAAGCAAAAGACAGCCAATCCAGAGGAAGGAAATACTCCGGCTGGGGCGACGGAGAACTTGGGCCCGGGGCTCGCGCGACCGGAAGCAGCGCGGGGGCGGGCCTCACGCCGGAGGTGCTCGCCGGGCCCGGCCGGCCGGTTCCACCGCTTCGGTGTGGGGAGATGCGCGGGCGGCCGCGGGCGAGGAGCCGGGTCGGAGGCCCGCAGTCCGGCGGAGGCGGCAGTTCGGCTCCGGGGCGGAGCGGCTGCCCCGCCGCCGTCAGACCATGGCCCCGGCCAGGCCGTGGGGAGGAGAGTGGCTCCTGAGCCCGCGCGTGACCCCCGCCGGCGTGTTCGGCGTGGCCTTCCTCGCCCGCGTCGCCCTGGTGTTCTACGGGGTCTTCCAGGACCGCGCCCTGCTCGTGAGGTACACGGACGTGGACTACCAGGTCTTCACGGACGCCGCGCGCCTCGTCGCCGAGGGGCGCTCCCCGTACCGGAGGGCGACCTACCGGTACACGCCCCTGCTCGCGTGGCTCCTCACCCCCAACGTCCACCTCGGCGAGCTCTTCGGCAAGTTCCTCTTCGTCAGCTGCGACCTCCTCGCCGCCTTCCTCGCCTACCGCCTGCTGCTGCTCCGGGGGCTGGGGCGCCGCCCGGCGTGCGGCTACTGCGCCTTCTGGCTGCTCAACCCGCTCCCCATGGCCGTGTCCAGCCGCGGCAACGCCGACTCCATCGTGGCCTCGCTGGTGCTGGCCACCCTGTACCTCCTGGAGAAGAGGCTGGTGGCGGCCGCCGCGGCGTTCTACGGGCTGGCGGTGCACATGAAGATCTACCCGGTGACCTACGCCCTGCCCATCGCCCTGCACTTGCTCCCGGCGGCGCGCGGCGACCCGGACCCCGAACCCGGGGCCCGGCTGCGGGCTGGCGGGTACGCGCTCCTGCGGAGGCTGTGCAGCCGCGCCGTGCTGCTCTTCGGCGCCGTGGCCGGGCTCACCTTCCTGGCCCCGAGCGTCGTTTTTTACCACCAATACGGCCGGGAGTTCGTGGAGCACACCTACCTCTACCACCTGACCCGGCGGGACACGCGGCACAACTTCTCCCCGTACTTCTACATGCTGTACCTGACCGCCGAGGGCGAGGCCGAGGGCGCGGGCGGCTTCCCCCTGGGCGCGGCCGCCTTCCTGCCCCAGGCCGTCCTGCTCCTCGCGGTGTCTCTCGCCTACTACCGAGACCTCGTCTTCTGCTGCTTCCTCCACACGTCCATTTTCGTGACGTTCAACAAGGTCTGCACCTCCCAGTACTTCCTCTGGTACCTGTGCCTGCTGCCCGTGGCGATGCCGCGGGTGAGGATGCCCGGGAAGAGGGCGGCAGCCCTCCTGGCGCTGTGGTTTGTCGGGCAGGCCTTATGGCTGGTGCCCGCCTACGGCCTCGAGTTTCAGGGAAGGAACACCTTTTTGCTGATCTGGTTAGCTGGCTTGTTCTTCCTCCTTATCAACTGCTCCATCCTCATTCAGATCATTGCCCACTACCAGGAGGAGCCCGCGGCCGAGAGACTGAAACGTGACTAGGCTATGCGCTCCCGTTCTGCCGCCACTTCCAATCTCTTACATTCGGGTTGTTCCGAACGGGCCAGGAGAGAGCTTTGGAAGAATTTTGATCATCCTAAGCACTCCAGTGAAAGTTCACTTTGGAGCATAACACCAGTTCCAGCAAATGAAGATAAATGTTTACCTTATGTATAAAGGTTGACTGAGGAATTGGGGCTCACCTTTAGGAAATGAAAGGGCTGATTAAACTTTCAGATGTTAAAAGGTTTGTTTGGTTTTTTTTTTTAGAAGAATACAGGAATGTAGTCAAACACATAAGGCTAATAAGCCCCTATTCCAGTTATACTATGCTACTGTCAGAAGCAGTCTTATCTTGTCACCCCCACTTTTCCCACCTAAAGCTCTCACGATAGCTGTGAAAACTCACAAAATGTTCCTCAAGTACAGATTTTAGATGTGAATTGTCAAGTGCAGTACTGTGTTTAGGCTGGCAAAGTTAATTCTGTATTAACGGGGGCTTATAAGATAAAGAATCCAAAGAATTTAAATTGTAATCATGTACATATATTTATAGCTTAGTTTTTCAACACTTACCGTATTTGCCGGCGTATAAGACGATTTTTTGGCCCTGAAAAATATGCCTCCAAGTGGGGGTAGTCTTATACGGCGAGTATATAACAAACTCTGTATTTTGAGTGGAAATGTTAGGGGGTCGTCTTATACGCCGGCAAATACGGTATTTTTCAGGGCCAAAAAATCGTCTTATACGCCGGCAAATACGGTAGTCCCCGTGGTATTAGATTACCTTTTGGTTTATACCAAAGGGATTACATTTAAAATCATCCATTTTAAAATTTGAGTTATTACATATCTTAAAATAGCATTTTGTTTTTGAGGTTTATAAACTATTAGGACATTTTAATGTTCTCTTGTAACCTTTGTTTTTAATTTTCTGATTAAAAATATTTTTCATTTAGAACTTAAGCATTATATTGTAAAAATGAACATTGGTAGATTTTAGGTGATTAAAAATCATATTGTTAGCAAGACATTTCCCAGCTTAAAAGTACCCCAATTATGAAAATTCCATGAGGCTCCTGGAAAGTATAAGAAGCATCCTAAGTGTCCATTAGTCTCAGACCAGGAAATGGAGGGACAGATAGTGGAAATGAGGCTTTGCAGATCCATTTCCCTTATTACTACAATATTTCTGGGCTAAAAATGCTTTCTGAGTTTCAACCAATCACCCTTAAAAACTTTTATTTTAATTGACTAAGGTATTACATATGTGTCCTCATCCCCTCCCATTTTGGCCCCTCCCCCTCATGCCTTTACCCCCGGTGGCTGTGTCCATTGGTTATGCTTATAGGCATGCATACAAGTCCTTTTGTTGACCTCTCCCCCAAAACTTTTTTTTTAGTGTAGCCCATTAGGTTAGGGATTCCCTGACACTAACCTACAATGGTAATATATGAGTTTGATTTTATGATTGTGATTTTAAAAAATGAGTATTTTAACAACATTGTCCTTTCACAGTAGACAACAACAACAAACAAACAAAACCCCTCCAGAGTAGTATATTGCATATCAGGCCATGCCTAAAAAAGCCTTTGAGAACAAGATGTCTGTAGGCTGTCATAATTAAGAATTCTAGTATTAACAGTGTTTTGATGGATATCTTTTGAGACCTGCTATTAGAAAAAGGGAAGAATGTCGGCTTTGTATGGGTTGCTGTTTTTATGAAAATAACAGATAACTGAGGACTGTGACCTTTCTTATATCTAGTCTTATATCCCACATCAGGTATTATCTTACAGTCTTTTAGTAAATGACTGCTCACTAGTGACCTTCCAGCCAGGTCATTTTTAGCTTCTTTTTTTCATTCTTTTATAATAGTAATAAAAATATTTTTAGTAGAACTGGCAAGGAAAGGGGTAGGTAACAGAATTTTAACATTCTAATATAATTATCTTTTTGATATTCCTGACTTTTAAAAATAATCATATTTACTTACTAATTTTCTTTTTACTTTTAACATTTTTATTGTGGCTTACTCTTCATAACTACATTGAAATGACAAGGGAGTTAACTTTGTAAATGCAGCATTCTTATACTATGAGACCTTTAAGATTACTTTTAATATTCTAAGTAAGACTTTATACCTTTTTCACATTCTTAGAAGTCAGTAGAGTTCTGTTGGGGTCTATGAAGGGAACTTCAATTCCAGATCCTTCCCTGTAAGAAATTCCCTACCAAAGAACTATAGGCATTTCTTAAAAGGTACAGAGAGTGCCCAGCTGGCATGGTTCAGTGGTTGAATGTTGACCTATGAACCAGGAGGTCATTGTTAATTCCCTGTCATGGCACATGCCGGGGTTGCAGGCTTGATCCCCAGTGTGGGGCATGCAGGAGGCAGTCAATAGATGACTCTCATCATTGTTTTTTGTTTTTTTTTATCTCTCCCATCCTCTCTGAAATCAATACAAATATTTAAAAAAGGAGGGGGGGCTTCTTTTTGAGTCTAGAGTTAAACCTTTTCCCCCCAATCTAATGGTACTTGGATTTGTACTAAATAATTGTTTTAACTACCTGTTACTATTAACTTTATTCCTTCTGGTCTCGATCTGGTTCTTTGAAATGGTAGTAGTTATACATGAACATGTATGTAAAGATTTCTCAGATGTCTGGTTCCGGCTTGACAATTTTATATTTGTGTATTTCTGCCATAAATTAGCTGACTCTAATGAGTGGAGATTTGGCTTATGCCCACAAATTACACAGCATTTCTTTTCTCCATTGTGTTGAGGGGTCATCCAGGGATTGTTGGAAGCACATGTCTTCTGCCTGGATCAGAATCATCAGAGTAGCACAAGCATTTATTCAGCACTGACCCAGGAGAACCATTCATTAGGTCAAAACAAGCATTCATATTCATTATCCTGAACAAAAACCACACTAAATGGGAATGTTTCTAGCTGCTCAGACACTTTACTAATTATATCTGCTATATAAAATGAAATTACACTTATAGCAACTAACTATACTAATAAAAGGATAATATGCAAATTTGTCAGGATGCCCTCACAGTAATGACTGAACAGCAGGCTGAGTGGGGCAATCAGGCTAGCAGGGGGGGCAGTTGGCAGGGGGGCATTATGGGCAATAAGGCTGGCAGGCAGAGGTGGTTAGGGTTGATCAGGCTGGCAGGGGGGGCAGTTAGGAGCTAATGGTCCCTGATTGTGAGAGGGATGCCTGACTGCCAGTTTAGGCCCAATCCCTGAGGGGTCCTGGATTGGAAAGGATGCAGGCTGAGCTGAGGAAACAACCCTCCCTACTCCATGCACAAATTTTGTGCACCAGGCCAATAGTTTAAAAATAAGACTAAATATTTGAAGCTCAGTTCATTTCACAAAGGAAATTTTTATACTTCTTGGTTGTCCACGACCCTCACGTCTTGTGGCAATTATTTATAGATTTAGGGCCTGTGCTGAGTCTTGTAATAGACGAGTAAGATAATGTCCATGCTCTTGACGAATTAACACTAAAGACTAACATACCTCATTAGTAAAGTGCTGTATCTTAGCCAGTTTTGCTCAGTGGATAGAGTGTTGGGCTGTGAACTGAAGGGTCCTGGTTCAATTCCAGTCAGGCACAAGCCTGGGGTGTGGGCTCGACCCCCAGTAGGGGGTGTGCAGGGGACAGCCAATCGATGTTTCTATCTCTCCCTCTCCCTTCCTATCTGAAATCAATAAAAATAAGTAAATACTCTATGAGAGACCCTATTCCACAACAGTAATGTGATTTGTAAAACGGCAAAGTAGAGAATAATACTCTTACTAGTTTACAGGTTAGAAAATTGAGGCTCATAAACAAATGGCTTTCCAAGGGCAAACACCTTGTAAATGGCAAGACCAACAATTCTACTGTATTTTCCAAGTCCTTAATTCCATATGATGACAGGTGGTTACAATGAAAAACATTTACCAAATGTCATTTAGGAAACTACTTAGCAAAAGGCTCTATCTTCTAGGTATTGTTCTAGGTATTTTGTGAGGCACTCTCTTCATGGAGCTTACGTTTTTATGGGACACAAAGGATGAGCAAATACATGATTGTGATGATTGTCATAAAGAAAAACTAAGGCAAGCTAAGGAAGTAGAAAGTGATGGCAGGAGAGGAGCGGATGCTGTTTTAGATTAAGTACTTAGGGGAGGCATCTTGAGGTGGCATTTGAACAGAGACCGGAAAGAAGTGAAGATAACGATATTCATGTAGCTATCTGGGGGAAAGGGTATACCTTGCTGAGTGAAAAATAGTGTAAAGGCACTGAGAGAGGAATGAGCTTGGCATGTTTAAAATACAGCAAGGCCAAGCCAGCGTAGCTCAGTGGTTGAGTGCTGACCTATGAACCAGGAGGTCAGGGTTCAATTCCCAGTCAGGGCAAATTGCTCGTGTTGCACACTTGGTCCCCAGTGTGGGGTGTGCGGGAGGCAGCTGATCGATGATTCTCATCATTGATGTTTTTATCTCTCTCACCCTTTCCCTCTCTAAAGTCAATTAAAATATATTTTTAAAAAAATAAAAGACAGCAAGAAGGTGAGTATAATGAGTTGGAGTGAGCAAGGAACAAACAATGTAATCCACAGCATACAGTAGAACAGCATGAATGCGAGTTGAAAAATACATTTTACTAGTACATTAGCTTTTTTACCACCCTGTAACAATAACTGTGGGCTCAACCTATTTTCCCCACGACTGAGCACAGATTAATTTGTACGGAAGATGAAATATAGAAGCAATTTATATTTGAGCAGTACTCCAAAATGCTTTCACATATTATTTTGAGATGTGATGATTTATTTTTTTTTTAATTCTGGTTTTATAATGAGAATCCTAAGTCTCAGAATATATGCATTTTGCCCTTGGCCAGAGTTAGGGCCAGAATCCAGAGCCAAATTTAGCACTGTTTCCGTCCTGCCCTTGTCATTTAGATATGGTGAGAAAATGACACCAAGGGCCCTAGAAGGCAAGAAATTCAGGGAAAAAGTTGTTCACCAGATCATTTATTTAATAAATACTTATTAAGAGCCTACTTTGTTCCAGGCTGTGTAATTTGTGGGGGTGAGCCAAACCTCCACTCATTAGAGTCAGCTAATTTATGGCAGGAATACACAAAGACAAAATTGTCAAGCCGGAACCAGACATCTGAGAAATCTTTACATACATCGTCACCTACCACTTCAAAGAACCAGGTCGAGATCAGAAGGAATGAAGTTAATAGTAACAGGTAGTTAAAACAATTATTTAGTACAAGTCCAGCTTCTTTTCCTATATCCATTAGGTTGGGGGGGGGGAAGGTTTAACTCTAGACTCAAAAAGGAGTTCGCTCTTTTACTTTTTAAATATTTGTATTGATTTCAGAGAGGACGGGAGAGATAAAAACATACTACTTTGTGCTGGGAGTATGATGATCCTGACCACAGTCCGGTTCTAAGGAACTCGTGGTATCCAATGGAGGACACGGATGGAAAGTGATAGCTCTGCGACAATGGCTAGAATAAAATATATGAAGTCGTGGGGAGCACTTCACTAATGCATCCACTGGACAAGGCAGCACAGAAGCTGGTACACACTAGTGTTAATTACACGAGGCCATTAGACTCGGGTGGTTCTAAGGCCTCAGCAGCCTACGCAGGTAAACCCACGCCTGTAAACGCCTCCAGGTTAAGAGATTGAAACCTAAGGACAATGAATCACCAACAGCCAGGTTGGCTTTCCTAAATGACGCACAGCACGTTGGTGGTAGAGTGGTGAGCATAGCTGCCTTCCAGATAATGCAACTGCTTAACCCACGGCCAGTCAACAGTCCCCTGGCTTTGCTTCTGCCTCTTCTCTAGAGAAGTCTTGGTTCTAGCTCCTGTGGGTGACACACCCCGAGCCCCTTCCTGTTTAACTTGCTCAATTCAAATCAAGTTTTCTTCAGATACATTCTTTAAAAAATTCATATGCCTCACCAGATACTGAGATGTTATCTTACCTGTTTTTCTTTCCTACTGAGTAAGTTTTGGGGGCTCTCTTTGAAACTTCCTTGCTGAAAATCACTTTTACGACCTTTTATGACCTGGCTCTATATGTCTAGTTTCAACCTTCCACCTCACCCCACCCTACGGTCATATCAAATTGCGCCACCTCTTCATGCCTTTGCATCTGCTGTTCCTGCCGCTGAAATATCCTTCTCATCTTCATGTCTTTCTGAACAGCTCCTATTCAGCTTAAAGACGACCTTCACAGAACATCCTGATTTAGTACCTCATCACCAGTATGTAGTGCAGATCACATTGTACTGTATTTCCCATTGTGTGTCTTCCCATCTAGACTGTGAGTGCCCCAGGGACAGTAATTATTTCTCATTCATTGATCTTCTCCTGGGACTTCCCCAGAACCGAGCACAGGCAGACAGGTGTAACCAATGTCGCTGAGCTTGTGCGTGTGCCCCATACTCTCCTAGGTTTGCTGAGTTGTACACGAAAATGTCAAGAGAAAGCTGGAGCCAGGGGGCTCCTCTGCACAGTTAATGTAGCAGCTGGTGAAAAAGAAGAGCGGTTTCGGGGTGCCTGCCATTTCTAAATGCTATTGGTACCCACCAAGTTTTCTAACCATCTTCTATTCACCTTTTATTTCTTCTTCACTTGCTATGCTCCTCCCCATCTAATCAATCACGGAACCCCGTCCGTTCTCCCTGTGAGGGTCCCTGAGCATACTGCCATCTTGCCTTCGTCCTTGCCCAGCCTACACTTCGGGCCCTCATTATCTCCCATCTGGAAGGGATCGCTTCTGACTGGTCGCCTTGCTTCCTATCTCCGCTGCCCTTCAGTTCACCTCTCATGTATCCTCCCCGCTGCCGCCAGAGTGTTTCCAAAGCAGATCTGATAAAAGCATCCTAGACGGCTTCGTGACTTGTAAGAAAAATCCCAATTCCTTACTCTCCTTGCACTGATTTCTCCTCAGCCCCACTGTAGCCCTCTGGCTGACACTTTCCTGACGTTACCACGATGTGAAGACTTCGCTCCTTCTGTTTCTCCTACTGTGCTTTGTTTTCCTGATGAACTGCCACTCATTTTTTTTTTTTTCACAACTCCACTCACTGACTCTCTCCTCTATCAGGAGGCATGCAGGGTGAGATTGTGGAGAGAGATTATCTGCTAGGAACATAAAGGAAAATAGAGCCATAATTGTGTATGACTTGGTAAATGATCTTTATCGGTGCACATTGTCTATTATAGTTGTTTATTCGTCTCTTTCAGGGTGTGTTAGCTCTTGGAGGATAAGAATTCTTTTGTGCTTATATAGCCTTGGGATACAACTCGAGTGCTCAATAAGGGTTTGTTAAGTAAAGGAAGCTGGAACGGGAGGGAACAAATGTTTACCGAACACCTACTTGGAACCTTTCACACATTTCATTTCACTTCATTCTCAAAACAACGCAGTGAGGTAAGTATTACTTGCTGACGAGAGAACAGGCTCAGCTACATCGTGTGTTTTCCAGGTCACACGTAGGCTTAGGAGGGATGGAGCTGGGGTTGGACCTACATTTGTCTGACTGTGAACCTTTCCTCTGTGGGGTGAGTCTCAGTCAGGGGCCATTTTGCTCCCCACTTTGGGGGACATTTTTGATTGTCACAACTGGGAGATGTTATGGCATCTAGCGAGTAGAGGCCAGGAATGCTGCTAAACATCCCACAATACACAGGATCCCCTCCCCCCCGTCCCCGTCCCCCCAACAAGCCCTAGCTGGTTTTGCTCAGTGGATAGAGCATCTGCCTGCCGACTGAAGGGTCCCAGGTTTAATTCTGGTCAAGGGCACTTGAGCAGGTTGCAGGCTCCATCCCCGGGTGTGCAGGAAGCAGCCAATCAATGATTCTCTCTCATCATTGATGTTTCTCTCTCTCTTCCTCTCTCTCCCTTTCTGAAAGCAATAAAGACATATTAAAAAAAAAAAAGAATTGTCTGATCCCAAATGCCAATAGTATCAAGGTTGAGAAACGCTGCTCTAGACCATGCTGACTCTGTTGAAAAGTATATAATCAAACAAATAAATGCGTCCACCAGGAATGTGACTGGGCTGAAGAGAAGTGTCCGGGGCTTGAGGCCAGTGGTGAGCCACTGGCATTGGGAGGGGGAAAAACACACAAACCCTTTGCTCTCCAATCTCTGGCCTGCCTCCAATCTATGGTTCTTTCTCTACTGCATCCACCCTGTCTTTCTTTCCTCCCATTTTCCTCTCCACATTTTCTTTTCTTCAGTTGACTCTCAGTTTGTTACAGAGAACCGGAATAATCAAATAATGCCAGAGAGTTTGGAGTCACACTTTATTACGCACGGGTTTAGAGGAAGATGTCTCTCAAATTCTGGGCCCCAACATGGAGGAATTTTCCCTATTTATATGTTTTTACCTTCTTTGTCTCCCAAACATGGGTTGTTTCCAGCCCCTTCTGCAAGTACTTAAAGAGCCCCTAGGTGCTGGGGCCTTGAGACCTCAACCAAAGGCCTGGCCTGACGCCAGCACTGATAACTTTGTCCGGGGAAGGTTTAGTGGCCTCTCTGAAGTGGGAGTCGTCTTATTTTCCTTGTTATTTAAGCGAGCAAGCATTTACAGAAGCCAAAATAGCAGGGTTAACATTTCAAACAGCAGTTTTTATAGAAGATGGATGCTTCACTTTAGCTTGGAGAAGATAACCCCAAGGGCGCCAACGTGTTCAGACTTCCTTCCGGGAGAAGGCACAGTTAGTATGGAAGGAGCCGCAGGTTTCCAATGGACGACAGCTCTAGGGCCTGAGTATCGGGCCAACCACGCCACCTTCTTAAATGGACCGCAAGTAATGAATGAGATGAATCACCGTGATAATCTTCCCGGGGAATAAACCACTTAAGTAATTCTTTAAAAAAACATTTTTATTGATTTTTTTAAAGAGAGAGGAAAGGAGAGGGAGGAAGAGAAACATTGACAGAGGAACATTGCACACCCCTCAGTGGGGATCACGCCTGCAAATGAGGCATGTGCTCTGACCCAGAATCAAACCAGCAACCTTTTGGTGCGTGGGATGATGCCCAACCAACTGAGCCACACTGGCCAGGGCAGAAATTCTTGGTAAATGTGCTGCTGATAAGATGTGGCTGTTTCCTAATCTCAGTCAGGGCCCACCAAGGCCTTCCCATCAAGGAATGCATTTAAAATGTATCTTGTGTGATCTTGTGTAAACTATAATCTATAATAAACTATAAACTATAATAATAAAGTGTATCTTGTGTAAACTATAATCTAGGAAAATGTAAAATGTTTGTCCTTGGGGAAGTATTCCAGTGGGGGAAGCTTTTAATGACTCATATGTGTGACTGTAATTGTTAGAGAAACTTTGCTTTCTTTCTTTTCTTTTCTTTTCTTCTCATTTCCTTCCTTCCTCATTTCCTTCCTTTCTTCCTTTCTTTCTTTCTTTCTTTCTTTCTTTCTTAAGCACAATAAACTAAGAGGGAGGAACCAGGTTTATCTTATCAGTGTCTTTGACAGTGGAGGTGTCAGAGAAGGGTGGGAATTAATGGTGAGGTGTGTATAGTAATGGAGGGATGTCACAGAAGTTCTATTCCTAGCAAAGTGATTCTTACTTAGAAATCCAAGAACTTTTGCTGCATGCAGAATTGTGTATGTGTATGTATGGACATATGATTGTGTGTGTGTGTTTCTGTATGTGGAAATGTCTGTAACCTTTATCAAAGGGGTCCCTGACCTTCAAAAAGTGAAGCCCACTACCCTGCAGATCGAAACAGAGCTCATGAGAACAATGGAGTAGAAACACGATAACCTGGGGAAGGCGAGGGAAGTGAATTTCTCCTAGGAGACCGAGGTTTCCCTTTCAGAGTTAGGTTAATTGATGTGAGAGACCGCTCCATGTACATGTACGAGCATGCAGAGGAGAGATGAACTGTGAGCAGACACCAAGGCAGAATAGAATCTAGCCTCGTGGATGCTGGAGAAAATTTACAGAGAGTAAAATTTTAGCCCGGTGTGTGTGTGTATGTGTGTGTGAGAGGAAGAATATGGAATTGCTCCGTGTACGATTCACTGGTTTGGGATTCCACAGGTGCCATGGTTCCCAGGAAAAGAAAGGTTCTGTGAGGCTGAGTGGCGGGAAGCAGACTAGGAAAGGAAGATGGACTCTTTCATTGTTTAGTCCAAGGTTGTGTCAGTTGTAAGGTACAGAAGCCAACTTCAGGTAAAGGACTGACTGAAGCATATTAGGAAGCTCATAAACTTCAGAGCAGAGCTGCACGAGGAAGTCGGGAAAGCAGAAATTGGGCCGTTTGGGGACTTTGCACAACAGGTGACCAGCTCTCGTGACCCCGCCTGTGGACTCAATGTCTAGTAGACTCTAAAATTCCCAGAGAGAAGTTAACTGTTGGGACTAGTCCCAGAGAAGAGGAAACCACCAGCCAAGGAACCTCCTCAGTTGCTGTTGACAGCAGTCATGGTCGTCATTGGCTGGGGGTGAGTGTAATATCTTGAAAAGAGAGGGACTCATGTCTTCTGATTGCCAGTTCCACACTGTGTGTCCTCAATGCATGTTCTTCATTCTTTACTGATTTAACATGAATGAATGTGGGTAGAGTGGGAGTGGGGTGGGGGACCTATCAAGCAGAGGAAACAAAGTGCAGTCGCCTCTGTCGGATGAATTTGGGGTCCCGGAAATAGAAAGAAGGCCCTTGTGGCTTTAAAACACTTTGCAAGGAAGGAGAAGGAGCATTCGTACAGTATGCGGGGCTAGTTCAGAGTTTTTTCCTAGGTTCACCAGAGAGCCACTAGAGGGCTTTAAACGCATGCACATTAAATGTAAAACATCACTGGCAACTAGCTGGGAATGGGTTCTAGAAAGAGCAAGTAGGAGGTTATTGCAACGATCCAGATGAGAGACAAGGGTGGCTTGGATCAATGTGGTGAGAGGGGTTGAGAAGAGGTCAGAAGGGGGTGGATTTGGCATGTATTTTTGTGTTGTGGGGAGAGTATTGGCAGGACTTGCCGAGGATGTGATGTTGGGGAGATGAAAAGGAAAATCCAGAATGAATCCTAGGCTTTGGGCATGGGCAGCTAGGAAGATACTAATGCCCCCTATTGAGCCGTGAAGACAGAGAACAAGGAGATACGGGGAGGAGGACAGTTTAGAATAGACCTGCCAGGTTTGAGATGTCAGATGTCTTAGTGGGAAGTCCCAGGGGCAGACACACATGCATTTGGGAGTTAGCTACCATATTTACAGATGCTACTTAAAACAAGGGGCAGGGTGAGGTCGCTTAAGAGGGTAGATTGAATCCTGGGTGATCCCACTGTAGGAAGTCTTGCTGGGCAGCAATGGTCAAAGGAAAGAAGGAGTGGTCAGGTAGGTCAGAGAGAGGCCTTTTTATTCTAAAGCATGGGCTCTGAATTTGTAGCTTCTAGCATAAGTTTACATTACATTACATTAGTTTACATTACATTACTGTTTATGAACACGGTCTCAGATTCAACTAGTAAATGTCACACCCTTCACAGCTCCACGTTTTCCTCGCCTAAACCATTGGCAGGATCTATCCAGCTTCTCTTTCTCTGTGTGGTAGGGACTGGCAGGAACTCACTGTTAACTGAGCCCAGAAGGAAGGCCACGCCCGCCCACAAACCTCTCTCTGGGCCTGTAAATATTTGTATAAAGCTCATTAACTGCATGGAATTGCTGTGGATAAACCAGGTACTTGTAGGTAACTAATACCGTAACCACACGCAGAAAATCCACTCGGTGGCTTATTTGCAATAGAATGTTAATTTTTTCAGAGGGTTAAGTTAAAGCCTGCTAAAGCTCTCTTCGGGCATTTTGTATAATTCTGGGGTGGCTCTCTTTATCATCGTTTAGCATATGACTCTATTTTAAAAGCAGTCCGAGCAAAACGTAAGTAGGAAGGTGAGCCTACTTATCTATATGCAGTGTATATATTCATACATATACACACACATTCAGAGCAAAGTAAACCATAGAAACTACATTTAGATCTTTCTAAGACAGCTAAGTAATTGCAATAATGAGTCTTCCCGAGGACCCTAGCTTTCTTTATCTTTAATTAAAAATGAAAGTTTCCTTTGTGTTATCCAAATAATACGCTCATTATAGAAAAACAAAGACAAAGTGGTAAAAAAAGGAAATTTGGGACACAATAATCGTAACTCCACAATCCCGAAATAACTACTTGGGTGGGTATTCTTTCCGTTCTCTATATATACTGTGTAGTTTGGAGTCACACCAATTTAAAATTAAACTTAGCGTTAAGTTTTAATTTAAATAAATGTTAAAACCCTAGCAATGTATTATTATTTTTCTTTTTTAAAAATAT
Organism: Vespertilio murinus; assembly: GCA_963924515.1. NCBI lineage: Eukaryota > Metazoa > Chordata > Mammalia > Chiroptera > Vespertilionidae > Vespertilio > Vespertilio murinus. Next base: position 34,672,268 of record OZ004719.1, read on the forward strand.
ATTTTATTGATTTTTTTACAGAGAGGAAGAGAGAGGGATAGAGAGTTCGAAACATCAATGAGAGAGAATCATCGATCAGCTGCCTCCTGCACACCTCCTTCTGGGGATGTGCCCGCCGCAACCAAGGTACATGCCCTTGACAGGAATTGAACCTGGGACCTTTCAGTCCACAGGCTGATGCTCTATCCACTGAACGAAACCAGTTTTGGCAGTATTATTATCTTTCAATAATAAATGTTTTTCAAGACTTTCTCAGATTTTATTTTATATTTATTTTTAAAAATATGTATTTTATTAATTTTTTCAGAGAGGAAGGGAGAGGGAGAAAGAGAAACATTGATGAGAGAGAAACATCGATCAGTTCCTCCTGCATCCCCCCACACTGGGGATGTACCCGCTACCAAGGCACACGCCCTTGACCAGAATCGAATCTGGGACCCCCGAGTCCGCAGCCCAAGACTCTATCCACTGAGCCAAACCCGTTAGGGCTCTTTCTCAGATTTTAATGACTGCCAAAATTTTCACAGTATGAATGTTTTGATTTGGGTATTATTTTTTGAGAGAGAGAGAGAAAAAGAGAGAGAGGGAGAGAGAGAGAGAGAGAGAGAGAGAGAGAGAGAGAGAGAGAGAGACATTGTAGTATGAATGTGTTAATTTAGGTATTCTTTTCATCAGAGAAAAAGAGAGAAACATCGATATGAGGGAGAAATATCCATCGGTTGCCTCCCATAGGCATTGATCAGGGATCAATGATGCCTGCAACCTAGGTATGTACCTTGACTGGGAGTCAAACTTGCAACTTCTTCGTGTATGGGATGATGCTTCAGCCAACTGAGCCCCCCAGCCAGGGCTAATGTAGTTTTTGTTTTGTTTGTTTTTTTAAAAACTGATTTAGAGAGAGAGAGAGAGAGAGAGAGAGAGAGAGAGAAAGGGAGAGAAAGGGAGAGAATGAAACGTAATTGGCTCAGATTGTCAGTTCGGACTGGAAGCACTGCCGCAGCCCCTCCAATGGAAAAGTGGGCCTCCGGTGCATCGGGAGGTCTCAGCACCGGCTGAGGGCAGAGATGGCTAGGCGTCTTCCATTTTCCAACCCAAACCCTGAGAACCTTACAGCCCATTCTGCAGGGTCCGAGGAAAACCACCTGAAGGCCACCTGGCATGTACACCACCTGGGCGATACCCATTTATTTCTGATGTTGAATTAGATAATCTTTTCTTCTTAGCTCTGGGCGGGAGAAAGGGAAGCTGCCCGGGATGTTGTGGGAGGGAGAGATACAGGACATGGGATGTTGGAAGATGTCCTTAATAATCTTCTTTTCCAGAAATTCTGTGCCTTGTGTGTGTGTTTGTTTTTTGTTTTTGTTTTTTTGGCTTTAAGGGGAGGCCTTCTCTCTGGTCCTTGAATCCTGAGACCCGTGCCTTCCTGTTCAAAGCCACTTAAGCCTTTTTAGTCCGCGTTTGAAGGATGGGGCTGTCTTGTGATCACAGAGGTATTGTTTATTGTCTGAAGGGCCTAACAAATCAGAGATGTCTTCCCCTTGAGGAGAGATCTCCAGCTAAATTCCCCTTCGGGCCTGAAGCCCCCCTAATACTAATCACTAAGATTTCCCTGTCTCCTGGAAAATGAATGGGAGTCCTGAACTGTGACTTTGTTTATTGTTCTTATAGGCACTTTCCGAGAGAAGATAAGGAAAACAGTACGTATGACATTCCTTCGAGAAGGGTCTCTTTGTTCTTTGCTTGCTGCATACCATACATCAGAGCAGACCCGTCTGTTCAGCTGGTCTAAGATGTCAGTGAATTATGATTGGGGGTCTCCAGCTTATCATTCTGCTATTGGGGAGATAATGAAATGGGGAGAACATTTCCTTTTGGGAGCTACCTCATGGGGCGAGGCTGTGGTCTTGTGAGGATGGTGCTAGGGGAGGAGAGGGAAGGTGGTCTTGGAATTCACAGATATTCGAAAAAGAAACATCTCCAGCCAACATCTGGAAATGACATATATCACAGTCAAGTATTTCTTGGAGAGAGAAAGGGGATAGTAAAGTAATTCTTTGATTCTTTAATGCCTGTTGGAGTTTTGAGACTTTCATCTTTGTCTTACACACCATCCAGGTGGGCCCAATGTGAGAGGGATTAGGTAATTCTCCTTTATCTCATCTAAAGGAGGATTAGATGAGATGAGTCTAATCTTACTCATGTAGGTTTGTGCAGCGTGCTGCGAGACAGAAACAGGCCCAAAAGACTCGACACTCTTTTTAAATTTCCTTTTGCTTACCGAACTTATACTAAGCAATATTCAGCCCCTGCCACTCAACAAAGTAACCCCGGGCCAGGGTGGGGGTGGAGCTAGCTTGACTTCCTTTGCAACTTTCTTAAAGGCAGAGAGTCTGAATCAATGGTGTCAACCAATCATAACTTTCTTAATTATTTATTAACTCCGTGCCTCAGTTTCCTCCCCTGCAAAATGGTGATAAAAGTAGAATGTACTTTATAAGGATGTTGTGAGGATTAGAACAGTTTCTGGGCCAGAGTCAGTACTGAATCCATACTAATTATTCATGATATTATTACCTTATTCGAATCACCGAGGAGTAAATTTCTCCCTATTCTGTAATAGAAATGTTTAAAGATTAAAAAAAATTGATTTCTAAGGGAAGATGAATTTTTAATGGGAAATTGAATATATCTTACATATCTTCCCTTGTTGCAACTATATAGTGTGGTGTTTTTTGGGGTTGGGACACACAGAGCCTTGTATACTTGGCTGGAGAACAATAGATAATTCTCCCGAAGTCTCTTCATCTGACCCACTTCCCGCGGGACAGAGCGCTGCTAGCTAGAGATGACAGTGGATCTCAACTCCATCATAGGTTCTTCCCAAGAGACTCCTGACACGCTGGGCGCATAGCAAAGATACCTTCCAGCAAGACTGACTGCAAAGAGCATTCTCTCTCCCATTGCACTGGATTATAAAACCATAGGTGTAATCACATGGGGAAATGACACAGTTGATTTGACAGAAATGCTTCGTTAGGGCCGTTTGTTTTCCCCCACAACCACTTGTAAATTCTGTGAAAGGATTGGGAGTCTTGTTTTGTAGCTCGTGAAGAGTTAGTACAGTGCCTGAGGGCCTCCCCCAGCCCCCCGCCCCACACTTTCTCTCCAGCACTTGTTATCTGTTGATTTATTGATGGTAGCTTGTGTGCTGCTGGTGGCATTGTAAATTGGTACAGCCACTATGGGTGACAGTATGGAGGTTCCTCAAAAAATTAAAAAGAAAATAAAGCTACCATATATGTGGCCCAGTAATCCTTCTTCTGGAGATTTATCTGAAGAAAACAAAAACACTATTTGAAAATAGATATTCACTCCTATGTCCATTGCCGCATTACTTACGGTAGCTAAGAGATGAAAGCAACCTAGGTGTCCAGCCATAGGTGAGTGGAAACAGAAGCTGCGGCACATATGATACAGCGGAGTATCACTCAGCTGTAATGAAGGGTGAGACCTTGCCATTTGTATGACGTAGATGGACCTAGAGGGCATTATGCTAAGTTAAAGCGAAAGACAAACACTATATGATTTCACTTATATATGGAACCTAAACAAAACAGAACAAAGGAACAAACAAAACAGCACAGAAGCAGATTTCGTAGTTACAGAGGACAAGTTGACAGCTGCCGAAGTGGAGGAGTGGGGATGGGAATAAAAAAAGAGAAGAGTATGCCAAGACTGGTGTGGCTCAGTGGATAGAGCATCGGCCTGCGGACTGAAAGGTCCCAGGTTTGATTTCGGTCAAGGGCATGTACCTTGGTTGCGGGCACATCCCCAGTGCGAGGTGTGCAGGAGGCAGCTGATGCATGTTTCTAACTTTCTATCCCTCTCCCTTCCTTTCTGTAAAAAAATCAATAAAATATATTTTAAAAAAGGGGTGTGGGAGAGAAGAGTAGTGCAGGACCTTCACACGTGGTAGGCACCGTAAATGCTGACATGGATTGGCCAGGCCTTTATGGTAGAAACAAAATATTTAGGAGCTTTAAAAACAAGCTGTGGAATTATTTTTGAAAACAATATTTAAACATTCTATAAAATAAAAGGCTAATATGCAAATCGACCGAACAGTGGAATGACCAGTTGCCATGATATGCACTGACCACCAGGGGGTAGGTGCTCAATGCAGGAGCTGCCCCCTGGTGGTCAGTGCGCTCCCACAGGGGGAGTGCTGCTGAGCCAGGAGCCCTGAGCCAGGCTCACAGCTGGCGAGTACAGCGAAAGTGGCAGGAGCCTCTCCTGCCTCCGAGGCAGGGCTAAGGGGGTCTGACTGCTGGCTTACGCCCGCTCCCCCATCAGTTGGGCATCCCCCGAGGGCTTCCAGATTGTGAGAGGGCTCAGGCTGGGGTGAGGCACCCCCCCCCCCAAGTGCATGAATTTCGTGCACCGGGCCTACAGTTAGTTTATGAAGAGTCAAAGAGAGAAGAAGTGCATAGAGCAGAAGGGAGGAGAGGAGCCTCATCTGCCTCCGTAACAAGGTCCCAAGAGCGCCCCTTAGTGCTTTGGGGGTGCAATGGTAAGGCCCCTGAAATGGCATGAACCTGTGTGATTCAAGAGGAAGCTTCTGGGGCTGGGACACCACGTGACGTCCTGTACAGCGAATGGTGGCAAAGGCAGAATCGGAACTCGGGCCTTTGCCTAACTGTCCTGGGAAATTCCAAGGCCTCCTCTCCGCGCTCTCTGTAGAGCAGGAATTTCTCCTGTTTTGATTTACACGGAAAGATGAGTAAATTAGCCTCGACCAGCTTCTTTTATTTTCCACAAAAGGAAGCTGAATAGAATATCACAACTTACCATTAGATGTCGCTATATGCCATGTTATTGTGTACAGTCTCCTGCTGAGCTGCACTTGAATTTTTAAATTCTGGGTCTGCAGACTTCTGGGAATCCTTGGGTCTATGGCTGGGAGGCCGGGAGGGCAGACAAAAGAACGGTGAGAGTTTTAAAAACTGTGTTTTAATCATGAGGAAGTTTTTTTTTTAAAGTTATTTGACCAGATATAATGGCAAAACTCTTAGTTGAAATTCATTTTTATAGAAAAAGAAGGTGGTTCTTTTTTTTTTTTAAGAAAGTTAAGCTCCTTTTTTAAAAATATACTTTATTGATATTTTACAGAGATGAAGGGAGAGAGATAGAGAGCTAGAAACGTTGATGAGAGAGAAACATCGACCAGCTGCCTCTTGCACACCCCCTACCGGGGATGTGCCTGCAACCAATGTACATGCCCTTGACTGGAATCGAACCCGGGACCCTTCAGTCCACAGACCGACACTCTACCACTGAGCCAAACCGGTTTCGGCAAGAAGGTGGTTCTTAAATTGGATTTCCAGGATGAGAAGTAGTGTGAGTGAGGCTTTGACCTTCATCTCAGTCAGCAAAGCCCCCTTCCTGGCTTCCTAGAGCCTTCTTGGCTGTAAGAGGTTCAAGTGCACGAGATTCGAAGTGAGACAGAAGTGGGTTTGAATTCTGGCTCTGGTTAGCTGTGTGATCTTGGGTACATTACTTTACCTCTTCTAGACTCTGTTTCTTCCATGGCAACCTAAAGACACTGATCATGTGAGAATGTGAGGATAAAACGAGAAGATAGGTGAAAATACAAAGAGTAGCTGTCATCAGCCGTACCTCAGTTGATAAAAATGTGGCGTGCTTTTTGTAGCTAAAAGTGTTTGAAAACCACTGAATAGTCCAAGCTGTCACCTCAAAGTTGTGGGAACTGGGACTTGAGAGGCTGAGCGATTTGGTTCTATGATTAAGTTTCACAATTTCATAGCACAATGCAATTATTTATGTAAAACAAGACATGCCCGCGCTAATCTTTTCCAGGTGTGTCCCTCCCCGCTTGGGAAAACTTGATACGCCGCCACTTGAATTTATAAAACTGATGAAATGCAAAACGATCCTTCCCCTAATGATTTACCATGCCGACTAATTCGGTTTATTTTCAAATTAAAATGTTATCTTTATTTGTTTTGTTTACAAAAGTAATCCAGAACAAGTTTGCAAACTTTCGACAAGTGAAGATGCTTAAGCAATGATTTTCCTAATGCGGAGTAAACATCGTCCAATAAATAGATATAGATGGTTTCGTAACTTGCAGCCACAGATTTAATGCTTTAATTGATTCATTGAGTAGGCAAATATTTTGGTTGGGAACGTTTACGACCGCTGTGTCAGCTGCATTAGTGAAATGGGGACTTATGGATCTGTGACCTTGTGAGATTGCTGCCCCGGTAACTATCAACAGCAACGATAACTCAGTGTTGTAAAGTAAATTCAGTTTTACCTTTTAGTGACAATCCACTTGAACAGTAGCATTTAACTTCTGTTTCCCTGAATTCCCAAGGTTTTCAAATAGTTATTTTTTTTTAAAAAAAAATATATATGTTTTTATTGACTTTTTACAGAGAGGAAGGGAGAGGGATAGAAAGTTAGAAACATCCATGAGATGCCAAAACCGGTTTGGCTCAGTGGTAGAGCGTCGGTCTGCGGACTGAAGGGTCCCCGGGTTCGATTCCGCCCAAGGGCATGTACATTGGTTGCGGGCACATCCCAGGTAGGGGGTGTGCAAGAGGCAGCAGGTTGATGTTTCTCTCTCATGGACATTTCTATCTCTCTATCTCTCTCCCTTCCTCTCTGTAAAATATCAATAAAATATATTTAAAAAAAAGAAACACCCATGAGAGAGAAACATCGATCAGCTGCCTCTCCTGCACACCTACTGGGGATGTGCCTGCAACTAAGGTACATGCCCTTGACCTGAATTGAACCCGGGACCTTTTAGTCCACCGGCCGACGCTCTATCTACTGAGCCAAACCAGTTAGGGCGGAATAGTTAATTTTTTTAAAAGGAAATGCTGTTTTATGACAGGATCCCATTGTTTATTATCCAGAGTCAGAGAACCCTCTGGATCCACAGAGGCTCAAGGACTAGTTTTATCAGACTCATGAGGTTCCAGCTATTTTGACGGTTGCCTCATAGTTAAGGTGGCCAGATCGTCCAGGTGTTGGCGGGACAATCCTAATTTCTAACAATTTTTCCCGCGTCCGGTGGCATTTTTAAAAAGTCCCGATTATTGGAAAGAATCTTTCCAATCTTTCCAAAAATTGGGACTTTTTTTTAAAAACGCCGAGGGACGCGGGAAAAATTGTTAGAAATCAGGACTGTCCCGCCAACACCTGGACGATCTGGTCCCCTTACCCACAGTAGTCAGGGTCAGGCAGAGAGGCCGTGAGAATCATGGTCACTGGTCCCTTAAGTAAAAAGCACCCTGGGTGCTTGGTAGTTGCCTCTGCGGTTGTACCCTGGTTCCCATCCCTGTGGGGCGCGGGGTTCGGTTACCGGCCACGTCACCATTAGCCACCATCACTCACGGGGATCAGTGTGGCCAGTGGCTAAAGGCCATGACACTTTGGGGTGCATCAAAATGTTTCCATTGCTTTTGAATGAATGATTCAAATGCGTCCAGTAATGAATCCCCTAGCCTAGATTACATTGATCACTACACTAACAATATAATTAAACATCCTTTTTCCTGGGGAAAAGGGCCCACAGAGGACAAAGTGCCGAGGACCCACGGAAGTCAGCACCTAACCCGGAGTTACACTGTTGTATCGTAAATCACCGACTGAGATACAAGACGCCTTCACGAGCCCGTTAATTAGGAGTCATTTATTGTGCGGGCCCGGAGGGAGGTGTCTCCTTCCAAATCGCTGAGCCCTGACATGGAGGAAGTGTCTCCTGTTTAGACTTTTCGAGCCTCTTTGTTTGCAGACATTACAAAGGGCTCTGTGTGAGTTATTGTTACAGGCCCGTCGCAATCTTGAATACATAATGAGCTTGTACTTGGCATAATTATTATCAGTATTAGTCTATTACAGTGGATGGCTAGCTTGCAAGGCCAGACAGTTAAGTTTATCTTTTTCCATGATTTGAACTAAAAAAAAAAAAAAAGTCATTTGACAGAAACACAGTCTGTCTTAGAGTGACAGAGTTTACAACGACCGAGTTTACAGGGCTAGGGACCAACAATAGCAGAGAATTCAAACAGCAGCTGTTTTTTTTATACAAGACGGAGGTTACTATGCCTCAATACATCCAGATCCGGGGTCCTACACTCACCCCAAGGAGCGGGACGGGAGGAGAGAGCTGGAGGAAGGGGGGTCCCTGCTCTGGGGACTGGGGCTGCTGGTCCCGAGACCGCTCTGACCTCACAGCCTTGAGCTCCTAGCCAGGGGTGGGCAAACTTTTTGACTCGAGGGCCACAATGGGTTCTTCAACTGGACCAGAGGGCCGGAACAAAAGCAATCTGACCATGCTGGCACTCTCATCTTGGGCTGCTGGTGAAGGAGGGGAGAGCAAGAGAACCCTCCGCTCTTTAGGCTCCGCGGGCCGTAGTTTGCCCACGGCTGTCTCTGGCCCGCCTCCCACATCTTCATAAGAGGACCATTTTACTGCCCTTGCCACAGCCTCTAAGACTTGCTGCGGTCTGTACATCACAGGACTGGATGGTACACACAGGTGGTGTGGCTGGGCCTTCTCACCAGCCCGGGGGACTGTGCTCAGGCAATCCGGTAGCCCGAGTCCACGAGTCCACCGTCCCGCCTGGGGAGGTTACCCCTGAGATGCCCACGCGGGGTTCTCCACCTGGACGTCAGGGGCTACAGGAGACCACGGCCTGGCGAAGAGCTGGCCTCCGGTTAGTTCAGAGGAGAAACCTGGTGAGGCTGAGGCCAAGGTTCTCTTCCAGCCTGTGGCTTCTCCCTCCCTCCAGACAGTAACCCTGTGGTGTGACACCCCCTCTCCTCCCACACTCCACCCCCAAGATTCTATGGTCTGGCCTCCTGGGTGCGGCTGGCTGTGCCCTCTGGGCTGCAGATCCGCGTCTTGAGGCCTCGAGGGCTTTGTTCCACGGGGGTAGGGGGTAGAGGTGAGGGCTGGGGAGGGGGCAGGAGGGCCAGCTAGCCGGGCAGGGAATGCAGTGGAGATTCTGATTCTGACCACCAGGGGGCACAGGGCGGCCCCAGTGGTGGCTCCCATCCTACAAAACACCTACTCCATCCTGGCAGGGGCTGGGCGGGGAAGGATTTTGGTTGTTTGCCTGAGGGGTGGGCCTTCACCAGGCTGGCTCTGCTGGGAAGCAGGGGGCGGGGCTGCTCCCACATTAATTTCTTCGTTCCCTGACGGCTTCATTCAGCTTTTATGGAGCCAGGCCCGGGGCCACAGATGAATAATATATGGGCCCTGCCTTCCAGGAGCTCAGACATGCAGGGGAGACAAAATGCAAACAGATGCCTCTGGTGCCCAGTGGCAGTGCTGGGCTAGAGGTCTGCGGGGCCAGGCTGGGCCCCTGTGTGCTGGGCAGCGGGTGAGAGGAGGCAGGGAAGGACACGTGGGGCCTGGCGCCATAAGCACAGAGCTGGGGGCTGCCAGTGTCCCATAAAGTGGGGGCGCATTTGACCCGACGGGGAATGGAGAGAAGTGAGGAAGAGGCAGGGCTGCCCCTGACTCCCTGATGAGGACGTCATTGCACTGTTTCCTCAGTGTGGCTCAGGTGGCTGGAGCATCGTCCCGCAAACCAAAAGGTGGCGGGCTCCACTCCTGGTCAGGGCACATACCCAGGTTGCAGGTTTGATCCCCGGTCAGGGTGCGTGTGGGAGGCAACCGATCGCTGTTTCTCTCTCCCTCTCTGACTTTCTCTCTTTCAAAAATCAATTTTAAAGAATAATAAAATGCCAGATTCCCTCAAGGGAGCAACGCAATCAGATGCGAGTTGTACAAAGCTCGAGTTCTAGAGAAGGGGAGAGATGGGAGCTGGAGGCAAGGAGGCCTGCGAGAAGACAAGTAGGGATGGTAAGGAGATGAGATAGCAGAGGAGCCCCACCGGGCTTGGCTCAGGGAACAGAGCATCAGCCTGCGGACTGAAGAAGGGTTCCGGGTTCAATTCCAGTCAATGGCATGTGTACCTTGGTTGCAGGCTCGATCCCCAATAGGAGGCAGCTGATCGATATTTCTCTCTCATTGATGTTTCTAACTCTCTATCCCTCTCCCTTCCTTTCTGTAACAATCAATTATATATATATATATATATATATATATATATATATATATATATATTAAGATAGCAGACAAGAAGCTTCCCCCTCTGCTTCTCAGCCATCTGGGCCGGCAGTCTGTGCAGTATCTGGGGTTCCCAGGAGTTGAGCTCTAGGCTTCAGGGTGAGCAGTGAAGACTAGGAGAAGCTTCCTAACAGCCCCCCACCTCCTCCGGCTCCTCCAGCCCCTAGGAGGACGGTAGGCTGGACTAGATCTTGCTCCAGAGCGACACCACTATTGGTTATGGTTGTGGCCAGCAGGTGGGGTGGGACAGAGGCCCCGGGAGACTAAGACAGGCTGAAAATCAGGGGAAGAGAAAGGTAGCAATGGCATTAAGGAAACTTAGGGCTGAGGAGGAAAGGGGGTTGACCCCAGTGTTTCCCCAACTCAGACACCTCTGAGAGAGAGAGAGAGAACAGAATAGCGGCTGAAACAGAGACAGCCTTGGAGGGGGCATGAACCTCTCCCCGCGGCTCAGCACCAGCCAGTGAAAGGGTCAGGGAGCCTGCCAGCTCAATTGTCCAGAAGAGGACCTTGCTGTTATGTGGCTTAGCCCCGCCCACCCCAGATGCTGCTGCTGTGTAACCAAGAAAAGCAGGCCCTTTGGTGCAGAAGGCAACTGGGGTCCCCAACCAGAGCGACTCAGAGCATCCCAGAACCATGAATGCTGAGGGGGTGGGGCACCGCCAGCCCCGACCCACCTGTAGGCCTCCAGTACCACTCTGGGCCACACCCTCCAAACCCAGGGTGAGTACGAGGCCAGGGGCCTGGATGTTCCAGATCCTTCTCATGCCTCTGTGGCTCTGGTGCATCCTGCAGAGGCGGTCCACATGCATGGTCTCCCCGGAGGGTCTCTCTCCCTCAGTTTGCAAGGCCTTTCCCTTGGCTTCTCCTGCACCCCCTTCTCCCCCGATCCCCGCAGAGTGGTGCTATGAAATCACTCTGTCAGGGGCAAGAGAATATGAGGAGGTCACAGTTATAGATGGCAGTGATGTCAGTCAATACCCAGCAACTGCTCAGACACTGGCCTCTCATTTTGCAGTGCTCATTAGACTACCAGGCATGTTTTTTAATTTAAAATTTTAAAAATATATTTTATTGATTTTTTTACAGAGAGGAAGAGTGAGGGATAGAGAGCTAGACACATCGATGAGAGAGAAACATCGATTAGCTGCCTCCTGCACACCTCCTGCTGGGGATGTGCCCGCAACCAAGGTACATGCCCTTGACCGGAATCGAACTGGGACCCTTCAGTCGGCAGGCCGACGCTCTATCCATTGAGCCACACCGGTTTTGGCTCAGGCGTGTTTTTTTAATTCTTTTCTCTAAAATCAATTTTTTAAAATTGATTTTAGAGAAAAGAAGTGAGAGCTAGAGCTAGAGCTAGAGCTAGAGAGATAGAGATAGAGATAGGGATAGGGATAGGGATAGGGATAGGGATAGGGATAGAGATAGAGATAGAGATAGAGATAGAGATAGAGATAGAGATAGAGAAATAGAGAGATAGAGATAGAGATAAACACCAATGTAAATGAGAAGCTTTGATTAGTTGCTTCCCACACGCTCCCCAACCAGGGGTCAAACCCACCACCTTTGGCGTATGGGATGACACTCTAAGCAACTGAGTTACACTGGCTAGGCCTGGGGTGCTTTTATCTTATTTTATTTTTTTATTATTTTATTAAGGTATTATATGTGTACATAGCTTACTATTGCCCACCCCCCCCACCTCCCATTCATGCCCTCCCTCCCCAGAGTTCTGTGTTCGTTGGTTGTACTTATATTCATGCATACCAGTCCTTCGGTTGTTCTCTTATCTCCCCCCAGGTCTCCTCCCCCTCCCCGCTGTCATTTGACAATCTGCTTGTTTTATGGTGACTATCTCAGGACCACACGAATAGAGTCCGCTCCTCCTCTGGTTCTCACCGCCCCTCCCCCCGGGTCCCACTGCTTCCCCTGGGACACACGGCTCGCCCGGGGCACACGGCTCCCTGGGACACACGGCTCACCCAGGGCTGGGGTGCTTTTAAAATAATGATTTCCAGATGCCACACCCAAGTTTTTTTTACAGAATTTTCAGCACATACCCCAGAAGACTTTGACTCCTTTGTCCCTCAGACCACCTGGACCAAGAGCCTCCCCCAGAGGCCGAGAAGCCCCTGCTCTCTGGGAGGGCAGGCGGTTTGGCTCCCAGGCCCACGAACATGGTGTCGGGGAGGACCCCGCCTCCCCCTTGCAGCCTCTCGGGCCGTGTCTAGCGTCTCAGCCAGGACCCATTCTGATGGTTTCTCAGCCAGGACCAGTTGGGAAGATTCTTGGTTTAATATAGAAAAGTTCAGGCTTGCCAACAAGGATGCAAAAAAGTCATTTAAATTGTATTACAGTAAATTAAATCACTTCCTGGCTGCCTTGACCTGAGGCCTTTTCCTTCATTTTACATCTTGTCTCCTCTCCAAAGCAGTTAAACCTGTGTTAGTCAAGGTTCTCCGGAGAAGCAGGCCGGTAGGAGTTGATATATATGTAAATAAAATGGGAATTGGCTCACACAATTATGGTAGCGGGGAAGTGTGTTATCTGCAAGCTGGAGAATCAGGAAAGTGTAATTCACCCTCCGAGAATCAGGGGAGCCAACGGTATTAAGCCCCAGTTCAAGTCCAAAGGCCTGGAAATGGTGAGGGGGGTGGGGTGGGGAGGCGGATGGTACAGGTTTCAATCTGAGGCCTACGCGCTGTTGTCCAAGGGCAGGAGACGATGATGTCCCATCTCGGCAAAGAGAGAAGATCCGGCCTTCCTCCACCTTTTAGTTCTCCTCGGGCCCTCAGCCGAGTGGCGATGCCCACCTGCAGTTGGGAGGGTGATCTGTGCTCAGTCTGCTGATGAAAATGTTCAGAAACGCCAGCCACCTGGCGGGAAGTGGAGAGCATCATGCGAAGTGAAATAAGCCAGTCAGTGAAAGAGAAACACCACATGACCTCACTCATTTATGGATAATAAAAAACATTATAAACTGACGAACCAAAAGATAGATACAGAGACAGTAAAGCAACAAGCAGACTGTCAAATGACAGCGGGGAGGGGAGGGAGATCTGGGGGAGATAAGAGATCAACGGAAGGACTTGTATGTATGCATATAAGTACAACCAATGGACGCAAAACTCTGGGGAGGGAGGGCACGTATGGGAGGTGGTGGGGGGCAATGGTAAGATATGTACACAGATAATAATTTAATAAAAAAAAAGATAAAAAAGAAAATGTTCAGAAACACCCTCACAGATATGTCTAGAAATAATGTGGATTTTTTTTATTTTAATATTAAGAAATGTAATTAGGATCTAGTACTAGGGAAATGTTTGATGGATGTAACATAAAAGAGAGATGCCTACAGGTATATAAATATATATGTATGAAGTGAGAACATGCTCTAGCCAGCTTGGCAAATAGATAGAGCATAGGCCTGGGGTTCGTTCCTGGGTTCGATTCTAGCCAAGGGCACATGCTAGGGTTGTGTGCTCGATCCCCCCTCCCTCAGTAGGGGGCATGCAGAAGGCAGCCAATCAATGATTCCCTCTCATCATTGATGTTTCTCTCTCTCTCCCTCTCCATTCTTCTCTGAAATCAATACAAATATATTTTGAAAAAAATAAGGCGAGAACGTGGTGAACTGGGGAGTGTTGTCCTTGGAGAGGACTTGGGAGCCCCTGACCGTTTCTCCACACTTTGTCCTCTGCACCTCTTTTACCTGATGGCTCCTGAGTTAAATCCTGTTATAACAAACTGTGAAATGCTCCTCTGGGTTCTGTGAGCCACACTAGCACGTCAACCACGCCCAGGGAGTGGGCTGTGGGAACCTTTGGTCTATGGCTAGTTGGTCGGAAGCACAGCTGACAACCTGGACTTGACAATTGGCAGCTGAAGGTGGGGGTGAGGGGTTGGGGGAGATTCTTGTAGAATCTTGTGGAATCTGATGCTCTCTCCAGGTAAATAATGTGAGCATTGAGTTAATTGCTTGGTGGTATGAAAAAAGGCCCACATTGGAATTGTTGTCATAATCTTAATGTAGACATAGGTGTAGTTATAGATACAATTAGAGATATGGAAAGAGACTTATTGTAAAGAATTGGTTCATGCCGAAACCGGTTTGGCTCAGTGGTAGAGGGTCGGTCTGTGGACTGAAAGGTCCCGGGTTCGATTCTGGTCAAGGGCATGTACCTTGGTTACAGGCACATCCCCGGTAGGGGGTGTGCAGGAGGCAGCTGGTCGATGTTTCTCTCTCATCGACGTTTCTAGCTCTCTATCTCTCTCCCTTCCTCTCTGTAAAATATCAATAAAATATATTTTTTTAAAAAAGAATTGGTTCACATGACTATGGAGGCTGGAAGGCTAGAGGAGAGACCCAGGACCGCTGATGTGGCAGGTGCAGTCGAGGACTAGCAGGTGGAGACCCAGAGCCGGGGTACGGATGAAGCCTGCAGATCGTCTCAGGAAATTCCCTCTTGCTTGGGGGGCCAGTCTTTTTGTTCTATTCAGGCCTTCGTCTGACTGTATGAGTCTCACGGCCATGGAGGACAGTGTGCTTTTCCCGAAGTTCACCGATAAATGTTAGTCTCATTCAAAAACACCCTCCAAGTTGAATCATCGCCTTTGCCTCATTCAAGTTTTCCTGACCAAAGGAAAAATCAGTAATTCTGATGCTGTCTTTAAGATTCACATGGTTATGTTTATAATTGATTTATTTTTTCATTTTGACTTAAAATTATTGCTTTAAGATATTACTTATCTTGCTTACTGAGTTTTCGGCACCCCCTTAAATCTATACCCAAGGGGATGCCTCACTCCCTTCACCCTCGTCCCAGGGAGCCCCAGAGCCAGAAAATAAAAATCTACCATCAGGGACTCTAAAAGGGACCCACGCAACTCTCTCAATTAAACTTCTGGAAGTTTTCCCAGACGATCGGGGACTCCCTGGGAGTGTGGGCCTGTCTGTAACGGCGCCGCGTCTTCACAGGGAGGCGATGACTCCACATCCAAAGCCAGGAGAAAGGATTGCAGTGTAGGCCCCGCTTGTGTCTCACACAGACCGTGATAGCAGCATGCTTTGAAAGTAGAGTTACCCTATCAAAACCTGTAATTAGAATAAAGTGATATTGTCACGAATGCTAACTATTATACTTCATTTTCATTTTTTTAGCAAATATTTTTTTTTCCTGGCTGGTTCTTTAACCTCTTAAATTATATTTTCCTTTAGCTGTTAATTAAATTATTATGTGTTCCCTGAATGCAGGCATTATTTTTAAAAATATATTTTTATTAATTTCAGAGATGAAGGGAGAGGGAGAGAGAGAGAGAGAAACGCAACAATAAGAGATATCATTGATCGGGTGCCTCCTGCATGTCCTCTTTTCCCCCCCACTGGGGATTGAGCCTACAACTCAGGCATGTGCCCCTGACCGGAATCGAACCTGGGACCCTTCAGTCTGCAGGCCGACGCTCTAGCCACTGAGCCAAACCATCCAGGGCCACAGGCATTATTTCGCAAATGTCCTGCATAGATGATAGGAAAAAATCTGCCTAGAACACACACACACACACACACACACACACACCACCTACTAATGATCCACAAAGAGAATAATCTACATCATCGACTGGAATGAAATGAAAACTGATGGGAATCGTCTTAATCAGGCATCTTCACTGAATTGATTAACCTGGTCTACACTCCTCCAGGCCGAGCGAGTTACCAGCAGTGCTGGGTGTCCAACCTGCTGGGCCTGTGGCCAGGGGCTTCCGCCCTCGGTGAAGGGGCGGAGGTTTTACGTGATCAGCGTTTATGGACTGACTGCTTCCCAAGCAGAATGTATTGAATATAAAAACAGCATCTGACCCTGAGTTCTCACCATCTTTTTCTCCAGGACAGACAAGGCAGGTGGTGAGATAAATGGGTCGGAGCCAGGCGCCCCCGGGTTAGTATTTCAAGCCTGTGTACACCCCGCTAATACCTTCTGGCTGGACGCGGACGCTCATCGGCGTGCTGTTGAGACCGTGACAATATCCACACGCCTCTCCCATCATGACGTGCCTTCCAGACTCTTCTCTGTTCTTGGCGTTCTTCTTCTCTGCAATGGGAGCCTGTGAATTTCTTCTTTGAAAGCAAAAGTGAGGGAAATGTATTATAAGCAGATTCAGGCTCCCCGCAAGGGGAGGGGGGCCCCCCAAATGGGCTGCCCGTTAAAGCCTTGTAGCCCAGGGGTATGTATTTGCTACAAGCCTGCTCTGTGTCTACTTGAGTTGTCACCTGACTGGGGAGTCTGTGAATTTCTATCACCCATCAACCCTGCCTCCTGTGGCCTCAACCCTTCTCCCAGCCAGCCAGGGCTGCCAGGGTGGGCGGTTGCATTCTTCTAGGCCAGTGGTCGGCAAACTCATCAGTCAGCAGAGCCAAATATCAACAGGACAACGATTGAAATTTCTTCTGAGAGCCAAATTTTTTAAACTTAAGCTATATAGGTAGGTACATTGGTATTAACTTAATTAGGGTACTCTTAAGCTGGCCTTTGCTAAAAACTCAAGGGGCCAAAGAGCCGCATGTGGCTCAAAAGCCACAGTTTGCCGACCACTGGCCTAGTCTCTTCTTCAAGGGAATATCATATTGTTTGGGGCTAAATGGTTCCCAAACCTGGGCCTAAGTGCTAATACTTTAAAAAAATATATATATAATTTATTGATATTTTTACAGAGAGGAATGGAGAGGGAGAGAGAGTCAGAAACATCGATGAGAGAGAAACAGTGATCAGCTGCCTCCTGAACACCCCCTACTGGGGATGTGCCCACAACCAAGGTACATGCCCTTGACTGGAATCGAACCTGGGACCCCTCAGTTCGCCGTCCAACGCTCTATCCACTGAGCCAAACCGGTCAGGGCAGTGCTAATACTTTTGACTCGATAGTCACATTGATTAAACTGTCTCCTTCCACTTCCATCCTCATCCCAGCCCCCTGTTTAACGGTGAAGACACCCCAATGCGAACCCCCTGCAGGATTCTTAGTGTAGTGTCTCCGCTGTCTAGCCACACTTTCACCTCACCCTTGTTCTCTCCTAAATTCACAATGAATCGAGAACTTGACTATTTACATCTGTAAAGACCCTATTTCCAAATAAGAGCGCAATCTGAGATTTGGGGTTGATGTGAATTTGGTGGGAGGACGTGCTTCAGCCCCCGACGCCCTTCCACCAGAGTCCGCGTATTTCATCTCAGCCTCACCGTAGACTCTTCTTTAGGTTCGTTATGTAGACAAACGGCCGGCATAAATGTTTTTGAGAAACTAACCATCAAGATTGATAGATTTTATAAAATTTTATCTCTGATTAAAATTCATGGGCCATGAATCTGGCCAAATGTCTACACGTTTGATTAAATACTGCCGAGAGGCAACCGGAGGAATAAATCCCGGAAACGCAGTGTGGATCCAGGGCAGACTTCATCCACATTTGGAGCCTACGGGTCCCGGTAACCCAGGGTGCCTACATGGCCGCAAGATACTCTATTAGCAGAAATCTCATTACAACTCTGCTTCATGGCCTTACTAGGTTACTGTTTTTCACCTTTTTTTTTGGGGGGGGGGTGTGATATTAAGAGCTAAATATACAAACAGACTATAGCTGGACCATCTATGATCATAGCATCCCGACCTCGAACATTTGTACAGCCGACCTGGGCAGTCAAGCCCGCACCTCTGCAGCCATCAGCCCGGAAAAGTGAGGACGTGGTCTGCGATGGCTGGCTCCCCACACATCTGGCCCTGATTCCAACTCAGGACCAGGCAGAGAAAGCCCACTATGCTCCCCAAACCAATCACACTCCACCTTCACCGTGCCCAGGGCCTCCTGTCAAAGTATGCGTAAAGTCTTCCCTTCGGCCCTGGCTGGTGTGGGCCAGTGGTTAGATTGTCAGCCTGGACACTGAAGGGTCTTGGCTTGGACTCCTGGTCAAGGGCACGTACCTGGGTTGCAGGTTCTGGGTTGCAGTTTTGATCCCCTCCCCCGAGACCAGGAGGCAACCAATCAATGAGGTTTTCCCCTCACCCCTTCCACTCTCTGAAAATCAATGGAAAACCTATATATGTTTTTGGTTGGTGATTAACACACACTACACACAGACACACACAGACACACACACAGACACACACACACACACACACCCTTCTCTTTGTTCCTGATACAGCCTCCGTACTCCCCTGAGTGCCTTGATTCCCTGCTATACAGCAAGCTCTGAATAAACAGCCAGTTTTCATTTGAGTGGACTTTGTTTATTGCCACAATTTTCTTGGTTTTACCTGTAGGCAATTACGGGAATGAAATTAAGACTTCCTTTTTTCTTTTAAAATTTACTATCTTAACCATTTAAAAAGTATATATGTTTTTATTGGTTTTAGAGAGAGTGGAAGGGAGAGAAAGAGATAGAAATATACATCAGCTGACTCTTGCATGCCCCCTACTGGGGATCAAGTCCAAAACCTGGGCGTGTGCCCTGACTGGAATTGAACCAGTGACCACTTGGTGCATGGGACACGCTCAATGAGCATACTTCCTCCTTTCTGAGAGTCATTTAAATATATATATATATATATATATATATATATATATATATATATATATATTTTTTTTTTTTTTTTACAGAGAGTAAGGTAGAGCCAGAAACATTGATGAGAGAGAAACATCGACCAGTTGCCTCCTGCACACTCCCTACAGGGAATGTGCCTACAACCAATGTACAAGCCCTTGACCAGAATCGAACCTGGGACCCCTCAGTCTGCAGACTGAAATCCACTGAGCCAAACTGGTTTCAGCTCTGATAGTCATTTTTTAAGTCTTCTGTCTTATTGCAGAGTTGAAACTTGTGCAACAAGGTTATATAATAGTGTCAACAACCATTGTTATCTTTAATTGTTATACTCCCATTGTTATACTTTAATGGAATGTCTGAAGTTTTTCCTTTAAATACAATATTGCCTTTTGGTTTGAAATTGCATTCCTTCATTTATTAAATAACTGTATTTTCATCTCCTGTTTATTTAGGTCTCTATTTTTTAATATCAGAAAATGAATTTTTTAATGTCTATTGAGTTAATATTTTAATTTTTCTCTTTCAGGGCAATAACATATTAATAGATATTCTAACTTTGCTCCTTCCTTATATTTTTTTTATAAAAATAAACCTACTTGATCACAGTGCATTATTCTTGTAAACCACTGCTACTGCATTTAATTGGCTAATATTTTATTCAGGATTTTTAAATCTATATTTATAAGTCAAGTTATTTGTAATTTTCACTTTTTGGATGTATTTTAGTGAGATTTTTTACTTTAAATCTATTTCACTTATGATTAATATTGGATAGTCTGTTTTTTGTTAACATTAACGATTTAGTGTTGGTTTAAAATATGTATATTTTTGTCTTGTTAAGGGACTATATCCCTACGTATTTGAAAGATTAATTTTTTTGGCAATGATCTCCAACCTATTCCATGTTCCATGTCTGTTTGTCTTTTCATTTTATTTACTAGAGGCCCAGTGCACGAAATTTGTGCACGGGGATGGGGGCAGCCTACACCCTCTCCAATCTGGGACCCCTTGAAGGATGTCTGACATCCCTGTATCCAGGACTACTGGCTCCCAACTGCTCGCCTGCCTGCCTTCCTGATGGCCCCTAACTGCTTCTGCCTGCCAGCCTGATGACCCCCTAACCACTCCCCTGCCAGCCTGATTGATGCCTAACTGCTCCCCTGCCAGCCTGTTTGCCCCCAACTTCCCTCCTCTGCCAGCCTGGTCACCCCTAACTGTCCTCCCCTGCTGGCCTGATCACCCACAACTGCCCTCCCTTGTAGGCCTGGTCCCTCCCAACTGTTCTCCTCTGCTGGCCATCTTGTGGTGGCCATATTGTGTCCATATGGGGGCAGGATCTTTGACCACATGGGGGCAGCCAGCTTGTGTGTTGGAGTGATGGTCAATCTGCATATTACAATTTTATTAGATAGGATAGAGGCCTGGTGCATGGGTGGGGGCCAGCTGCTTTGCCCTGAAGGGTGTCCCTGATCAGGGTGTCCCTTGGGGTGTGGGGTGGCCTGAGCAAGGGCTTATGGTGGTTTGCAGGCCAGCCATGCTCCCCACCCCCCCCCCACCGGCACCTGGTATCTGGAATTTATTTACCTTCTACAATTGAAACTTTGTAGACTGGAGTGGAGCCAAGCCTTCTGCTTGCTTCGTGGCTGCTGCCATTTCTGTTTGGATTTGTTTACCTTCTATAATTGAAACTTTGTAGCCTTGAGTGGAGGCTTAGGCTGGCTAGGGCAGGCGGAAAGCTTGACTTCTTCCATTGCCAGAGAAACCCAAGCCTCCCTCCTCCTCTCTGTGGCTGTAGCCATCTTGGTTGGGGTTAATTTGGATACTCACTTTGATTGGCTGGTGGGTGTGGCTTGTGGGTACAGCAGAGGTATGGTCAATTTGCGTATTACTCTTTTATTAGATAAGATTATTTTTAATTTTAAAAAAATTGATTTCAGAGAGGAAAGGAGAGGGAGGCAGAGATAGAAACATCAATGATGAGAGAGAATCATCAATTGGCTGCCACCTGCATGCCCCCCACTGGGGATGGAGCCCACAACCCAGGCATGTGCCTCTGACCGGAATTGAACTCAGGGCCCTTCAGTACGCAGGTCTACGCTTTATCCACTGAACCATACCAGCTAGGGTTTGTCTTTTTAGACCTCCTACAGTCTCTGAGTCAGTTTTGATAATTTATACTTTCCCATGAATTTACCGTTTTGTTAAGACTTTCAAATAAGTGGGCATAAAGTTTTGCATAGTTTTTACTTAAATTCACCCTCTCTCTGTGTAGTTGGGTATAACCTATCATTCCTAATTTGTTGCATTTTTGTTTTCTTTTTTCTCTCTCTGTAGGCACAGACTTGCATTTGTTTGGGATATCTATTCAATGTGCAGTTTGGCTTTTCCCCTGAGACAAAGACTGAAGTTCAGGAGTTCAGGAGTTCAAGTGCTTAACTTGGTGCACGAAGACACTGCTGGGAGCAGGGAGGTGACTCGGGACAGCAGGCAGCCAATGGAGGACGAGTTGTTCAGCCAGACACCACGGAGGGACTGGAAGGGATCCTGAGGGTTTTGGGGAGGAAGGCGTGTGTCTGAGGGGTTCCCCTGGAGGGCGTGAGGAGTGGTTACACACAGCCCCTGGCGGTTACTATGTGAAGAGGTGGCTTGGGTTGGGGGTGTCAGGGTGTTCATTCTCTGGTGCTTTGTAGCCTGTCCTGGGCACAAGCAGAAAGGCACACCCGCGTCTCAGAAAAAGCAATGTATCATGTAAAGGGATGTAGATCTGACACTGGAATATTTTAGGAAGATACCGAAGTGGTGAAGGGACAGGGCAATAGCTTCTGCCACATGCAACCTCTGAGGCTCGTTTTTCAGTTCTGCTCTTTTCTAGGTTTCTAATTAATGTCTTATTTATTTATTCATTCATTTATTTATTCATTTATTTATTTATCTATTTATCTATTTATTTATTTACTAGAGGCCCGGTGCACAAAATTCATGCAAGAGGGGGTGGATCCCTCAGCCCAGCCTGTACCCTCTTGCAGTCTGGGAGGCCTTGGGGGATGTCCAACTGCTGGCTTAGGCCCACTCTCCCTGGGAACTGGCAGTCGGACATCCTTATCGCTGCACAGAGGCAGAGAGTGGGCCTAAGCTGGCACTTGCCAGCCGTGAGCCAGCTCAGGGCTTCTGGCTGAGTGGCACCTCACCTCTGTGGGAGCACACTGACCACCAGAGGGCAGCTGCTGTGTTGAGCGTCTGCCCCTGGTGGTCAGTGCGCATCATAGCAACCGGTTGTTCTGCCCTTTGGTCGATTTGCATATTAGCCTTTTATTATATAGCATTCATTTATTTATCAAATATATATTAATTGATCCAAATAGGAAGAGAGAGGAAGAAAGAGATAGAAACATCGATGATGAGAGAGAATCATTGATCGGCTGCCACCTGCACGTCCCACGCTGGGGATCGAGCCCGCAACCCCGGCCTGTGCCCTTGACCGGAATAGAAGCCAAGGACCCTTCAGTCCGAAGGCCGACACTCTATCCCCTGAGTCAAACTGGCTAGGGCTCATCTTTGAGCTTTATTAATATGTGCTCTGATTTTAAGCTTTCATTTAATGTTCCTCTTTTTGACTTCTTGAATTGTGTTTTTACTTTATATACTTTTACTTCCATATTTGCTAATAAAAGTATTTCAGGTTGGTTATGAGGAACTGCTTGTAGAAGTGCTTATCGCAGTGCCTGTCATGGAGTAAGCACTCAGCTAATGTTGATTATTATTTTCAGTGAAATCTTTGAAGCTGCTCCCATCTCTGCGTGGCTGTCTCCTCTGCCCGGTGCTCAATGGTACGGCCCCACCATTATTCCCCCGGGGTTCTGTAAATTGCCGTTTTGGGTTCCTCTTTGATCCATGGATTATTTTGAAGGGTGTTTTCATACCAAGTAGTTGAGAGATTTTTTTGTTTACATATTTTTCCAATTTCTAGTTTTATTATATTGTGGTCTAGGATGCAGTCATGTGTAATTTCTGGGTTTGGAATTTAGTTAGAGTTTTTGGTGGTCTACTATGTAATCAACTTTAAAAACGATTCCAAAGGCACTATAAAAGATAGTGTTCTTTCCTCTTGTTCTCATGTGTGCTAAATGCATCCAGGATTGACTTTTGTCAGATTTGTTCGCTTACTTGATCAGTTAGGAACTGACAATGTCTCCACAGCAATTGTGATTCAGCCACTTCCCCTTGTCATAAACTAAAGGTTTATGACAAACACATCTTCATTGCAGATCTTGGTTCTCATGAATTATTCTCTACTTTGTTTCACAGTTTAGGACTTTAATTCTCCTTTGCTTGATATAGTTTTATTTTTAAACACCTGAGCTTAACACTTTGTTTTAGGTTTGCCTCTTGTGGACAATCTAGGGTCGGATGGAATATAAAAATCTCTGTCACTGAAAAGGAGACTACAACTTGTTTAGACATAGCAGGTCACAAGTCAAGTGCTTGACTTTCTGATGGATTTGCCTGGATCCCTTGGTGTGGTATAATAAGAAAACAAATTGATCTTCACCCCTGGTTCCTGGCACAGAGCTCCTAGACGCAGCCGTGGGCAAACTACGGCCCGCGGGCCAGATCCGGCCCGTTCGGCTGTTCTATCCGGCCCGCGGAGCCGAAAGAGCGGAGGGTTCTCTTGCTCTCCCCTTTGCTCCTTCACCAGCAGCCCAAGATGAGAGTGCCAGTATGGTCAGGTTGCTTTTGTTCCTGCCCTCCGGTCCAGTTTAAGAACCCATTGTGGCCCTCGAGTCAAAAAGTTTGCCCACCCCTGTCCTAGAGTGATAGGGTGATGGGAGGATCTTTTGTTGATCATAACCCGCCCTTTCAGCCATACCTGAGATTTTGCTAATGAGGTGACTCTTGGCTGGCCCTGAGATAGCTTCAGGAGGGGGGCTGGAGCCAGAAAGATTAAGGCAGGATTAGAGAGTTGCAACTTTTCGCTCCACCCTGCACCGCTGCCCCTCCTCTCTCTGAACCCTTCCCCCACCCCACCTCCTGGAAACCGAGAGGGGCTGGAGATCGAGTTAATGACCTCCTTGTTGAATTAATTAAAGATAATAAGTGGTAACACTACATACAGATTTTTTCCGGAGTTCTGTGAATTGTTCTAGCAAATTATGGAACCTGGTGGAAGGGCAAGGGCGTGGGAACCCCTGACTGTAGCCAAGATGGATAGAAGTGGGAGTCATCCGGGGACCCCGTGCTTAACACTAGCATCTGAGGAGAGGTCCGTCACATGGGACCGATCCTAAAGCTGTGAGTCTGATGCTAATTTCGTGTACTTCGTGTCAGGATTGAACTGAATTGAATGATAGGGCATCCAGTTGGTGTCAGAACATCAAAGAAGTGGCTGGTGTGAGAGAAAAAACCCTCACTCTTGGCAAAGAGAGAAATGGACTTTCAGTGTATGTGTTTGTTCACGTTTTCTAAATTTTGGCTTTTTGGCAAGCAGACTGCCAAATGAGGAGCGGATTCTATTCGTGTGGTCCTGAGATAGTCACCATAAAACAAGCAGATTGTCAAATGACAGCGGGGAGGGGAAGGAGACCTGGGGGGAGATAAGAGATCAACTGAAGGACTGGTATGCATGCATATAAGTACAACCAATGGACACAGACCTCTGGGGAGGGAGGGCATGGATGGGAGGTGGGGGGGGGGGAGGCAATGGTAAGCTATGTACACATATAATACCTTAATAAATTAAAAAAATAATAATAAAAAATAAATATTGGCTGTTTGGGCTGTGGGGATTGGACCAGGCCCGTCCCTGCCATCCTGCTGATGGTGGGCCACACGGAAATGAGACAGGATTCATGTTGCTCGGCAGTAAGACTGCATTGCTGCCGCTGCTGCCTTTGTGTGGTGGTTCCTGCCCGGCTCCCCACACAGCTCCCCACACAGCTCCGTGCCACAGCGCCTGGAGGTCCCGTGGCCAGAGACTGCCCCAGGGCCTGGCCTTGTCTCCAACCTTTGCCTTGCAAATCTCAGGATGTTCTCCTCTCTTGTGGCAGAGCTGTGGGAAGGGAAAGGGGAAGGTCCATGCTTCTTCAAGGGGGAGAAGCGGAAATCCTTCCCAGTTCTCTCTTCAGTCTGGTCCTATCTGAACTTCATCCAGTGTGAATGCGTTCACGTCTGGCATGTGGTTGGCACTCTTTTTGTTTTTTTGGGGGAAATTGGTCAAAGTATAATTTAAAAAGAAAGGGAAAAGCCTAACTCTCACACAGATATAAAATGAACCCTGTGCCCTAGCCAGTATGGCTCAGGGGATAGGAGATGGCCCGTGGACTAAAGAGTTCTGGGTTCGATTCTGGTCAAGGGAGCATACCTCAGGGTGCGTGCAGGAGGCAATCAATTGATGTGTCTCTCTCACATTGATGCTTCTCTCTGTCTCTCCCCCTCCCTTCTACTCTCTCTAAAAATCAATGGAAAAATGTCCTCAGGTAAGGATTAACAATAACAATAAATAAATAAAAATTTATTCAACTAACTTAAGAATTAATGTGGGAACCAGTGAGATGTTGAAGCTGGTTCAAGAACATTTGAGAAAGTAATATATAGGGTGTCCCAGGAAATGTGCGCACACACGTTGAATAATTATAAAGGCAGTGTTTACTAAAATGCTTTTCATTTTCAAAATTGAGCTACCAGTTGCTAATGTGTATATACATTTTTGGGGACATCATGTACTATTTAATAAAGACATGTTAGATTCAAATTGCTGGGTTAGATGCAAAACAGATTAAAGTTTTACAGGCCAAAAAAAGCGGCCATTTGAGGTTATGTTCTACGTGACAATAAATTACTCACATTTTTATTGGACAAAAAGCTAGAAGTTAATTTCTTTTTTTGTTTCATTTTTTTAAACATTTTATTGATTTTTTACAGAGAGGAATTTAGAGGGATAGAGGGTCAGAAACATCGATGAGAGAGAAACATGGATCAGCTGCCTCCTGCACACCCCCCACTGGGGATGTGCCCGCAACCAAGGCACATGCCCCAGACCGGAATCGAACCTGGGACCTCTCAGTCTGCAGGCTGACGCTCTATCCACTGAGCCAAACCGGTTTTGGCTAGAAGTTAATTTCTTAAGTCAATAGAAATCAAGCCTGGCCTTCTCTGAAAGAACACTTAGAGACTTCTTTTGCCTAGTTCCAAGTTACAGATGATTTCTGTGGCAGACATACTGTTCCTCACTTTTTAGGAGTCATCACCTCTGGATGGGTGGAGGGGACGGATCTGGGCCCAGAGCGGTGTTGTCATCTTACTCAGAGACCGAAGGAAACATCCCGTTGTGTTCTGCTGCAGCCCCCTCCTGAGAGAGCCTTTCGGTTCTCTCATTAATGGGTTATTGTCAGGATCGATATAGTCCTGGCTAAACTAGATGTCTTAAATCATTAAAAAACACCACTTCCTAAATTGATCACATGTCTTATTAATTTAAAAATGCAAACACAAACACTCAGATAAAGTAGGATTACGATATATACTTGCTTAACATCGGTACAT
Organism: Vespertilio murinus; assembly: GCA_963924515.1. NCBI lineage: Eukaryota > Metazoa > Chordata > Mammalia > Chiroptera > Vespertilionidae > Vespertilio > Vespertilio murinus. The sequence continues at coordinate 34,698,578 of OZ004719.1, forward strand.
TTGAGAGAGCAGTTTAAATAGCAGGGGAATCTCCACCTGCTTTTCTGTTTAATGAACACACACTCCAGAAGGAGGGCTGGGGGGAGGCACGGATCTGCTGCCTTCTTTACAAATCTCAGTTTTCTTGTAAGAGTATCTTGGTATGCGGGGTGTGAGCCTAATGTTTAGAAACACATGCATTTTGAAACACACGTTCTCTAAATGAAAGTCACCTACTTCAACTAGTATCATAAATTCCAACGCAGAAGAAAAAAAAAAAAAAAACTAGCTGTGAGCATTAGCTCTCCTAAAGGAATACCATGGCTGACTTTAACACTGTGTTTAATTTGCCTCCTGCAAAGACTGCAGACCTTGGATGAGCTTTCTATTGCTGCATAGCAAATTGCCACACCGGTTTGGCTCAGTGGTGGAGCGTCCGTCTGCGGACTGAAAGGTCCCGGGTTTGATTCCGGTCAAGGGCATGTACATTGGTTGCGGCCACATCCCCGGTTGGGGGTGTGCAAGAGGCAGCTGGTCCATGTTTCTGTTTCTCCCTCATCAACGTTTCTAGCTCTCTATCTCTCTCTCTCTTCTTCTCTGTAAAATATCAATAAAACATATATATATTTTAAAAAATTGCCACACTGTTAGCAGTTTAGCCCAGTTCCCATGGGTCACGAGTTCTGCATGGCTCAGCAGAGCGCTCCGCTCAGGGTCTCCTGAGACTGCTGCCCAGGTGTCAACTGGGCTGCGTTTTCATCTGGAGACTCAACTGGGGGGAAATCTGCTTTGAGCTCATTCAGGTTGTTAGTGGAATCCATTTTTTTGTGTGTGGGTGTAGGACTGAAGGCCCCAGTTTTTTCCTAATGTCAGCTGCACCTAGCCTCCAGTCCTAGAGGCTATTCTCAGGCCTTGTGGGCTTCCGTAATGTGCCTTGCACTTCTTAAAGTGAAAGTACTTCAGAGAGGGCCTGGGACCTCCCCGACCTCAGAGATGCTCTCTGCTGACTCATTGACTGCTTTGGTGACTACTTTTGTGCACCACTTCCTAGTTATGACAGAATGTCCCACTCCATTGTTAGGGAGAGATATTTTAAGCCGAGTTAAAACCTAAGTGGTTGTTTTCAACAGAGAGTCCCATTCCAATTATGGCCTTACTTGTAAAAAAGAGGAGCAGTTGAAATAAATTACGACGTAGATCAGGAACTTAACCACCAGGTCTGAGCCATGGGACCTTCAGGCCAAGCCCATAGGACAAAGCCGGCCATGATCAGGCTGAAGGAACCTAACACATTTCCAAATAAACGGCAATGTCCTATAAGTCCCCAAACGAGATAAGGACTACAAAAAGTTATTACAATATTCTTTGTTCATAGGCTGCTGGTTCCTTGGAATTCCCCCTGCAACACCCCTATCCTACCCGTTAGGAAAAAAAAGATAGAACATATAGGTTGGTCCAAAATTTGTGAGCTATCAATGAGACTGTAATTCCTATACATCCCATAGTACCAAATCCATATACAATTTTGGGGAAAATTCCCTCTCAAACTCAATGGTTCTCAGTATTGGGCTTGAAAGATGCTTTCTTTTGTATCCCATGGGGCCCAAATTGCCATTTCTTGTTTGCCTTTGAATGGATAGACACCCAGGGACATAAACAACATCTTACACAGACAGTTCTCGCCCAAGGGTTCAGAGATAGGCCGCACTCATTTGGACAGGCCCTGGCAGAGGATTTAAGAGACCTATCGCTTGAGGGGGGAGGAGAGGCCATCCAATATGTGGATGACCTATTAATCTGTTCTCCTGCTGAAGAATTAGGGAGCAAACAGGTAATGAAAAATCCTAAATTTCCTGGCTGAGAGAGGACAGAAGGTCTTTGAAAACAAGGCTAAGGGAATTGAAGGAAAGTTTGTAAAAATGAGTCTTTTTAAATCCTCCTAAATCCTCCCTCTGAAGGCCCAGGAGCGGCTTCAGTCCTGGGAACAAGTGGGAAATTAATGACACCCCCAAAATCTCCCCTGCTCAGGCTTGGGGAGCAGCAGGGCAACTGCCCCACCTTCATGTGAAGGGGGGGGGGATGGTGCTTTAAAACATAACCGTAGCCCTAACTGGTTTGGCTCAGCCTTCGGATTGAAAGGTCCCAGGTTCGATTCCGGTCAAGGGCATGTACCTTGCTTGCTAGGAGGTGTGCAAGAGGCAACTGATTGATGTTTCTAGCTTTCTATCCCTCTTTCTTCCTCTCTGTAAAAAATCAATTTATCTATATTAATATATATAAATATATATTGATTTATCTATATATCAATTATATATATAAATTATAATATATATAAATATATATATATTGATTTTTTACAGAGAGGAAGGGAGAGGGATAGAGAGATAGAAACATCAATGAGAGAGAGTCATCGATCAGCTGCCTCTTGCACGCCCCCCACTGAGGACATGCCAGCAACCAAGGTACCCTTGACCGGAATCGAACCCGGGACCCTTCAGTCCACAGGCCGACGCTCTATCCACTGAGCCAAACTGGTTTCAGCAATAAAATATTTTTTAAAAAATAAAACAGAATCTGCTGGATTGCACAAGCCAAATATTTCCTAAATCCACCACCCCCCTGCTCCTGCCCCCACATTCTTCTCCAGCCTCCTGAAAATGGCCAAGGAATCTAGAGAATGAAACAGCTCACTTTTAAACATAGTAAAGGAATGATTCATGTTATCTCTATTATGCCTCTGAAAAAAACAGTGAGCGTATTTGCCAAAAAATGTGAGTGTATTTCTGAATGTAATGTATTGCCTTTAGTTGTCACTAAAAATTAAGGTTTCTAAGAATTCTAATTAAATGGGGGGGGGGGAAACAGTGTATGGTAACATAGAATTGAAAGTAGGTTGGCCCTAGCTGGTTTGGCTCAGTGGATAGAGCCTTGGCCTGCGGACTGAAGGGTCCTGTGTTTGATTCCAGTCAAGGGCACATGTCTGGGTTGCAGGCTCGATTCCGAGTAGGGGGCATGCAGGAGGCAGCCGATCAATGAGTCTCTCTTATCATTGATGTTTCTCTCTCTCTTCCTCTCCATTCCTTTCTGAAATCAATAAAAATATATTTAAAAAAAAATAACACTCAACATGTTCGTGTCGGACCAGCCAGTTCCACACCTCTGCCCCTCCTACCAGTCTCCCTGTGCTTTCTTCTTTACTTCTGTAGGTGAAGGACTTCCATTCAGCCAGATTTCAGGTGGTTCTGAATGATGGTTGTTTCGTATTTTAATTGTAATTTTGATGGGCCTTGGGAGGTGGAGAGTATGGTATTTACCTTCACTGCTATCTTGAGTCTCCTGCCTTTTCCCAAGTGTATTCTTAGTAAACTAGAAGCTCATTGCATGAAGAGATTCATGCAGTAGGCCTTCTTTCCCTTGTCTTCCAGCACTGGTTTTCCTCTGACACCCGGGACCCAGGCCTTCACTCTGGCCAGAGTCTGCCATCTTGTCTTCGCTGTAGCACTCCACTCCTGTAGATCCCTTCACACTCTCCTCCCCCCCCCCCCCACCTTCCTCTCATAGCAGGTGTCCTGCCCCGCCTGGCAACTCCACACCTGGAGCAGCTGGGTGGTCGCCATCTTTGGCCTTCTAATTTGCATACTCACGCTGATTGGCTGTGGGCATAGCAGAGGTACGGTCAATTTACATGTTTGCCTATTATTATGTAAGATTTACTTGCTTTGCTTTCTTAATAATTTGCTTACTTTGCCTCAACACTTTCCTGTCACTCATCTGAATTCTTTCTCACGAGCTGAGGAGGAGAGAGCCCCTCTGACTTGGGTGGCTCTCTGGTAACACAACCTCAGGACTGCTCAGGGACACAACCCCTGAGAGACCATTTTTCTCCAGAGGACACCGTGTGATGCTAGAAAACTGTATCCTTAGGAACATCTCTTCTGGAGTCCTGTTGAATATTCCTACTTTGTGTGGAAGAAAAGGGGCCAGAAACCAAAGCTGACAAGCTCAGGGGAGGCCTGTGTGGCGGTCTTACCTACTCAGAGACCTAAAGTAACCACATAGGATGGTCTGAAATTAAAACTTAAACTAAAGCACTTTATGGCGGGTAGTCACGTTCTAGGCTAGACTCTTCCTTGACAAAAGTCAATCTGGACCTTAATTCAGCCAGTCTATTGTCTTTTTGCATCTAGGATAACAGGCCTTTGGAATGTCAGGGGAACTTCCTTTTTCCCAGCCCCCTCAGGGCAGAAAAACAACACCAGAGCAGAGACCAAAAATACCCTCATTGTAGTGTTATCATTTTATCAGGTATTGTTGTCAACTTTTAACTATCCTGTACTCACATATCTAGAAGATGTATATGTCCATCATTTTACTATCCAATCCCAGAGTTCCCCCCACACACACTTTGCTTTCTCCCACCTCCCTAATCTTTCACCAATAGATTTCATGTAACCCACTTATGCCCCCCCCTTTTTTATTGTAATATACAACATGAAGTGAACTCCCCCACCCCACTTTGAGGATCTCTGCCAGAGGAAGCCCCGGTTACTCATCAGAGCATATAGCATTCTTTTGCGTTTTAAGGCTGCAAAGTGAGCAATAAACACAATTTTAAAGGATTTTGAGTAGAGAGGAGGATCTTTTTTTAAAAGAGATATTCCCCACAGGAAATCTTTTTATAAGCCCAATGTGTAAATAGAAGAAACTCTCACCATTCTGTTAGAAATGGGGGTGGAAGTCCTGGAATGCCATCTGCTCCTGCTGCCTTGTTTCTTTGCCTCTGCAACCCATCTGCAGAGGAGCTCCACAGAACCCCGAGGGCTCTAAGAAGTTGCCTTAGGGCTTAAACTCAGGGGCACACAGTGTGGACCAGGCTCATGGAAACTCAGACATGGCTGCCAGTCAGCTCTGCAAAGGGGGCGGTCCCCGCACAGGACCAATGACCCCTGGGAGCACACCTGTCTGGGAGAAAGCCGCCCGCAAGTTCCCGTCCCAATGCCAGACAGTCCAGTTTCTCCCCACATGTCCCTGGATTCCTCCAGCTTCCACCAGAAAAGTCCGTTGTTATCTATGTCACATATTGGGTTGCTTGTAAGATTTCCTTTGAGGAAAGGACTGTGTGGATATTCTCTCAAGTTCAGAAGTCACTACTCTAAAGGAAGGGCTGGACTGCAGAGCCTTTGGGTAATGCCTCATCAGGTGAGCTTGTGAGAGAGCTATACCCCTGACCCCTCATCTAGCCCCTCCCAATGCAGCAATTCACGCTCAAACTGCCCACCCTGGTGCCAGGAGTGGTCAGTTATAGGAAAACTCTCCTCTCCGCCACTGCTTCGGCCAACTCACAGAGTGATGGTGCTGGCTGCTCCGAGATCCTCAATCTCTCCTTTGTTCCTCTAGTTCCTCTTCTAGTGAGCCAGGGGGATCCCAGAGGTCTTCCCCACCTTTTTAGCCATTTTCATAGATTGGGAGAACATATGGCCTTTCTTGGTGTTCTATCGCCAGGCCGCTGTCCTCTCAGAGAGGGGGAACAGCTCAGTTCCAGGAGAGCCTGTCCCACATCCGATGGTCTAACCTCCAAGCCACCTTCCGGGTTCTGAGGTCAGGACTCGAGACTGCCTCTCTGTCCTCTAGCAAGAAGGACTTGACCCAGAGAGCAGAGTGACACCATAGGTGTCACAAAATCTCTGTAAGTGCTAAGCTCTTTGGGGAACTTGACAGGGGAAGTGAGAAAAATTTGCTTTATTTAAAAAAAAAAATATTTTAAAAATTGATTTTAGGGAGGAAGGGGGAGGGAGGGAGAGAGAGAGAAACATCAATGATGAGAATCATTGATTGACTGCCTCCTGCATGCCCCCCATTAGGGATCAAGCCCGCAACCCAAGCATATGCCCTTGACTGGAATCAAACCCAGGACCCTTCAGTTCACAGGCCGACACTCTATCCACTAAGCCAAACTGGCTAGGGCTCTCATGTTTTTTTGTTTTGTTTGTTTGTTTTAATACATTTCTTTATTGATTTCAGATAGGAAGGGAGAAGGAGAGAGAGATAGAAACATCAATGATGAGAGAGAATCATTGATTGGCTGCCTCCTACACGACCCCCAATGGGGATCGAGCCCACAACCCGGGCATGTGCCCTTGGCTGGAATCGAACCTTGGACCCTTGAGTCGGCAGGCTGACCCTCTATCCACTGAGCCAAGCTGGCTAGGGTGGGCTCTCATGTTTTTAATTTGGAAAATAAGGGATTGGACAAGATCAGAAGGTTGTAACTATTTTTTTCTTTGAGCAAAAGCACCCTGTTTTCAGCACCTGCCTCGATCAAGGGATAAAAGCTGAGATCTCAGGTTGAAGCTCCTGGCCTCACACCTGCTCTCCCCCCACCCCCCGCCAGTCCTGGTGGATTCCCAGGAGGAAAGATTCAAAGCCCCTCTCCATTCTAGAAAGCCCAGCTCCCGGAGGCAGCTGTCTCACAGCGCTGCTGCGGGGAGAGAAACCCTTTGTGTTGGAGACAAAGGCGTGGTGGCTGGGGAGCTTCCTCTCTGCTCCAGCAGAAGGGAGGAGCGGGCGGGGTGGCTTTCTCAGACGCTAGTGCACACGGAACCCCCCTAGGGTTTGCCTCAGCAGGTGGGTTTGCAGGCCTCTGGCCCCGCTACCCCTGTCCTGCTTCCCTGCGTCTGGAGGGGAGCCAAGGAATTAGCATCGGCACCCGTGCTCCTGGCGGTTCTGAGGCAGCCAGCACGACACCTGCGTTCTGAGCACAATCAGCATGAAGGAAGCAAAGGATATGCAAGCCGGGAGGCTGATTTCAGGAAAGAAAAGCAGACAAGTCATGGTCAAGAGAGAAGCTGAGAGGAGAGAGAGAGAGAGAGAGAGAGAGAGAGAGAGAGAGAGAGAGAGAGAGAGAGAGAGAGAGAGAACACCACCGCTCTGGGATCTGGGATATGCCAGAGAGACAAGGAACCAGTCATTAGTGTCAAAGGGCCCAGCTTAGTGGGCTGAGCCGCTGTGTCCCTGCTGGGTGGAGCTGGTGAGGAGGCAGGTGATCATGCTTGAAATCAGGGGGCAACTTTATTTTATTTTATTTAAAATATATATATTTTATTGATATTTTCACAGAGAGGAAGGGAGAGGAATAGAGAGTTAGAAACATCGATGAGAGAGAAACATCCATCAACTGCCTCCTGCACACCCCCCACTGGGAATATGCCTGCCACGGAGGTCCATGCCCTTGACTGGAATCAAACCTGGGACTCTTCAGTCCGCAGGCCGACGCTCTATCCACTGAGCCAAACTGTCCAGGGCTGGGGGGTGGGGGTGGGGGGCAGGGACACTTTATAAAGTATATGATTGTCTAACCACTATGCTGTATACCTGAAATGAATACAAAATGATACCAAATGTAAAATGCAATTGAAAAAGAAAATTCGATTTAAAAATACAAAAACAAGCACTCAAAATGCCATGCTGGGCTGAATGTCCTGGCAGCAGTGCCTGCTGTCTCCTCAGTCTAGGGCAGCCGTGGGCAAACTACGGCCCTCGGGCCGGATCCGGCCTGTTTGGCTGTTCCATCCGGCCCGTGGAGCCGAAAGAGCGGAGGGTTATCTTGCTCTCCCCTCCGCTCCTTCACCAGCAGCCCAAGATGAGAGTGCCAGCATGGTCAGGTTGCTTTTGTTCCGGCCCTCCGGTCCAGTTTAAGAACCCATGGTGGCCCTCGAGTCAAAAAGTTTGCCCATCCCTGGAAGGGGCTGATGGGTGCTGCCGAGTAAAGCCCTGCCTGTGTCTTATGCCAGAGACGTCCTGCCCATTCTCCTCCATAGCCAGACACTCGCCAGTGACAAAGGGCCCCGCCTCTATAAATGCCAAAGCCCGTGATCCTGACGCTTCACCAGCCTCCAGTCATGACAATGACTTCCTCAGGCCCTCACCCCACGCCAGGCCCTGCGAGGTGCTTCCAGGCACCATCCATGTTTATAAGCGCCCGGTCAAGCAGGTGGTGTGAATACCCGTCCTGCTGACGAAAGGGCCCACGCAGTGCGGTTCTTCTCGCCTGTCCCTCCACCGACTCCCTCCGGATCTCCAGGGCAATGCGTTGACCTGAAAAGCTAAGGGTGGCCTTGGACTCTTAAGGCCCAGCTGTCTTACTGAGAGCCTTTTCATAAGGGCTGTGTGGATAGTCTACTGTTCCTGGGTAACCAAATAATTTATCCCATAAATCAGAACACTTCTTAAGAGTGAAAAGAAACACTACTAGTATTAAGAATTAGGCCAGGACAACAGTCTTAAACTGGAGTTGTCCCAAGAAACTTTGCTTTTCACACACACACACACACACACACACACACACACACTTTCAGGTTCAGCAGATAACTTGGCCTCTAGTTTAGGAGAAAATATTTATGGCTACATTTTAAGGAATACAGATCCTCATCAACTAGAAATCTTTGGTATGCTTGCTAAGGACAGTAAGGTAAGTCAAACGTCACAGCATTTGTACACCATCTCAGGCCAGAGATGTTGCCAAAATATGCCAGCAAGGGAACGTCTGGTCTTAGCTTGAATACCAGGGCCAAAACTACCTCCCAAGGTCGCCCAGTGTGTCCTGGACAGCTCTGACCATCAGAGACATTTTTCATTTCTTATACTCACCCTCAGTCTGAGTGGACCCACATTATATCCTCACAGAGTGATTTAAAGTCTTTCCGTAGCATTAACAACTGGATCAGCAATCTGGTGCAAATTGCTTTTGTAAAGAGGGTCAAGTTTTCTTCCTCTGAATAATTGCTCAGTTGAGACTATAACTAGCTTGAAACAGAAAGACTCCATTCATTCACCCATCCCAAAAATATCAGTTGAGCTACATGCGTCTCCCATGGGAGCCAGAAACAGTGGGACATACAGAGATGTCCCAAAAGATGGGGGGGGGGTGTCTGTAGATAAAGACGTTTATAAAATCAAATGATCACAGCTACGTAGGAGTTGCCACGGCTGGACAGAAAGTTTTCTAAGAGTTTGGGAGAGGTGGTATGTCTGGGGGGTGAGGGTGGGGAGATCTGGACTCACAGTAGGAGGGGAGTCTAGGAAGGCTTCTCTTAGGAAGTGGGGAGCTGAGCTGAGTTGATGGACAAGACACGAGTCAATGGGTAGACCATCTTTCCAATGTGGCGCGGAGAGAGACTTCTTCCCAAGAAGGGGGGGGAGGGGCTCTGTGAGAAAGGAGGAAGTGAGGGGCTGGAGTTAAGGTGAAAATTATTTCCCTCTCCTCAGGACTGTCAGAGAGCCACCGTCTTTAGTAGGCAGCAGACAGCTTTTCCTCACACCCTTCGGCACTGGGCCAAGCCCACCTCCCGGGCACCGGGCTGCTGACATGGGGGCCCTTCCGTGGCTGCTCCTGCTCTCACTGCTCCGGGAAGGTGAGCGGACCGGAGTGTGCCCTCCAGCCTGTGTTTTCAGCGGCTGAGCCTGGGGCCAGCAAGTCCCTTTCTGTGGGGCCAAAGGAGCGAAGGGGAAGAGGGGATGGCTTCGGGGCGGGACCAAGAGAAGAGGAGACCTGGGATGTGGAAGGGAGAGTAGCCCCCGGGATGCAAGCAGAGAAGGTCCAATTGGGAGGGTGAGGGCACAGGTGGAAGCCGACCCCTGGTAGGCGCCCCAGTCAAGCTGGGCAGAAAGCTAAAGCCAGAAGAGGCCGGGGAGGGCGGGGCTGAGGGCTGGGCCGGAGCAGTTGCTCGATGAGAGCGAGGGCACAGGCCTGCTGCCAGTCTCAGCAGCCCAGATGTGCCAGCGGGTCTGTTTGCACCCCTGTCCTCCCTCCCCGTATCTGCAGCCAAAGGATATTCTGGATATTCTGGGGACGGTGTGAATCCCGAGGAGGTGGTCGCAGCCCTGCAGGGCTCCATCAGCCTCCCCCTGCAGATACCGTCTTATGAAGAGGCTGAGGAGATCATCTGGTTCTCCCGCATGAGGCTTGCCACTGTGGTGCCAGGGAAAGGGGGGCATCCAGCTGCCATCACGGTGAGGGACCCTCGCTACGAGGGCCGAGTGAGCGTCCTGGGCCCCAGCTACTCTCTGCACATCAGTAATCTGAGCTGGGAGGACGCGGGGCTGTACCAGGCTCAAGTCAACCTGAGGACGTCCCGGATTGCCAGCATGCGGCAGTACAACCTGCTCATCTACCGTGAGTGTCGTCTGGGAACTGCGCACGGGCTCTGGCTGGCCCTCCTGAGCTTCCCATGCGCAGGAGGGGGTGGGGGTGGGGGGCTCGGACTTGGGGTTATGACCTGAGGGTTTGGGCCTGGAAGGCAGACGGTCCCTAGTGTACCCAACCCCAGCATCCGGGCTGCCTGGCTGCCAGAGAGAGCGACCCGGAGCATTCAGGAAGCACTGGGGCAGGGAGCTGTTCCTGCGGGTGCCCGACAGAGCTCGGGTCTTTGTGGGTAGATTTCTGGGAGACTTTCTGTCCCCGTGAGATTTCACAATGGCTGGGGTGTGCGTGAATGCACCTCCAGTCTTGAGCCTTTTTTTCTTTTTTCTTTTTAAATCCTTCCCGGTGATTTGAGGGCTACTAATCAGTGACCCCTCTCTACTTGAATGCAAGTTCCTTCTTGGTGCCTGTGACATTGACTGATCGTCTTCTACCTTGAATCTTGTGAAGACACTGAGTAAACTATGAATGTTCCTGAGAGGGTAGCGATGTGTTCTGGGATCGAGGAGGTAGAATGGGGTTTGGAGGAAGGTGGGGTGCCAGAGAGAGAGAGAGAGAGAAGCAAGGTATGAGGGGAGGTGGGAGATGCCACAGGCAGCTCTGCCTACCCCGGCAGCTGCCCGGGGATCCTGGGCTGTCGGGTGGCTGAGTTTTGTTAGTTTCTTCTTACTTGTAGTTTGGGTGGAGGAACTTAGGAAAACAGACCCAAGCCCTGGTGACCTAGAGGCTTTTGTGTTCCTCCTTCATCCAGGTCGGCCTTGCATCACTGTGAGCTTTGAGACCTCCGGGGACGGTCCCTGTAACATGTCCCTGACCTGCTCTGTGGAGCAGGCAGGCCTGGACGTGACCTACAGCTGGATCTCCCGGAAGGACGGTGTTGACACAGCACACGAAGGCTCTGTCCTCAGCACATCCCGGAGGCCCGGGGACAGTGCCCTCTCCTACACCTGCAGGGCCAGCAACCCCGTCAGCAACAGGAGTTCCTGTCTCATCCCTGCTGGGCCCTTCAGTGCAGGTACCAGCACCCGGACAGCCCCGAGCTACTCAGGGCCTTGGGGCCACCATCTTCACGTGTCAGTCCTTCCCAAGAGAATACATGGAATCTAGAACCTCCCCCCCTCCCCCACGGGGACTTGACCCCTGGATTGGGTGGGGGACTCCCCTCTTTCCCTAGAACGCCCAACTTCCGAAGGTCTCTTCTAGCCTCTTGCTCAGTTTGAGAGTGCTCCCCAGATCTCAGTTCCTGAGCTTCTGTGAACAGAATAAGTATTTCAAGGGACACTTGCGAGGGAACATCAGCCGACTGACCTTGAGACCCCTCTGTGGGATTTGGGGCGGGTGTCTGCAACTCACCTCTCCCTTTGGTAAGCCCCCTTCTCCCCCTGCCTCCTTCCTTCTGTTCCAGATCTCAGATACCCTTCAGAGAAGGCCTCAGCTTCCTTCTGCCTCCTGACCAAGGCATTGCTCCTCCTCCTGCTCTTGGTAACTCTGGCCGTGGGGCTGTGACTTGCTCCAGGCCAGAAAGAAAGCAAGACACCAAGGATGAAAAAAAATCAGGAGAGACTGACCGAGACTGAGAAAGACAGACAAGCCCGGCCCAGCTGGCTTAGTGGTTGAACATCAGCCTAGGAACCAGGAGGTCACAGTTGGATTCCCGGACAGGACACAGGCCCGGGTTGCGGGCTCCATCCCCAGTTGGGGGTGTGCGGGAGGTCTGTGATTCTCTCTCATCATTGATGTTGCTATCTCTCTTCCTTTCTCTTTCTCTCTGAAATCAATAAAAGCATATTTAAAAAGTTGAAGCAATTTATTTTTATTTTTTAAAACAGTTCTTATTTTATTTTTAAAATATATTTTATTGATATTTTACAGAGAGGAAGGGAGAGAGCTAGAGAGCTAGAAACATCAATGAGAGAGAAACATCGACCAGCTGCCTCTTGCCCCACTGGGGATGTGCCCACAACCAATGTGCATGCCCTTGACCGGAATTGAACCCGGGACCTTTCAGTCCGCAGACCGACGCTCTACTGCTGAGCCAAACCAGTTTCGGCAAACAAGTTGAAGCAATTTAGAGAGAGAGAGAGACAGAGAGACAGAGACAGAGAGGAGCCTGGCCCTCGCCTGGCCCGGTAGCCCCTTGGGGACCCCATCCTGACCACCGTTTCTTCCCAGCTGCAGGAAGTCCTCTCCTCCAAAGGCTCTCCTTGTCCCCGGGGTCAGGGTGGATGTACAAAGGTCCTTACCCCCCCCCCCCCCCCCGCCCAGGGATGATTGGAATAAAGTTGAATTAGATGACTTCCATCTGGAGAAGCTTGTTTGCTCCCTCACTGGATGACTTTGATAAGCCTGCATCCCTTCCCTTCCTCTCCAGGTGCTCCCTCCGGCCCCTTCCCTTCCTGTCCAGGTGCTCCCTCCAGCCCCTTCCCTTCCTCTCCAGGTGCTCCCTCCAGCCCCTTCCCTTCCTCACCAGGTGCTCCCTCCGGCCCCTTCCCTTTCTCTCCAGGTGCTCCCTCCGGCCCCTTCCCTTCCTCTCCAGGTGCTCCCTCCAGCCCCTTTCCCTTCCACTCCAGGTGCTCCCTCCGGCCCCTTCCCTTCCTCTCCAGGTGCCCCCTTTCCAGCCCACATCTCCTCATGCCGGCCTTTGGGGATAGGCGGCTTCACAAGGTGGTGTTGGTGAATTATTCTTCACCACCTATCACCTTCCCCATTAATTTACAGAGTGTTTACATTTTAAATGAGAGAAGTGAGAGCTTTCCTCTAATCTATCTAACCTGTGACTCTTCAGTGGGCGCGTTGCGGGCACCGAGAACCCTATGAGTAGGGCTGTTCCGGCTAAGATCTGCTCTCACAGCTCCACGTTCACTCTGGCTGCAGGTTCACCTAACTATTCCCATGCACCCCGCCCCAGTCTAGAGGCTGGGGTGTCAGGGAGACAGAACCCCCTCCTCTCCCTCCACTCCCCTCAGTGCTGTTCCTCTCTGGGACTGAGCGAGCCTGGAACCTTCCAGCCATTTCCCTGACCCTCTCTCTGGTGCCTACCCCATGGGGACAACTGCTGGACCAATAGCTGCGGTCTGGACCCTTGACCCTTCACCCTTAACCTTTATTTGTGGTTGGTCTTACTGTACGCTCTCTACAGATTCCCGTGGCTCACCCCTCTCTTACACACCACTCCTCTTGGGCACAGGCCCTTAAATCTGTGCTCCCGTTCTTTCCTGAGCCCAAAGACCAGCCCGGATTCCTCATCCGGGCCCCACCAGCCACTGCCACGCCTTGGTCACCCTCCCAAAATCAGACCTTGTGAAACTGCCATGGGTGGGGGAACTGGGGCGAGACTCGGAAGTGCCCAAGTGGCAGGACACGTGTCGGTAGGGAGGGAACGGCAGGGGTGTGTGGTCCAGTGGGGAGAGCGCTGGTGCGCTCTCAGGAGACCTGGGCTCTGCCCTGCCAGTCTCCTCTAGCTCCACGCACTTTGTCCAGGAAATGCCCACTGGGGTACCGCTCCTTCCTCAGAGAACGCGTACCGAAGGAGAGGCAGGCACTGGCGTGGCTAGAGATAGGGCCAGGAGGGCACCGCAGCTCCCACAGAGGCCAGAGAGCGGTGACCCGGGCGTTTAGGAGTCTGAGGAGCTGGGAGAGGGCTATGGGGGGGGGGGGGGGGCGGAAGCCATTCCAGACATCTGCCTGGACCTCACCCCCCCCCCACCCCCCCCCCAGCGAGGGCAAAGACGCCGACCTCCAAAATGTCCTCCAAGAGAAGGGATCCTGGTCTGCGAAGGGCTTTGGCATGCACGGGAATGGTGGAGGCCGGGGACACTGCTTTGGGGGAACCTGAACGTGTGGGCCCGGCGCCAGGGACCTAGGAGGGCGGCTCCGAGCGGCCTGGGCAGAAGCTAAGAGCCAGGCCTCCGGACAGCACAGGAAGCGGGGCCAGGAGGTAAGGAGGGGCTTTCTACGTAGGTTTATGTGCAGGACAGGGAGCCCGGGGGGGGGGGGGGGGCGGGGGCAGGTGTGGCGAGGGTGGGAACCCAGCTCCCAAAGAGCTCCCACGTCTGGCCACAGATCCGCTCTGCCTCTGGGGGCCCAGCCCGGCTTCTGCAGGAGGGCCGTCCCTGGCCTGAGGCTGGTTTTCCACGCCTCCCCCCAGGCCTAGCAGCCCCGCTTCCTGCAAGGCCTGAGGTCCCCACAACCCCCCCCCTTACACCCCCTCCCCCTTCTCTCCCCACCACGCGCTTCGGTTCCTCTTCACCTTCCTGAGAACTGGAAGAGGACAAACAGCGGTTTCTACCTAGAGCACACCCAGGGGTGCTCCTTCCTCCGGCGTCCCAGACACAGCAAGCAACCAAAGGAGCGAAGGGCGCCTGTTTTGCTGCCCTAGGGCTCTCCCTGCAATTTGTGTGTCTTGTCCCTTCTCCTCCCACGCAGTCTCTGGACGAGGAGGGAGAAGGGTACCTGGAAAAAGAGGGCTGAGACCCTCCAAGGAGCGGAAGATCAGCTCAGGATAGTAGTCGCCGGACAGCACTTTGCAGCTCGCAAAGCTTGCTCAGCCTTTCAAACGGGCGACAGCGCACATTCCGGCACCTCCTGTGGGTCAGGCACCGGGCTAGCCCCAGAGAGGAAGTGACACTGTCTGGCCGCCAGGAGCTGCCAGGGGTGTGTAAAGATATAATCGCGGTGAAGGTGACAGGGCTGTGGGTGAAGGCCAGGGCATGGGGGGAGGAGTCAGGCACGTGGCCCCGAGGGAAGAGGGGAACAGAGTTTGACCCGTGATTCGCAGGGAGAGTCCTGGGGAGGGAGAGAGAGGACACTGTGGCCAGACAGCCGATAAGGGAGCAGACGCTACGTGAGAAGGCACAGGGGATCCCAGGGACGGAGGGCAGGGCCCTGCACGGCGCCTGGCCAGGGGTAGGTGACAAATGCGTCTGGAGAGGCGGGCGGGGCCCCTCTGAGAGGCGAAGGGCCACGGGGCAAATCACGGGGAGCAAGACAGGGCTCCACACGCTCACGGGCCAGCGCCTCATCCGGACAGGAGACGGCACACCAACAGTTACATGGCAATCTGGGAGAAATCACACTTTCCTAATAAAAAAATCACCACCAGTGTCCACGGGCACGCGATCAGCCAAATCCCCTGGAACTGACAAGCTTTTCTGATCTTTTGTCCACAAGCTGAGAATAAGTTACTTTGGTGAGGCAGAATCCTAGTTGGCTGGACAAACTTTCCCAGAGGGTACTGATTATTGGTTGAGATCAACCGGAGGAAAATCTCATAGTTGTGAGCCTCAGGGACTAGTCTCCCCCTCCCGCACCCCCATTAATGTTGGCATAGGGGCCGAGGGAACAAGTTATAGAGCTGGGCTCCCTTTCTTACCAGAAAGCCATCGCCGAAGCACCAGAACCACAGCAAAATAACCACAACAAGACGCAAAATAAGCTTCCAGGAAAAATGACCATATCATAGACTTTTAAAAAATTGGAAATCATTTAAATCCCGCGTTTACAAAAAAAAAAGAAGTGATTTTAGTGTGCAAGTGAAATCAGCTTATCCTCAGGAAAACACTGGGGCAGCGGAAAGGCAACCTCTGGACCAGAGGTGGAGCCCACAGCCCCGCCGGGGGGCAGCGCTTTCTCACTCTTGGGGAGGGCCCAGAGGAAAAGGTGCCTCGGCCGTTGTTCCTGGGCACTGCCTGGCCTGGCTGCCCTGCGTGCCCACCGCCAACACGGTTTCCTCGCAGCCCTGCCACCGTCCGCCCCGTCTGTTACACTGCGAAGTATGGCTGACGCCTGCCACTTTGGGAGCGTTTGCTGGAGGGACGGTGGGAGAGAACTCCCGTCTCCCCTCATCCTCCGGGGTCCCCCTCCGCATCTCCACCTCAGGCACCCAGACGTCTACCCCTGGGAGCACTTCCCCGCAGTGAGAGTCCCTCCGGGTGGGTTGGTGGTGGGTGGTGGGCTTCCTGGCCCAGGACGCGGTCACCCGGGGCTGGCTGCTCAGTGGGAGGAGGCAGGGGCTCAGGCAAGCACAGGGCTGAGGCCCACAGGAAGGTCGCTCCTGACGTCGAGGCCAGGATCCCGTGAACCAACGCCTGTTGCACTGAGGTTGAGTCCCAGGACTTCAGACCGGGGGGCGATCAGTGTTCTGCTTCCAGGAGAGACTTCCGGAGGGGAGACAGGACTGCTCCCACCTGGCGGGGAGGGCATGGCCCCTCGGCCTCCCCATGGAAGGCGGCACGGAGCTGAGGAGCAGAAGGCCCGGGGGCACAGACAGGCAAGAGGCTGGCATGGCCCCGGGGGCGCTGATGCAGCCAGGGTGGGGTCTGGGTCCGGCTCTGGCTCTGCCATGTCCCAGACGGGGAGCCCTGGGCAAGTCCCTTCTTCACCTGGCTCCCCGAGTCTTGGCTTCCCCATGATGAGAACCAAACCCACTTTCCAGGGCTTTCGTGCAGCTTGCCTAACAGTTCCAAACACCTGGTCCCGGTGAGGCACCCGCGGGGGCTCAGCCGAAGCTCACATTCCATCCTCCTCCTCCTCCAGCCTCCCGGGCGGGTCAGGGGGCCTCTCTCTCCCCCCTTCTGGGCCCGCTCCTCCGGGGGCCGGCGCGGGGCGCGGGGCGCGGGGCGCGGGGCGCGGGGCGCGGGGCGCGGGGCGCGGGGCGCGGGGCGCGGGGCGCGGGGCGCGGGGCGCGGGGCGCGGGGCGCGGGGCGCGGGGCGCGGGGCGCGGGGCGCGGGGCGGGTGGACCTGGCAGCCTCCGCGGGGAGCCGCCTGGGCTCCGCAGGACCTGGGAGCCGGCCAGGCGGGACCTGGGAGCCGGCCAGGCGGGACCTGGGAGCCGGCCAGGCGGGACAGGTATTTCCAGTCGGGCCGGGGGAGAAGTGGGCGGAGGTGGGGAGGGAGGAGGGAGGAGATCAGAGGAGCCGGGGAGCCAGGCGGATCCCCTGGGAGGCGGGAGGGAGGGAGGAGGGAGTCCTGCCCCGCCGCCGGGCGCTGCAGCCCCGGGCTCAGATTTCCACTCCGGCCGCCGGGCAGCGGAGGGAGGGGGGGTCGGCGGGAGCGCACCCCGGGAGGAGGGCGCGCCGAGCCAGCCCAGGGCGGCTCCCGCCTCTCCCCGAGCCCCGAGCCCCGAGCCCCGAGCCCCGAGCCCCGAGCCCCGAGCCCCGAGCCCCGAGCCCCGAGCCCCGAGCCCGGCCCCGCCCCGCCGCCCGCCAGGGGGCGCCCCGCGCACGTGCGCGCCCCGCCCGCGGGACTACAAGTCCCAGGCCGCCGGGTGGCGCCCCCGCCGCGCCCTCCGCGGCCGCCGGGCGGGGATTGGCGGTCTCCGGGCGACGGAGGCTCCGGCCGCGGCGGCGGCGGCCGGCCCGCCCCCCATTGTGTCGCGGGTGGCGTGGAGCGGCGCGGGGAGCAGGTGAGGCGTGGGCGCGCCGCTGGGGGGTGGGGGGGGGAGTGGCGGGGGACCGAGGGCGGCGCGGGAGGCTGTGGGCGAGGAGCGGGGTTTGTGGGGCGCGGGGCGAGGGGAACGCCGGGGTCCGAGTGGCAGTCTTGGTGGGTGGGCTCCCCGGGCTCTGGAGGAGTTCTGGAGGCAATGTGTGTGTGCGCGAGTGTGTGTGTGTGTGTGTGTGTGTGTGTGCGCGTGTGTGTGCGTGTAGGGCTGGTTCTGGTTCTGGTGGGTCCCCCCAAAACAAGGAGTTCCCGGGGTCCAGAGAAGGCGAGGACGGAGAAGATTGGGGGGGACGGGCAGGCATCAGAAGTGAATAGTGGGAGCGCAGGTGGCTGGAGCATTGTGGGGGTACACCACGGCTGGTCTGAGCATTGTGGGGGTACACCGGGGCTGGTCTGAGCATTGTGGGGGTACACCGGGGCTGGTCTGAGCATTGTGGGGGTACACCGGGGCTGGTCTGAGCATTGTGGGGGTACACCGGGGCTGGTCAGCATTGTGGGGTACCCCGGGGCTGGTCTGAGCATTGTGGGGGTACATCGGGGCTGGTCTGGGCATTGTGGGGTACACCGGAGCTGGTCTGAGCATTGTGGGGTACCCCGGGGCTGGTCTGGGCATTGTGGGGGTACACCGGGGCTGGTCTGAGCATTGTGGGGGTACACCAGGGCTGGTCTGAGCATTGTGGGGTACCCCGGGGCTGGTCTGAGCATTGTGGGGGTACACCGGGGCTGGTCTGAGCATTGTGGGGGTACACCGGGGCTGGTCTGAGCATTGTGGGGGTACACCAGGGCTGGTCTGAGCATTGTGGGGTACCCCGGGGCTGGTCTGAGCATTGTGGGGGTACACCGGGGCTGGTCTGAGCATTGTGGGGGTACACCGGGGCTGGTCTGAGCATTGTGGGGGTACACGGGGCTGGTCTGAGCATTGTGGGGTACACCGGGGCTGGTCTGAGCATTGTGGGGGTACACCGGGGCTGGTCTGAGCATTGTGGGGGTACACCGGGGCTGGTCTGAGCATTGTGGGGGTACACGGGGCTGGTCTGAGCATTGTGGGGTACACCGGGGCTGGTCTGAGCATTGTGGGGGTACACCGGGGCTGGTCTGAGCATTGTGGGGGTACCCCGGGCGGGGCTGGTCTGGGCATTGTGGGGTACACCGGGGCTGGTCTGAGCATTGTGGGGGTACCCCGGGGCTGGTCTGAGCATTGTGGGGGTACATCGGGGCTGGTCTGGGCATTGTGGGGTACACCGGAGCTGGTCTGATCCGGGGTCTGGGCACCTACCTGAGAATCAGCCGATGAATGCATGCATAAGTGGAGCAAGTCCGTGTGTCTCTCCTCTTTCTCTCCCCCTCTTCACCTCCCTCTTTCTCTTTTTCTCCCTTTCACTATCTCTTAAAAAAATCAATAAAATTTTTTTTAAAAAAAGTGTATTGGAAGCAGAGGCAAGGAAATTCTAGGGAGAAACATTCCGGGGGGAGCAGGTGGGAGAAGCCCCCCCCCCCCCCCCAGGGTGTGGACGCGGGTGGGGATTCTGGAAGAGACTGAGGAGTTCCTGGAAGTGCAGAGGACCTGGTGCGACTGGA
The DNA here is from genome assembly GCA_963924515.1 of Vespertilio murinus. Taxonomy (NCBI): domain Eukaryota; kingdom Metazoa; phylum Chordata; class Mammalia; order Chiroptera; family Vespertilionidae; genus Vespertilio; species Vespertilio murinus. The sequence continues at coordinate 34,717,771 of OZ004719.1, forward strand.
GCTCAGGTTCCAAAACTGGGCATTTGTGTATGTGTGTGTGTGGGGGAGTGTGTGTGTGTGTGTGAGGGGGGGAGTGTGTGTGTGGGGGGGATGTGTGTCGGGGGGGGGAGTTGTGTGTGTGTGTGTGTGTGTGTGTGTGTGTGTGTGTGTTGGGGGGGAGTGTGTGTGTGAGGGGGGGAGTGTGTGTGTGTGGGGGGGGGCGGAGGGTGCTGTGAGAAGTGGAGATGCCTGGAATGGGGACACTGGGAGAACGGAGCGCCGGGTGCCGGAGACCAGGCAGGCGAGGACATGCTGGGGGCCGAGGGGTTGATCCAATTTTAGGAAAAGCAGAGGGTTCTGGAGAAACCAGGGTTGGGAAGGTCCTCAGAAAACTGAGCCCGGAGGTAACTGAGGGTTCTTACACACTTGGGGAACACTGTTGGGGAGTGTGGGAGAGCTGGTCAGAAGCAGGGGGAGCGAGGGGAGTGCTCCCCACGAGGTGCAGGACACGGGGGCCACGAAGCAGAGGCCTCCCGGGGTCAGGCTGAGAGCGGGTGGGGTGGTAGGGGTGGGGGTGGGGTGGGGTGGGGGGTGTTTTATAGCCAGGGGGAGACCGGGCGGGGCCTAGAGCAGAGTCCAGGCGGATTTGCCAGGCCCAGGGCGGCGGCACCGCACCCACCCCCAGGCCTTGCCCTGTTGGCTTTTCAGGGATCCTGCCCCCAGGGGTGGGGAAGGGAGTGGGCATTGGAGGGGAGTGAGCGGATCAGGGGTGGGGAAGGGAGTGGGTATCGGAGCGGAGTGAGCGGATCAGGGGTGGGGAAGGGAGTGGGTATCGGAGCGGAGTGAGCGGCAGGGATTGGGTGAGGCACTTTGGTCAGGGTGTCAGGCGGCATCACGAGGAGGAAGTGGGGCCAGATGCCAGCCCGGGGGCCTGCCTAGACCTGGAGGTGCTGCCGGGGGCCCCTGTTCCAGCCTGGGGGAGGGCCAGTCCCCCTTCCCCAAGTGCCTGGCTCACTCGCTGCAGAAGCAGTGTTGGGGGGCCGGGTGGAGAAGGAGGGACTGGTCCCCAGCTTCCAGGGTTTTCCGAGGCTGGGGAAACGGGACAAGGAATTGTGGGGGGTCCCCTGGGGGCCATGTTCTGGGGGTTCATATCCGTGCTTTGCCCCTGACGGGCTCTGTGTCTCTGAGTGAGGCTCTGGGTCTTGTCACTAGGGGAGTGGAGACATCCCAGCCCCACCTCCTATCGGCCCCCTTCTGTTCACATCAGGGCGAAGGAAAGAGAAGGAAGAGGAGCAGGCCTAGGAGGGCTCACTGTCTGTACCCCCCTAAAAACAGTTTTCTGGGTGCAGAGGAACCTCCAGTCCCCCCCCCCGCCCCCCCCCCCCCCCGCTTCAGTTTTTTGAGAGCCTTAGTAACCCGGGTTTCCCAAGAACCCCCGGGCGTTTTCTAAGATGCGCCCCCCGACGTGTCCCGACCCGCCTGGTCTCCCTCGCCCGCCCGCACCCCCTCGCCCTCCCGGTCTCCTGCGCCCCTTCCTCCTCCTCCTCCTCCTCCTCCTCCTCCTCCTCCTCCTCCTCCTCCTCCTCTCCTTCCCCGTCCTGTGCCCCCTCCTGGGTGTCTCTAACCGCGGGCACTCTCCTGGCCCCCAGGACCGGCCACCTCCGGACGCCGCCTGCGTTTGGCATCGGACCCGGCAGCGCCCCAGCGAACAGCTTCCTCGGGTGTTCCGGGAGCCGCGTCCTCACTGGCCAGCGGAGTGGGAGCCGAAACCCGTCGCCTGGCCAGAAGGGCTGACCGGGCTCGCTGGGCGGTGGACATCGCAGGCCCGTCCCCCCGGCCCCGTGGACAGGGCGGGCCGGGGAGCAGGCAGCCGGGCTATGGTTTGGTGCCTCGGCCTGGCCATCCTCAGCCTGGTCCTCAGCCCGGGGGCTGACGGTGAGCTCGACTCCGGACTCCCTGTTAGCGTGTGTGTGAGTGTGTGTGTGTGTGTGTGTGTGTGAGTGTGTGTGTGTGTGAGTGTGTGTGTGTGTGAGTGTGTGTGTGTGTGAGTGTGTGTGTGAGAGTGTGTGTGTGAGAGTGTGTGTGTGAGTGTGTGTGTGTGTGAGTGTGTGTGTGAGAGTGTGTGTGTGAGTGTGTGTGTGAGTGTGAGAGTGTGTGTGTGTGAGTGTGTGTGTGTGTGTGAGAGAGTGTGTGTGAGTGTGTGTGAGTGTGTGTGTGTGGTGTGTGTGTGTGAGTGTGTGTGTGAGTGTGTGTGAGTGTGTGTGTGAGTGTGTGAGTGTGTGTGTGTGAGTGTGTGTGTGTGTGTGTGTGTGTGTGTGTGTGTGAGTGTGTGTTCCCCCGGGGTTCTCCGGGAGCATGGGAGGGTCCTGGAGGAGTGGAGGGTCCCTCAGCTCCTCAGAGTCCCTGGGAGCCCCGGAGACGCCGATGGGACCCCGCTCAGCCCTGACCGGGCCCGCTGTCTCTGGTGCCGCAGGTCACGGCCAGCCCGAGGCGGCGTCGGTGGTGGGCCGGGCTGGCGAGAGCGCCGTGCTGGGCTGCGACCTGCTGCCCGCCGCCGGCCAGCCCCCCCTGCACGTCATCGAGTGGCTGCGCTTTGGGTTCCTGCTCCCCATCTTCATCCAGTTCGGCCTCTACTCTCCCCGCGTGGACCCTGACTACGTGGGTAAGCCTTGGCCACGGTCAGAGGGTCAGCCTCGGCCACGGTCAGAGGGTCAGCCTCGGCCACGATCAGAGGGTCAGCCTCGGCCACGGTCAGAGGGTCAGCCTCGGCCACGATCAGAGGGTCAGCCTTGGCCACGGTCAGAGGGTCAGAGGCCTCAGCCACGGTCAGAGGGTCAGCCTCGGCCACGGTCAGAGGGTCAGCCTGGGCCATGGTCAGAGGGTCAGCCTGGGCCACGGTCAGAGGGTCAGCCTGGGCCATGGTCAGAGGCCTCGGCCACGGTCAGAGGGTCAGCCTCGGCCACGGTCAGAGGGTCAGAGGCCTCAGCCACGGTCAGAGGGTCAGCCTCGGCCACGGTCAGAGGGTCAGCCTCAGCCACGGCCAGAGGGTCAGTCTCGGCCACGATCAGAGGGTCAGCCTCGGCCACGGTCAGAGGGTCAGCCTCGGCCACGGTCAGAGGGTCAGCCTCGGCCACGGTCAGAGGCCTCGGCCACGGTCAGAGGCCTCGGCCACGGTCAGAGGGTCAGCCTCGGCCACGGTCAGAGGGTCAGCCTCAGCCACGGTCAGAGGGTCAGCCTCGGCCACGGTCAGAGGGTCAGAGGGATCCCCAGCAGAGAAGGGCTGGGTCGGCGGGGGAGGGGGTGTCTCCTCACCTGCTCTGTCCCTACCTCAGCTCCGCTGCTTGGTGTCTGCTTCATAAGCATGTGCTCCAAGCTGCATTTGCACATGTGCGCATGTGTGCGTGTGAACACACACACACACGCACACACGCACGCACGCACACGCACATGCAGTTTAGAACTCCGTGTGGCCTGTTCCCAGGGAAATCCTGCAGCCCTGTTTGAAGCGTCCAGCTTAATTCTCAAACCACTTTTCTAGATCTCATCACAAAGCTTCCCAGACTCCATCCTGATCTTCCCTGGTCTCCCGCGTGGCCCGTCCTGGTCCCCGCGGCCCCCCCCCCCCCCCCCCCCGCCTCGAATGCTAGTTTGGGGCTCCTGGGCCATCGGGCCTGGACGGATGGGCAGCAGGTGGGTGGCCTGCAGCCTGCAGCCTGTCTGCGGGTCCAGCGGGAGCTCCGCTGGGTGCAGAGGAGAGCTGGGAGGGCCCGGCTCCCAAGGGTCAGCGGACGGAAGGGGCTGGGCTGGTTGCCGCCCAGGGGGCTCCGGCCCGGACTATGGAAGCCTGGGCAGAAGGCTCAGCCTGCTCCCAATCCGCTGGAGCCTTCGCCCGAGGGGTCAGTGCAGGTCTCAGAGTGGGGGGAGCCAAGGTGGGGTCCTCCGTGAACTGGGGCCACCTGGGAGGTCCTTGCTGGCTGGAGGGGCTCTCGCCTGCCCGGTTGAGTTTGAATCCGGAGAGGCCCCGGGATTGGCTGAGCTCTCTCCGAGGGGCCAGGCCTCGGCTCGGGCAGGTGCTGCCCCGGGGGACTTTCTTTTCACACTGGGGGCAGTTGTTGGCAAACAGCCGAGTGGGAGCATGTGTGTCTCCACAAGCCCCCCGGGAGGTGAGGACGCGGCTCTGGTTAGCACACGCGGGGAGAGCGCAGTGCCCGCCCCTCCGCCCTGTCTCTGCCCACCGCGGGCTGGGAGGGGGTGGCTGCCTGCCCGAGGCCCCGATGCAGGGGATGCCTGACTGAGGCAGAGGGGGACACGAGGGAGAAGAAGGGCTTTTCCTGAGACCCCACCAGGCCGATGTGCAACTCTTCTTCCCTCTGCCTGTCCCCCCCCCAACCCACTACCCACCCCCACCCCCCTACCCCGCCCCGGTCCTGGTTTGAGGCCTGACCTGTGGGATTTCTGACTGTCGGGGCCACCACCCTTAGGGCTTTCTTCCTACCCCTGCCCTTTGTGTCCACCCTGCCCATTCTGGAGCCTGGCGGGCCGGGCTAGTCCTCGGAGTCGGGTCCCAGGCTGGAGGCTGGCGGTTGGTCCCCGTGCCATCAACTCTCCTGCCTCCCGGCGTGGAGGGGGCCTCTCATCCTTTGTGCGGGGGACTCTGGACTGCCTGCCGTTGCTAGGCAATGGGAGGTGGAGGCTGCTAACGACTCTTGTGCCCTGCCATAAACCCTCTGTCTGGGCGAGTGAAGGGCCCCGTGGCCCGGGCCCGGGTGAGGCTGGGGCCCAGCGTGTGGGGGGACCACGAGAGAGACGGAGCTTTAGGCCTGGACCGAAGCGGGAAAGCCCCCCGCCGGCCGGAGGGGGGGGGATTCCGGAATCAGTCTGGCGGAGGAGAGTGGATTTGTAGACGAGGCTGACAGTAGTGAAAGGCCGTGGAAAGCCAGCTGGTGCTCACTACCAGGATTAGGTCCGACCCAGGGTGCAGCGCCGGCACGGAGCGCGCCTGCGCGGCGTGAGCGTGGCCGGGCATCGTGTGCTCGGGTCCGAGGCGTGCCGCCTTACTCCGCTCCACCTCTCCGGGCTGGGTCCGAGGCCAGCCCTCCGCTCCGTGGGACCTGCTTTTGGCTTTTGACTTTTGTGCTGTATTTCTTGGTAGTTTCAAGGTGCACCAAACAGCAGGAGGGACCTGAGTTTTTTTCTCTGCCCTGACTTGTTTGGTGCCGATCAGTTTATTCTGTTCTGCGTTAGAATACCCCCAGCCCTCCAGTCGTCTCCCCATACTGCCTTTTGTCCCCCCAAACCCTCTGCGTGGGCACAGCTTCCTGGAGACCTTCCGCGCTCCTCATAGTCTCTTGGAATGTCTGGGCGCCGCTGGCCCCGTTGTTGGGAGCTGTGTGCACGTGAACTTGCGCGTGGACGTGAGTGTGGGTCCCCGGCCCGCCGAGAGCTTGCGAGAGGCGGGGTGCGTCCCCCGTTCCTTCATCCCTGCGGGCAGGGAGGTCTCCAGTCCTTCAGGCTCTGGCCCCGTGGGTGAGGTGGGCCTCCAGGAGGTGGGCCGAGGCCTCGGGGGAACTCAGGACCGCCCGCCCTGGCCACCTTCCTGTTCTGCGATGGGCCTGGCGGTCCATATCGCACAGAAAAGTTGGGACATGCAGTGTCTTCGCTGACGTTCTGGGCAGCACACGAGGAACAGCTACCACTGGCTTCTCACACCCGGAGCAAGCACACTGAGCGTGCTCCATGCTGGCGCCTAGCACGTTGCATGCTCCTGACACCGGTGTGCAGCGAAGGCATGGCCGTCTGAGAAAGAAGGCCTGGCTTTGGCACGACTAGTCAGTCATGTGACTCTGGAAAGAAGCTCACTACCAGTTGCTTCCTGTGTCGTGGAGTTTTGGGGAGGATGCAACACGGTGGCAGTGCCTAACCTCGCACAGCCCATATTCAACATCCAACTTCTCTTCCTCTTCGGCCTTCTTTGTAGAGATGAGATCCCCACGGGGAAAAGTCACCGTCACGCGGCAGCCAGAGGAGGCCGCAGCCCACGGTCGGTCTGTGGGGCGGCGTGGCCTCAGATTAGGGCTCCTGAGGAATGTTCCGGTGGTGGAAAGGTGTGATTACGTTAAATATTTACCCGCAGGTCCTAGGCTTATCTCCTAGGTGGGGATTTAAATACCCAACCCTTCACGCAGGCCCACCCTTCCTGGAGAATCCACACCCCTGGACTTCATTCCTGGGGGTGGAGAAAGTCCCCGAGCATGATCCTCACGCATGATCGCATGATCGCATGATCGCAAAGCCAGCCCCATTTAGTCATTCTCTTCCCAGGGGGCAGTGGGGCGCCCGGGGGTCAGGCTGTAGCTCAGGAAGGTCACCTCTCTAGGGGAGGGAGGTTAGAATGGAGCAGATGGGGCGGGTGACTGCACAGACAGCTTTCCGGTTTCTAGTATCAGGCTGGGCTCATTTGGGGCATCGTCTGCTCAGAGTGGGCACAGTGTCTTAAAAAAAAAAATATATATATATATATATATATATATATATATATATATATATATTATATCATGTAGCTTTTATTGTCAGGGTTAAGGATATATATTGCCTAGTTGATTTCCAGAAACCAATTGATAGTTATACTTTTCTGAGTAGTTATTGATATTGATCACTACCATTATATATAATTAAGTCACTTTGTTAAATTGACAAGTAAAAATGATGATGGCTTTCAGTATATATTTTAAATCTCTTTTTTTTTTTCATTTTGCATAATTTCCAATTTCAAGAGTAAGTCATGAGCCACTAATCTCAAAGGGATTGGTCAGATTTCCCAACAACAACAAAAAATAGTACAGAACCTCACCTAATGAAACCTTATGCTACTGATATATTGACCAAAAATATTAGTGTATATTATATAAAATCACAATAGCTGTTGTCTTACTTGAACAGAATTTACAACATTTTTTCTCTCTCAGGGAATGGGATTTGATCTCATGTGGCTTCAAAGTGTATCCCTGGATCTATGTAGTCTATCAAACACCTAAGTTAACTCATTAACTCAATTTCTTATGGTGGATAACAGTTGGGATAAAAAATATATTTTTATTGATTTTTTTTTTACAGAGAGGAAGGGAGAGGGATAGAGAGAAACATCGATGAGAGAGAATCATTGATCAGCTGCCTCCTGCTCACCCCTACTGGGGATGTCCCCCCAACCAAGGCACATACATGCCCCTGCCCGGAATCGAACCTGGGACCTTTCAGTCCCCAGGCCGACGCTCTATCCACTGAGCCACACCGGTGAGGGCCACAGTGTCTTTTCCCCACGTGGAGAGTCCGGGCGGGGTGGGCAGCTGATGAATGCAGAGGGCTCAGCTGGGGGAGGAGACCTGGCAGTAGGCTGGCAGGTGAGAGAGACCCAGGACTAAACTAAGGTGAGGGAGGGAGGGAGGGAATGGCTGCGTGGGTAGAACAGGAGAGGTTTCCTGGACCGGCAGAGGGAGAGGTAGCGGCGCGAGGAACAGGCGATGCTGGGTGTCCGGGAGGCGGGCTGGTGCACAGCGGTGCTGCTCACCCCTCCGGGGTACGGGGTTCGGGAAGGAGGGGAGGCGCTAGGAGGCCTGGGCGTGGGCCGGGCCAGGGTTGAATGCAGGCTGCCGGTTTCAAATCTTGAGCTCATTCATTTGCTCACCCATCTTTAGTGGAGCACCCGCTGGTGCGGGGCACCACGCTGCCCACCTTCCCTACACGATCCCTCCCCCCAGGACACTGAAGTTGGGAGAGATTAGGGTGTGTGTGCGGAGCTGCCATTCTCTCCGCAGGGCCCTGCCAGGGGCCGGGAGGCTGCCTGGGACGCAGCGCTGCCCGTGGTTGCTGAGGGCGTTGGGGGCACCCGCCGTCCCTGGTGGGCGGTGTAGATGCGGAGTGAGGTGGGGTGCGGTGTCCGCCTGTGCGGGGCTGGGTGCCCCGTGGAGCTGTATGTGGTCTGCTGGGGCCTGGGTGCCCCGGGGGGCGGGGGGCGGGTGAGGAGGCTGCTGACCTGGCTGCCCGGCGGGCTGGACTCCGGCCACCCAAAGGCGCTTAGGCCGCTGATAATAGCCCCGCGGGATTAGGGCCTTTGAGAGGGCAGGTCTGGGTCTCTGCTCAGGCCCCGACCCTGCTGAGCTCCCGGGACGAGCCCCGTGGCAGGAGGAGTGCTCGTGGGATGGGCAGGTGCTGGCAGAATCCCAGGATACTCCGTGCGGCTCTTCGGCTGCTCCCCCAGCTGCCCCGGGGGGCTGCCCACCTCTCCATCCGGGGTTTCCCTTTGCCTGGTCCCCGATGCCGGGGCCGTGAGAGGGGCTGGCGAGGGGCCTGCCCTCAGTGACCTCCGTGCCTCTCTGGACCCGCTCCCCCGGGGTATCCGGGCGAGCCTGGGCCCCGGGAGGACCTCTGAGAATGACCCGTGTGACCTGGGTTCGGGCTCCCCTGGGTCCCCGCAGCACCCTGACTCAGGGCTCCTCCTCCAGGGCGGGTCCGCCTGCAGAAGGGGGCGTCCCTCCAGATCGAGGGGCTCCGGGTGGAAGACCAGGGCTGGTACGAATGCCGCGTGCTCTTCCTGGACAAGCACAGCCCCGAGGACGATTCTGCTAACGGCTCCTGGGTGCACCTCACAGTCAACTGTATGAAGCTGGGAGCGGGGTGATGGGGCCCCGGCTGCTGGTGGTGGTGGTGGTGGTGGTGGTGGGGTGATGGGGCCGAGGAGTATGGCAGGTTCTCGGCCCCACCCTCGCTGACACCCTTATTTGCTCTCACTGTTTGCGTTCTGCCCCTCCCACACCCACTCCTGCCCTTTCCGGTCTCCGAAATCCAGTGTTTCTCTTCCCTCTTCCCTTCTTCTCTTCCCCGCTCCTGCCTTCCTGGCCAGGAGAGTAATGGTTAAGGGGGTGGGGGGCTCTTGGGCCCTGAGAGAAACACAGATCACAGATATACAGCATATTTTTTTCAAAAATTGCTTTTCACCCAATGCCACATGAGTTCTTTCTCTACCCTGAGAAGGAAGGAGGTCATACGTATTCCCATGTTGTAGATGGGTAGACAGGGGCGCGGGGAGACTGGGACATGCCACCGATTAGGGGCAGAGCGGAGTCTAGAACCCTGGCCTGACGCCCAGAACAGTGAGTGCTCTTCCAGGGGGCACGTGGCTCTGAGCATCAGACCCCTCTGCCAACTCTGCAGACCAGCGTCGGGCCGGGCTGGCGCAGTCCTCCTTCCGCCCCGGGAGCAGCAGACGGGGCGGCCCCGGGCTGGGGGTGCCCGCGGAGCCGGGCAGCCCCGGTCTGTCTCCCTGCCTGCAGGCGGGCAGCTCCTCCGGCAGCCCCTGACGCCGCTCTCTCTGCAGCGCCCCCTCGGTTCCTGGAGACACCCCCTCAGGTGCTGGAAGTGAAGGAGCTGGAGCCCTTGGCCTTGCGCTGTGTGGCCCACGGCAGCCCCCCGCCTCGTGTGACGTGGAAGGTCCGAGGCCGGGACCTCGGCCAGGGCCAGGGCCTGGGCCCGATGCAGGTGAACCCCGTTGCTGGCTGGTGTGAGGGGCAGGTGGAGGGGTGGGAGCCGGGCTGGAGGCCAGAGCCGGCAGGCAAAGGCCATGGGAGGGGGCTTTCCTTTGGTTTCCTGAGCCCCGGGGTGCTGTCTCCCTCTGCTGGCCAACCCTGGGAATGCCGGGTCTGAGGCCTGCCGGAGGGGGCCTCCCCCCTCCACTCCCACCCCAGGTGCGGAACGGGACGCTGTGGATCCGGCGCGTGGAGCGAGGCACCTCTGGGATCTACACCTGCCAGGCCTCCAATTCTGAGGGCAGCACCACCCACGCCACGCGGCTGCTTGTGCTAGGTGCTCTCCGGGGGGAGGGCCGATTTGTGGTTGGGGTTGTGTATCTGGAATTTGGAGGAGACATGCCCGAGGACAGGGGCGTGTGGGGAGTGAGGGCGCTCCCAGCACAGGCTGATCAGCAGCTTAATTTTAAAAGGATCGGTAAACAGACACGCAGACAGTGGCTGCGAAGGGATGCGGGCTAGAGGCCAAAGCGTGGGTGCTGGTGCGGGTTCCTGAGCCGCGTGGCCCCCTGGCCCCCCATCTGTATAAAGAGGCTCATGTGCACTCCCACACATCCAGGGCGGAGACAAGAACTGAGTTACCGATCAGCTCATAGTAATTCCTGGCCAGAACCTCCCCTTTGGAGTGAGAGCTGAGCAACCGAAGGCCTGGACCCTGCCTCCTCGAGCCCCGAGAGGCCGGGCCGGGGATGGCTGAGGGTGAGGGTGACGTGTGTGGCGGGAAGCCTGGCTGCGCCTCCCACCTTCCCCGCTGACCCCGGGGAGCCACCTCCAGCCTCCCTGCCTCCGAGCCTTTGTTTCTTCATGCGTCCCTATCGCACACGTGGGGACATGTGTGCGTGATGATGAGCATGCGTGGCAGCGCACCTGGGGGCAGAGAGGGGAGCGAACAGAGAGGGGAGGGGGCAGAGAGGGGCGGGCAGCTGGCATAATCCTAGTAGCCAGGCTCTCAGGAAGCGCACCAGGGATGGGGGTTTGGGAAGCAAAGGCCGGGGTCAGGAGCGAGCCGGGCCCAAGGCACGGCGCGCTGCCCGCACGCACCGGACAGGGCTGTTCGGAGGCACTGCCAGGTGAAGAGATGGCTGGCCAGGCGGGAGGGAGGGGATCGGGAGGGCGGAGTCGGAAGTCTGAGCTGCCCGTGGTGGGAGACAGCAGCTGCTCTGGCTCTTGAGTAGATGTGTGCCGTGGCCGGAGAATAAATACATGGCCACTCGGTGCCTGGATGGCCACCCGAGGGGAGAGGGGAGGGTCTGGGCTCAGGATCTGGGGGTAAGGTACTCGGTACCTGGCTTCGGGGAGGAGACACACATGATCGAAGGGGTGGCAGACGAGGGGTACAGAGGGTGAATGAGTGGAGAGTGAAACCTGGTACCCTTCCCCAACACATGCACACGCACACACACGCACACACACGGTTTCAGCAGGAGGAGCTGGGGGAGGAGTGCTCAGAGGCCGCTCCGGGAAGAGCGGTGAGAGTGAACTCAGGTGTCGGGGGGGACTGTGACTGAACTCGGGTGTCTGGGGGGCACTGTGACTGTCGCTGAGGCCCGCCCTCGCCCTGCGCTCCCCCAGGCCCCCCAATCATCGTGGCGCCCCCCAAGAACAGCACGGTCAACGCCTCCCAGGATGTTTCCCTGGCCTGCCGGGCCGAGGCGCACCCTGCCAACCTCACCTACAGCTGGTTCCAGGACAGCGTCAACGTCTTCCACATCAGGTGGGGCTCTGGGGGTGGGCAGGTTTCGGGGAGCCTCTTGGCGGAGCCAGGCCTAGACTCTCCCCCCCCCCGTTCCCCCACGTGTCACGCTGCAGCCGCCTGCAGTCGCGCGTGCGGGTCCTGGTGGACGGGAGCCTGTGGCTGCAGGCCGCCCAGCCCGACGACGCCGGCCGCTACACCTGCGTGCCCAGCAACGGCCTCCCGCACCCGCCTGCGGCCTCGGCCTACCTCACGGTGCTCTGTAAGCCCGACCCCGTTCCCCCTCCCCCCAAAGCCCACCCCCTCCCCTGGGCCAGGCCCAGCGCCTCCTGCAAACATGCCGCCGTTCCCCCCAGACCCAGCGCGGGTGACCGCCATGCCTCCGGAGACGCCCCTGCCCATAGGCATGGGCGGGGTGATCCGGTGCCCAGCGCGCGCCAACCCCCCGCTGCTCTTCGTCAGCTGGACCAAGGACGGGCAGGCCCTGCAGCTGGACAAGGTGCGGGCGGACGGGCGGAAGGGCGGACGGGCGAAGGGCTCGGGGCAGGGAAGAGAGCCTCCGCTTGTTTCCTGGCCGGACAGCTGGGCGGAGTGGTTCGCTCTGGTTTCTCCCACCGGCCGGAGCAGACACAGTTCCCGGGACTACGCCGGGTGCTGCGTGGGGAGCCGTGCAGAGGCCTCCGTGCCTGCGGGGGGCACAGCCTGGACACGGGAGGGACAGCCCCGGGCATTGTGGGGAGGCCCGGATGGAGGAAGGGCCTTCCTCTAGGCACAGGTCGGGGACAGAGTGGCTGCCGTCTGGGCTTGGTGGCGGGCCCTGAAGGGTGGACAGGCGTTCCATGCCGAAACCAGGGCCCAAAGGCAAAGAGCACCCCCCGTGCGTCTGGGACACAGTGAGCCATGGCGTAGGGGGGGGGGGGGCAAATGGGCACAGGAAGCTGGGAAGGCAGGCGGGTGCCAAGAGGAAGAGCTCTGGATGCGAGGTAATGTGACCTCGCCCCAAGGAGACTGGGATCTTTTGTTTGTCTGCAAAGACTACAAATTCCTTGTGGGCTAGCATTGCACCTTTTAATCCTAGTGTCCCCAGGGTTCGGGCAGTAATGGTTCTCAGTGCGTTTTTTGTTGAATGTCGTGAGGAAAAGCTGGGGAAAAAGTTTAAAGGCGGTTGGAGGCAGTGAAACTGCTTGAGCGATGGTGCGGTAGCAGCAGAGCTGTGAGCAGGAGTGCGTCTGTCGGGTGGAACGGAGGGGGAGGGGGGGCAGGGGGGGTTCAGGGGCTGTTGAAGTGGTCCAGGCGGAGGTTGTGCAGCTCGAGTCAGAGAGGAGGACCCGGAGATGGGTGGGCTCACGTCTAGACAGGAGGCCTCCCAGGAGGACAGACCCGGTGGGTGGGTATGTGGACGGGGAGTGAGGGCGAATGTGGCGTTGGCGGCCAGCAAGGGCAGGGCGGCCTTTCACAGCGGTGGGGAAGCCAGGAGAAGGATCGGATTTGGGGTGGAAGACGCTGAACTTAGTCCTGGAGCGCTGGGAAGTCGAATAGATGAGGTCCCCACAGGCTGGGCGCGCCCACGCGGCTCCCCTGCAGGGGGCGCCACCCACACTGTATTCCCTGGAGCTGTGCAGGGCTGGCCTCCACGCCGGTGGGAGAGGGAGAGGGAGACAGAGGACTGGGCTGCAGAGAGGTCAGGCCCGGAGGGTGAGCTCTGGCGCCATGGGCTTCCTTCTCCCGGGCGTGGCGGCCTCTCGCCGTCTCGGTTTTGCCTCTGCTGACCTTCTCATGGTCCTCTCCTCTTCCGCCAGTTCCCCGGCTGGTCCCAGGGCGCCGAAGGATCGCTGGTCATTGCCCTGGGCAACGAGGATGCGCTGGGGGAGTACGCCTGCACCCCTTACAACAGCCTGGGCACCGCAGGGCCCTCCCCCGTGACCCGGGTGCTGCTCAAGGTGAGGCCCCGGGGCAGCCACGCGGTGGGCAGGCAGCTGGCAGTGCCCCGTGTGGACCCCGGGCTGGCAGAGAGGGGTGTGTGTGTGAGTGTGTGTGTGGAGGGGGCCTTCCACGTCTCTGTTTCTTGTGTGGTCAGATGCTACCCCAGAGCCCTTTTGCCAAGGAGATGGGCCATCAGTCACACAGCACCTCCACTGTCATATACTCCTTCCACCCCCTCCCTCCCTGACTGTGGCCTGTACACCCCCAGAGGGGCCCCCCAGCGCCCAGTCTTCCCTGTCCCCCAAGGGCACAGAGACACAGTTAGAGAGAGAAAGAGAGAGAGAGAGAGTGAGAGTTGAGCCTGAGGGCGGAGGGACCGGGAGACCCAGAGCGGGGACACAGTGTGAGAGAGGCCCTCCCCAATGCCAGCTCTGGCTTGCAGGCCCCCCCGGCTTTCCTAGAACGCCCCAAAGAAGAGTATTTCCAAGAAGTGGGGCGGGATCTACTCATCCCCTGCTCTGCGGGAGGAGACCCGCCGCCTACGGTCTCTTGGGCCAAGGTAAGGCCGGGGAGCTGTGTGGCCTTCCTCTGCCGGCGCATCCCTGCCCTCCATGCCCCCCTCACCACCCTCCCCTCGGCCATCTGGTGGGAAGGAGGACTCGCGGGAAGGGCAGGGCCCTCAGACGCGGGGTGGGGAGGAAGCTGGAGCTGCCGGGGGGGGGGGGGGAGAGAAGGGGTGCCCGTGGTGAGGGGTGGCTGCGTGTGTCCTCAGGCTGACCGGTGGTTCTGTAGGTGGGCCGAGGGCTGCAGGGCCAGGCCCAGGTGGACGGCAACAGCAGCCTCGTCCTGCGACCGCTGACCAAGGAGGCCCACGGGCGCTGGGAGTGCACCGCCAGCAATGCCGTCGCCCGCGTGGCCGCCTCCACGACCGTCTACGTGCTGGGTCAGTGGCCGCGGGGCCCGCTGGGGCTGCAGGACACCGCGTGGGGGCGGGAGACAGGGAATGGGTCTTGAAGCTCAGATGGGGTGGTGGGTGGGGAGCCCCTGGGATGGTGGGTGGAGGGCAGAGGCCCTGGGTTCCTCTTAGCTCTTCACATCCCTTCGGGACCCTGACCCTGACCCTGACCCTGACCCAGTGTTTCCCAAACTTTTGACATATGTGCACCCCTTCTATAATTTTCGTAACGCTGAGTACCCCTCGTCAAAAAAACAAATGGATGTATTTTAATAACAACCAAAATATATTTATTTTTTATTTTTTTGGTACATACACAAAATAATAATAAACGAAAAAGAAAATGATTCATAATACAATAGAAATAAAAGTTATATTATAAATAACATTTATTTGCACACCGGACCATCTCATGCCTCACAAGACTGTCTTTTTTTTTTCAAGTCACTTTAAAAAAATATATATTTTATTGATATTTTACAGAGAGGAAGGGAGAGAAATAGAGAGCTAGAAACGTCGATGAGAGAGAAACATCGACCAGCTGCCTCTTGCACACCCCCTACCGGGGATGTGCCCCCCCAGCCAAGGTACATGCCCCTGACCGGAATCGAACCTGGAACCTTTCATTCAGTCCGCAGACCGCCGCTCTCTCCACTGAACCAAACCGGTTTTGGCGTCACAAGACTGTCTTGACTCATGAGAACGTAGAATTAGGCGCAGCTAAGCACAGTGCAACGCGTACCCCCACCCAACTCTTCCCGTACCCCTGGGGGTATGCCTACCACACTTTGGGAAACGCTGATCTAACCCCTCCCCCACCCCCCGCCCAGGCACCAGCCCCCACGCCGTCACCAACGTGTCCGTGGTGCCCGTGCCCAAGGGCGCCAATGTCTCCTGGGAGCCTGGCTTCGATGGCGGCTACCTGCAGAGGTTCAGCGTCTGGTACACCCCACTGTGAGTGCCCCGCGGGCCACCCTCCCCTCCCCAGCCCGGCTCTCTCTGTCCCCCTGCCCCTCCTCTGCCCCACCCCGCCCCGCCCCGCCCAGCCCCGCTGCTTTCCTTCAGAGACCCCTGGGTGGGTGGCCCTGGCTGGTGAGGCCCCGTCTCCCCCTGTCCTAGGGCCAAGCGTTCTGACCGAGCCCACCACGACTGGCTGTCCCTGGCGGTGCCCGTGGGGGCCGCCCACCTCCTGGTGCCCGGGCTGAAGCCCCACACCCAGTACCAGTTCAGCGTCCTGGCTCAGAACAAGCTGGGAAGCGGGCCCTTCAGCGAGATAGTCCTGTCTGCCCCCGAAGGTGAGAGTGCCGCCGCCGATGGGGGGGGGGGGCCTGGCGGGAGAAGCTGGATGTGGGGGGGCCTGGGGGGGAGGGTGGGAAGGGGATGGGCAGCTTGGGGTCCACAGGGATGTGGGGAGCACGATCCAGGCCTGTCTTAGGGCAGCGATCAGCACGCTTCGGCTCCGGTGACTAGTGAGTTTGCCGACCACGGGCCTAGGCTCTCGATCTGCCGGCGTACAAGACGATTTTTTGGCCCTGAAAAATACCGTATTTGCCAGCGTATACGAGACTGGGCGTATCAGACGACCCCCTAACATTTCCACTCAGAATACAGAGTTTGTTATAGACTCGCCGTATAAGACGACCCCCCCACTGGGAGGCATATTTTTCAGGGCCAAAAAAATCATCTTAGACGCCGGCAAATATGGTAATTACAGGCCGTGGCTGTTTTTCCTTGGGATGAAGCCCCCTATCCGAGTGGTCGGCAAACGCACGTGGCTCGCGAGCCGCAGTTTGCCGACCACTGCCTCGGGGGCTCCGGGGGACCGGTGGGCCGCAGGCGGCCGTGGAGGGCCCGGGGCCGGGGGGAAGGCACTGGGGGTGCTATCTCTGCCCCCCGGCCTATCTGTCCCCTCCAGGGCTTCCCACCACGCCCGCGGCCCCCCGCCTTCCTGTCACCGAGATGCCGCCGCCTCTGTCGCCGCCCCGGGGGCTGGTGGCCGTGAGGACGCCCCGGGGGGTGCTGCTGCACTGGGACCCCCCCGAAATGGCCCCCCAGGGACTGGACGGCTACATCCTGGAGGGCCGCCAGGGCGCCCAGGGCTGGGAGGTGCTGGACGGGGCCGTGGCGGGCGCCGAGGTGCAGCTGCTGGTGCCCGGCCTCATCAAGGTTGGTGGGGGGCGGGCACGGGGCTCTGCAGGTCTCGGCCTGCCCCCCATCCCCTCCCCCCATTCCCCAAACCCGATCGGACCCTCTCCCCAGCTTCCCACTCCCCGTCGCCCCCCCTGCTCCGTCTTTCCCACGGGGCTGGCGTGGCCCCAACCTCCCGCCCACCCCCCCCCCCCCCAGGACGTCCTCTACGAGTTCCGCCTCGTGGCCGTGGCCGGCGGCGACGTCAGCGGCCCCAGCAACTCGGCCAACGTCTCCACTGCTGGTGAGCACCCGAGGGGCCGGGCTGGGCCGGGCTTGGGGTGCTGGGCCGCTGCCCCTGGACTCGGCCTCCCTCCCTCCCTCCCTCTCGGCTCCCCGCGCAGGCCTGGAGGTCTACCCGTCCCGCACCCAGCTGCCCGGCCTGCTGCCCCAGCCCGTGCTGGCCGGCGTGCTGGGCGGGCTCTGCTTCCTGGGCGCGGCCGTCCTCGTGAGCATCCTGGCCGCCTGCCTCACCGGCCGCCGCCGGGCCGCCCGCCGCCGCCGCCACTGCAAGCGCCTCCGCCAAGGTAGGGCCAGCCCCCCCTCAGCTCTCCCACCCCCCAAGGTAGGGCCAGCGCCCCCTCACCCCCCCAAGGTAGGCCCAGCGCCCCCCCAGCACCCCCTCCAAGTAGGGCCAGTCCCCATCAGTCAGTGCCTCCTGCTTGGAGGAAAGCCCCGCCCCCAGCACCCTTCCTGCCCCCAGCACCCTCCCTGCACCCAGCCTTGCCTACGCTGTTCCCCTGTGAGGGCCGGTGAGGTCTGGCCTGGGCCCGGGGAGCCCCGGGGAGCCCGTGTCACCTCTGGCTCTGCTGCCCCCACAGATGCGCCTCTTCTCTTCTCTCCGCCCGGGCTGTCATCTCCCCTGTAAGTCCTTCCTCCTCTGGGCTTCCTTCCACCCCCCCCCCATTTCCCCCCATGTGCCCCCATCCTCTCTGCTCCTTTCCTGAGCCGGGGTAGGAGTTGTGAGAGGCGGAGCAGAGGAGGGAGGGGGTGAGGGTGGGGGTGGGTGCAGAGCCCAGCGGGGGGCTCCGGGCTGCCTGTGCCTCCCCCCCCCCCTGCGGGTCCTGGCGCACTGGCCTCCCTAGCTCTGCTCTGCTGTGCCGGTGCCGGTGCCAAACCCCTCCAGCCGCCCTGTCCTTCCCCAGCTCGGCTCCCGGCTCCGGCAGCCCCGACAGCGTGGCCAAGCTGAAGCTCCGGGGCTCGCCGGCCCCCAGCCTGCGCCAGAGCCTGCTCTGTGGGGAGCCGGCGCGAACCCCCAGCTCTCCTCCGGGCCCTCCCCCCGGCCGGGGGCCCCTGCCCCTGGAGCCCATTTGCCGGGGACCAGACGGGCGCTTCGTGTTGGGGCCCAGCGTGGGGACCCCCCGAGAAAGGCCGGGCCCCGAGCAGGCCGACGCTCGGACCCCAGCCCGGCAGCAGGCCGGGCCCTACGACTGCAGCAGCAGCAGCCCCAAGGCGGGGCCGCCCCGGGCCCTGTGCATCGCGGACATCAGCCCCGTGGCGCCCTCCCCCGGCCCCCCACCCGGGCCCGGGCCGCTGCTGCAGTTCCTGAGCCTGCCCTTCTTCCGGGAGATGAGCGTGGATGGCGACTGGCCCCCGGTGGAGGAGCCTGCTCCCGCCGCACCCCCAAAGCGCGGGGACGACGCCCGCCCGCCCTCGGCCCCCCTGCAGCCCCCCGACTCCCCGCCCGCATCCCCCCGGGCAGGGCTCCCCGGGGCCGCGGGCAGGGCCGGGGCCGGCCCGGAGGGCGCGGGCTCAGCGCTGGCCGACTGGACGCTGCGGGAGCGGCTGCTGTCCGGCCTCCTCCCGGCCGCCGCCCCGCGGGGCAGCCTCACCAGCCAGAGCAGCGGGCGGGGCAGCGCCTCGCTCCTGCGGCCGCCGTCCAGCGCCCCCTCGGCCGGAGGCAGCTACCTCAGCCCGGGCCCCGGCGACACCGGCAGCTGGGCCAGCGGCCCCGAGAGGTGGCCAAGGAGGGAGCACGTGGTGACCGTCAGCAAGAGGTGAGGCCGTCCCTGCCCGTCCGTCCGTCCGTCCGTGCCGTCACCTCTGCGCGGACTGTCCCCCCAGCCCCTCCCAACACCCGCCTCCTCCGCTCCGCCCACTCCCACTGTGCCCGGAGTTCGGGAAGGTCAGGTTCAGGTTCTTCTGGCCACCCTCCCCGCCTCGACCTCCCCCCATCTGTCTCTTTCTCTTTAAAAAAAAATATATATATTTTATTGATATTTTACAGAGAGGAAGGGAGAGGGAGAGAGAGTTAGAAACAGCGATGAGAAACATCAATCAGCTGCCTCCTGCACACCCCCCACTGTGGGGGAGCCTCCGTGTGCAATCAATGTACATGCCCTTGGCCGGAATCGAACCCGGGACCTTTCAGTCCGCAGATCGACGCTCTATCCACTGAGCCAAACCGGCCTCAGCCCCCACCTGTCTCTTTGCAGGAGGGACACCTCTGTGGACGAGAACTATGAGTGGGACTCAGAATTCCCCGGGGACGTGGAATTGCTGGAGACCCTGCACCTGGGCTTGGCTGGCCCCCGGCCCGGCCCGGAGGACGAGCCGGAGCGAGGTGTGCGAGCCCCCCCGGGAAGCAGGCGCCCCTGGCCTGCAGGTCCGCCGCCCACAGCCTTAGGGCCCCCCTGTTCCCGGGTGCCCCCTGGGGACCTGTGACGGTGCCGGCGAACCTCAGGCTGCTTCCTCTCCCTGTTCCGCCCCCTCCGGCAGGTGCACAGACCCCAGAGGGGGGCTCCGAGGCCCGCTGTGCTGCGCTTCGGGAGGAGTTCCTGGCCTTCCGCCGCCGCCGGGACGCCGCTAGGGCCTGGCTCCCCGCCTACCGGCAGCCGGTCCCCCACCCTGAGCAGGCCACGCTGCTGTGAGCGCCCTCCGCGGGGCAGCGGGGGGCACCGGGCCCCATGAAGGAGGCCCCCGCCAGACCCAGCTCCGCCTGGGAAGCTGCCCTGCCCCCTGAGGCCCGGGCACAGACCCGCTGGTGGGCTGGGTGGGAGTGTGTGCTGAGCCTGGGGACTAGAGCAGGGATCCTAGGTCTGTGTGTGTGTGTGTGTGTGTGTGTGTGTGTGTGTGTGGTTCGTGGTGTGGGTGAGGTTTTATACAGGTGAATAAAGAAAGTCTGGAAAATGTTTCTACGTTGTCTGACTTTGAATCTGAGAGGGAGTGGGGGGGCGGGTCTCGAACCCTTGAAAGGAAGGCATTCTTCCTGAATGAATGGAGGAGCATGTGTGGAGCGCCTACTGAAGCCGGCTGCCACAGAGCAGCCACCACGGTGATGCTGAGTTCACTAGGTCCAGCCCTGCCCGTGGGGTCTCTCTCGCCGGCGAGGCAGACGGAGAAATAGCTGGAGCATGATGCCACCGGCGCCGTGAGGGAGCGGTGCCTTGGTTATCGCGGCGGCACAAAGGAAGGAGTCAGCGGGAGCGTTGACGGCGTGTGCGGGACCGCCGCGTCCTGTGGGGGAGCCTCCGTGTTCTCTGTGTGGGCGGAACAAAGACAGCTGACAGCTCTCCACGCCGTACTTGTGGCAGCTGCTTCTCTACACGGAGGTAGGGAGGGAGTCCTGTTAGGCGAGGCCAGGGGTCGGCAAACTCATCAGTCCACAGAGCCAAACAGCAACAGGACAACGATGGACATTTCTTTTGAGAGCCACGTTGTTCAAACTTAAACTTCTTGCCGAAACCGGGCTGGCTCAGTGGATGGAGCGTCGGTCTGCGGACTGAAGGGTCCCACGTTCGATTCCGGTCAGGGGCATGTGCCTTGGTTGCGGGCACATCCCCAGCTGCAAGGGGCAGCTGATGGATGCTTCTCTCTCATCAATGTTTCTATCCCTCTTCCTTCCTCTCTGTAAATCAATAAAATACATTAAAAAAAATAAACTTAAACTTCTTCTAAGGCCACTTCTTCAACATAGGCTCGCCCAGGCCATGGTATTTTGTGGAAGAGCCACACTCAAGGGGCCAAAGAGCCGCATGTGGCTCGCGAGCCGCGGATTGCCGACCACGGGACTAGGGACCTGAAATGAGCCGTGAGTGCGGGGGGAGCAGGTGGGGATGAGTCAGGGAGGAAAGCACCCCGGGCGGGCGGAGGGACGGCCTGCGCGAAGGCACGTCCACCGGCTCCCAGGGAATGACCCGAGGGCCTGGAATGCAGGCCTGAGGAGGACCGGGGAGGAGCGAGCAGATAGGTGCAAGGACGATGGTGGATGACCTTGAAAACCAGGTGAAACTGGCTTCTACCGTACACAGATGTAAGCGGGGACTCCGCCTGAGGGGGGAGCACTCCTTTAGCCCCCAAACTGCTCTCCTCCACCCCCAGAAGCACTGACGGCCCCCCCCCCAGGCGATGGAGCGGGGAGCGGTCGGGTGTGAACCCTGGTCCCAGGGCGGATGGATCACTCTCCTTGGGCACCACAGGCAATGACCTCACTGAGTTTTCCTGCCCCGGCTTGACGAGCGGGTGCTGTCCTGGCCTGTCTGTCAGCCCCGGTCCTGTCACACCCTCGTCAGCAACGGGGGAGGATATCTTTCCTGTGCCTCCGTTTACCTGACCACCCTTTTTTATGTATTTTTATTTCAGAGAAGAAGGGAGAGGGAGAGAGAGAGAGAGAGAGAGAGAGAGAGAGAGAGAGAGAGAGAGAGAAACATCAATGAAAGAGAATCGTTGACCAGCTGCCTCCTGCACATCCCACACTGGGGATCAAGCCTGGGACCCGGACATGTGCCCTGATGGGAATTCAGCCGTGACCTCCTGGTTCCTGGGTTGATGCTCAACCGCTGAGCCACGCCAGCCAGGTCCTACCACCCTTTTTATTATTGTATTTTTTTCTTTGAAAAAAAAATTTAAAAACTTATTTCAGAGAGGAAGAGCGAGGCAGGAACATCAATGATGAGGGAGAATCACTCACTGATCAGCAGCCTCCTGCACGCCCCAACTGGGGATGGAGCCTGCAACCCGGACCTGTGCTCTTGACCGGAATCGGACCCTGAACCCTCCTCCAGTCCGCAGGCTGACGCTCTGTCCACTAAGCCAAACCGGCTAGGACCTTAACCACCCTTTTTAAACCAAGAGGATTCCCCCACATCAACTGGCCCAAGTCTTGAGCTAACCTAGGCAGAAAGTCTCCCCCTGGGGCACGCCTCTCCTGGCTCCTGGGGGTTCGGGTGGTCCTGGGTGCAGGCCACTGCCGCTGCCCTGGGAGGCCCTGACTCCCGGATCCGGTAACCGAGGTCCGAGGCTCTGGCTACGGCGCCTTTAAACCCTCCGGGCCGTCGCCCCGCCCCGCCCCGGGTCCGCCCCGTCCGAGGCGGGAGCCGCTGAAAACCCCCGGCCCGGCCCCGGCGACCCATTCGCCCCGCAGCCCCGCCCGCCGCGCGCGCTCTCCTGCCCGCCCGACGGTAAGGAGGTTCTTGTAATGGGGTGTGCGTGTGTGTTGGGGGGACGGGGAACTTTCTAGAAAGCGAACATCCCCGTTGGCGACCAGCTGCACGGAGGAGGCTGAGGACCCGAGGCTGGGGGTCCGGGGTGTCCGGGGTCCGATGGCCGCGTCGCCCCGCGCTGTCAGGGTCGCTGGGCCATGAGGTCAGGCCTGGGGCGGTGCACAGACGGGGCGGGGTGTGTGTGGGGGATATCTGCCCCGAGCAGGGACTCGGGGTGTGCACCCCACGCGCAGCTCCAGCCCGGGTCCCCTCGGTGCGGAAGGGGGGCGTCTGGGGCGCGTTCGTCCGCCAAGCGACGGCGCGCCCCGGGCCCCGGGCAGCTCCGCGCCCCGCGCCGGCCGCGCTCCCCGGTTCCCGGACACGTGCGGCGCTGCCCGCGCCCCGAGACGGCCCCCCGGCGCCTCCTGGAGACCCGGGGTCACGGGCTTGCGCCCCGGCGGCCCCGCGATGGCCTCTCTCCCCGGGGCGCGGGCTTCGGGGAGCCCCCTGGCACGGGCACCGGGGGGGGGGCTGGTGCAGCCCGGACCGCGCCCGCCGGGTGCCCCGCCGGCGCGGGGGCGGCTGCTGCCCGCCCCCCGGGAGCCCAGGCCCTCGCCCCGAAGCCGGCGGCGGCCGCGGGCAGGCGGCGGGCGGCGGCGGGCTGCCCAGACCGCTGCGTCACCGGCCGGCGGTGACTCACCGCGGGCGGGCGGCGGGCGCGCGCTCCGGCCCGGGTGTGGCCTGCCGGGGGCCGGGCCGGCCGCGGCCGGAAGTGGTCGGCGGCCTTCCCGCCCTGCAGCCCCCGGGAGCCCGGGCCGGGGAGTCCTGGGGGAGCCTGGTGTCCGGGGGGCTCCCAGGAGGCAGGGTGGAGGGGAGAGGGGAGGGGGAGCCGCCGCGGAGGCCGTGCCGGAGGGGACCCGGGTGGGCTCTCCGGGGCGTCAGACCGAGGGCACCGCCCTGGCTCGGCCCCGCCCGCGGCTGCCCCCGGTGCACGCGGAGGACCTGAAACTGCCGGGGAGCCCGAGGTAGGGCGGGGCCGGCAGGGCCCGGGCTCTCCAGCACCAGGGAGTCTGCCTGCACCCCCTCTTCCTTCCCACCGCCCGCCTGCGCCCCCCGGGATTGGCCCCTGACCCCTTCTCCCCGCCGGAGGGTCAGGCGTGGGGCTCAGAGTCCAGCCCTGTTCCCAGGACAGCATGCCTTCTTCCCCGGAACCACTTGTTCTAGCTGCTTCTCTGCCCCCAAGCCCTGACTTCCTTCTCCTCCAGGTGCGCCCTGCACCCCCAGCCGCTTGCACCTGGCCCTCCCTGGCAGCTGCGGTGAGGCCGCGCCTTTCGCAAGGACCCACCTCTGCCCTGCCCGCCGCCCGGAGCCCGTGGCCACTCCCCTGGGCCCAGTGCCCCCACCCTGACCTGTGCCTGTTTGGTACACAGAAGCTATGGCAACTTCCCCCACCCCCCCACCCCCTCCTCCTGCAGGCCTTGCGGCTTCCTGTTTGTAGAGCTTGCTTTCGCCCCTGCTCACCGGCTCCTGGTGAGGGGCTTACCCCGGTCCTAGGGGTCCCGCCGTCCTTGCTTCTTGCTTGTTCCATGTGGCACTTGGCTCTGGGGACCCGGACTCACTCCCGTGTGGCCCTCTGAGAATCCTCTTTGTCCCACTGCTGAGCTGGGAAGTCCCCCGGGCTCATGAATGGAGAGTCCCTTTGTCTTGCCCGTGAAACCTCCAGGAACCCGAGTCTCCCCACCCCCACCCCCACCCCGCATCCGCCTTTTCCTTGGCACTGGCCGGGGAGGTGAGGTAAGCTTCCAGCCCCGGGTCTGGGCAGGGCTGAGGGCCGTGGCCTCTGCTCCTTTCCCAAGGAGCGCGCCCTGCTGCGTGGGGGTGCAGGGCTGCTCCCACAGATGTAGTAGGCAGATCTCCAGGTTAGGTTACTTGCAGCCAGCCTCCCCCCCCCCCCCAAGTTGTCTTGCCTCCGGGGCCTGTGCTTGGGCATCTCCCCCACAGCTTCTCCCCAGCCCAGCAGGCATCTATCTGGCTGCCTCCCCGTCCTTGGAGGGAGGGGGGCGGCAGTAGGGCCTGTGGGTGTCGCCAGGGTGGGCCCCTCCTGCGCCAGCAGCCACGGCCCGTCAGCCCTCGCCTGCTGCTGTGGGGCGGGGAGGAGGACCAGCTGCCACAGGCCGGCCCGGCCGGGTCTGCCCCTTCCTGGAGTGCTGCCCTATGGCTGGCACCGCGGGCTCCGGGGCAGTGGCTCCAGAGCGGAGCCGGGCTGTGGCTGGAGGCTGTGACCCGCCAGCTGTGTCCAGGCGCCGGGGTGGGGGAGGGGCCTCAGAATCCACCCGTGTCCAGAAGTGGGTCTGCGAGGCTGTGTCTGTCTGCCTGCCATGGGGGGCATGGGGAGGGTCCGGGTCCTGGCTGTTCTCTTCCCCTCACCCTGGGGTGGGGTTGATCATTCTTCTCTCCGGGCCACTGTGATCCTGAGGCCCGTGGGCCCGTGGAGGCAGTCCTAACAGGGAAGCTGCCCCCAGAGAGAGGTCTGGACCTTGGGCCGGGGAAGGGCGGTTCCTGGGGAGGGACAATGGCCTCAACCCCCTCCCTTCCTCCCGAGCGGCCAGCCTGCCCCTGGGTGACCGGGGCCCCAGGCCTAGACTAAGTGCTGGCTGAGCGGTTGGGGCTGGTCCGGGGGAAATCCAGTCTCCTCTCCGCAGGCCTCGGCCACTCGACTACCTGCCCTCCCCCAGCCGAGAGAGAGAGAGAGAGAGAGAGAGAGAGAGAGAGAGAGAGTGTGTGAGAGAGTGTGGCCGGTTGTGTGGGGTCAAGGCCCAGACTGACATTTATCTGGCCCGGCTTTCAGGCCGGGGGAAGTGGGGTGGGGTGGGTCGCTCTTAATGAGGTTTAAAAATAACTGATTTATGGGGAGGATCTCTGCCGGAAATGTGCAGCTGGATAAGCTGGAGGGGAAAGGAGCTGCCCTGGGGGGGGTCGGGGGGGGGGGGACTGGCCAGAGAGAGACGGGGAGACAGGACCCCGGGGTGAGAGGGGTGAGGGTGTGAGAGTGCCGGGGGCAGCTGCCGCCCCTGGGCTGCTGACGTGTCCCAGCCCCGCCTTCGGGCCCACGGAGCGGGGAGGGCGGTGGGATTGGGATTGCTCCGCCTGGGGTGCCGGGGGAGAGGCAGCCAGATGACTTCATCCCTAAAGTCCGCCCTGGCCTGGAGCCAGACGTGGGCAGCGCGGCTCCTCCTCCCCCTGGCACAGGTGTCCGCCCTGGGACCCCGGCTCCGGGCAGCCGGACAGCCAGCTCTGTGCCCCGCAGCAGGTGGCCACCCGGGAGGGGATGGGGCCCTGGGTGTGGGACCCAGGCAGCCAGGAGGCGGGTGGGAGCACGCTGCCCACACTCAGTAAGGTGCTGCCAGGAAACCACCCAGCTCTCCCCAACCTCAGACTCAGTTCCTGCGTTATTTCTCCACGCCTCCCTCTTTCCCAGCTCTCTCTAAAAATACCATCCAGGGCTCCTGTCCGAGTTCCCCATGTAACAAATTACTACACTCTCGGTGACTTAAAACAACATGCGTGTACTGTCTTACAGTCCTGAGGTCCCACCAAAGCTCTCACTGGCTGAAATCCGGGGCGGGCAGGGCTGCATTCCTCATGGGGGGCTTAGGAGAGAGTCCATTTATTTTTTTTCTTCTTTTAATATATTTTATTGATTTTTTTACAGAGAGGAAGAGAGAGGGATAGAGAGTTAGAAACATCAATGAGAGAAACATCACTCAGCTGCCTCCTGCACACCCCCCACTGGGGATGTGCCTGCAGCCAAGGTACATGCCCTTGACCGGAATCGAACCCGGGACCTTTCAGTCCGCAGACCGACGCTCTACCACTGAGCCACACCGGTTAGGGCATGGGAGTCCATTTCTTAACCTTTCCACCTTTTCGAGGTCACCTTGCCACATTCCGGCCTCTGCTTCCTTCTCACCCTCCCCGCTCGGACTCCGCTGCCTCCTCTTGTGCTTACGAGGACCCTTGTTCCGAGTATACGGGGCCCCCCTGGATAGGGGTGCAGGGCGCTCCCCTATCTCAAGATTCTTGCTTTAGTCACACCTGCAGAATCCCTTTGTACCATCTAAGGCAGCTTTCACAATGAGGACATAGACACCTTTGAGGGCACCATTACTTTGCCTAGTAGAATTTTTAAAAATATATATATTTTATTGATATTTTACAGAGAGAAAGGGAGAGAGATAGAGAGCTAGAAACATCGACCAGCTGCCTCTTGCACACCCCCTACCGGGGATGTGCCCGCAACCAATGTACATGCCCTTGACCGGAATCGAACCTGGGGCCTTTTAGTCCACAGACCAACGCTCTACCACTGAGCCAAACCAGTTTCGGCCCTAGTAGAATTTTATTTTAATCATCACCCGAGGATAATTGTTTCATTAATTTCTAGAGAGAGTGGAAGGAAAGGAGGAGGGAGGGGGAGAGAGAGAGAGAGAAATATCAATGCGAGAGAGACCCATCCATTGGTTGCCTCCTGCCCACACACCCCTATGGGGAGCTGGGGAGCCTGTAACCAAGGTTTGTGCCCTTGACCTGACTGGAATGGAACCCGAGATCCTTTGGTTCGAGGGCTGCTGCTCTAACCACTGAGCAAACGGGCCAGGGCTAAAATTTGTTTTTGGTGACTGGCTTCTCATGGGCAGCCCCTCTTGCCTGCTGAACTCCCTGAAGGGTGTTCTCAGCCCTGCCTCTCCCAAGAAGCCCCACACCTGCTCCTGCCCACACGCTTTTCTGAACTCCCACAACCCAGGGTCTGGCTGTGTGGCTGGGTATTTGTCGTGTACGACCCTTGCCCTTGGATGTGTGTTCACTGTCTCTCTGGTGGTACCGTGGGCAGCGCCAGGAGGGGCGGCCTCTGTCTGCGGCAGCTCCCAGCACAGAGCGCGGGTGCTGTTAGGCCTCCCTGGCCACTCTCTGGTCCTTCTCCTGCCCAAATCCTCTCCTGCCCAAACCCTTCTCCTGCCCAGGGCTGAAAAAGGCAGGGTTGGCGCCGAAACCGGTCTGGCTCAGTGGATGGAGTGTCAGCCTGCCGACTGAAAGGCCCCAGGTTCGATTCCGGTCAAGGGCAGGTACCTTGGTTGCAGGGACATCCCCAGTAGGGGGTGTGCAGGGGGCAGCTGATAGATGCTTCTCTCTCATCGATGCTTCTAGCTCTCTATCCCTCTCCCTTCCTCTCTGTAAAAAAAGATCAATAAAATATATTTTTTTAAAGAAAAGCAGGGTTGGGGTTAGAATGACCAGTTTGCCTTCATTAAAACTTACCACCCCAAACCAGGGGCTGACCGCCCTCTCCGGACCTTATTCACCCCTTATTCTATTCCCGCGGGCTTTCCATTTCACTTCAGTGGTGGGACCATTGAAACGAAGCTTGGTGGAAGCCTCAGTAACAAACAGAGTGCGTGGCACGGGGTGGGACCCAGGTGGCCCGGGGCAGAGCTGTGAGCAGTGTGCTCTGGCCCACGTGGGGCTAACGGTGAGCGTTCCCTCACCGGGCAGCTGCTCTCTCCTCTGGGAGCCACCACGGGGTGTGGTGTGTGTCCCCGCAGGCAGAGCCCCCCGCCCCACAGCCTGCAGAGCGCTGACCGGAGGCTCGGGCGTGTCCCCTTCCCAGCTCCCCACAGCTGCCGCCGCCGCCGCCGCCCGTCAGAATGGCCAACCGGGGACCCGCCTACGGCCTGAGCCGGGAGGTGCAGCAGAAGATCGAGAAGCAGTACGATGCGGACCTGGAGCAGATCCTGATCCAGTGGATCACCACCCAGTGCCGCAAGGACGTGGGCCGGCCCCAGCCCGGGCGGGAGAACTTCCAGAACTGGCTCAAGGACGGCACGGTGAGAGCTGGGCCCCCTGACCGCAGGTGCTGGGGAGCGGGGCCCCCTGACCGCAGGTGCTGGGGAGCTGGGCCCCCTGACCGGAGGTGCTGGGGAGCGGGGCCGGGTGTGGGCACCGGGATGGGTTCACCTGAGGAGTGAGGGCACTCCCGACCCGACTCCCTTCCTGAGCCTGGAGAGAGGATGCACGCTTCCCTCCCTCCCACTGAGCGAAGGGGAGCGTGTGCGTGTGCGTGTGCGTGTGCGTGTGCGTGTGTGTGTGTGTGTGTGTGAGAGAGAGAGAGAGAGAGAGAGAGAGAGAGAGAGAGAGAGAATGGGCCTCTGTCTGTGTGTGTGTGAGTGAATTTGTGTGTGTGTGAATGTGTGTGTGAAAATGTGTGTGTGAGAATATGTGTGAATGTGTGTGTGTGAATGGGCCTCTGTGTGTGTGTATGTGTGTGTGTGTGTGTGTGAATGGGCCTCTGCCGAAGGAAGGGGAGTGTGTGTGTGAATGTGTGTGTGAATGTGTGTGTGTGTGTGTGTGTGTGTATGTGTGAATGTGTGTGTGAATGTGTGTATGTGTGTGTGTGTGTGTGTATGTGTGAATGTGTGTGTCTATGTGTGCGTAAATGTGTTGTGTGTGTGTGTGAGTGAACGGGCCTCTGCCGCGGAAGGCCCTAGATGACACCAGATGCTCTAAGGGAGTAACTGTTGATATTAAGACATGGAGGTTTTCACTGACCGCAGAATGGGCCTGGCCGGAGCCTGAGGCTGCCTGGGGCGTGGTCCGTGGGAGGGAAACCTGCGGTCCCTGTCTCCGGCCTGAGGGTGGAGCTTTCTGCTCGTCAGTGGGCGTGACCTCATCGCTGGCTGCCCTCCCTTCCCCTCCCCTCCCCTCCCAGGTGCTGTGTGAGCTCATCAACGGGCTGTACCCCGAGGGGCAGGCCCCCGTGAAGAAGATCCAGGCCTCCACCATGGCCTTCAAGCAGATGGAGCAGATCTCCCAGTTCCTGCAGGCAGCCGAGCGCTACGGCATCAACACCACCGACATCTTCCAGACGGTGGACCTCTGGGAAGGTGGGCCGGGCACGGCGCCGGCATCAGGGGACCAGAGGCCGGGCCAGGGGACGGGGCAGGTTTCTGGCGTTCTGAGGACACAGAGGGGTGTGGCCGAGAAGACCTGTGTGCCCTCCCACGTGTGTGCCCTCCCACGTGTGTTTTGCATGTGTGTGCACTCCTCACACGTGTGCACCCTCGCACATGAATGCATTATATGTGGAGCTGACCATGTGGGAGGCTGGGGTGGGAAAAGGTTCGGGGATGAAGAGGAAAATAACTTGGAGGCCGGGCCTGCTGACCGGGTGGTAGGGGGGGAGCCCTGGCAGCCAGGACCCCGCTCTGCTGAGGCCGACACCCCCCTGTCCTTCCCAGGAAAGAACATGGCCTGCGTGCAGCGGACGCTGATGAACCTGGGCGGGCTGGCGGTAGCCCGGGAGGATGGCCTCTTCTCTGGGGACCCCAACTGGTTTCCTAAGTGAGTATGGCTGCGGCTGCCATTCCTGTCCCTCGCAGACAACCGGCCCATCTGGCAGCTGGCCGTTTACAGAGGACTTCCTTTTTGTTTTATTTTTTAAAATATATTTTATTGATTTGTTTTTACAGAGGGGGATAGAGAGTTAGAAACATCGATGAGAGAGAGAATCATCGATTCTCAGCTGCCTCCTGCACAACCCCTCCTGGGGATGTGCCCGCAACCAAGGCACATGCCCTTGACCGGAATCGAACCTGGGGCCCTTCAGTCCGCAGCCCAACGCTCTATCCACTGAGCCACACCGGTTAGGGCACAAAGTACTTGCACCTTCTTCGTTTGCTTCTGGTGTCCTCTGGCCCGGGACTCCGTTGGAGGGATGCGGAGGTGGCGTCAGAGAGCTCAAGGCTCAAGGCCAGAGCTGGCGACGCCTGTGCTCTGGGCAGGGAGGCCGTCACTGGGGGCAGCCTCAGCCTCCTCCTAACCACCCTCCCTCCCCACCTAGGAAGTCCAAGGAGAACCCCCGGAACTTCTCCGACAACCAGCTGCAAGAGGGCAAGAACGTGATCGGGCTGCAGATGGGCACCAACCGTGGGGCGTCGCAGGCAGGCATGACCGGCTATGGGATGCCACGCCAGATCCTCTGATCCGCTCCCGGCCCTGCCCCTGCCCTTCCTCGGATGGTTAATATATACAAAGATATATTTTAGCAGTGACATTCCCAAGAGCCCCCGCAGCCCTCAGGCTCCTCTCGGCCAGGGGGCGGGCCTGGCCCGGCGTCTCTCCTCTGGGGGTGCCCAGGGGTGCCCCACGGCAGCCTCTCCCCCCGTGCTTACTAATACATTCCCTCCTCCAAACACACAGAAACTGGACCAGCTGGCCTCTTTCCTCCCCCTTCCCCCCCGGGACCAAAATTGAGGGCGTCTTCCTCCTCCTCCATACCTCTCCGCCCCTGACCTCTCGATCCATTCCGTGGCCGGGGCCGGCGCCGCCTTCCACAAATATGCCTCCCGCAGCCGTGGCTGCAGAGACTTACTTTATAGGGAGGGGTCCGGGCAGCTGCCACCCTGCCTGCCACCGCTGGCCCGGTTCCCCGCACCCTGGGGGCAGCCCGCCCTGGCAGAGGCCCTTGGCTTCTCATTCTCCATCCCCCTCGCTTGGCCAAGGGGTGGGTGAGGGGAGAGGGGAGGGAGCGCTGCCCCCTCGGGGGCTTGAAGAATCTTTTGAGTGCTGATTTTGAATAAAGAATCTCCCTTTTTTTGGATGGTCTCTGGCTGGCTGTGTCTGGGGTCACGGAGCCCACTGTTGGAGAGGGACTTTGGGGGGGGGTGCAAGACTGAAGAATGTGGGGGAGGTTTTTGAGTGAAGGGTTGCGATACTTACCCTCATCTTTGATCCCCTCCGTCTTTTCCTTTTGGTTTAGGTGAGGGAGGTTGGGGGTGAGAAGGGACAGGCCCTCTCAGCTCCTCTGGGGCGGGGAGCCATCATGCAGGGCAGTGGGCAGTGTCCGCAGGGGGCGGGGCCTTGGCCTGCCCTGGGAATTGGGCAGTCCGTCCGTCCGTCCGTCCGTTGGTCCAGGTGTTTCTGGCTGGGCACTGCAGGAGGGTGGGGCTGGTGGCTGGCACAGCCCTGAGTGCTGGCAGGTCTCTCAGGGGGAGGTTCACTCCTGCAGGCCTGGGGCAAAGTGCAAGACTAGCTTGGGGCCCCACCAGGGGTTTCCATGGTGAAATGGGGGGGGAGCTGGGGAGGGGGCAGGGAGTTGGTGGTGATGGCTGGAAGGAGGAAGCCTTGTTGACCCGTCCCATGAACTTGGGAGCCGCACGCTGGGGCGAGACTGGCAGCAAGCTTCCCTTCCAGACGGGGAGCCGTGGACCAAGATGGTGGGTTTTGGGGTCAGGCTCTTCTGCACTCCTAGCTCTCCCTCAGGCGTGAGCGTTGCACCCTCCATTTCTGACCCCTGGTGAACTCCATGGCCTCCCACCAGACTCTGCTGCGTTGAGAGGCCCTGGGCCAGCCTCCCACATCAGGTCCCACGCCCATCAGCCAGCTCAGCGGCCCGGCCTCCCCACCTTCCCCCTTTCCATGTCCACGCATCTGTTTCCTTAGGAGGGGAAGGCCCCCTACTCCGCGCTGTGCCTTTCTCCCACCCTCTCCCCACTATGACTCCCTCTGCCAAGAAGCACCTACTGTGCGCAGGCCCTTGCCAGGGCTGTGCAGAAGCGGCCAGCCCAGAGCCTCAGCCCGTCTGCCCACACCAGCAAGAAGACGGGATTTGCTCTCCGACTGCAAATACCTTATCCTTGGGCCATGGCGAAGATAAGATAGGCTTCCATAGGCCGCCGCCTCGGTGCCGATTCCCAGCGGCTAGCCGCCCCTCCGCCCCCTGTATCTCCCGTTCAGGAAGGTTCTGTGGAATGCCACTGAAGGAGAGTGAGGTCATTACAGAAAAAGCGTTGAATTCACGGATATTTATACTAAAAAGGCAGGCTCCTCGCACCCTTCCCCGGTTCCACAATAGCTGCGCGGTTGGCCACCTGCCGCCCAGGCTCCTGAGATGCAGCGTGGCGCGGAGGCGGCGGGAGGGAACCAGGCTTCTGCCAGCGGGTTCTGACGATAGCCCGGGAGGTGGATGTCCCTGCATTTCCTCCTTTTGTTCCCACACGAGCACAGAGCACACCGGGTCTTGGGGCAAGACATTTGCCCAAGGTCACTTAGTGGGGGGTCAGAGATCTGAGCCTCAGCCAACCTGGCTAAATCTGGGCCCTCCTGGGCTCAGCAAGAAGAGGGGCTTCGGAGTGTGTGTCGGGGGGGGGGGGGGTGTGTGGAAGGTGGGGGGGAGGGGGATGTGACCAAAGGTGCTGAATGAATGAGGATCCCATTTCCCATGCTCTCCTGTGCCTGAGGCCCCAGGGCTGGTGACCCACCGCCCTGCCAGCCCCGGGGTCCCAGCAGCCCTCCCGCCGGCCGGCCAGCTCCCAATGCTTCCCCATGCTCCTTTCCAAAAGCTAAGAACCCAAGAAGCCAGCGCTCCCTTCAGCCAGAGGGCGGAGGTTGGGAAAGGGATGGAGGGCGGCGTGTTGCAACTGGGCAAACGCAGGGTGCCCTGAGGATTCGGGGTGAGTGGGAGGAGGGCAGGAGGAAGAGAGAGGAGCCAACTTTGGCTCATTGACTCTGCCTCCAGCCTGGAGGCGGAAAATCACCGCGGAGGTGGAGAGAAAGCAGGCTCGGCCCTTTGTGGCCCAGGGAAAGGGGTGGGCGGGGGAGGCCGAGGGCGGCTCCGGCAGCTCCGCCCGGTTTGGCTGGCCTCTCTGTGCCGTTTCCTCCTGCACCTGCGAGCGGGTCCAGGTGTGTGGATCCCCGGGTCCAGGGCCCGGTGGAGGCGGGGAGTCTGACGGGGAACGGAAGTCGCCTGTGAGCATGTGTTTACCGAGGACGGGGACTGTGGGTGCAGGGAGGCGTGTGTCCTGTGCGGTGGGTGTGTGAGCATCTGAGATTGTGCGGGGAGAACAGCACGTCCCATTCCTACCTCCACGGCCACCTGGACAGCCAGCCAGCCGGCCAGCCGAGGGAGGCCGTGGGGAGCCTGGCAAACAGCCGGGGAGCAGCGAACAGGGAAAGGGCAGGGCCCCCGGGCCCCAGCGCGGGAACAATAAAGGGCCCGGGATCAGATTTGTTGCCGAGAAGGCGAAAGGGTAAATCAGTAATTGTCTCTCCTCACCAAGAAATGCATCTCGGTCCCAGTGGCTCTGGAGGCAGACGGGAAGAGAACGCACGGAGGTCACATGGAGAGAAATTAGATCAGACAAAGAAAATTAGCCCCTTGACTCTGAAGGTCACTAGCCTCTGCAATCTCTCTCTCTCTCTCTCTCTCTCTCTCTCTCTCTCTCTCTCTCTCTCTCTTTTTTTAAAAATATATATTTTATTGATATTTCACAGAGAGGAAGGGAGAGGGATAGAGAGCTAGAAACATCGATGAGAGAGAAACATCGACCAGCTGCCTCTTGCACACCCCCTACCGGGGATGTGCCCGCAACCACTGTACACGCCCTTGACCGGAATCAAACCCGGGACCTTTCAGTCCACAGACCGACGCTCTACCACTGAGCCAAACCGGTTTCGGCACCTCTGCAATCTCTTAAGGGTCAGGAGGAGGAGCTTTAGTAATAGAACGAGTCTTATCTTTTTAAGGTGGAAGATGGAAAATTCTGCCCGGGAATGCTCACATACACCCATTTCTTTCTTTTTTTATTAAATATATATTTTATTGATTTTTTTTTTTTTTTTACAGAGAGGAAGGGAGAAGGAGAGGGATAGAGACTTAGGAACATCAATTCAGCTGCTTCCTGCATTATCCTCACTGGGGATGGGCCTGCAACCGAGGTACATGCCCTTGACCGGAATCGAACCCGGGACTCTTCTGTCCGCAGGCCGACACTCTGTCCACTGAGCCAAACTGGTTTTGGCTGCACCCATTTATTAATTCGTGTATTCATTCATTCAATAGTTTTTGGGGTTCCGCTCTGTCAGGCCTTATGGGGGCTATGAAGATTCTTGTACTATCTTTTTGCTCCCACTGCCGGGTGCTGTGGGGGTGAAACGCAGATCCCCTGTTTCCCCGAAAATAAGACAGTGTCTTATATTAATTTTTGCTCCCAAAGATATGCTAGGTCTTATTTTCAGGGGATGTCTTATTTTTCCATGAAGAAGAATAGAGTACACATTTATTGTTAAGTGAAAATAAAGGAAATGTATTACCTGTATACTGTATGGTAGTACGATAGTTGTCAACACAAACCAGACAAACTGTGAATCCTACAGTATCAAGAATTTACTCATTTATCCAATGACAATCATGCCATCATCTTCTGGAACATCATCATAACAATCCAATTCCTGAATTTCCTGGTGAATTTCTTGTGACTCCATTTCTTTCAGAATCAGTGGACCAAATCTCTCATGGTTAGCCATAGCACTGTCTTTCAATGAGTACTTCTTGTCAAGGTAGCCTGCTCGCAGTACATTTGCAATGCAACTGTCAGTGATTTTCTCCCATGAATTCTTCACCCAAGTCACAACTTCTTGCAGTTTAGGTTTCACCAAGTTTCCACGCTGATTTCTCTCCATTCACACAGCAGTGACGTCAGGACTCCGCGTAAGGTCACTGGTTGCTAGACGCCCGTGGGGCGGCCCTAGCGACCAGTTTACGGTAAATTAATTTTCATTCTGAGTCAGAGCCTGGGGGCCTTATTTTTGGGGGGATGCCTTATATTTCACTCAGAAGGAAATCTGTAAGTAGGTCTTATTTTCGGAGGATGTCTTATTTTCGGGGGAACATGGTAGCAGTTCCAATAACCCAGAGGGCTGGTGATAGGCATCTCTGGAGGAATGCAGATGGGGCTCTTCCCCCAGGACCGGCCCCAGCCATCCAGTCCTGGGCCAACTCCAGAGGGGAGGGGAGGCCGGTGGTGGCCTTATGGCAAGCTGAGGGGTCCTTTCCCCAATCCGCCCGGGCAGTGGTGCTGCAGGTGGGAGGGACTCGTCCTGAACCAGGAGCAGCCACTGGCTGTGGTTAGAGACCAAGTGCAGGAGAGGGCGAGGGGACAGTCCTTTCCTGCCTGGGGTGGGGGTGGGGGTGGGCCCCGAGGCCTGCGTCCCAGGGCGGACCAGGGGTTTGGAAGGGACAGACCAACATCCCTGGGCGGGGGGAAGGGAGGGTCGTACCAACATGCCCACACCAGGGCTGTCACACCATTTCGCCCCCTGTCTGCAGGACCTGACTTTTGAACTGTGTTTCCATTGGAGAGATGTGGCTCAGGGTGGGAACGGGCCGTGACTGATGCCGCTGCTGCTGCTGCTGCTGATGCTATGCTTTACCACTTTTCTGCTGGTCAATGTGCTGGGAGCTTTAGCTATATTCTTTCCTTCATTATTTAAAAAAAATATTTTTTTGCCGAAACTGGCTTGGCTCAGTGGATAGAGCATCAGCCTGCGGACTGAGAGGTCGCAGGTTCGATTCCAGTCAAGGCCATGTACCTGGGTTGCCGGCACATCTCTCTCATCGATGTTTTTAGTTCTCTATCCCTCTCTCTTCCTCTCTGTAAAAAAAAAAATCAATAAAATATATAAAAAAATATTTCTTGAGCGCCTATTCAGGGCAAGAGCTCTGCTGGGTGCTGGGGGGTAGAGCAGTGAACAACACACACACACACACACACACACACACACACACACACACAGTCGCTGCCCTCCCGGGAGGAGCTGGAGAAGCAAAGAGCCAGTTGTCACACACTGTGATATGTGGTGTGAGGAGAGTCAGACCCTGAGAACTCACAGGGAGGTGCTGGCACAGGAGGGATGGCAGGGGAGGTTTCTGGAAGCGGCCGGTGTCTGAGCTGAGGAGTTAAGGACAATGAGAAGTGGAAGGAGAGGTCAGTGGTGGTGAGAAGTGTCCTGGGCTGGTGTGCGCATGTGTGTGGGCTGGAGGTGAGCGTGCGCAGCCCCGGACCGGAGAATGTCTGTGTTTACAGGTGCAAGGGGCTGAGAAATGTAATGGAAAAGGGGAGTCAGGGCCAGATCGTCCAAGGAACCTCAAAGTCAGATGAATAATTTTGGACACTTCATCCGGGCATGGGGAGCTACGGGAGGCTTTTACTCAGGGGAATGAAGAGATAAGAGTTATTGATCTAGCCCTAATCGATTTGGCTCAGTGGATAGAGCATCGGCCTGCTGGTTGCGGGCACATCCTCAGTAGGGATTGTGCAGGAGGCAGCTGATGAATGTTTCTCTCTCATCGATGTTTCTAACTCTCTCTCCCTCTCCCTTCCTCTCTGTAAAAACTTAATTAAAAAAAAAAAGTTGAGTCGAAACCGGTTTGGCTCAGTGGATAGAGTGTCCGTCTGCGGACTGAAAGGTCCTGGGTTCGATTCCGGTCAAGGGCATGTACACTGGTTGCGGGCACATCCCCGGTGGGGGGTGTGTAGGAGGCAGCTGGTCAATGTTTCTCTCTCATCGATGTCTCTAGCTCTCTATCTCTCTCTCTCTCTTCCTCTCTGTAAAAAATACCAATAAAATATATTTTTTTAAAAAAGTGGTGCTCTATTTAGAAAGTTTCCTTAGACTGCAGGGTGAGAGCAGTCTAGCGGTGGGAGGACTGTGAGGCCTGCAGGCCTGAGGAGGGTGCTGCAGTCGCCCGGGCTGCGGTGAGAGTGGCCTGGGTTAAGGGAGGGCCAGGGGGATGGATTCCAAAATTGTGCCGTGCTCTCTGCTTGGCTGTGGAGAGTGAAGATGGGGGAGAAGGGTCTAGAAAGACAGGCTACTGGTTTCAGCAACTAAGCAAATGGTGTTGTCTGTGGCTGCGATGGGAAATCCAGGAGAAGGGGCTTGCGTTCACCCCGAATTACGGAGTGGGGCTAACGTGGGAGCAAGAGCAGGTTTACAGTCGTCTGTATGGAAAATAGTACAATAATTAATACGCAAACTCTGTGTTTTGAGTACGCATAACTGTAAACCTGCTTTTGCCACAGCAGTATTACTCTCTCCCATTTTACAGATGAGAAAACGGAGGCTAAGGGAGCGAAAGGAACTTGTGGAACCCAGGCAGCGGCTGACCTGGGATTTAAACTTACGACAAAATAAGTCCAAGCTAATTGTTCTTCCTCTCACAGGGCTCCCGGGTGAGGGGGCTGACCTTGGGTGGGGAAGGGTTTGGTCTGCAGCCAGCACGAGCTGCAGTTTTTCCGTGCGAGGAGGCTGGGCCACGGTGAGGAAGCAGAGGTCGAGCCAGAGAAGAGGCGCAGGAAGTCCAGTTTTGCAGGAGCCGCCCCTTTAAGGCAGATGGAGATCTGGCAGCTTCAGAAAGGACCGAATGGAGAGACCCCGAAGCCCAGCCCCCTGGATCCTGCCATTTAGGGTTTCTGTCCTCAAGGCTCCCTGACCTTTTGGAGCCCCCTGACACCCCAACCTCTCCCTCCAGCAATGAAAGCCACCACCAGCACCGGGACAGTTCTGAGAGCTTGTCTTTCGGGGAACACCCATTGGAATAATTCCAGGGGCCTCATCACCTCTTGAGAGTAGAAAGCATACCTAGCCCGGCCAGGGTAGCTCAGTGTGACCTATGAACCAGGAGGTCACAGTACGATTCCAGGTCAGGGCACATGCCCGGGTTGCAGGCTCGATCCCCAGTAGGGGGAGTGCAGGTAGCAGCGGATCCATGATTCCCTCTCATCATTGGTGTTTTTTTCTCTCTCCTTCTCCCTTCCTTTCTGAAATCAATAAAAATAATTTTTTAGCCGAAACCGGTTTGGCTCAGTGGTAGAGCGTCGGTCTGCAGACTGAAAGGTCCCGGGTTCGATTCCGGTCAAGGGCATGTACATTGGTTTCGGGCACATCCCGGGTAAGGGGTATGCAGGAGGCAGCTGGTCAATGTTTCTCTCTCATCGATGTTTCTAGCTTTCTATCTCTCTCCCTTCCTCTCTGTAAAAAATCAATAAAATATATTAAAAAAATATTTTTTTTTACAAAAGAAAGCATAGACACCTGTGTGTCTTCATATGGCTCAGAACAGTAGCACTTGGCTCAGAAGGAGCTCCATCAAGGTTTGTGCTCTCAAATTGGTTCTGTGTCTACTAGGACCCAGGTGTCTCACTGGAAACTGAAAAGACCGGAAGTCAAGCACCCCTGGGCATGAGGCTGGCTGCAGACCTTAGGGGCCCAGGGTGCTGGGGCTGCCCCCGTCTGTCTTGTATCTTCCCCCGGCCCTGCCACCTGGAGCCCCAACTTCATGAAATGCATTCTGCTCTCTAAGCGACGTCCTCAGACTGCCCTGAGCCGCCTGGGGTGCTGGTTAGAAATACAGATTCAGCCCTGACCGGTTTGACACAGTCGCTAGAGCAGCCGTGGGCA
Organism: Vespertilio murinus; assembly: GCA_963924515.1. Classification (NCBI taxonomy): domain Eukaryota; kingdom Metazoa; phylum Chordata; class Mammalia; order Chiroptera; family Vespertilionidae; genus Vespertilio; species Vespertilio murinus. The sequence continues at coordinate 34,755,796 of OZ004719.1, forward strand.
AACTACGGCCCGTGGGCCGGATTCGGCCCGTTCGGCTGTTCTATCGGGCCCGCGGAGCCGAAAGAGCGGAGGGTTCTCTTGCTCTCCCCTCCGCTCCTTCACCAGCAGCCCAAGAGGAGAGTGCCAGCACGGTCAGGCTGCTTTTGTTCCGGCCCTCCGGTCCAGTGTAAGAACCCATTGTGGCCCTCGAGTCAAAAAGTTTGCCCACCCCTGGGCTAGAGCTTTCAGCCTGTGAACTCAAGGGTCCCAGGTTTGATTCCGGTCAAGGGCATGTACCTTGGTTGCGGGCACATCCCCAGCATGGGGTGTGCAGGAGGCAGTTGATTGATGTTTTCCTCTCATCGATATTTCTAACTCTCTATCCTTCTCCCTTCCTCTCTGTAAAAAAAACAAAAATCAATGAAACATATTTTTAAAAATGCAGGTTCGGGTGGTCGGTCCTAGGCTGAGGATCTTCAGTGGAGGCCTGGGGGGTGGTGCCTTACGTTGGCATTTTGAACCCTGCCCCCCAGAGTCCCCAGGCCCGGTCGGAGGAGGCTGGCGGGAAGTTTCTCCAACAGGAAAGCCGAGGGCGCTGGCCTGAGGCCTTGAATGGGAGCTGCCCTACCCCTGACCTTGCGCTGTTTGGCGACCGTAGCTGGGTTGCCAGGGGAACGTGTAACTTCCTGGCGTTGGCGGTTTTCCTCTCCTTGGCCTTATCTCAGCATCCGACACCCGGTCCGGGCCCGTGCTGGCCTCTCACGTAGGTGGGACTCGGGTGCCAGCCAAGTGGAGGTGAGCCCAGGCACCGCTGCCAGCCAGCGGGCCCAGGACCTGGGATGGGCCGGAGGGCGGAGATGAGGTTTTTGAAGGGGATCCGGGGAGGCTGTAGATTCCCGAATGCCTTTTTTCTTGGCCGGGGGGGTAGCTATCCAGGGGGAATGTGGCCAGGTTGGGGGAGGGGAGGAAGGGGGGGGATGTACGTGACCGGCAATGGAGCTCTCTCGGTCACTTCTCGGGAGATTCGGTTCCTCATTCACTGGGTGGAGGGCACCACTATCAGGCGATCCTGCCCTCTGGCCTGTGTCCTCTCCTCCTTCCTTCCTCTTCGCTCTGGATCCAGGGTCTCCTCCCAGTAGTCCTCACTTCTGCTCCCACCCCCATATCTCTTCCCCACACCCCTGCTCTCTCCCTGGTGCCCACAGTCTTTCTCCTTGGTCCCGAACTGCTTCCTCCCTCATACTATCTCCCCGCTTCCGCCCTGTGCCTGGTCTCCCAGGCTGCAAGGATGAGAGAGTTTTGAAGAAAGAGGGAAGGCAGCAAACACTTGGAGGGACATGATTTAGGCGCTCACGTGTTTGTGTGTTCAGCCCTCCTTTGTTTACCAAGGACTCGAAGGCAGAGTTTGAGAGTTCAAGTGTTCCAGGAAGAAGAGGGGAGAAGGGTGACCTTCCCGGCGCCCTTGCAACCGAGGCTTTGCAGTCTGAGTCCGGCGGAGTTCACACTGCACTGCGGACGGAGCCATTGCCCCACGCCCACCGCCCACCCGGCGCCCTCAGCTCTGCAGGAAGGAAAAGGGAAGAAAAGCAGCAGGCACCGTGTCCGTTGGCAGTTGGCCTGGTCTTCTCTTCTCAGAGCCTCTGTTTCGGGCTATCGCCCCATCTCCCAGATAAGCAAACGAGGCCCAAGTGGGTGGGCAGGCTGCCCGAGGTCTCCCAGCTGCAGGGGTGAGCCAGGCTCACACCCTGCCGGCCTGGCCCCGGCTTCCTGCCTCACTGTGTGGCCCCAGCAGGCCATGCCATGGGAGCTGCTAGGCTGTGCTGGATGGAATGACTGGCCACGAACAGCCTAGAAGAAGCGGTGCTTTTCTGAGAACTGAGTGGGCATCCCAGAGTTCTCTTCACAGGCAGTTGGCAACCCCTAAAATAGGAGCAGAAGCTGCTCAGGGCAGAGGAGGCGGGCCCAGAGGAAGGAGGCGGGGCTCTGTCCTGAAGAATTCCCAGGATGTGTGTAGCATAGAGGTCAGAAAAAACACGAGCAAAATAGACCATCACCAACAAAAACCTTGTGCACGTAACACAAACTCTCCCGTGGCAATGTGGCAGCCCTGTCACTTTTTGATAGATTAATTAAAGGAGGTAGCTGAGACTGGGAGGCCAGGACACAGGCTTTTATTGGAGATAGAGTACCCCCCCACCGGCTGCTTCCAGAGGGAAAGAGGAAGAGACCGGAAGACACCCAGGGGTCTGCTTTTAAGAAGAAGATAGGGGGCGGGGCTTAGGGTGCTCAGCACATGCTGATTGGTGGTTAGGGACCTAGGGTCTTAGGAATCCGGGGCTTAGGGTATTTGGCAGGTGCTGATTGGTGGTTTAGAGCTCAGGAATGTCTGGCCACAGGTGGGGTTTACTACATCTGTCCATCAACTGGGGGAAGGGAGGATCTATCACTTTTGTTCATTCCACACATGTGGCCTCCTACCCTCATCCCACAGGCACTCTCAGCATCTCTGATTCCTGTGTTCAAGGGCAGGTTCCTAAATGCATTTCAAGGAGAGAGGGAGGGAGGGAGGAGGGAGAGAGGGAGGGAGGGAGGAGGGAAAGAGGGAAGGAGGGAGGGAGGGAGGGGAGAGCCAGGAATCAGTCTTTCTTCTCACACAGGAGACATGCACAAGTGAGAGTCCAGACTTGTCATTTTAACCAAATGGCTCCTCTGGGTCTTGTCTCCCAGACTTGTCCCATTTAAATGTGCTTAGTCATCACAGAGCCGACACTCCGACCCCTCCCGCCTCAGCCAGAGTGTGGAGCGCCTCAGACGGCCAGCAGAGTGGGGCCTGCCTGACCAGCCCCAGGAAGGCTCCGAGGCCCAGTGGGGTGAGGAGGGGCGGTGGGACCCAGGCCAACCCAGGGTTGCTGGGCTCTGCTCCCAGCTCCTCTCCTGGCGTGGAGCTCCTGGCTCCTGGCCCCTGGCTCCTGGCTCCTGGCCCCTAACCAGCAATCTATGTTCAATCCATGTCTCTGGGAGTGGCAGCCCAGTAGGAAGAGTCACGCAGCCAGAGGCGGGTTAGGATTGGGCTGATAACCTAGACCAGGCGTGGGCAAACTTTTTGACTCCAGGGCCACAATGTGTTCTTAAACTGGACCGGAAGGTTGGAACAAAAGCAGCCTGACCATGCTGGCACTCTCATCTTGGGCTGCTGGTGAAGGAGTAGAGGGGAGAGCAAGAGAGCCCTCTGCTCTTTCAGCTCCGTGGGCCGGATAGAACAGCTGAACAGGCCGGATCCGGCCCGTGGGCCGTAGTTTGCCCATGGCTGATCTAGACAGATACCTGCTATTCCTCAGGCACCTTCAGCTTCTTAAAGCTTCTCCATTGTTCTTGCCTGCGGGGCAGTGAGACCGAGCAGATGAGAGCGCAATGCGAGGTTGGGGATGGTATAGAAGGAAGACCCCAAAGATGCCAGCAAGTAGAAATGAGAGGAAGAAAGGAAGGGCTCAGGGGAGAAGGTGGGAGAAGGCGGTGAGGGGATGAATGGGCACCCTCCCATTCCCACTGGATATGGCTGCAATATTTTTTTAAAATGTTTTATTGATTGACTTTTCACAGAGAGAAAGGGAGAGGGTTAGAGAGTTAGAAACATCGATGAGAGAGAAACATCAATCAACTGCCTCCTGCACACCCCCTACTGGGGATGTGCCAGCAGCTAAGGTACATACCCTTGAGTAGAATCGAACCCGGGACCTTTCAGTCTGCAGGCCGACGCTCTATCCACTGAGCCAAACCGGTCGGGGATGGCTGCAATTTTGAGCAAAGATTTGCTGGGAAGGGACAGGCTTCCTTTTTACTTATTTATCCAATTTTGGAAGCCCCATTTAAGAAAAACAATACAAAATCATCGATAGTAAATTGATTGCAGGAGCAAACATTTATTTAGAATAATAAACCACAATAAATTATAAAAAGTTAAAAAATCTGGCAAATACTTTAGACATGATATCTAGAAGAGATAGATTTGTAGGAAACAACTCTCAAATAGTTCATCCTTTTGAATGGACTTTTTGGAAGCTTATTCTTTGTCTCTTCAAGTGACAATGGCTGTAAAATATTACTTTATATAGAAAGAACGATAATTCAGTCTTCCCTCTGGCTCGGATGGATCAATACCTTTATTATTATGTTGCATTTGAAGGTTTCGTTTTACAGTTTGTGGTTGGTAAAATCATATCAGTTTTTATGATGTCAAATTGGGAACATCTGTGCTAAATTTCTTTCTTATATGAGTTGTAGGATTTCAAGACATTGTTCAGTAATTAGTCTTAAATGTTCTTTGAATTGGTGGCACTCATTAACCAGATTTTCCTCATTTTTGTGTAATAATATGAGTTTTATGAAATATTCATCAATGTCAAATTTTTATGTCAAATGGAGAAATTTAATATTTCCCCCATGTGTTCATATTATTTTCTTCTCCTTGTTAATTGGATTATCAAACAATCCAAGTGCTTGCTTATTATATTTAAAATTTGTATATTCCTCTTACCTTTTTTGACAGGATCTGAAAATTTTTGTTACAACGTGCTTCTCAATTTTAAAAGATTTTCTACTGATTTCATGGTTAATTTTTTATCACTTATTTCATAAATCCATAATTTTTAAAATTTGATTTGAGAGAGAGAGAGAGAGAGAGAGAGAGAGAAAGAAATATCAATGTGAGAGAGAAACGTATTGCTACCTCCTGCATGTGCCTGACTGGGAATCGAACCCTCAACCTGGGTATGTGCCCTGACTGGAAATTTAACTTGCAAAAGGTGCTCGGGGTGATACTCAACCAATAGAGCCATAGCAGCTAGGAATAAATCCATTATTTTTAAAATTGAGATTATAATGAACATATAACATATTAGTTTCAGGTGTACAACATAATAATTTGATATTTTTATGTAGATCACAAATTAATCACCACAATAAGTGTAGTTAACATCTGTCACCATACATAGTTACTCTCGGCAATTTACAGATAGTCATCACAGTATTGTTAACTAGAGTCACATCTGTACATTATTATATCCTGAGGACTTACATTACAAACTAGAGGCCTGGTGCATGAAAATTCATGCACTGGAGGTGTGTGTGGGGGGGTATGGTTCCTCAGCCTGGCCTGCCTCCTCTCACAGTCTGGGAGCCCTCAGGGGCGGGAGGTGACTGGGCAATCAGGGGAAGGCAACACCCCCATCACTCCTCTGCTGCTGCCACTGCCGGCAGCACAAGCCTCGGCCAGCCCTGGTTACCTGAGCCTTGGGTAGCCCTGGGAGGCTGGGTAGCCACCATCCGAGGCTTGCCTGTGCCTTGGGCATCAGCTCTGCAGCCACCGTCCGAGGCTTGCCTACACCTTGGGCCGGCCCTGGGTGGCTGGGTGTCTGAGGGAACTAGGGGACTCCGGAGGCAGGTGCGCAGAGTGGATGAGCCCACCCCCAGACCTGCCTTGGGGTGAGCCTGGCCGTGCCATGTGCCTGCCACCCTGGCAGGGCTGAGGGGACTGGGCGCCACTATCTTGTGGCTGTGGGTGCCGCCATCTTTGAGGGCATGACAGTCGATTAGCATGTTCCCTCCTTATTGGCTGTGGGTGCCACTGTCTTTTGTGAGGGTGTGATGGTCAATTAGCATATTCCCTCTTTATTAGATAGGATGTTAAAAAATAAAACAAAAACAGAGGAAAGGGATCATGAGTCATGGAATATACAAGGCCTTTAGACTGTGAAAAGGATTGACTCGAGCCTCTGGAAGGAATGCAAACCTACTGACACCTCACTTTACCCCAGTGAGACCCGTGTCCAATTCCAGAACCGTAAGATAATGAATCTGTGTTGCTTTAAGCTATTACATATGTGGTGATTTGTTACAGCAGCAGTTGAAAACCAATACACAAAGCGGGGATAGTTTTTAAGTGGAAAGATCATTTCATTACATATAGAAAAATTCAAGTTTTAAAAATATTCTAAGTGTTTAAAACACTCAAGTGTTTAAAATACTCTACCTATGACAGGAATGCTGTTGGAAAAATAGAACTAGCCAAGTTTAGGTCCTCTGGAGGCAGTGTTTTCTCTGCTGAGAGGTGTAATATGTTTATAATTATACATTTACTGGTCCTCTTCCTGGCCAGAAAGAACTTCGGTTATGATGGGCATTGATTAGAACAGAACCCCCACTTCTGATCTGACACAATGGAGGGTTAGGGTTTTGTTGTTGTGTTTTTTTGTTTTTTTGTTTTGTTTTTTACAAACCAGCTTCTGGTTTTGCTTATTTCAAGCTTGTTTTTCCTCCACTCTACAAGCACTTTTGGTGTTGAGCACGGCGCACCTGTGCACATGGCCGGCACTTTGTGTCCTGACGTCGGATGAAGTGGAGCAGTCGAAGTGTCCCAGCCAACCATTCCTGCACCGGGTGGGTCAGTGGACAGTGATGTAGCCACACACGTGAGTGATGGAGAACCACACAAACGTGTTTCACTGAATCCAAAGTAAACGTGTCCCCCAACTTGCCCATTTATGGGTAATGTGAACATAAAAACATCCAAACCTGTAAAGAATTTTTATGAGTTTATTTGAGCCAAACTGTCGACAGATGCTGGGAAGCAGAACCTCAACGAATTGAGATAGTGCTCCCGAGAATGGCAGGTTACATCTGTATTTATACATGGCAATCAAAGGAAAGGGATTATGAAGGTTATATGTAGGTAGGTTATATGAAATCCATGGGTGACAGACTAGAGAGGCGGGAGAAAGCAAAGCGGGGAAACCCCTGGGATTGGATAAAAAGTAAAATGATAGGCACATACTTAAGTGGGTACAGGAATAATTAACATGGTAACAATGAAGGAATTTGTGGCATCTGTCCTGGAGCCCAGGCACATTAGGTTGTGCCCCAAGGGGTCCAGAAAAAGGGGAGCTACAAGTGACCCAGACATTTCAAGGGTATGTTTTTATAGATGCAAAAAGACAGGCTCAATTAAGGTAAAGGTTGACCTTGTCAGGGAAGATGCCGGTCTAGGAGGTAACTGCCCACCATCACTGCTTTAGTTAAAGTTTAATTTCAGACCATCCTCTGGGGTGACTGTAGGTCTCTGAGTTTGCAAGACCTCCAAGCAGGCCTCCCCTGAGCTGTCAGGCTAGCACGTGGTCCCTTCCGTCCACACCAAGTAGACGCATGGCTAAGAGCCCTCATATTAGCTTTGCAAGGGGCTCATGCACGTGGGAGGCCTGAAGCGTAAGCACCGATGGCGTTGAGATAAACTCCAACCAAGACCTGGTAGTTGGTTTCCTTACGCTGCACCTTGTCACCCCCTCCTTCCGGCCTCAACACCTCCCCTTCAGAGGGGCAGCCTGGGCTGAGAAAGGAACACCGGCCTTTCAGTGTAGACAGTCACCTCCCTCAGCCTCAGTGTGCCTGCTTGGCGCTGGGGAGAATGACTACCCCACAGCGACGTGGCTGTGAAGACTGGGTGGGGAACTCAGGAGAAGCATCCAGTCCTCGGTGGGCTGGGTACTTCCTCCTCCCGCTCTCTGGGCTGCAGAGAAGAGGGGGTCATGCTGCCAAGACTGGGAAGGGAAGGGTGCCCGGAACAGAAAAGCCCTTCCCTCACCCCCAGGCCCTCAGGCTTGTGCTCCCCGTTTCCGGTCCTGCTCTGTGTAGTAGCTACTTAAAATTTTTTTTAATTGCCAGCAATTAAAAAAAAAAATACCGTATTTGCCGGCATATAAGACGATTTTTTGGCCCTGAAAATACCGTATTTGCCGGCGTATAAGACGACTGGGCGTATAAGACGACCCCCTAACATTTCCACTCAAAATACAGAGTTTGTTATATACTCGCCATATAAGACTACCCCCCACTTGGAGGCATATTTTTCAGGGCCAAAAAATCGTCTTATACGCCGGCAAATACGGTATATTTTATTGATTTTTTACAGGGAGGAAGGGGGGAGGGATAGTTAGAAACATCAATGAGAGAGAAACATCAATCAGCTGCCTCCTGCACACCCCCTACTGGGGATGTGCCCGCAACCAAGGTACGCTTGTACCTTGGCCTGAATCGAACCTGGGACCCTTGAGTCCCTGGCAGAAGCTCTATCCACTGAGCCACACCGGTTAGGGCTATAGTAGATACTTTTGCCTCCCCCTCCCTCTGATCTCACCTCCAACACTGTGAACTCCAACCCCCTCCATCTGGTCCCTTCAAAGGTGCCCCAAAGAGACAAGGCTGAGAAATCTAGGGCAGGAAGGTCAAGCCTGTTGAGTGAGTCCTTGCAAAGGCAGCTGAAGGTGACGCCACCTCCCTTCCTCCGTTCCCCTGGGACTTGTGAAGGGCCCTCACTGCCCCTGGCTCTGAGGCCAGTGATAAGGATGCAGCGATTGGCCGTGAAAAGTCGAGATGAAGTACGCTTCAGAAAGGTCAGCTCTGGGGGTTTGGAGAGAGGCCTGGGAGTGAGGGAGCAGCTCCCAGAATTCCAGTCACCGCTTCCTTTTGGCCGAAGAGTTCAGGCCAATCCGCACCGGAGGGGAAAGTCCTGCTGCGGCAGGAACGCTCGGTGGGGGCTGTGGCCGGCAGGCTGGGGGGGTCAGCTCCATTTTGTCCCCGCAGGCTGGGAGGCCTGGGGCTCATCCACATGGGTAAAATCATAAAACGCCTAAGAACCACTCCAGACGAGTCTATACAAACTGGCAAATGTTAAAGGGCAGACTCCCTAAAGCCTGTTCCAGAGATTTCGATTCAGATAGTCTATTAATAAGCTCTCTCTCCCAGGTGGTTCTGAGCGGGAGGTCTGAGGTCCACATTTTATTGTTAATCCTCACCTGAGGAGATATATATCCCCCCCCCCCCCCACACACACATTGATTATTAGAGAGCTTGGAAGGGATTGGTTGCCTCCTGCATGTGCCCTGGGCAGGGGATCAAGACTGCAACCGAGGTAGGTGCCCTTGACCAGAATTGAACCGGGACCCCCTTCAGTCTACCGGCAGAAGCTCTATCCACTGAGCCATCCGGCCAGGGCCGAGCCCCCATGTTAAGGAGCTGCTGCTCTGTGGTGACACACACATCCTCCTGGCTTTGGGCTTCCCAGGTTCTCCCTCCCGCTGGGAAATTGGTTCCCTCTGATCCCGCTTGCTCCTTGCAGACTCCAGGCTCCTCAGGGTTTGGCTTGGCACCGCCCTGGGGCAGCCATGGTAACCGAGGTAAACTTAGCGGGGCGTCTGGGGGAAAACCGTGACCCGGCTCTCGGCTCTGGGAGGGGCTGCTGGCAGTGGGACCCTGGGGGGCCCATGCTCTTCCCTGGGGGGGGGTTCAGGTCCTGCCTCCAGAATTCAGCCAGAGCCGGAGCGGGACCTGCGCCAGGGCGGCCGGTGTTCCAGAGCCAGGCTCCGGTGGCGGTTGGAGGGAGGCTCGGGGTTTCTGGGGCCACCGGCACGGCGCCCCGCCCGCAGGAGCCCGGAGCCCGGAGCCGGGGCGGGGCGGGGCCGGGAACGCGGGCTCTCGGTTGCTATGGCAACGCGTCAACACCAGGCGCCGTCCTGGCAGTGCCAGCGGCGGAGGCGGCGGCGGCAGAGGCGCGGCTGAGATGGTGAGGCCGCGGTGCAGGGGCCTCGGTAGCGCCTCGTGTGCGGAACGGGGCCGGGTTTCTGGGCCGGGGAAGTGGAGAAGTGTGGAGCACAGAAGCTGGGTCACGGTCTGGCTATCTGGGGGGGCCCTGGAGCGGGGTAGACACCCCAAAAGAAGCAAAGGAATTCCTGAGTAACTTCTTCCTCCTAGGGCGGGTCGATAGGGATCGATAGAGGTCCTGCCGCCGAGCCTGGGAGCCTGGGAGAGGGCTGAGCCAGCTCTTCCCTCCTGTGGGCTGGGGCTGGGGCTGGGGCTGGGGCTGTGGTGGGGAAACCCGCAGGCGGGGAGGCCAGCTGACAGGTTGTACATACCTGTTCTGCCACCGACGCGCAGAGGGACCACCCAGAAGTCACCTGCTATTCTCAGCTTTCTCTGCTGTGACGGGGGCTCAGTCCCTCGATATATGCTCCACAAACACCTGCAGGGGAATGGACGAATGAGGAAGGCGCCAGGTCTGAGAGCGATGGGAGGGTCTGGCCAGCCTGGGGTTTGTGGGGTAGAGGCCTGCCAGGGTCCTGAGGGCTGAGGAGGGCAGCAGGCCTGGGGGGACCTGGCAGGCGATGCCTGGGCTCCAGGGAGGAGAGTGCAGGCCCCGAGGGAGAAGGAAGAAGGACAGAGCAGGTGCCGCAGCCTCGGTATTGGGAATAATCCCAGAGTTTCTGGGGACGTCCTGGTGGAAAAGGTGGCTCCTTGGGTGAACTGGTGGACACACTCAGGCCCAGAGGTGACGCTGCTTTTCTGGGGCTCAGTGGTTCAGAGGTAGAGATTTCAAAAGAGCTTTATTAGTTATAAAATAAGCACGTTTTCAGTAAAGGTCCCCACTTCTGAGGACCCCCCTGCAGTGAGGGTTTCACTTAGCATTCCCGTGCCCGTCACCCAGGGCCTGCCGGGCTCCGTGGTGTAGGGCACATGTCTGTCTGTGAGAGCCTCGCACCATGTCTGGTACATGAGGGCATACAGTGAATATTAGTTCTTTTTTCTCCTGTTTTAAGAATGTTATATTTCCAAACCCAGATTAATCAGTAAGTTGCACCTCGGCTAGACCTGTAGGCTTCTGTGCACCCAGATCAGGGGTTCCCCATCCAAGGGTCGCTCAGGGCAGAGGTTGGGCCTGCTGACCGAGCCCTTCTGAACCCCTTGGACAGGACTGGGCGGAAAGGCGGCTTTGAGAAGCTTCAGCCCAACCTCTGCTTTTCTGATAAGCCAGGTGTGTGTGAGCGAGGGTGCCTGTATATGTGTGTAACAGTGTGTGTGTAAATGTGTGTGTGTGTGTGTAACAGTGTGTGTGTGTGTGTGTGGGGGGGGGTGCTTCCCACTGGTTTTGAGAGTGTTTGGGGGGATGGGGAAAGGTAGTGGTGGTGGGGTGAGATCTTCAGGACTTTTACAAAAACAAGGAAAACAACATCCTGTGGAAGGAGGGCGGGACCTCAGCAGTGAAAGATGAAACAGAGTGGGCCGGAGCCTGGGATGCCAGGACACAGGCTTTATTGGAGGGAAGAGTACCACTGCGGGCTGCTTCCAGAGAGAGAGAGGGAGCAGAAGAGAATGAGGGCCGGGGTACAAGCACTTTTTAAGGGGAGGATAGGGGGCGGGGCTTACGGCATTCAGCACACGCTGATTGGTGGTTTCATGTAAGGCCTATAGATTAGGGACCTAGGGACTTAGGCATGGGGGCGGGGCTTAGGGTATTTGGCAGGTGCTGATTGGTGGGTCAATGCTCAGGAATGTCTGGCTGCAGGTGGGGTTTACGTCTGTCCATCAACTGGAGGAAGGGAGGATCTATCAAGTAGTGACTAGCAAACTTTTTGACTCGAGGGCCACAATGGGTTCTTAAACTGGACCGGAGGGCCGGAACAAAAGCATGGATGGAGTGTTTGTGTGAACGTATATAAACTCAAAGTAAACATCATTACATAAAAGGGTACGGTCTTTTACTTTTTATTTTTATTTCAATAGTTTAGAATAGTCATCCGGCCCGCGGGCCGTAGTTTGCCCATTAGGATGTCTTCGGAGGGCATCCCACAGGTGGCCGGTCTGGTTGCATTTGAGGAAAGCAGTGAGCTGAGTGGGTGAAAGCTCAGTGAAAGGCAAGGTGCCTGCTGCCCGGGCGCCCCCTTCCTGTAGGTGCCTGCAGAAAAATACGTAGAATCAGGCCAAGAGCTGGCAGCCTGAGCTTGCTAGTCTGCGGTGAACCTCATGCCAAAGAGGAACCGGGCCCCGGGTGGAGAGGGAAGCCAGGGAAGAACATGACCTCATCTTCCTTCTGCGGACAGGCGCTGCCTGCCGCTCTGCCAGGCGGACTCCATGCTGACCCGACGCAGTCACCGAATGGCCTCCGCTTTCTCTCTGTGACTGGGGCTCGGGTCCCTCAGTATATACTACACCAGTGTTTCCCAAACTTTTGACATATGTGCACCCTTTCTATAATTTTCGTAACGCTGAGTACCCCTTGTCAAAAAAAACAAATGGATGTATTTTAATAACAATCAAAATATATTTATTTTTTATTTTTTTGGTACATACACAAAATAATAATAAACGAAAAATAAAACTATTCATAATAAAATATAAATAAAAGTTATATTATAAATAACATTTATTTGCACACCGGACCATCTCACACCTCACAAGACTGTCTTGACCTGACTCATGAGAACGTAGAATGAGGCGCAGCTAAGCACGGTGCAGTGCATATCCCCACCAAACTCCGGAGCAACGCGTACCCCCGCCAAACTCTTCCGGTACCCCTGGGGGTACGAGTACCACACTTTGGGAAACACTGTACTACACAAACGTTTGCAAATGAATGAATGAATGAGGAAGGCACCAGGTCTGAGAGCGATGGGGAGATGGGGACGGGTCCCGGCTCTGTGCTGCTGGGATTGAGTGGAACATCCGGGGACATAAAATGCTGCAGTTTTTAAAGGGCTAGACTCACCTGTGTTCAGAGTTGGGGCATCAGGCCCATTGCTGTGTTTCTGTTTTTAAATAAAAACAGTTTTCTTTCCCCCCTGATCATAAAAAGAGTTACCTATTCGCTGCAGAAAATTATCCAATACAAGAAACACCTTAAGATGATAATCTCACCTGAAATTAAGCATTTGTGTGTGTGTGTGTGTGTGAACATTCTTTAAGTAACACATTCTGGGTGCATACCCTCCTATACATATTTTTATAGGTTTACATGTGTGTTTTTTATAATTTGCTTTCTTTAAAACAGTAGGTTGTGTAGATCATCCTGTACTAATGACTAAGTCAAAATGATCATGCAATTGACTGGCTAATATTACGTGTCAGAGTCTCTCCGAGAGTTCCAAGCAGTGGCCCCATTTTTGTGCTCCTGGGGGGGGGGGGAAGGGGATGGTTTTTGAAGACAGAGGGAGTCAGCTAAGTCACCCGGATGAGCATTTCAAAGCTGGTCTGGCATCTTCATCTGCCCCCAGTCCTCCTCTGCCCCCACCCCCCTTGCCTCCTCAGCTGTCGCTGCCAGTTTTTATCTGTCTCTCTTCCTTTTCTTCAAGAGCTGCCCCCCCCCCCCCCTCTGGGTCCTGGGCCGGCACTGCTCAGCTTCGAGGGGATGTTTACGTGGCCAGGCAAGAAATAGAACCAGCCCTTCTCCACCCGAAGGCACCTTTGGCTCCCGCCTCCGGCACAGAGGGAACTAACTTTCGATTTCTGCTTGTGACCTCCCCTCGGTTACTCTTGGCAAAAGTGGCCGTTCTCACCCTAATGTGCGGCTTGTGGCTTCCAAGTCAGCATTTCCCAAGTGAGGTTTGCTCAGCCGCCCAGCCTGCAGCTCGGCGCTGCCCTCCGCTCTGCTCCTCTGCGGTCGTTTGTTTTCCTCCTTCCGTTCTGACTTCTAGGCTCAGGCAGTCGAGGATCCCTTGTGCGACTTCCTCATGACCTGGGTTCCAAGGGGGTAGGAACGAGGCGATGGGGCATCAGCCCTGAGGACCCATCCGAGCACAAGGGAAAGCCTGCAGGAGTTCTTTCTTTTTAAATCCTCACCCAAGGAGTGAGGGTATGTTTCCCATTGATTTTTTTTGAGTGAGTGAAAGGGTCGGAGGAGTGGGGGGGGTGGGGGGTGGGGAAGAGAGAGAGAGAGAACGAGAGAGACAGAGAGAGAGAGAGAGAGAGAGAGAGAGAGAGAAAGAGAGAGAGAGAGAGAAACAGGGAAACATCAATGTGTTAGAGACACATCAGTTGGTTGCCTGCCACTTGCAGCCTGACCAGGGCTGGGAATTGAGCCTGAAATCCATCAAGGGCACATACATACCTTCAGTTCTCAGGTTGACACTGTAACCACTGAGCCAAACCGTCCAGGGCAGGAATTCTTGAAAAAACAAACCATCCGCAGGAAAACAAACACAAAACAAAAACGATACTTCCCCTCTGACCTCTAACCTTTCCAGATACCTTACTTTCCACAGGGCAGGCCGTAGGCGGAATGGAAAGTGTGGAGTGGCGGGTGACCCGGAGCCAGGCAGGCCTGTTCCCGAAAGGCTTCCGTCTCATCTGGCCTGTGGCCCCGGAGAGGCCATCGTGCTTGGTTTCATGCATTAATTCTCCATCAAGTGCATATTATTGAGCTCCTACTGTGTGTCAGGACTACGTCCGCTTCCTTGATTATGCGCAGAACTCACACCATTCCTCATGATCCAGTCCCTCCTCCCCTCTGCAGCTCTTCCCGTGGCTTCGCCTCCGTCCCACCGATTGCAGTTTCTGTTCATTTCCTCTCACTCTGCTTTCAGCGCCAAGGGGAGCAGTTGCTCTCACTCACCTCAGTCTGTAATGAGCCTCCTCGGGCTGCTGCGTTTGCCTTTCAGTAAATCCAGCTTTCCTGCTCTGCTCTGCTCTGCGGGGGCTGACGGGGTCTTCCAAGGGAGGGTCCCTCTGTGAGCCTGCTGCTAGCGGGGCCGGGCAGGGACCGGCAGGAACCGAGCCCTCTGGAGAGCAACGGCCCACATGGTGTGAAACCTGACGCAGGCGGAGTGGTGCTGGGTGTCTGACTGGTCATGCCCGGTGAGAGAGAGAGAGAGAGAGAGAGAGAGAGAGAGAGAGAGAGAGAGAGAGACTTTCCAAACACACTGTCCAGGGATTGGTGCCCTGGAATGCACAGTCCATTCCCCTGCCCGCCCTGTCCCCTCCGCGGCTGCTGGTTCCCAGGCTTGGGAGACCCAGTGGGTGCAGACCCCTCCCCGGAGACATCCCAGCTTAGAGACCCGGGGGGGGGGGCGGTGTGGGCTCCTCCAAAGTGAGACCGGAATCCGCTTCGGGTTAAGCCTGGAGTGCTCCCCTTCAGTCCTCCCGGAAGCCACCTTGGAGGAGGGGCTTTTCCGGGGACGGGGCTGACGCTGGGTGGGCTCCGGGAACGGGGCTGCCTCAGTCAGGCCCCCGGTGAGAAGCAGCGGAGCCAACGCTCTAATTTACGGATTTCGGGAAGCTCATGGACTTTATACCAGGGCTGGGAAAACCAGGCTTGGGAAATGGGGATAAAAGGAGAAGTTGCAGCCAGAACAGAGGCCAAAATCTCAACCCAGCTCTGCTCCGGCAAGCACCCTGGATGCTGGGTTGTACCCCCAAAGCTGGCAGCTCTGGCTGCGGGGTGCTGCTGCTGGGGTCCTTACCGGCATCCCCCAGGCACTGGGTCTGGCTGCAACCTCCTCTTTTGCCAGACATTCTTTCCTTGTCCTCCTTCTCCCATTGCCAGCGCCCTGACCCTTGCCAGGCTTTGGCGATCAGAGGGGCTTTGCCCAGGCTCGGAGGGCAAATATCTGGTGTCTTTAGCTTTGGTAGTCAGCACTGAGCCTGGTCTCCCACCACTGGTTGATGGGAACGTCCCAAGCATAGGAAGGCCCTGGGTGGTTGAAATGGATGAATGCACGTGGAAGGGGCCCTGGGAGGGAAAGCCACGTGGTGGGCGTTATGCACGGGGTTGTCTGGGTGTAGCATCGTTCATCTACCGACGCTTATTAGGTGCCAAGAGGTGGGCAAGGTGCTTTTCCATCCCTGATGTCCTCCGGTCCCACTGGGAGACTGTGGAGATTTGGAGAGTTCAAATAGCAGAGCAGGGGGCTCGGAGCGCACGCCGAGACTATTGGAGGTGAAGCGGACACTGTGCGTTTCAGGGGAGACGCGCCCAAGTGGCCTCACCGGGGGGTGTCCTTGTGGGAACCTGGAACTGGGACAACGGTGAGGTCACCCGCCTGCCACCCGCATTTCCTCCCTTCCTTCTCCCCTCTGGCGTGAGGCCTTGGCCTTCAGCTCAGGCCTGCAGAAATGCTCCTTCTCATTGAGTTTGGTCTCTACCCAGAGCACCCTCTCCTCTTTGGGGGGTGTCCTCTACATTTCAGGGTCCATCCAGGTGCTTTCTCCCCCAGGTGGCTTTTCCACGTGCACCCCTACTGACCTTGGCATGGGCTGATGACGCGCTTACCTTTCAAGGGTCCAGACGGACCCGGTGCTGACGGCTGACGCTTTTTGCCTCTCCCTGCAGCCTCTAAGCACCGCCGGCGTCCCGAGCTCCTCTTCCTCCACCTCCAGGTCAAGGAACCGGTCTCGGTATCGGACCAAGGCCGTGAGCTGCGAGGTAGATGAGAACCTCTTCGGACGTAACAAGGTAACGCTCGCCGAGCCCCTCCAGGTCGCTGCCGCCCGCAGGCAGGACCCGGCCCGGTGTGACTCAGGGCAGAGCTAGCAGCGTCTCCCCGGTAACTCCCAGATGAAAGCAGAGGGGAGTCCTGAGAGCCAGCAGGGGAGCTCTGACATCTAGTGGGGCCCACATACGCAGGGCACCTGGCTTCCCCCCACCCAGCCCGTCCTCATATCTGCACGGCATTGCAAATCTGTTGTAACCCTGGAGGGGAGGGGAGGCTGCAGAAAGTGGGGTGAACATCCTCGAGGAGAACATGGTGGGGCCACGGGACTAAGCTCGAAGACAGCGGGCAACACATTTCTCCTCCATCGGAGAGCAGCCTCAGAACAAAACATAAAGTCCCCCCCATCCCCCTGGTCCTCCATGCAAACCATGTCTCAGCGTCGGGACACAAGCAGGTCTTTATTTGCAAATGTTGTCCTGGCTGAGAGGTTGAGGGCTCCTTTAGTCTACGGCAGTGGTCGGCAAACTGCGGCTCGCGGGCCACATGCGGCTCTTTGGCCCCTTGAGTTTTCAGCAAAGGCCAGCTTAGGAGTAACCGATTAAGTTCATGACAATGTGCCTACCTATATAGATTAAGTTTAAAAAATGTGGCTCTCCAAAGAAATGTTGTCCTGTTGATATTTGGCTCTGTTGACTAACGAGTTTGCCCACCACTGGTCTACGGAGAGATGGCTGTTACGTGGAATAATTTGGTACCCGTGGAGCTCCAGCGGGCAAGCAGGGAGAAAGGCAAGTCCAGAAAGAGGGGGAGGTAGGGAGAGAAGGGCAGCGAGAGGAAGAGAAAAGAGAGCTAGCATACTGACTGCTGGTGTGACCACCTCCGGCAGCGGGAGCGCCGGGGAGAGGAGAGACCTCCATCCCTGCTTCTCTCCAGCTTCACTGTGAGGGGACTTTTCATTTTTTAAAAATTAAAAAAAATTAAAAATTTTTTTTAAAAATGAGGTTGTCCTTGACCTTCACAAATTGTTTTCTTTTCTTTCTTTTCTTTCTTTCTTTCTTTCTTTCTTTCTTTCTTTCTTTCTTTCTTTCTTTCTTTCTTTCTTTCTTCCTTCCTTCCTTCCTTCCTTCCTTCCTTCCTTCCTTCCTTTCTTTCTTTCTTAAAAATATATTTTATTGATTTTTTACAGAGAGGAAGGGAGAGGGATAGAGAGTTAGAAACATTGATGAGAGAGAATCATCGATCAGCTGTCTCTTGCACACCTCCTATTGGGGGCATGCCCGCAACCAAGGTACATGCCCTTGACTGGAATTGAACCCGGGACTTTTCAGTCCACAGGCCGACGCTCTATCCACTGAGCCAAACCGGTTTCGGCTGAAGGGACTTTTCAGAGGGATGAAGACAGGCACCCTCCTGCATTTAGAGAACCCCATTTGGTCGCTGTTCTCCTCTTGGCACGGGAAAGAACCAAGGGATGCGATCTCATTCGCACGCTTCTGCTTGTTTGGGTCCATGCGGACTCTGCCAGTCAGAGCAGAGACAGGCTGGGAAACGGCTGCGTAGTCCTGCCGCCCAGCAGTAGGGGCAGCCAGAAAGATGCCTTCCCTGGCCCTGCTTCTCTGGCCTTACTGCTGGGTGAGAGTCCGGGAAGTCTCTCAACCAGCAGCAGGGGGCAGAAGGGGCCTGTGGCATGACTGACATGCCCACTCGGAAGCAGAGATGGGCACCAGGTGGCAGCACCAGTCGGGACCTCTGTGCAGTGTGAGGTCCGCGGGCCAGGAAGGACCTCCTCGGAGGGGTTCCCGCCTCCCTCAGGACCACAATCACCGCGTTAAGGAGGAATGAACATTTCTCCGGGGTTCAGAACCTTCTTGAAATAAGCAATTTCATTTTCTTTTCTTTCTTTTTTTTAAAAAAAATATGTTTTATTGATATTTTACAGAGAGGAAGGGAGAGAGCCAGAGAGCCAGAAACGTCGATGAGAGAGAAACATCGACCAGCTGCCTCTTGCACACCCCCACCGCGGATGTGCCCGCAACCAATGTACATGCCCTTGACCAGAATCGAACCTGGGACCTTTCAGTCCACAGACCCACGCTCTACCATTAAGCCAAACTGGTTTCGGCGATTTCATTTTCTTATTAACTCCTTCATGGTCAGAAAATTTTTTGGGGGGGAAATCACATCTATCTAATTGGTATTCTTGATGAATTCTAACTCTCTGACTTTCTCACGTTAGATTTAAGGCCCGGTCACATTTACCCATTTCTAACTTGTCCTCCCACCCCCCACCCCCACCCCCGCCTCCCATGTAGCTTTCTTTGAGGAAAATATGAATATCATCGATTGAATGAGTCTGTAACACATTGTATTGCTTCAGGTCCACAGTGAGAGGATCACTTCCTCTTTTACAAACCCTGGCAAGATGTCAGTCTGGAGCTTTTATTCCTGATGGTTTTAGGTTAGGTACGGACACACCCTAGCAACCCCCACTTCCTATCCATCCAGGAGTCTCTGCACCAGTTAGAGGAGAGGCTTTGTCCTCGGAAGAGCCGACCAGTACCGAGCACATCCGGCCATGTCCGAGTGCGGAGCGCCACCCACTCCCTCGGCACCGTGGCTGCCCTCGTGGGCCCGCAGCCTGGGCCCCAGCCAGCCTCCCCTGCCACCGGATAGGGTGGAAGCCCCAGGAGGGGGGAGGGCCACACTTGAAGTTCAGGACGGACCAGCAGGAAGGGAGGCGGCGACTGGCTTCTCAGCTGTCCTTCTGGGCCCACAGCCCCCGGCCCTGAGCGACAGCCCCATCGTGCTGCTCCGAGATAAGCGTGCCATCCAGCAGACGTTCTCTGAGCTGGCCTCCGAGCACAAGCCAAAGACCATCCAGCTCATCACCCGGGACCTGGTCCGGAAACTCATGTGAGTATCCAGGGCCCATGCCCGCCCCCCGCCCCCCACCCAGCTGCCCCGCTGCCGAGGACCTGCGCAGGGAAACGGGGAACCCACCAGGTTCCATGCAAGTCTCCCCTTCTTTCCTGGTCGCTTCCCCTGTTGGGTCATGATGGTTCTCCTTCTTCCTTCTTCTTCTTGACCTCTTAGCTTCCCCCCTCTTGTACCTGTTATTTCCCCTACCCTTGATTCTCAACAACTTCTTCTTTTAAAAAAAAATATATTTTTTATTGATTTTTTTTTTTACAGAGAGGAAGGGAGAGGGATAGTTAGAAACATCGAAGAGAAACATCGATCAGCTGCCTCTTGCACGCCCCCTACTGGGGATGTGCCCGCAACCAAGGCACATGCCCTTGACTGGAATCGAACCTGAGACACCTTGAGTCGGCAGGCTGACGCTCTATCCACGGTTTGGGCTTGACTCCCAGCTTCTTTCTCTGCCTTCTCCTCTCCCTGCTGTGGAACCTCAGGGGCAGGGAGCGGGGCGGGGCTTCGGGGGTCCTCCCTGAGCCCCCAGGAGGGCCCTTGGTGGAGGGAATGGTCCAGATGAATCACTTCCTTTTGGCTGCATCAGGAATCCGAAGCAAAGGGAAACTGACCCGATGCCTAATTAGGCCCTTGGCATCTTCCCAGGCTCCGAGGCCAGAGGAGGAAATTCCCACAGGCTCTTGGGTTCTTTTGGGATTAGGTCAGCACCGCTTCCCGCCCGGAGCTGGCCCGGGCCCGGCCCCTCCTGCGGGGTTGAGGCCGCACTCAGCAGTGTGACATGAGCCGGCGTGCTGCTCCGCGGCTCTCTGAAACCATTCTTTCTGCTCTGGCCCCCTTGGCTAAAAGCTTGCATTTCTAGAAAATGCTGCCTGTGTCACGAGCTGGGACACAGTCCCAGGAGCACTGTCTGGTCAGTCCTGGCATCACACGTCAGCAGCCCTGTGGCCCGACAAATGGTCCCATACGGAGGGGTCTAGTTCTGAAAACACACTGGAGAGGAAGTGGCCAGTTCCTGGTCAGGGCTGCCGAAAGCCCACGAGATGCCCCCTCGGATTCAGATTATTCCCGGTCGTTTCAGATTCCGGGCTCTTTAGGGCCCGCCACTCAGTGAACCAGGAGCTCGTGGCTGAGCCCCGAATCCATCCACTCGTTTGTTCCACCTCCTGGACCTCCCCCCCACATTAGTTTTACTGGGTGAGGTTTCACTTCCTGCCTCATCTCCTGGCCTGGTGGCTGTTAAAGGGCCTCACCCAGAAGCGGCTTGATTCCCACCCCCTGCCTCCCCCGCCCCCATCTTTAATGTATGTCATTTGTTTGTAATCATCATAATTACCTATTGGTTTGTTGAATGGTTGGGCACCTGGAAAGGAGAGGTCTATAGACGTGTCTCCAACTGTGTTGATCAGACATTCTAATTAATATTTAAGGTTCAAAGCTTCTCCCTGGGCTGAATGGACAGGGTGTCTAGCTTTCTCACCGGCATTCATTTCAACCTGTCTGGCGTCCCCGTGCCCTTTTTATGTCATCCTTGAGGAATCATCTATTTTTAAAGTTGAATTCGGCAGCTTTGTTGTGAGTTCTCCCTCTGTTTCCCCACGCTGGGCTGGAGACGAGGCTGCCCATGTGGTTAAGACAGAGACGGCGCGTCCTGGACGACAGCGCGTTTGTAATCCAGCAAGGAAACAGGCCTGCCCAGCGGCTACGACAGGGCAGGGAGAGCAGATCGCGGCGGGCTCGGAGCAGGAGGTGGTCTGCTGGTGGGGAGGGGGTGGTCTGCGTATGTGTACATTGTGGGGAAGGCCACGAATGGCCACACAGAGATGGCAGCATAGGAGCTGGGCCTTTTAGGAAGAGTTCTTAAAATGTCCCTATAGCCTAGGATGCCACGTCACCCTCTCCTGGGATGGTTTTCCCGGCCACGTCTGTGCCGGAGGGATGGCAATGACGAGGGAGGAAGAGAGCAGAGAAGCCTGCCGCAGAGCGCCCACAGCCTTCCTAATTTTGCTCATTCCTGTGTCAGCGTTCCCACAGAGGATCCCTCCGGGGAGTCCCTCATCATGAGTCCCGAAGAGTTTGAGCGGATTAAGTGGGCATCCCAAGTGCTGAGCAAAGAAGAACTCGAGGCCAGGGTGCAGGCCTTCAAGAAGGAGAAGGAAGCCGCCTTGGTAGCTAACCCCCTCGAGCCCTGGTCCCCGCGGACGGGAGGCAGAAGAGAGATGTCCTGGGGAGAGGCCAGCTTCCCTTGAGATGGGGGGGGGCGGGGGGGGGGAGGTGTCTAGTTAGGGGACCCTGGAACAAGGCATGGGTGGAGACATGCTGTAGAATGAAGGTCAGTTGTGGGAGCAACGGGGTGGGGGGAGAGGGCAGACGGGAGGGGTGAGGATCAAGCCAGGCTGAGGAACCTCTGGGAACCTCTGACAGCATGGTGGGGTGGACCGAACACAATATCGGGTCACTTGTGGTAGCCGGCCCAGTGCCCAGGACACAGCGCACTGACGCAGACGGTCTTCTGTAGGATGCCGTCACCATACGCAAGAAGGCCATGAAGCAGAGGGACATGATTTGGATGAAGAACAAGAAGCTCGATGAACTAGAGGAGGAGGCCAAGGAGAGGGCCGAGCACCTTCTGCAGAGAGCCAATAAGCTGCGGATAGAGCAGGAGGAGGAGCTCAGGGACATGAGCAAGGTCGGGGCTCTGCCCTTTCCCCTCCTCTTACCCACACATTGGACAGCATTGGCTTCAGCTGGAGGTGGGGCCAGGAGGGGCGGAGGGGAGGGCTTGCTGGGGGGGTTGGGGAAGGAAGGCCGGTGGGGCGGGGGGAGGGGGAGACCTGCACCTGCCATGTGGTTGCTGTGATCGAAGGGAGCTCTGGCTTTGCCTTGAGCCAGTGGTGTGGCCTTCAGCGCGTCTCTTGGCCCTCCGGAACCTTGCCCTTCTTCTTTTGTAGAGTGAGGGTGGAATTATTGGAAGGAGTATATGGGACAGGCTTTGCAAAGTGTGGATTGACCAATACATAGGAGGAGTCTGCTTTTATTCTCATCCCGCTAGTCCAATTCTGGCCCCAGAGGGTGGTCAGGCAATGGAGTTCTTTTTGAAGTGCCTTAGCTGAGAGCATAAAGGCCAGCGGCTCATTTGAACTCCTCATTGGCATGTGGTTCACGTCCCAACCCGATGAACAATGCTGACCCCCCCCCCAACGCCTTCATCTACACGCTGTCTCTCTACCTCACCCTCCTTTTATTTTTGAAAGCTTTTGCTTTATGGTTCTTACTGATGGTCCTGGGTTTTCCTCCCCTGCTGTATCACGTTGGGCTTTTCCACCTTGAAAATTTGGTGACTTGGACTCTGCCTGAGGGTTTTAGTTTGCCTGAGGAGTAGAACAAGGGTCTTAACTGCGGTTCTCGGGTCCCTAAGGGGGACCATGTAGCTCTGAAGTTTCATGGAGATTTTGTGTGTCTACTCGAGGGGGCCATAGCTCTCACCATAGTCCCAAAAGTGTGATCCATGGCCCCCAACATTAAGAGTCAGTTTCCCGAAAGATGCATGTAGCAGGAACCCAGTAAGTATTATGTTTGAATAACAGTAAAGGGAAGGTCCAATAGAAGAATGCTCATGCTTTTCTGGGCTTGTGAGCAGCCATGTGCATTGCTAGCACACGTGATCATATTCTAGTCCCTTTTCTCTTCCCTCCAACTTCCACACCCCTCATGGCGCATCCCCCCCCAATCTTATCCCCAGACCTAGTACCACTATTTCACTTCCACTCCGCAGATCATCCTTAATGCCAAGTGCCATGCCATCCGGGATGCCCAGATCCTGGAGAAACAGATTATTAAAAAAGAACTGGATGCAGAGGATAAGCGGTTGGATCAGATGATGGAGGAGGAGCGGCAGAAATTGGTTCAAAGGCAGGAGGATCTTGACACGAAGAGGAGAGAGGAAAGAATCCGGTAAGGAGGTGGTTTTGGCATCTTTCTTTCTGCCATTTTCTTGAATCTCTAGGTCCAGGTAGACTTTCACAGAGGGAAGAGATGAGAAAACGGCCGTTGTCATCATCTGTTTTTTTTCTCAAAACCTTTATAAAGTGATTATGGAACCACAGACCTTCCTAAAGCTTGTTTCCAAAGACCACAACAGGTGCTTCACCACCTGGCCCCTAGCCAGCCTCATTTGTCACCATTTCCTGCCCTCTACTCTATGTCCCCCCCGCCCCCCAATGCCAGGTTTTGTTACAAGTTCATGACTTTTGTTGCTCCCACTTTTCCTTGGAAAACACTGTCTCTTCCCTTAGTACCGTATTTGCCTGCGTATAAGACGATTTTTTGGCCCTGAAAAATACGTATTTACCAGCGTATAAGACGACTGGGCGTATAAGACGACCCCCTAACATTTCCACTAAAAATACAGAGTTTGTTACTGGGTGTCTTAAACTCTTACTCACTACTCGTCGTATAAGACTACCCCCCACTTGGAGGCATATTTTTCAGGGCCAAAAAATCGTCTTATACGCCGGCAAATATGGTATGTAGTTTGCTGTCACCTCCCCTGAGACACCTCCGTCACTTCCCCGGGAGGCTCAGTGCCCCGTCACACTGTGTTGAGACCCAGCACACCACTTCTTGCATTGCTGTCTCTGGCCCTCACTACACGGCACGATCATGGAGGACAGAGTCCCTGCCTCATTTATTTCTGTAGCTCCTGGGCCTAGCAGAGTGTTTGGCCTGTAGTAGGCTCTTAGTACACGTTTGGACGGACGAATTTGGTTTTCTTCATTTTACAGAAAAGGATAAGACCCAGAACAGGTAAATTATAAAACCACGGTGTTTTATGTACAACAAAAATCACCATATACTACAAAAATCACCTCCATACCTAGTGCTTGCACTCCACTGAATGGCAGTTCTCTTTCCCCATCTGCATTCTGTTCTCTTGCACCACTCACCTCTAGACTTCTGGTAGGCACCTGGTAGACTATAGTAGGCTTCCAATAAAAGTTTATTCGATGGATAAATGGCTCTTCATCTTCTGCATAAATAGCTCCAATCAATGAAATATCTCTGCCTCATTAGGCAGCTCTAATGACTTGAGCTGGTCCTTGTATTGAGTTTAAACCTGCTTCCATGCAACTCTTACTCACTACTCCTGTTTATTTCATCTGGAGTCATGAAGCCATCAAGTGCTCTACTTGAAAGTGACTTTTGTACTCTTTCTCCTAGATGCTTATTCTAATCAGTGCCATCTCTCATTCTCCCAGTCTTTACTTGTATATCACGAGGCCTGGGTGCTTCCAAATTTATTGACATCCCAATAACACATAGGGAACCATGCAATACTGGTTGTAGAATCGGGTTTGCCAGACTTGGCCCTGTTGAGTAGCACTTGACAACCTCAAAATATAAGGTAGGGTATAAAAAAGAGGCTTAGCAAACTAGGCATGGGAAGTTGGGTGGGGTGACAAGACACAGGGTGATAGCAGGGGAATTGGAGGAAGGGGAAGTCTTTTCCAGAGAAGATGGGAGAGGAAGGGAGAGAAAGATAGAAACATCAATGATGAGAGAGAACCATTGATTGGCTTCTTCACACCCCACACTGGGGATCGAGCCCACAACCCGGGCATGTGCCTGACTGGGAGTCGAATCATGACATCCTGGTTCATAGGTCGATGTTCAACCGTAGGCTTTGCAACTCTTGACGTTCTGTGGAGCTAGCATGCAAAGCTAGCTCCCTGTGATTACTCTGGGAAGGCTTGGGAGGTGGTAGCATTTCAGAAGCTCTTTACACGCTGAAAGGGAGATGGTTCATTATATGGGGTGCACTCTTGGGAACAAGTGAAGAAAGGGAATATCAAGAGGTATGAGCCCCAGAACCAGGAGCTTGGAAGAGAGAGGACTGACCCCTTGAGACACTGGGAAGGACTTTGGTCTGGGCTCAGGAACCATAGCGATGGTTAGGGCACACACCTCAAATGGTTCTTGCCATGCCTCCCATTCTGGGAGTCACTTGGGTGAAGTTTGGAGCCCAGAGGAACAGACCCTTGATTTCTAAGACAACGTGGCTCTGTTTCCTCCAGAGGAAAATGGCACATTATGCAACAGATGCAGAAGAAGCAGGAGGAGCGATCCCTGTTTACGGAGCAGCAGGAGCAGGAGAAGGAGCAGATGCTGGAGTACATGGAGAAGCTCCAGGAGGAGGATCTCAAGGTAACAGGGCTGGGCGGATGGGCCAGGTTCTACCGGAACCGGCAACAAAGCCCTCCAAGATTTGGGGATTCCAGGCACACGTTCGTTTCACAACATCAACACCACCATCAACTTTTTATTGCCACAGTGAACATTTATTTGGCCATGGCGCCATGCGGAGGATGAGCAAAGGTTTAGAGAGAGACTGTCCCTGCCTCCCAGGAACCACGGGGTCCAAGACCGACATGTCCATGCGAGTGGACTCATAAAGTAAATAGATGGCTGCTTGCTTTACACAAATAAACAGATGGGTGCATTATGGTCTCCCCTCAATTACTTGGGGGACATTATACACTTTGTCGATGAATGTAGCAGTGTCTTAGTTCTAGGCCTCCTGCTGCTACCTCATTCAAAGAACACAGCATCCCGGTGTCTTTAATTGTGTTGACGAGCCAAACCCTTTTTCCTGTTAGCCTAAATAAAATTAGTAGGCTTATTTGTTGCATAAGGAATGATGAAATACCTGACCAAACTAAGTAGACTTAAAAAAAAATTCTCTTTTATTTGCCTGACCTGGTCTGTTGCAGTATACAAGTAGGGACACGGCAAGCATTTGGAGCATTTATTATTTTTCCCCCCTCAATTTTTCAGTTTTGAAAAATTTCACACACACCAATTGAAAAAAATTGTACTGCACGCATAATACTTCACCGATTTAATGATTGTTAATATGCCTTAGTTGCTTGTCTCTTTTAGATGTATTTGCATATTCTGTTACTGTTAAACTATTTAAAAGTGAGTTGCAGATATCTTGACACTTACCTATTAAATGCTTCAGTCTGCATCCCTGAAGAATAAAGCATTCTATTACATGTCAACAGAACTATTATCACTTCCCCCACCAAAAAAAATCTAATAATCCTATATCATTTAATATTTAATTCACAGTCAATTTCCATCAATTGTTCCAAAAATATATTTCAGTTGTCTTCTTTTTCCAAACCAGGACCACTCACTTAAGTTGCTTTAGTGTGTGTTGATCTAGACTTCCTTCCTTCCTTCTTTCTTCCTTTATTCATTCCTTTATTTTTATAACACTGGTATTTTGAGGCATTCCAGGCTGGTTGACTTGAAGGATGTCCCACATTCTGATTTGTCTGATTGTTTCCATTTAACTTGTGGAACGCGCATGCTTTTATTTTGTGCCTCCTCCCTCATATTCATGGATGGTTGAGTTGTCATTTGGCGGTGAGTGACAGAGGCCCCGGAAGGGTCTTACGAATGGCCTTGTAATTATGAAGGCTTCTCGGAGCACCTGCAATGTGGGAGAAAGATCGCCTGGATGGTTAGGGATGGTGAGGGGCCATGCAGCCTTGTGAACTGCTTGAGAAGGGGATCAACAGGGAAACGAAGACAGAGAGACCTGATCACATTCCTGGCTCAGGAGAGAGAGGAATAGGTCCAGGAAGGAGAGGCAAGGGGTAAATACGTAGGGAAAGGGGTGAGGAATGAAGGCTGGAAAGACCAATTAGATTGTGGTGAGTGGGAATGGTGGGCTCACTGAGAAGATTCCTGGTGTCGTTGAGTCAACACCATTGCACTGATATTGTGTCATTGTCATTTTGCTACCCTTCTTTTTAAAAAACAATATTTTTATTGATTTCAGAGTGGAAGGGAGAGGGAGAAGAGAGAGAAACAACAATGATTAGAGAGGCACAGGTTTCTACTTCAAATTGCCTAACAGTACTGCCTGCAGACTCAGGGAGTGCCTATCAGAAGGGCAGCAAGGCCGAAACCGGAGTAGCTCAGAGGTAGAGCGTCGGTCTGCAGACTGAAAGGTCCCAGGTTCGAATCCGGTCAAGGGCATGTACATTGGTTGCGGGCACATCCCCGGTAGGGTGTGTGCAGGAGGCAGCTGGTCGATGTTTCTCTCTCATCGACGTTTCTAGCTTTCTATCTCTCTCCCTTCCTCTCTGTAAAATATCAATAAAAAATATTAAAAATAAAAGAAGGGCAGCAAGGCCCTACCGGCGTGGCTCAGTGCTTGAGCGTCGACCTATGAACCAGGAGGTCACGGTTTGATTCCTGGTCAGGCCGTATGCCCAGGTTTCGGGCTCGGTCCCCAAGGTGGGGCATGCAGGAGGCAGCCTGGGCATATGACCTGTCCAGGAATCAAACTGTAACCTCCTGGTTCATAGGTCGACACTCAACCACTGAGCCACGCCGGTGGGGCCTCGCTGTCCTTCTCACAGGCACTCCCTGAGTCTGCAGGCAGTATTGTTAGGCAATTTGAAGTAGAAACCTGTGCCTCTCCAGCTTAGATTTGCCTTATCATCTTGGGATGGTGCGAGGGCAGTTTTCCCACCTTCCTAATAGGATGGAGAAGAGTGAGGGGAGTTCTCCTGGGGTTGCTTTGCAATGGGTTCAAAGATGAGAAGCAGGGAAGGTCCTTTGGTATCTTAGAAATGAAATGAACCAACAAAGGCAACAAATTAAAAAAGCAAATACACAGGCAAAGAAATAAGTCAATAGCCAGAACCGGTTTGGCTCAGTGGATAGAGCCTCGGCCTGTGGACTGAAAGGTCCCAGGTTTGATTTCGGTCAAGGGCATGTACCTTGGTTGCCGGCATATCCCTGGTAGCGGGTGTGCAAGAGGCAGCTGATCGATGATTCTCTCTCATCGATGTTTCTAGCTCTCTATCCCTCTCCCTTCCTCTCTGTAAAAAAATCAATAAAATATATTTTAAAAAAAGAAATAAATCAATACATATATGATTGTATGTTTTAGATCAGAGGCCGGCAGCTTTTTAAAAAATATATATATTTTATTGATATTTTACAGAAAGGAAGGGAGAGAGACAGAGAGCTAGAAACGTCCATGAGAGAGAAACATCGACCAGCTGCCTCCTGCGCACCTTCTACTGGGGATGTGCCCGAAACCAATGTACATGCCCTTGACCGGAATCGAACTTGGGATCTTTCAGTCCGCAGACCGACGCTCTACCGCTGCGCCAAACCAGTTTCGGCAGGTCGGCAGCTTTTTTAGCTTTGCGAGTCAATGGGATTAGGTAATGTCTGGGGTACCAATGACACTGGAGGCCTAAAACTGGGGTGGTGGTGGTGGTGTGGGAAAAGGTAGGAAGGAAAGGAAGAAAGGGAGAAGGGGAAAAAGAAGTGTAAGAGTTAGAGCAGCAAAAGGGGAGACGTGGTGTGTGTGTGAGGAGGCGGGTACGGTGAGAGTGCAGGCATGCTGGTAGCCATGACTCAGGCCCCACGTGGACTTGGTTAGAGGCAGATGTGCTGTGCTAATCTGGCTCAGAAGGCTTCCTGGAAGAAGAAGCCCTGACCTGGGCCGTGAGCCAGGCTGGGGAGAGCTGGTAGACTTGCCTTGGGTGAGTCAGGGTAGCAGCTGGGCTGTGGAGGTGCTGGAAGACCAGGGAGGGGTTTAGCCTTTGAAGAAACGGAGGGAGCTGGAAACAGCGTGGGAGGGAGGGTGAGTGGATGAGTAGATGAGTTCGAAGCAAGGGGTCTGATAGAGGATGTAGGGAGGCAGCTGCACAAAATTTCAGTGTCCCTCCCCATTGGAGCCGGAAGAGGTGCGTGGCTCAGAGGTGGCCTGATGATCAGGAGCTTCCAAAGGCTTGGCGCTGGGAAAGGCAGGGGATTCTTCCTCAGAGGGGGTCTTCCCCCTCAGTTGTCACCTTGGTTCTCTGATCTCTATCACTCATTGCGTTTCTGTGTCTAAGCTGTTGTTTTTTTCCTTTTATCAATAGTTATCTCTTTTAGCAATAGTTTGTTGAGTATTTTCTGTTTTTTTCTCTCTCAATTGGGCTACATGTTGTTGACAAAGAGAGGAAGTGTGACACATGGCCCCTGTTCTCTAGCTGTGACAGAATGAACGCACAGGCATGCTATTAAATCCCAGGAGGTGTGCCGACATTAAGCAAGGAAGAGAGAATTGCAGCTTGGGGCAATCAAGTAAGATTTCCAGAGAAGGTTGGAAGTTTAATGTAGATAGCTCAGGTTTTCAGATTCTGGCTCTGCAGTTGAGTAGCTATTAGACTCTAGGCAAATTACTTAAACTCTGGGCCTCATCTCCATTTTCACGAGAGATAACGAGGCCTAACTTTCAGGGGTTTAGGTTGTATTTCGCTGCTAGAAATAGGCTATGTGCTCAATGAATAGGAATATCCAATTAGGGCAATACTTATTATTGAAATAGTCACTATTAATGATGACCAAAATTTTGGGTTTAAGTAGAAGGGAATTGAAGATAGGAGAAGCACACCATGAGCAAAGCCATAGGGATGGGGTTTGGCATGACATGTGCAAGACACTGATTAGAATTTTAAAATCCTCCACTTCCTGAGAGTATAAATAGATCAACAGTGTCAGGGGCTGCCACAAAGTCAAGTCGGATGAAGACTGTAAAGAGGCCATTTGCCTGAAAGAGGTCATTGACAACTCTTGAAAGAACAGTGTTGGCCTCGCCAGTTTGGCTCGGAGGATAGAGCATTGGCCTGCGGACTGAGGGTCCTGGGTTCGATTCTGGTCAAGACCACATGCCCGGGTGGCAGGCTCCATCCCCAGTAGGGGGTATGCAGAAGGTAGCCAATCAATAATTCTCTTTCATCATAGATGTTTCTATCTATCTCTCCTTCCCTCTCTAAAATATATATATATACCAGAGGCCCAAAGTATGAAAAATCGTGCAAGGGGTTCAGCCCTGGCTTCATCCAGAAGGTCATCCAGAAGGACATCGGTCTAATTAGCATTTTATGCTTTTATTATTATAGATGATAGCTTTAACAAAGAATAGCTATGGAAGCATTTGTGTCTCTGAGTCTATGTGTGTCTCTTAATCCTTATGTGCCAGTGACTTTAGGTCGTGTCCCCTTCTACTCTGAGGCCCTCTTTCTTTTGCTGGCAGGACATGGAACGAAGGCACCAGGAGAAACTGAAGATGCAAGCTGAGATTCAGCGCTTCAAAGATGAGAGCCAGAAACAGAAAGCAGAGCTGCAGGCTCATGAGAAGCTGGCAGACCAGTTGGTGATGGAGTTCACCAAGAAGAAGATGGTAGGGACCTGCTTTCTGATAATTAGGACTTGTGGCCAGGAATGGAATGTCTGCCATGGGGAGAGGCAGGCCTGGGAACTGAGGGAACTCCAAGGCAAAGCAGCCCTGTCTTCTTCTAAAAGTTAAGTACTTCTTTCAAGGGCTTGGCTTCTTTTTCTCCTCATCTCGGCCAGTCCACTTGTTCTTTAATGGAGAATAGCCTGGAAAAAAACACACACCCAAATTAGGGTGTTATTATCATCGTTAACACCTTTGATTAGAAGTTGGGATTGAGGGTCAGGTGCAGGCAGGAAAGAAAATTAAAACTATTGGTGAAATTAAAGTTTCCAGTGGAGTCCTCATGACCCGGATAATTATATCATCATTAATCACGAGTCAGCTTTCCATAAGTGTCTTGTGAAAACTCCCATATTGGGCATCCTGTGTTGGATGCTGGACTCAGAAAATAGAATCTTTCCTAACCCTCACTGTGGAACCCATAGAACAAATGCACATGGAACAGAAGGTAACATCTGGAATGGTTACCGGGGGATAAAAGTTAGGAAGCTGCAGGCTCATTCTAAGGCAAAATGGGGTGATGGAATGATTGGCTCTGTGAGGAGTGTTGAGCAAAAGAAAGATTTTAAGCACCATTTAGATGGAGTGAACACGAATTTTTGTGAAAAGAAAGGGAAGGATTCAAGGTGGCAGAAAAATGCATTCAATTCTAAGTGTGTTGGTCCTGTCTCGTCTCTGGTGTTGAGCTTCCATGATGACAGAGGGCACATCATACTTCTCCATAGTAGTGAGTTTTAATGATGGACAAGGGAAGGATCAAGGCATATGTGATATACCTAAAATACTCCAAATGCAATGCACAGAAAGGAAGCTTAACAAACCTATTTGTTAGCTTTGGCTTTCTTATTGGATGCAGGGATACACAGGGCACAGAATGAGAATGCAAGCTGAAGGGCATAGATGGTTTGTGCATAACAGCGATCACACAACTGCTCTTTGTTGAGAGCTGAGTCTGTGCACAGGCTCTGTGCCAAGTGCTTCACGAGTGTTGTCTCAT
This sequence comes from Vespertilio murinus, assembly GCA_963924515.1. Lineage (NCBI taxonomy): Eukaryota > Metazoa > Chordata > Mammalia > Chiroptera > Vespertilionidae > Vespertilio > Vespertilio murinus. Next base: position 34,787,264 of record OZ004719.1, read on the forward strand.
TTGATCATTACAACCCCCTCGTGGACCTAGTCACTTATTGATTCAAAGGTTAACTAATCCTGAATGCTTCAATGTGTGTCCAGTGTCAGACGAGGCTGAACACACCTAGACCAACAGAACTCAGCGGCTACGTCCCTGAACAGGTGAAGGTGGTGTCAGAGTTAGTGAACAGATCTGCTGGCTGTGGCAGAGTGTCTGTGTTGGCCATGATAAGAAATGAGGTGATGAGGTGACAGGGAGTTGAGAGCAGTTGTTGGGGGTGCCTGGAACCTTGAGCAGAGCTAGAAGCAGGGAGCGATGGGAAATCACCATAGAGTTCTGGGCAGGAGAGGAATGTGCCTTGTCTTCATCCAAGGAGAGAACATAGATGGGATTTGCTGCAAGAGGATGATGACTGACAAGGGGATCAGGCACCTGGGCATACGCACAGCCCACTGTAAGTGTCCAAGTGTGTCACAAGCCCTTTCCTGACCTCAGTGGTCTCTGTTCTTACAGCCTCTTTAGAGCTGGTTGGCTATGAAAGCCTCCAGCATTCTCTGCCCTGCCATCTAGAGCACAGGGGGGGACAGAGAGACCAGCGTGGTGTACAGCCATTATGCACAGCTCACAGGCAGGCACTCACTGGGCTGCACAGAAGCCTGGGTAGATAGAGTGAGAGTGAAGGAAAGTTCCTTATGGGAAGATGACATTTCCACTCAATCGGAGCCATTAGTCTGTGACTGCCCTGGAATGGCGGTTGGGAAGATGGACTTGGTAAGCTTTTAGGGATATATCTGTTCTTTCGGAGGAGTAGCAGAGGGAGCGAAGTGGGATGGTTCAGTCCTTAGGTATCTGCTAACCACCGTGGGACTGCCCAAAGCGTGTTGGCCATTTGCCCAGGGACTAATGAGATAACCCCCACCTGCTGAACTTTACAAGACAGGCAGGGAGCCACCAGCGGTTACTCTCAGAAACTTGGCCCAGTGGCCATGTAACCTGGTAGTTGTGAAGCTGGAAGGAGCATGCGGACTGTGCTCAGGAAACCTGCGTCAAAGCCTGACCAGCCATGCCCTCCTAGGCAGGAACCTTAATCTCTGTGAACATCAGTTTCTTCAGCTACAATATCTATCTCAGGAGATGTGAGGACCCTAACCCTAACGCAGGAGGAAGTATGTTATAAATTTGCTAACTGGTTTTATGTCCTTGCATTGCTGGTCGTTTTGCTGTCCAGGGAGGAGTGAGGCCATAGGGGAGGTCCTGGACAGATGGGTGTGGGGGCTTGGTTTCTCTCTGCAAGGCGGGCCAATGGGAGATGCCCTACAAAGCTTTTCTTGTTGGCAGGCTCGAGAAGCAGAGTTTGAGGCTGAGCAGGAGAGAATCAGGAAGGAGAAAGAGAAGGAGATCTGCCGCATGAGGGTCCTGCAAGAAAGGGCCCAGGATTACCTGGCAGAAAAGGTACCTGTTTTCTACCTCCCACCATCTCTTCCATTTCCTTAACTGTTCCTGTGGCAGCCGCTCCGATGGCCTCAAGGGTGGAGAAGTAGAAGAAGTGATCTAGACCCCTGTCATCTCAAAGAGAAGGGAGGGTCTGCTTCCAGTGTGTGAGGCAGCAAGGACTGAGCATGCATTATGGGCTTACGGTTCAAGAGAAAGTTTTTGACTGTTCTGTAAAGAACGTTCAAGCTTAACTAATCATTGAAATGTGTTACTGGAGGAAACCATAACATCTCTGTTATTAGCTGTTTTTATTTTATTTATTTATTATTATTTTATTTTGCAAAAAAAGCCTTTTATTCCATGCTAGCATGGGCTCTGTCCCACTTACACTGACAGCGGCATGGCAGAAGAGAGCGAGCTTCAACAGATCAAAGGGTTTTTATAGGGGTGGTGATGTCACTGCTTTGGCTGACCCCAATTGGTTGGGTGAGGGCTAGGTCCAGTTACAAAATGGAGGGTCAGGAGTTAGCCCTGCCCTGCCCTCTCATTCCCCCTTGTCTTATGTGCACGAGTCAAATCATTGACTCAGCCCACTTCCTTTAAGGGTACAGTTACCAAGACCCTTGGTACCACAGTTCCCATCAGTACTGTCCTTACTGAAGTATTAGCAGTTTTTAAAATTAGAAGCAGTCACAGGACTATCTGGAGGTGTTTGAGGTACAGGAAAAGCATTGGGATGAGTGAGGCGGAAGGACAAGATGATCCCTCAGGGTACCTTCTTGCCTGAAAGTTCTTTTTCTTTTAAATATATTTTTACTGATTTCAGAGAGAGGAAGGGAGAGGGAGAGGGGGAGAGAGAGAGAGAGAGAAACCTCAATGATGAGAATCATGGATCAGCTGCCTCGTGCATGCCCCCTATTGAGGATGGAGCCTGCAACCTGGGCATGTGCCCTGACCAGGAATCAAAGCCATGACCTCCCAGTTCCTAGGTCGAGGCTCAACCACTGCACCACACTGGCCAGGTGCCCTGAAAGTTCTATGACAGGACTGCATGTATTCTTCCCTAGAATAACTTTGCTACTAGAGAAATCCATGCAGCTTCTCAAAGCAGCTGTGTCAGCGTCAGTCTTCCTCTCCCTGCTGCCGTTTCATCCACTGAGAATCACTGATCAACTTCAAAAACTTCTCAGGCTGAGTGGGGGAGTCTGTGAAGGGGTGTCTTCCCACGGCACCTGGTCCCTGTGAGATTGTTTTGCCACCTTCACTGGTCTCCCCACCCTCTGCTTTCCCAGGATGCCTTGCGGGCAAAGCGCAACCAGGAGGTTGCAGACAGAGAGTGGCGCAGGAAGGAAAAGGAAAACGCGCAGAAGAAGATGGAGTCAGAGGCCATGCTGCGGAAAACGCGGCTGGAGCAGGTGGCGTTCAAGGAGCACGCTCTGGCAGTGCAGGTGCAACGGGACCGGGATGAATTCGACAGGATCCTTCGGTAGGAGGGGTGGAGCGTCCGCTCCCTTTCCTTGCGCTGTGGCTGGGATGCCCATAGACAGATACCCATCCACCTTGCCCAGGTGGGCGGGGTCATTCTATCCACATGGATGATTGGAACATTTCAGACACTCGAGCCAAGAATCTTTAAATCTAATTTTGATATTTTAAAATTGATTTCAGAGTGGAAAGGAGAGGGAGAGAGAGGTAGAAACATCAACGATGAGAGAGGATCATTGATTGGCTGCTTTCTGCAAGACCCCCACCCTGCAGGGGTTCAGCCCTCAACCCAGGCATGTGCCCTGAGGGAATCAAACCGTGACCTCCTGGTTCACAGGCCGATGCTCAACCACCGAGCCACGCCGGCCAGGCCAGCCAAGAATTTTATGATTAGAGAGTTGGAAACGTGGAAGTGTTGAAGGATTTAGGGATTGTTGGGATTATTTATCTTGGAGTGTTGAAGGTGTAAGAAAAGGTATAAATCTTGCCCTTTCTTACACCCCCCCCCCCCCATGTCCTCCTGCCAGTGAGGGATGAAATTGCAGCAGGGAGGTGAGGAGAGATGAAGGAAACTTCAAACACTAGTGGTTGTGAGTCATTGGAGCAGGGCTTTAAGGGAGGTCTTTGCCCTCCACTTGACAAATACGCACTAGGCACATACATTCAAGGCGCTGTGCTGGGTGCTGTGGGGAACGTTGGGGAGGAATTAAAGCACTGCTCCAGCCTCGCACGGAGGAAGGATGTCAGAGGCTCGTTTAGATGGACCTCACCTGTACTTCTCCATGTCTCCCGCCTTGCCGGCTCTTTATCCTTGTCTGTTTTCTCTGATGGATCAGTGATAACTGTGACGCATAAATGTAGGCTGAGTGGCCGCACCTCTCAGGACCCTGCCTCAAAGCGCTCAGCAGTCCTCGCTGCTCCGGGTTCTATCAGGAAGATCTGCCCCCGCACGTGGCCCTGGGTGTTCTCCAGGCTCTCACTCTTCTAGTCGAACTGGGAATGACTCCAGTTTTGCTCTATGAGATCTTGAGACGATAAGATCAGAACATTTCTAAAGGAAACAAAGAAAACGAAATTTTAAATGGGGCAACCTGGGCATGTGCCCTGACCAGGAATCATCTTCTTCTGCGCGTTTTCCTTTTCCTTCCTGGAAAAGGGTTACGATACAAATTTACTGAAATTATCCTTAGATGAGTAGAGATGAGTAGAATAGCACAGGCTGACTTCCTTGGTCTATATGCTCTAGGCTCTTTTTTTATTTTACTTTAAATATATGTTTTTATTGATTTCGGAAGAGAAAGGAAGGAGAGATAGAAACATCAATGATGAGAGGGGATCATCGATTAGCTGCCTCTTGCAAGCCCCCTACTGGGGATCGAGCCCACAACCCGGGCATACATGCCTTTGACTGGAATTGAACACGGGACCCTTCAGTCCGCAGGCTGATGCTCTATCTACTGAGCCAAACCAGGCAGGGCTGGGCTTGGTACAGCCTGTTAGTTGCTGCTAGACTGGGTTTGGAGCCTTGGCCAGAGATAGAGCAGGCCCATTGGAAGCTCTGTCTTTGGCAGAGCCAGGATCCTGGTCATTTATTGGACTGTGCGTCCCCAGCCTGTCCCCACCGACCGGGATGCCCTTCGGCTCTGTAGCCTCCTTGCCTCCCTGCCCCCAGTGCTGTGCCATGGTCTCTGGATACCTGGTAAAGAAGGCAGCATCCTCAGCGGCCCCAGAGAGTCTGCCCCTGGGCTCCAGTCTCCTCTCAGCTGAGGGCCCGCCCCAGCCTCCGTGCCCAGGACATCTGCGCGGCCTTTAGCAGGCGCTAAATGTTAATGGAAAGAGACCCGTTTGTTTTTGTCACGGACCCATTTGTGTGTTCTTTGCTTTGCTTTGTTCTTCTGAAGCATGCACAGTAGTCAGTTTTTTTAAAAAAAATATTTTTATTGATTTCAGAGAGGAAGGGAAAGGAAGAGAGAGATAGAAACATCAATTATGAGAAAGAATCATTGACCAGTTGCCTCCCTCACACCCCCTACTGGGGACAGAGCCCTGACCCTGACTGGGAATTGAACCGCGACCTTCTGGTTCATAGGTCAACGCTCAGCCTCTGAGCCAGCTGCACTGGCTGGGCTTCAGCAGTCAGTCTCGAAAGCTGGAAACCTCAAGTTTACCCGTTTCCTAGGTTGGTGTCTAGACCCAGTGTCTCCAGGCCCAGTGACCACCATGGTGGTTGTCTTCACGTGCTGGGAGCATCCCTGCTACCTTGTCCTACTTCCTAAGCACGGCCTCTCTTCTGGGCAGAGGCTGCCTGTAACTCTGGCCTGTTGACTGAGCAGAGAGAGCGGAGCCGTCCTCCCCACTGGCTCCTGGAAATGCCTGGGAGTTTTCCCAAAGGGGGATGCCCAGGCTGCACCGCCATGGACTCTGACTTAGCGGGTCTGGGTGGGGCCCAGGCATCGGTCGTCCTTGCAAGTTCCCGGATCACTGCTCAAACCCTGTGCTCTCCCCATGCAGATCTTCAATGGCCCGCTGACCCAGGGTTCTCTAGTGACACAAGGTCACACCTCCATTTCACCCTGTTTCTCAGGCTGTGAATAGTAGGAAGCCGTTCTCTGTGTAGAAAGGAATGGCGGGCGAAGGGGAGTGCTGCTGTCTAGACGAGCCTGGCCAGGGGGGGTTTGGGGCCTACGTACGTACAGAGCGCCAAGGAAGCCGGCAGGTCTCTCCTGGAGAACCCAGAAGGTTCTGCAGCCGCAGAATTTTAAAAGGCGTCTCCATGGTGTAAAGGAGTGGCTGGGAGTTGAGCTGATCCCCGCGCACGGTGCATCTTGGGCGAGGGCTAGAGGGAAGCCAATAAGTGAAGCGGTGCTTTGGGGACCTTTGTTGGGGTGTGAGTGACCCCAGGGGAGCAGGGCAGGGGAGAGATCTCTGCCTAAGAGGATTGACATTTGGCTTTTTATTACGTTGAGGAGGAAATACAACGATAGCTCAAGATGGCTTATGACGGCATTTCCTCTGAGATAGGAATAGGTTTCATGTGAGTTTTCCCGAGCTCATCCAGTCCATGTTAGCCATGCCCCTGACGTCAGGGCCCATAAAGGATTCCTGTGGAAGAGGGTCCCAAGAGGAATTCGGAGAGTTGGGGCAACAAGAGAACGAAGAGGTGTCAGGCTGAGCTTCTTGCTTCTTCCAGCAACCGAGGAGAGCTCGCAGGATAGATTGACCACTTCCTCTAAGTATTCCTGTTGTTGGTTTTATAATGCCAGCATTACTGTTCATGAGAAGAAGGGAAGGAAGGAAGGAAGGAAGGAAGGAAGGAAGGGAGGGAGGAAGAAAGGAAAGAAGGAAGGAAGGGAGGGAGGAAAGAAGGAAGAAAAGGAAGAAGGGAGAGGAAGAGGGAGAGGGAAAGAGAAAGGAGAGGAAAAAGAAGAGGGAGAGGGAGAAAAGGAGGGGGAGGGACAGGGGGAGATGGAAGGAGAGGGAGAGGGGAGAGGCGAGAGGGAGAGGGAGATCATAGAACTAGCTGGAGAAGAGTTGTGCTTTGTTATAAGAGAGAAAAGTAGGAACAATAACTTCCAGTGAGTGAAACCCTGAGTGTAGGACCAGCTACATAATGTGCAGGACCCAATGGAAAAAAAAAAGTGAGATTGTGGGCCCCTTGTTAAAAGAACTATTAAGAATTTCAAAACAGCGACAACAGGACATTAAGTTAAGCCTCTGATGCGCAGGGGCAGGTCCCGGCGGGGGGGCGAGCGGGGAGCATGCGCAGAGGCAACCTGGGAGGCTGATCTGGGAGCCCGGGAAGAGGGCTGGCGCCGGGCCCCCCCGGAGGAGCCGCCCCGAGGCGCCCTCTGCTCGGCACGTTTCCCCGGGTGGAGGGGGCAGCTCCTTCCACACCCCGTGTCCCGCCAGGGCCCAGAGGGAGCAGATTGAGCGAGAGCGGCTGGTGGAGGAGAAGCGGGTCTCGGAGCGCTTGCAGCACGTCCAGGAGCTGCGGCGCCAGGTGCGCGAGAACCAGCAGAAGATGGTGCAGGATCGCATCGCCACCTTCGAGGAGGGCCGGCGCCTCAAGGAGGAGGCCCTGCGGCGCAGCGAGCGCATCAATAACGTCAAGAAGAAGAAGATGGAAGAGCTGAGGTACTCCCCCCCCCCCGCTCCTCCCCTGTCCCCCAGAGGCCGAAGGGCCGGAGCGCTGGGATTCCGGGGTGTCAGGGGGGTGTCAGGGGGTGCCGTCTGTTCGGGGCTCCCGCAGAATATCGGGGGCCTGGGTCTTCCCGGCTCCCTGGGAGCTGCTTGGCAGGATGCTGGGGCTTCCACAGGAGTACATATTGGTGGGTGAATTCTGGGAGTGGGCTGGGGAGGAGGCGCAGGGCCCCAGGTCTCTAACCCCTTACCCCCTCCCCGTGTCCCCCGTAGAGCCACCGGCCTCCCGGAGAAGTACTGCATCGAAGCTGAGCGCCAAGCGAACATCCTGCCCGCCACCCCCGCCCCCGTGAGCTGAGGGGCCTCTCCGCCACCCCGATGCCTCCCGCCCGGTGCCTGGGTGCCCACGACTGCCGCTAGCATAGACGTTTAGTAGTTACAGATTAAATCTTTTCTACTCTAAGCAGCAGCCCTGCCTCCTGTGTGCGGACTGGCTCCCCCGGGGCGCTGAACGGGCAGCAGAATGGGCCCCAGGAGACCCAGGCGTGCGCCGCGATGCCCGGGGCCAGGCACAGGGGTGCTCCCCACAGGGTCCCGCTGGCGGGCTCTCGGTTCTGTGTATCCCGCCTTTGGTGAGCTTCTGGGCTGCTGGCAGCAGGTCAGCTTCCAGCGCAGGCCCGGCCCAGGGCGTTCCGGGGCAGGCCCGCGGGCGAGGAGCTAGAGATGCGCGCAGGGAGGGGCTGGGCCGGCCGGGTGGGTGGGGAAGGAAGCGCCCGGCTCTTCTGGGCTCGGGCCTGTGACTCAGACCACATCTGGGCAGGGGTGGTGTCTGAGCCCAGACTTACCCACCAGCCTGAGCCCCGCCCCGCCTGCGCCTTTCAACCACAGACACTGCCTGTCCCCCAGCGGGGCACACCCAGGTCCCGCTGCTGGCCCGTGGCCCAGTCCCCTCACCCAAACACAGGGCCCCATCACGCACGCGGCTGGGCATCCTCAGTCCACCTCTCTCGGATGAGGGGCGCTCCCCAAAGCCATCGCTGCCCATGCTAATCTGCTCGTTCAGCACTTGCTGGGTCCAAGGACGTGCTGGGGACGGTCCGGCACTCAGCCCAGCAGACCTAGCCCCATCTGCACAGAAACTTCTCATTGTTCCCCCTCGCCTAACCCCCCCCCCCCCCCGCCAGCTGCTCCCAACAAGTTTCTTGTACCTTTAGAATAGTCTCGGCCTTTTTGGAGAAAACCCCGGATGATGATTGTCTGGCTCCCACCGGGCAGAAGTGCTAGCTTCTGGGCGCAGAGCCGGCCCCATTTGGGAACGCCTTGGGGGGAAGTGCTTCCACCAGCCCCCATGGAGAATGGCGGCCCTCCCTCTGCCCTTGTGTTTCATTTCTCAAACCCAGAGCCCGTCCTGTCCCCCTCGGCAGGGCCTGCACTAGAGGAGGTGGGGACAGCTGCTGGCAGAAGGCAGCTGTGCTTACAATGCCAGGTGACAAGGGCCTCGGGCAAGAGTCCTCCTTTCATTGGCCCAGAGAGCAGGCAAGCTGCTTCCTGTGCTTCCTCTTCCTCCTGACTGGACGGCTGCGGGCCTGGGGCGCCTTCCTCTCCTTTCTCACCCAGAAGACTCTAGCCTTGCCCAGCAGCGGGACAGCCTCACCTTCCCTGCTCAGTGCCCCTCAGGGCATGCCTCCCCCCTCCAGAAGCTGCTATCTTCCTCCCTAGGGGTCTTGGACAGTGTGGTACCCAGCCTCGGGTGGTACCCAGCCTCGGGTGGTACCCAGCCTCGGGTGGGCGGGAAGACACGGCAATCCCCTGAGGACTGTGGCCCCTCCTGATTCTCTCTGAGCATCACCTATGGCACGGCCAGTGCCCGCAGAGACCAAGGAGTGAGCCTGTACCCGGTTCAGGGGACCCTCTCGCCAGGGTCCAGACACGGCCTCGGTGCCTGGCGTTTGCCCAGCTCCTCACATAAGCCATCCATCTCCGGGCTGGGAGAAGTGGGCTTCCTTGGAGAACAGGGCCAGGGGGAAAGAGGCTGCACTGCTAACTTCTGAGCCCGTGGAGAAAAAAGAAAAAGAAAAAACAGCCAAGTTCATGGGTTGAAAGCAAGGCTAGCATGTCACCGGAACCGCTGCTGGTTCCGGTGACATGCAGAGCCCCAAGGGCTGGCAGTGAGAGTGTCTCCACATGGCAGTGTGGAGTGACGGGAATCAAGGTCTGGCTTCAGACGGAGGCCTGCGGTCATCTCTGAGCAGGTGAACTGGTTTGGGAGGGAAGCTCAGAGCCCAGCCCTCGGGGGTTCCCTCCATCAAGGAATCCTTGGAATTGGCTCCCGGCGTGGCAGAGAGGTTTGGTTTCTTCTCTCAGGCTTCCTTGGGCTTCAGGACTGGCCCGACTTACCAGAACCTTGTCCCTAAAAGTAGGACAGTCCTGACAGCTGGGCCAGCAGCTGGCACCTGAGGCTAGCCGGCCACATCTGGGCATCTTTTAAAAACGCTCCACCGCTCTCACCCACGGATGGCAGTGGGAGTGATTACAGCTCCCTGCAGTTAGCGGGGGCTGTGGGGTCGGGCATGGTACCGCTGCCAGAGCCAACAGGGGACGGTGTGAGCCCACCTTGCAGAGGGGAGGGGTGGGACCTTGAGACAAAGAAGAGAGGAAATTGGAATTTGTTGAAGACGGAGGACCTGCCAGCTCAGGAACAACGAGCCGCAGTCTTTGCTGCCGGAGGTGGGAGCTGTAGCCCTAATTCTCAGAGGACGCAGTGAGCTCTGTGCCCCTCCAAGCCACTGAATGAGCTCAGGGGTTTCTGGGAAATTGAAAAGGCAAGGGCGGTGCTGGGGAAATCTAAGGATGAGTAGGGCGTGCTGTTGGGTGCGTTCTCTTGGTTGATAGAAAGGTGTGAGAAGCTTGCAGGGAAAATAAAGTGTCTAAAACAGCCGTGGGCAAACTACGGCCCTCTGCTGGATCCGGCCCATTCGGCTATTCTATCCGACCCCGCGGAGCCAAAAGAGTAGAGGGTTCTCTTGCTCTCCCTTCTGCTCCTTCACCAGCAGCCCAAGATGAGAGTGCCAGCATGGTCAGGTTGTTTTTGTTCCGGCCCTCTGGTCCAGTTTAAGAACCCATTGTGGCCCTCGAGTCAAAAAGTTTGCCCACCCCTGGTCTAAAACTATTGACTTGGTTGTATGGGTCCCCGATTGCTTCTCAGCTCCCTTTCTTCTGCCTCCCGAGCCTGTCTGTCTGTGCAAAGTCAGGCTGGGACGGTGTGGCCTGGAGAAGCCAGGGGTTGGGCTCCACCACGGAGCACTGAAGCAGGTCTTCATGCAATGACCGCCTGGTCACACGTCCTCCAGCTCCTGGCCGGCTGCATGTCCCCCTGCCCGCATGTGCCTGTTGCCTGAGCCAGGCTGTGCTGTGACTTGGAGGCTGTCTCAGAACCTCTGCACCTGCCGAAGAAGCAGCTCCGGTTGGTCATGACTCAGCAGTCTGCTCTGGTGGCCAAGCCAGGCTGTCCCTGACTCAGGAGGGGGCTGGGGTGTCCTCCGGCACCTCTGAAAGCCTCCGCATCCACATCTGTGTCTTGGGTCTGGACATTCATTGGTCTCAGTAAAAACACTTTGATTGGGCTAGGATGAAAGGGGTTCAGAGAGTTCAAAGCCAGACAGGGCTTTTGGGGTGAAGAAGCGTGGCAGCTGTTTAGGTGACAGTGGAGGGAAGACGCTGGAGTCTCAGACAAGAAGTCTGAGAGTGGAGCCCATAGCGTTCCTCACTCACATCCATCCTGATTGGTCCTTCTTCAGAGCAGGAGCCTGGGGGAGAGAAGGGGGGAGGGGGTTCATCCAGACCAGAGGTCTCGCTCTTAGCCTAGGCTGCTGCTGTCAAGGTGACCCGCCCCCCATTCTCTCTCCCTTCCATGCTCTGAGATCTATATGGGCAAATCACCAAGGTTACCTGGAAGAAGGTCATTTCCAACATCACAGAAATCCAGAGTCCCAGAAAAGGCTCAGGTATTCTTGATTTGACTGGCTCTGAATAGCTTAGACCTTCCCTCTGTCGTAGCTCCCTGTCTCCCAGCCGGGCTGTTCTTGCAGTGCAAGCTCTGCATTCCTTCCTGCATTCTCCACGTCCTCTTGGGAGAGGGGTCACCATGATCTCAATGCCCTCTGATGACTTGGAGGCTGGGACGGGAATATAAGGTTGAAGTTTTGGTGGCTTCCTTAGAAGACCCCTTCTCTTAGAAATAGAAGTCAAGGGGGTGAGAGGGAGGGGGGGATGCAGGAGAAACCGCCCAGAGCTAAGGAGCTTCCCCCCACGGCCCCAGGGGAAAACTGTTAGTCCCTGGGCTGATGGGTGTGAGCACCAGATCACAGACCCTCAAGGCTGGAGAGGATCTCAAGAACCCACTGGTGCTGGAATCTCCTTTGTAATCTCTAATTCAAATAGTTGGAGAGTCTGAGCTTGCTTGCACTTCCTGAGAGTCATAAAACCCCCAAACCATCTCAGATCAGCCCCGGGGCTCAGAAAGGTCTTAATATTGAGTCAGTATATGTCTTCCTGTGCATTCCCAGTGATCTGAGACCACACTAAACAAGTTCAGGATTTTTTTTTTTTCACGTGATGCCCCTTCAGATACAGCCTGACCCGGTGTTCAAAGTTCTGGAAACACATGGCTTTTCTTTTTTCTTTTTCTTTTTCTTTTTTTTTTTTTTAAGACTTTAGAAGGCAAATATGTCAATCTTTGTTTTAAAAATATATTTTATTGATTTTTTTCACAGAGAGGAAGAGAAAGGGATAGAGAGTTAGAAATATCGATGAGAGAGAATCATTGATCAGCTGCCTCTTGCACACCCCCTACTGGGGATGTGCCCGCAACCAAGGTACATGCCCTTGACCGGAATCGAATCTG